>CM060883.1:35097500-36297500 GCA_030762935.1 Hymenopus coronatus
GAGGATGGATATTCATAGTTATAGTACTAGATAAAGGTCCAATATAATCATTCCACATAATCAGTTAACAAAATCTCAGAATAATTATAAGTACTTAGGTATTAAGTTGTATAATAACTTGCCTGATAGTGTTAAATGTTTAAATATGCAGAATTTTAAGTCCAGAATATATAGGTACATGGTTAGTCAAACATCCTTTTTGTTCTATACATGAATATTTTAGTCATACATTTTATGATCTTGGTTTTTAATTTATTATGTCAAGGTTAATGTATTGCTTTCAGCAAACGTTGTCAATGCCTGTATAGTGCTTTTAGACAAAATAAAAATGAAATGACATGCAAAATCAAGCAAAATTCACCCAGAATAAAGAAGTTTTCAGACTATTCCCAGAAAATTCAAGATATACATTTTATTTGTCGTGTAAATATCTTTAATATAAGGTATTTTAATCAAAATCGTTACAGCCATGTTTGAAAAAAACAAAATTTTCGAATTTTTTTCCATATAAAGGGTAGTTTGGGGTGCTGGGATTTTTCTCAAAATCTTCGTGTGGCATTCTTGGAAGATACTAAACTTATATATCAAGTTTGGTATATTACCGACGTTTCGTTTTTAAATTATTGTATTCACAGGTACACGGACACACAAGCCGACCTTTTTCTAAAAATCTGATGCGTTACACTCATATGACTTTCTCTAGCTGATCTAGAAACAAACTTCTTACAAAAGATCTTTCTACATCATGCTAATCGAGTTAAACATTAGCAGAATGTTCTTATTACTTACTTCCTTATAAGGAGAAGGAAACTAAAGGAATGCGTTATACTAAAGTGATAGTCAAATGGTATAAAAACTGCCATTATATGATTGTCATTGCAAACCCCTTCTTTGCTTTGTCAAGAGTAGAACAAAAGAAAAATGGACACTTTCTATCTCAGAAAAGCATGAGTTCAACTGAAACCAATAACAAGGTATATCTCAAAAACGGTAAATTGCACGAAAAAAATTGTATATGACATAAATTGTGTATTTTAACGAGATCTACATCTCTTGTGTAGTAAGTTTTTGTCTATCTCTTACGGTTTCTAGTTATACAAAATTCAGTAAAACTCGTCCAGAATAAGTAGGTCTTCAGGAGCTATTCCCAGAAAATTCAAGATAAATATTTTATTTGTGATGGAGATGTCTTAATATGTGGTATTTTATTCAAAACCATTAAAGCCATTTTTAAGAAAAACAAAACTTTTCAAAATTGTTCCATGTAAACAGTAGTTAGGGGTAGGGAGATTTTTCTCAAATACCAAGTTTGGTAATTAACCCTCTTTTCGTTTTGAACTATGCTGTCCACAGACACACAGATAGACATACACACGGACCTTTTTCTGAAAATACTTTTTTTTTTTTTTTGGATTCAGGCGGTCCTAACACATATATTTCCGGTGAAATCTTGGTATCAAAATTTTGGGTGCAATACAATACCTTCTCTATCCACTCTGTACATTGTACATACGGGTCTAGAGAAAGTAGAAATCTTAATTTTTCCGTTCACATGACTTTCATCTCTGCAACAAATTATTGTTAAAAAGCTTATTCTTCTATTTACCTCACGCTAATCGAGAAAAATTAGCAGAAATAGTCCTATTACTTGCTTCCTTGTAAGTAGAAACGAAATAAGGGAGTACCATAGGTTAAAGTGATTGACAAAAGCTGGTTGCTATGTGACTGAAGTTCCTTTGTTTGTATAAACAGGAGTTGACAAATTCCTGTATGAGAAAAGAACAAGTTTTTCCAAGCTGAAACAAAAGCAACGAATATCTCAAAAGCGATCCAATCCACGAAAAAAATGTATATGACATAAATTGTAAATTTTGACCTGATCTACGCTTTTTGTGTAGTAAGTTTTTGTCTATCTCTTACAGTTTACTAGTTATGCAAAATCCAGCAAAATGTATCCGAAATAAAAAGATTTTCAGAGGTAATTCCCAGAAAATTCAAGTCATTCATTTTATTTGTCAGGTATGTCTTTAATCAAAATCGTTAGAGCCATTCTTGAGAAAATCGAAATTTTCGAAAAATGTTCACTGTAAAGGGTAGTTTGAAGTGGAGATTTTCTTCAAAATCTTCATGTCGTATCCTTGGAAGCTACTAACAAAACTTATATATCAAGTTTGGTAGGTATTTTACTTTCTTTTCGTTTTTGAGTTATCGTGTTCACAGACACACTGACACATGGGCATTTTTCTGAAAATACTATTTTTGCACACAGGAGACCCTAAAACATACATTTCTGGTGAAATCTCGGTATCGAATTTTTGGGTGCAATACAATACCTTCTCTATCCACTAAAGAAGTGGAACTAAAGAAGTGGTAAGTTTTTGTCCACTTCTTACGTTTAGTAGTTATGCAAAATTCCGTAAAATTCATCTAGAATAAAATAGCCTTCAGAAGATATTCCCAGAATATCATAAGGAAAATATCTTTAATATATGGTATTTTAATCAATATCGTTAGAGCCATTTTGAGAAAAGAAAAATTTTAGTAAATTTTTCCACGTAAAGGGTAGTTCGGGGTTGGGAATTTTCTTAAAAATCTTAGTATCGCGTCCTTGGAAAATACTAAGCTTACATAGCAAGTTTGGTATTTTACCGACTTTTCCTTTTTATACTCTATGTGCATAGCACGTGTAGAGAAAGTAAAAAAATCTGATGTGTCCCATTCACATGACTTTCTCTATAGCTCTGTAACAAGTATTGTTAATAAGCTCATCTTTTATTTATTTCATGCTAATCGAGAAAAATTAGCAGAAATAGCCTTATTTCTTGCATTATTGTAAGTAGAAGTGAAATAAGGGAGTACCATACGTTAAAGTGAAAGCCAAAAGCTGGTTGCTATGTGGCTGATATTCCTTTGTTTGTATGGACAGGAGTGGACAAATTCCTGTATGAGAAAAGTATAAGTTTTTCAAAACTGAAACCAAGAAATAGGAATATCTGAAAAACGATCAACTCCACAAAAAAAATGTATATAACATAAATTGTGTACTTTAACGTGTTCTACATTTTTTGTGGGTTAAGTTTTTGGCCATCTCTTACGGTTTAGTAGTTATGCAAAATTCACCCAGAATAAAGTAGTCTTCAGAGGCTATTCCCAGAAAATTCAAAATATACATTTTATTTGTCAGGTAAACATGTTTAATATATGATATTTTAATCAAAATCGTTAGTCATTTTTTAGAAAATCAAAATTTGGGGTGGGGGGATTTTTCTCAAAATCTTCCTGTCACATCCCTGGAAGACACTAAACTTAAATACCAAGTTTGGTATTTTACTGACTTTTCGTTTTTGAGTTATCGAGTTCACAGGCATACGGACACACACACACGGACCTTTTTCTGAAAATACTTTTTTTTTTATACAGGGGACCCGGTGAAATCTCCGTATCGAATTTTTTGGTGGAGTGCAATATCCTCTCTATACGCTATGTACATATTACGTATAGAGAAAGTAAAAATCATACATTCCTTGATGCTTCCGAGTATTGAAATGTTGACGATATGGAGGTCCCATTCCAAGTAGCTTGATAGATATTTCTCCTAAGCTAGATTATTATTAGAACCAGAATGAGGTGTTTGTAATCACGACCTAATACCAAGGATTTTCTTGAAATTAAATTAGTTTCTCAACACAACTGCTAGAGCATGGCTATCTTTGAGAGTAAGTACTTCCATGGCGAGACAAAAACAACCGCAGGTGTCTGATAAGATCTGGCTTTACTTAAATTTCATGAAATAAAGCCACCAGCGAACGAGGAATGGAGCTGTTGTGATAGGATGCGAGATAAGGAACCCAGTTTATAGTTATTCTGCTGTTGTCTTCTTACGTTTTCAACTTCATTAATGGACCATTGTTCGCGGGAAACCGAGGTATCTGAATCAGCTCGTTAAACAGCCTCATGTAGTGCTGTGCTGCGAACTGGAACTGCTGTCGCCTTGCTCTTTTTTTTGCCCCTTATACAGAGGTGACTTAACTAGGACACAATAATTTGCTCGCAAGATTAATGCCAACATATTTTACTATAACTCAAAATAGCAGCTTTGCTGCCGTTGGCTTTATATGCTGTCAGCTTACACTAGTGTTTTTTTTTATCTAGGTATTGTATTGCATCCAATTCAATAAAGAAATTTCATCAGAAATATGTTCTGAGGTCCCAGGATTGCAAAAATAAAAATTAGAAAAAGGTTCGGGTGTATAACTGTGGACAGTATAACTCAAAAACCGAATTTGGTATTTAACTTTGGTATCTTGCAAAGATAGACCCTTTACATGGAACTTTTTCGAAAATGTTGATTTTCTCAAAAATGGCTCTAACGATTTTGATTAAAATACCGTATATTAAAAATATTAACCTGGCCAATAAAATGTATATCTTGAATTTTCTGGGAATAGTCTCTGAAGACTACTTTTTTCTGGATCAATTTTATGGAATTTTGCATAACTGCTAAACCCTAAGAGCTGGACAAAAACTTACCCCGCAAAAATTATAGAGCACGTTAAAACACACAATTTATGTAACATACTTTTTTCGTGGAATTGGTCGTTTTTGACGTATTCTTGTTTTTTGTTTCAGCTTTGAGAAACTTATACTTTTCTCATACAGGAATTTGTCAACTGCTGTCCATACAAACAAAGGAACGTGTATTCCCTTATTTCCCTGCCCAAGGAAGCAAGTGGAAATACCATTTCTGCTATTTTTTGCATGATTAGCATGGAAAACTGGAAGAATAAGATTTTTAGCAATAATTTGTTGCAGAGATGTAGGGATAACCATGTGAGTGGAACACATCAAATTTTTTTCCTGGACAGGCTGTGTATTTTATACCAATTTTTTCACAGCTAAAAATAAACTATTTAAACCAAAATGAGTATGTTCTATTGTTTTTTACAATCAAGAGTATAATCCCCAGAAAGCTATTGGAAATGTAGGATGTTCTGTGTTGCAGCTCAATACAGATATCGAAAAGCCCGGATCGAATGGAATTTATCGCATGTACATCCATCACTTGCCCGCATATCCCTCCCCTTCCTCCCGAGCCAACTTGGACCGTTAATTTGCACGATGCTGAGCATGTGGGATCAACATCAGCAAAAAGAGAATTTCTCTCTCAGGTTACAAATTTAGAATTAATTGCTAAAGAAAATTAGCAGAACACTGCGGTTAACGGCAATGAAGGTGTATTTACCGTAGATAGTGTACATGTGGTTGTTGAATAGCGTTGTCACGATAAAGTATAAGAAATAATCAAATAATACAACGCTTTCACGGAAATAAATAGTGCACAGTGGTTTACTACACAAGGAGGATCAACTTCTTCGCTTCTGATGTGTGGAGATATTCCTTGGCGCGTTAAAATAGTTTGATACTGGAAAAAATGGAAGCCAAGCGTTTTCATATCAAGTGTTCATTTTATGTTAATGGAAGAAAATTGGTGTGATATTGATGTATTGATTATGTAGTAAAGAAAAAATTAATTACTGAAAGTAAATCGCCTGTAAGTGTTCAGTGAATATCAGAATATTGAATGTAATGTGTGTTTTAAATATAATTTCATTTATGATTAAAAATAATTATTTGAAAAAAAATTCAACAATAAGAATTGCATTGCTACGTGCATGAAAAAGGAAGTTGTTCTTTCTAGTATACCGCATCCACACAAGCGATGGATATCCACATTTAAGTACTCACTAAGCGCAAATAGCTTATGAAATAAATACTATATGTACCAAAAGAAATGTATATATAAATAAAAGGAAGTCTGTATTATATACTTCCTTAAAGAATGTTTAACAAGGAGAAATATGTAGAATAAGCTTTGAGTCTATATAAGGGCTGAACAGACGCTCAACCTTTGTCATTCCTTATTTGTCAGTCTTCACGTGATCATTGCTCGGCACAAGGGTAGCGTCCTATGGTAACGCGAGCTGTGGAATGCAATCTTAATTTATCTGTGGCATCCTACAGTGTTAATAATTATTGTATCCAGTGATATTGAAGAATATACAAGAACATCTTACTAGTGTATTATTTACAAGTATTATATTACCTGTAATGCATTATCTCCCTCGCGGCCACAACCCTGACACGTAATAATAATAATACCTATTACAGTGAGTAATACTAAAAATAATATCAACTAGCTCGCCGACATATTTGTAATAAATTGTCGCCAAACCGATGAGCAAAAAGGATTTCGTTGCAGAACTTAATGAGGCTATTTCAAGTTAAAACCCGGCAATGCAGAACTGGCGAGACCAACTTACGTTTTAACCCAATTAGTATGTCCCGCTCACCGTTCCCTCTGATAAGTAAGACGGGGAAAGCGACGGTCACTCTCGCCAGTTCTCTACTGACCCAACTGCCCCATATTTGGCGTGTACAGATATCACTAGGTGCGTTAACGGGGCTATTTCAAGTTAATATCTCTACAGTACACAATTGGTGAGACCCCTCGCTATAAGTGCTTCCCGCTCATCGTTCCCTCTGATGATCAAGACGGGGAAGCCAGATCCTTCTCGCCAGTTCTCCACTGGTTACTATACAGGTGGCCCAACTGCCCTGGCGTGTGGAGATATACCTAGGTGCGTTAAAAGAGTTAAAAGTACTCAACGGGGTTATTTCAAGTTAACACTCGACAGTGCAGAACTGGTGAGGCAGGCCTAGGTTTTATACCTAGCAATGAGCGCGTCCCACTCACCGTTCCGTCTGATAAGTAAGACTTGGGAAACCGAGGGTCACTCTCGCCAGTTCTCCGCTACTAGGTGGCCCAACTACCCCGTATTTGGCGCGTGCAGATATCCCTTGGTGCGATAAAAGATTGCAGAACTTAACGGGGCTATTTCAAGTTAAAACCCGGTAGTGTAGGATTGGTGAGACCGACCTACGTTTCAAGCTTCCCGTTCCCTCTGATAAGCAAGACGGGGAAAGCGAGGGTCACTTTTGCCAGTTCTCCTCTGGCGGGGTTTTATTTGAAATGGTCCCATCGGACAGCTCAGTTGGTTAGGCGCTGGTTTCTGATTTCAAGGTCACGGGTTCAAACCCGTCCCAGACTGGTGGTTTTTAAGTTTTCTTAAGGGCCACAGTCAGTAGATTTACTAGATCAACACGAACTGAATAACAAATTGCTGAGAATAAGCCTGTTATGAATTGAACACCTAAACATGATCCTTAAAGAGAAGCGAAGTTTCATTATGAAATATTTTAAGGTGTTGCAAGAACTCCTAGGGCGAAATTCCGTTCACTCCGACGGCGCTGATATGATCTTGAAAATTAACAGCATCTTTAACAGACGTTTTACTTTCTCTACACGTTCTATGTACATTATGTATGGAGAAGGTATTGTATTGCATCCAAAAATTCGATACCGAGATTTCACCGGAAATATGCTTTGAGGGCACCTGAGTTCAAAAAAAAAATTTAGAAAAAGGCCTGTGTGTGTTTGTGGACAGCATAGCTCAAAAACGAAAAGACCATTAATTTCCAAACTTGGTATTTAGGTTTGGTATCTTCAAAGGATACGACACAAAAATTTCCAAGAAAATCAACACAGCTCAAAATACCTTTCACATGGAACAAACATTTTTTGAAAATTTTGATTTTCTCAAAAATGGCTCTAATGATTTTGATTAAAATACCTTATGTATAAAATATTTTTATGACAAACGAAATGTATAATTTGAATTTTCTGGGGGTAGCCTCTGAAGACCTCTTCGTTTCGGATAACTTTTATATAATTGGCAAATCGTAAGAGTTGTACAAAAACTTACTTCACAAAAAATGCAGATCTCAATAACACACAAATTTATATCAATACATTATTTTTGTAGAGTTAACCGTTTCGAGATATTCCGGATTTTTTGTTTCAATTTTAAGCCACATTAACGTTCTCAAACTACATTTTCTTTCACGTTTCTCGCCTGATTACTCCTGGCAAGCAGGGAGATTAGAATTTAAATTGTTTCACATAGTGACCGGCCTTTAAAGGACGAGATTGTTGCTTTAGCCGGTGCATTTTATTGTTTCCCTTCTACTTACAATGAAGCTAGTGATAAGACTAATTCTGCTTATGTTTATCTTGATTAACATGATGTAGATAACAGATTGATGTTTTGAATAAAAGGTTTCTTTGTCGAATAGCAAGAGGACATTATAGGAATGAAACACATTAGATGTTTTCCTTTCTACTTACAAGGAACCAAGTAATGACAATTACTGCTTAAGTTTATCTCGATTATCATGAACTAGATAGAAGAATAAGCTTTTCAGCTATAATTTGCTACAGAGATGTGGAGAAAGTCATGTGAATGAAACAGATTTTTACTTTCTCTATACGTACTATGTACATAGTGTATAGAGAAGGTATTGCACTCCACCAAAAAATCGATACCGAGATTTCACCGGAAATATATATTTTAGGGTCCCCTGTATCCAAAAAAAGTATTTTCAGAAAAAGGTCCGTGTGTGTATGTGTGTCTGTGAACACGATAACTGAAAAACGAAAAGTCGGTAAAATACCAAACTTGGTATTTAAGTTTAGTATCTTCCAAGGATGTGACACGAAGATTTTGAGAAAAATCCCCCCACCCCAAACTACCCTTTACATAGAACTTTTTTCTAAAATTTTGATTTTATAAAAAATGGCTCTAACGATTTTGATTAAAATATCATATATTAAAGATAAATAAAATAAAACGTATATTTTTTGAATTTTCTGGAAATAGTCTCTGAAGAATATTATGGATGAATTTTGCATAACTACTTAACCGTAAGATATGGACAAAAACTTACCGCACAAAATATGTAGAGCACGTTAAAATACACACAATTTATGTTATATACATTTTTTCCCTGGAGTTGATCGTTTTTGAGATATTCCTTTTTCTTGTTTTCAGCTTTCAAACACTTATACTTTTCTCATACAGGAATTTGTCAACTCCTGTCCAAACAAACAGAGGAACTTCAGTCACATAGCAACCAGCTTTTGGTTTCACTTTAGGCTATGGTACTCCCTTATTTCGCTTCTACTTGCAATAAAGCAAGAAATAAGACTATTTCTGCTAATTTTTCTCGATTAGCATGGAGTAAGGAAAAGATAAGCTTATTAACAATAATTTTTTACAGAGATATAGAGAAAGTTATATAAATGGAACACATCAGATTTTTTTGAAATGGCCCGTTGAGTTCTGCAACTCTTTTAACGCACGAAGAGGCTTCTGCACACGTCAAAACGGGCCATCTGACCACCTGGTATTATGGCATGTAAATCGAACTTATTTCCTCCATAAATGGCTGGGTTTAAACTTCACCAAAGAAACCCTTCACACTTCTGTCCATTAAAATGTTCATACACTTATGGATCACACCGTCAATTTTAATTGGTATAGCATAAACATATCTCTATAATTGGAAATAAGGAATTCTATTTCCACGAGAATAAGCTATAGGCATAAAATTAATTTCATAGCCCCTTAGAGCAGGCTGTTCCAGCTCGGCTCGCCTGAGCAAGAGTTCACACGCCTACTCAGCCACAAAACTTGGCAGCGTGGTAGCTAATACGTCACTGGGCAATGGTCATATCACAATACTTGAATCAGCAGTGACGATAGTTTGCTATCAACGCTGTGCCATATTGTATGTTGTAGGTAGACTCCTGTGAGTCGCGAGTAACTTGCTATTTTCTGGCACCTAGGCTGGGAAAGTCTATTTAGATAACCATAAAATGTGAAAAAAAAAAAAAAAAACAGTAATTTGAATACTGAATGTATGATATTTCTAGAAGAAGTCTGATGTGCGTTACTTTCTAAAGGTTTTCAAGCTATAGTTATTAATTTAACTGATAATTGTATTTAAGTTTGCAGAAATAATTTCATTGCGCATTTCTTTGTTAAGTTCAAGAGGATTACTCGTGCCTTTGTGAAATGCTTAAGAATAGGTTGGTAAATATTTGCCTTGAAATTTCACACTATTTCTATGGTATTGCAAGAAGCATCTAAATGGTAGCAAAACATCAAAAGCTCCTATCGTTAAACTCTCATGACTTTCTCTACCCACTATTCTACAAACTAGTATTATAAATGCTCATTCTCGTATATGATTTTATTAGCCCAGATAACCTTTTGCAAAAACCCTTTTATTACATATTTAGTTGTAGATAGAAGAGGAAGTTGCAGATCGGTTACGCTGCCTTCCCGTTAGTCTACCTGTGGTTATCTGAGCATCCAGGTTCGATGTCCGTGTTGGCTGTTGGTTGTCCCATTGTGGTACGAGGGCCGTTTTTTTTTTTTTTCAACTTCCGATAGGCTATAAACAAAGCACGTTCATAGAAAACAAGTATTTTTTATTACTAAACGTTTTATACACTTATGGTTACTTTTCAACATAATCACCGAAAAAATTGAGACATTTATCGTACCTGTGAATAAGTTTTCCAATATCCGCTTCAAAAATTGTTGCCGCCAATGATTTTAAATGAGCATTGACGTTGTTTTGAAGATCTTCGTACTTTACGACGTTTGCGAAGAGCTATTCAAAACAAACGAAGAGGAATGCTGACTTCAGAAATTGTGTTCATCCACGACAACGCACATCCACACACTGCTGGCACAACCCATCGGCTCCTTGAACAATTTCAATGGGACATTCGCCGTACAGTCCTGGCCGCACCCAGCCACTTTCACCTTTTCCCTGAACTGAAGACGTAGCAGGAGTGCAGCACTTTCAAACCAACGAAGAGCACTGTCAATGCTCATTTGAAATCATTAACAGCAACATTTTTTGAAGCGCGTACTGCAAGGCTTGTGCACAGTTACGATAAATGTCTCAATCTTTTCGGTTATTATGTTGAAAAGTAACCATAAGTGTACAAAACTTTTAGTAATAAAATAATTGTTTTCTATGAATTTGTCTTTTATTTATAGCCTATCGTAGGTTGAAAAAAAACGGCCCTCGAATTATTGTGGAATGTACTTTCCTGTTAATAGGACTTGCTATTGCTACCTTCTGCTTCAGGACTACAAGAAACAATAATCTGATTGTTCCATTCACATTAATTTCTCTACATCTCTGTAACAAATTATTGTTAATACGTTTATTCTTCGATTTACTTCATGCTAATTGAAATAATTATTAGCAGAAACGTTCTTATAATTTAGTTTCTTATAACTAGAAGAGATGTAAAGGAATAGCCTAAACCGACAGTCAATTTTATTTTTAAACGCGGTTGCTATGGGACTGAAATCCGTTTCTTTGCGTGGCCAGAAGTTGACAAATTACAGTGTGAGAAAAGTTTCAAGTATTTTAAAACTGCAACTAATAACAAGGAATATCTCGAAAACGCTCAACCGCACAAAATATGTATATAGCATAAATTGTGTGTTTTAATGAGATCTACATATTTGTGTTCTAAGTTTTTACAATTTTTATGGTTTAAAAGTTATGCTAAATTCATTAAAATTCACCCAGAATAAAGAGATCTTTAGAGACTATTCCCAGAAAATTCAAGATACACATTTTATTTGCCACATAAATATCTTAAGTGTACGATATTTTAATACAAATCGTTAGAGCCGTTTTGAGAAAATCAAAATTGTCTAATTTTTAACTTCTCTATACGCACTATGTACATAATATATAGAGAGGTTATTGCACTCCATCCAAAAATTCGATACCAAGATTTCACCGGAAATATATATTTTAGGGTCCCCTTTATCTAAAAAAAGCATTTTCGGAAAAAAAGGTCCGTGTTTGTGTGTGCCCGTGGGTCTGTAAACACGATAACTCAAAAACGAAAAGTAGGTAAAATACCAAACTTGGTATTTAAGTTTATCCTCCAGGGATGCGACAGGAAGATTTTGAGAAAAATCCCCCCACCCCAAACTAGCCCTTACATGGAACATTTTTCGAAAATTTGTATTTTCTCAAAAATGGCTTTAATTTATCTGACAAATAAAATGTATATCTTCAGTTTTCTGAGAATAGCCTCTGAAGAGTACTCTATTCTGGATGAATTTTACTGAATTTTGAATAACTGCTAAACCGTAAGAAATGGACAAAAACTTACTACACAAAAATGTAGAGCACGTTAAAACACACAAGTTATGTTATATACAATTTTTTTCGTGGAGTTTGTCGTTTTTGAGACAACTCTTCTCATACAGGAATTTGTCAACTTCTGTCCATACAAACAAAGGAACTTCAGTGACATAGCAGCCAGCTTTTGATTATCACTTTAACCTGTGGTACTCCCTTATTTCGCTTCTACTTACAAGAAAGCAAGTAATATGGCCATTTCTGCTAATGTTTTACTGATTAGCATGAAGTAAATAGAAGTATAAGTTTTTTAAGAATAATTTGTTGCAGAGCTATAGAGAAAGTCATGTGAATGGTACACATCAGCTTTTTTTTATGTAAAGGATAGAATGGGGTGGGGGATGTTTCACAAAATCTTCGTGCCGTATCCCTGGAAGATACTAAAGTTAAATACTTTTCGTTTTTGAGCTATGCTGCCCACAGATACAGACACACAAACGGACATTTTTTTAAAAATGCTCTTTCTTTTTTTATTCATGGAGTTCCCAAACGTGTACTTCTGGTGAAATCTCGATATCGAATTTTGGGCGCAATACAATACCTCCTCTATACTCTATGTACATAGTACATAGTATGTGTAGAGAAAGTAAAAATGTATATAACATAATTCATGCATATTAACGAGATCTACATTTTTTGTGTAGTAACTTTTCATCTCATACGGTTTACCAGTTATGCAAAAGTCTTTCAGATTGAAGAGGAACTCAGAGACTGTTCTCAAAAGTTCCAAGAATACATTTTATTTGCAAGTAAATACTTTTAATGGACGATATTTTAATCAGAATCTTTAAACCCAATGTTTTTAAAATGTTTTCAAGTTTTATTTTTGAGTTATCTGTTCAGAGACAGGGACACACATACGCACCATTTTTTTTCTTCTTTTTGTGTGGATACATCGAACATTAAACCATGTATTTTTAGTAATATCCAGCTAGAAAATTTTGGTTGGAATATAGTAAACTCTCTATATATGTACTATGTATACGAAGTAGAGAGAGTTAAAAGATATCCACGAGGCGTAATACAAAAACTGCGCTGAGCGAGTAGCATTTCTCCATATTCCAGGCTTTCCACAACGAAGAGAAAACAATTGAGTATATTCTGTGATTCTGCGGAGCTATGAATCGGATTTCCACAGCATTCGAAGATTTTTATAAGAAAATCTGTTAAATATTAACCCTAGAATCGAAATACATTGACACATTAACACAAAAGCTGTAAATCTAGTCCTCGAGGACTGACATGAAAATAATCTCAGCGCTGAGCACAAATCTGCTGTCAGCTTGTCATTAATCTCATTGATGACAGATTTATCAAGAGTATTGTCAAATATGATGTATTGCCATCATCCAAGCTAATCATAACAGTATCTCCCTCCTTCCTCGCTTGCTGGGACTGTTCTTCAATTAAGTCAGTTGTAGCATCCGCTGAAATTGCACATTCACTTTGAATTTGTTCCAAGTTGGCAATGTTATTGATGACTAGGTTTATTCTCCAGAACCAAAGGCAATCAAGAAAATTGTCATGCATCCGGTATACAACGGGTATACTGCTAACGAAAACGTTTACACCCGAGTACTACAGAGTGATTTATATATAACTGACATTTCTTTCTTTAATTATTCCTTTGGAAATTCATTCAATGACCCATTTTTAGCAACAACTTAAGCAGAATGTTCTGGAGTTTCAATTCATTGTCATTAGATGCGCAGATGTTTATGTTTTATTCCTGGAGTTTCGATTGCTTGTCACTAGATGTGCAGATGAAGCATGGTTCCATTTATCCGGTTATGTGAACTCACAGAACTCACGCCATTGGGCCATCAAAAATCCTCATTCCATCCATGAAGCACCTATGCACCGGATTAAAATCGGAGTTATGTGCGCAATATCCGCACAGAGAATAATGGGGCCATTTTTTTTTAACCAGACTGTGAACACTGCAGAGTACCGACTGATTTTCATGAAGTTTGTTGAGTAACTGGACAATGTAGAGCTGAGTCAAGGATATTTTCAGCATGATGGCGCTACATGCCATAATTCAAATGAATCCATGAACTTAATTGCAAGTTTCTTTGACGACCGGATAATTTCTAGGAACCTGTGGCCACCGAGATCTCCGGATTTGACGTCGCCGGACTTCTTTCTATGGGGTTACTTAAAAGACAGGGTTTACGCCACATGTCCCCAGACATTGGACGATCTGAAGCACAACATCACAAACGAGATTCAAACTATTGACAACAGAGTCCTCCAACGAGTGGCCAGTAACATGGAACGACGTGTTGAGTTGTGCCTTATGCAGGATGGAGGACATTTTCAACGGTTGCTATAGAGGTAAATAATCTCCCAAAATGCCTCTACAATTTAGGTATAATAAGTTGTCGCTACCACAATTAGTTTTGAAACAATTGGAGAAAGAAATATGTCAGCTCTATTTAAATCACCCTGTACATCTGTTCGAACTCCATAATCCGTAAACGTTTTCCTCAAAGAGTTCAAAGGAAATTCATGTTTACTTAAATTTTACTTAAACTAGTTCAATTAAAACTAAAGTAACTGTAAAATTAATTTTATTCCAATTAATTAAAATTTTCTTTAAACGAAACAGTTTTCTCATCTAATGTGAATCCCTGCATAAGAAATTCTGATATGTTGCATTCATATATCTAGAAATAGTTATAACAACTTATGCTTATTTTTACTTTCTTTACTCGTACTATGAAGTGCATGGTGTATAGAGAAGGTATTGTATTCCACACAAAAATTTCGATACCGAGATTTTACCGTAAATACACTTTTAGTGTCCCCTTATCCAAAAAAAGTATTTTTAGAAAAGAGCCCGTGTGTCAGTGTGAACACGATAGCTACAAAACGAAAAGTTTGTAAAACACAAAACTTGGTAAATAAGTTTAGTACCTTTCTAGGATGCAAAATAAAAATTTTGAGGAAAATTCCCAGACCCTAAACTACCCTTTACATGGAAAAAATTTCTAAAACTTGGATTTTTTAAAAAATGACTAAAGATTTTGATTAAAATACAGTATATTAAAGATATTTTCAGTAAGATAAACTGTATATCTTGACGTTTCTGGGACCTTTTTATTCTGAATGAATTTTGCTGGATTCTGCATAATCAATAAATCCTGACGAAGAGAAACTTCTACCCAAAAAGGTATATCTCATTAAACACACAATTTAAGTCATACACATTTTTGAGATATTCCTTATTATTTATTGTCAATACAAAGAAATAAATTTGAGCCACATGGCAACCAGCTTTCAAAAGATTTGAGTATCGTTTTAGCCTAGTGACCATTTCTGCAATCTTTAACTCGATTACCATGAAATAGACAGAAAAACAATCTTTTCAACAATAATTTGTTTTAGATATGTAGAGAAAATCTGATTTGTTCTATTCACATGACTTTCTCTACATCTGTGCAATAAATTATTTTTAAAAAGCTGATGCTTCTATTTACTTCATGCTAATCGAGAAAAAATTAGCACAAATAGTCGTATTACTTGCTTCCTTGTAAGTAGGAGTGAAATAAAGAAGTACCATAGGTTAAAGTGATAGTCAAAAGCTGGTTGCTATGTGACTGAAGTTCCTTTGTTTGTTTGTTTGGACAGGAGTTCACAAAGTTTTTTATAGCTGAAACCAAAAACAAGGAATATCTAAAAAACAATCAACTCCACGAAAAAAATGAATATAAGATAGTTGTGTGTTTTAAAGTGCCCTACATTTTTTGTGTGGTAAGTTTTTATCCATCTCTTACAGTTTAGCATTTATGCAAAATTCCGTAAAATTGACCCAGAATAAAGTAGCCTTCAGAGGTTATTCCCAGAAAATTTAAAATATACCTTTATTTGTCAGGTAAATAGCTTTAATATACGATATTTTAATCAAAATTGTTAGAACCATTTTTTAGCAAATCAAAATTTTCGAAAAAAGTTCTATGTAAAGGATAGTTTAGGGTGGAGGGATTTTTCTCAAAATCTTTGTGTCGCATCCTTGGAAGATACTAAACTTAAATACCAAGTTTGGTATTTTACCGACTTTTCATTTTTGTATTATCGTGTTCACAGACACACGGACACACTGACACACACAAACACACAAGGACCTTTTTCTAAAAATACTTTTTTAGATACAGGGGACCTTAAAACATAAATTTCCGGTGAAATCTCGGTATCGAATTTTTTTGGTGGAGTGCAATACCTTCTCTATACACTATGTACATAGTACGTATAGAGAAAGTAAAAAGGAATGTGATAGTCAAATGCTAAAACTGACGATATAGTCTGGGCTTAAAATTCCATACTCCTTGAATACAATCGCGAGAAACAACTGAATTTCGACATGCCTTAACAGAATAATAAATATATCCAACAATTCGGACCATTAACAACGCTATCTCGAAGATAGCTTAAACTACAACAATGTATTCAAAATAAATTATGCAGTTTAGATATTTACATTTTATATTAACCTATTACTTTCTCTAGTAAGAATTACAATGCAGGGTACTGTATTTTACCCAAAAATTGGTTACCAGGATTTCACTGGCAATACAATATTGGGGATCCACACTAAAAAAAATCTGAGTGTACCATTCACATGACTTTCTCTATATCCCTGCAACAAATTATTCTTAAAAAGCTTTTACTTCTATTTACTTTATGCTAATCAAAAAAATTAGCAGAAATAGCCTTATTACTTGCTTCCTTGTAAGTAGAAGCGAAATAAGGGACTACCATAGGTTAAAATGATAGTCAAAAGCTGGTTCCTATGTCAATGAAGTTCCTTTGTTTATATGGATAGGAGTTGACAAGTTCCTGTATGAAAAAAGTATAAGTTTTTTATAGCAGAAACCAAAAATAAGGAATGTCTCAAAAACGAGGAACTCACGAAAAAAATGTATATAACATAAATTTAGTGTTTTAACGTGCTCTATATTTTTTGTGTAATAAGTTTTTGGCCATCTCTTACGGTTTAGCAGTTATTCAAAATTCAATAAAATTCATCCAGAATAAACTACTGTTCAGGGGCTATTCCCAAAAAATTCAAGATATACATTTTATTTGCGAGGTAAATATCTTTAATATACGAAATTTTAATCAAAATCTTTACAGCCATTTTTGAGAAAATCAAAATTTTCGAAAAAAGTTCCATGTAAAGGGTAGTTTGGGGTGGGGGGATTTTTCTCAAAATCTTCGTGTCGCATCCCTGGAACATACTAAACTTAAATACCAAGTTTGGTACTTTACCGACTTTTCGTTTTTGAGTTATCGTGTTCAAAGGCACACGGACACACTGACACACGGACACACACACACACACACACACACACACACACACACACACACACACACACGGACGTTTTTGTGAAAATGCTTTTTTGGGATATTGGGGACCCTAAAACATTTATTTCCGGTGAAATCTCGGTATCGAATTTTTTGGTGGAGTGCAATACCTTCTCTATACACTATGTACATAGTGCATATAGAGAAAGTAAAAATTAATTTTTGGAAAAAGATTTGTTGTGGATTACACAATTCAACAACAAAAAGTTCCTTAAATACCGAACTTGGTATCTCAGTTTATTATCTTCCAAGAACGCAGTACGAAGATTTTTAAGAAAATCCCTCCCCCCCCCCAACTACCCTTTACATGGAAACATTTTCTAAAATATTTTTCTTAAAAATGGTTCTAACGATTTTGATTAAAATACCGATTTATTAAAAATATTTGCATGAGAAATAAAATATATATATTGAATTTTATGAGAATAGGATCTGAAGATCTCTTCATTTTGGGTGACTTTTGCATGAATGGCAAACCGTAAGAGAGACAGAAATGTGGAACTATTGTTAATACACATAATTTAATTAACATTTTTTTTTTGAGTTATCCATTTCCGAGATATTCTTTATTAAAATGCTTATACATTTCTCATACAGCTATTTCTCTCTTTTTACTTTCTCTACACAAACAATGTACATGGTGTATAGAGAAGGTATTGGATTCCACCAAGAATTCGATACCGAGATTTCATCGGAAATACAAGAGTCCCCCTGAATCCAAAAAAAAAGCTTTTTCAGTAAAAGGTCCGTGTGTGTGCGTGTGTCTAAGTGTGGCTGTGGACAGCATAGCTCAAAAACGAAAAGACCATTGAATACCAAACTTGGTATTTAAGTTTGGTATCTTCCAAGGATGCGACAGGAAGATTTTCAAGAAAATCCCCGCACCCCCAACTATCCTTTACATTGAATTTGTTTCGAAAATCTTGATTTTCTCTAAATGGCTTTAACGATTTGGATTAAAATAACGTATATTTACCTGACAAACAATAAGTATATCTTGAATCTTCTAGGAAGAGTCTCTGTAGTCTACTTTATTTTGGATGAATTTTGCAGAATTTTGCATAACTAGTAAACCGTAAGAGATAGACAAAAACTTATCATACAAAAAATGTAAAACACATTAAAACGTACAATTTATGTTATATACTTTTTTTCGTGGAGTTGGTTCATTTTTGAGATATTCCTTGTTTTTGGTTTTAGCCTTGAAAAACTTATACTTTTCTCATACAGGAATTTACCAACTCCTGTACATACAAACAAAGGAACTTCAGTCACATAGCAACCAGCTTTTGAGTATCACTTTAACCTATAGTACTCCCTTATTTCGCTTCTACTTACAAGGAAGCAAGTAATAAGACTATTTCTGCTAATTTATTCTCGATTAGCATGAAGTAAATAAAAACATAAGGTTTTTGAAAATAATTTGTTGTAGAGATGTAAAGAAAGTCATGCGAATGATATACATCAGATTTTTTCCGTTTCTACTCGAAGTTCCTTGGGTAGGTATATTAAGAATGTGTATACCTTTGTGAAGTCGAAAGTACTCTAAATTGATTCCTTAAAAACTATATTTTTATTTTTTAAATCAAGAAAATAATTGATTGTAATCAGTTCCAACCTGACACCATTAATTTGTTGTTTTTTTAAATATATACCGAGTAGAAATTAAATTTTGCAACTGTTTTAATCTACTTATACTTCATTGAACTATTACAAAAACAAAAACAAAACAAAAAAGTTTAATATTATTTTGTATTGTGATTACGCATTTTCAGAAAAAAAGTTTACAGCAAGACCAGCCCACTCAACGTTACGCCTTCCTCTGAGAATATATCCCTAAATGTAATGTATGAATCACGCCTATTGGAGGTATTAAACATCCTGAAAACATTCTATTCTTAATAAGTAAAATTAAAAGTCAACACATGAAGTAAATATTGATGTAATGTTGTTAACTACACTGCTCTTAAATACCAATAACTGCCTTTATTGTAACTTACTCTAGGAGCTGAAGTATGAAACAGAACTCCAAATTTATTTCACAATGCTAGCAGATTTTGTTCTGAAGCTAACCCAAGGGTCGTAACGTCGGAAAATGGTTCTCGATTCATCTTTCAAATGAAAACGAAGATAAAGAGCCCTGTTACCCTTCCACTAATGCCCCCTTCCAATCTATTCTCGGCGACCGGAGCCCCACGCATCTTCCTGATTTGCCTAACCCAGCAAATTTCTGCGAAGTCACATCCGAAACGGAAAGTTGCTCATATATTTTAGTTAAAGGGTGCCTCGAAAGAAGAAAGAAATCATGGGGACAAAATTCTCTCTCCTATAGTTTTGGAAATTCACAATAGCATTCTTTATACATATACATGAACGAACTGTCCATTTAAAATAGATTACCTTCTGTATCGAGTACTATATACTAGGATCGGCTGATAAGTCCCGGGCCTCTCAATGAAAACAGAATTTAAAAAAAAAATATGTTGCTTTATTTCTCAACATAATCTCCAGAAAGGCCAATAAATTTTCATATCGGTGTTCTAATTTAATTAAACCATCTCAGTAGTGTGATTTATCTAGGTCCTCAAAATAGCTGTTTACCGTATCAATGACCTCCACGTTGCTGTGAAATCTTCGTCCTCCATAGAAGTTTTTTGAGGTTTGGGAACAGGTGGCAGTCACTGGGAGCTAGCTCTGGCGAATAGGATGAATGTTCAAGCAACTCGAACTTTAATTCGCACATTTTTCCCATTGCAATGACTGAACGATGGGCCGGACCATTGTCGTGATGAAACAAGATCTTTTGTTGCCAAATGAGATTTTTTCTTTTCACCTCATTAATTCAAACGTTGCAGTAAGCTTGCGTAGTAGTCACCAGTGATTCTTTTATCCTTTTCCAAGTAATCAATAAAAATAATTCTCTGTGCATGCCAGAAAACACTCGCCATAACCTTGTTAGCTGTCAAAATAGACTTTGCCTCTTTTGGTGTTGGTTCACCTGGCGCAATCCACTGTTTTGAGTACGATTTACTTTCTGGGGTGTAGTGCTGTACCCAAATTTCATCCATAGTAATAATCCGTCTCAAAAATTCACTGAGATTTTTGGTAGAGCTCCACATTCTTAACAGAAACAGTTTTTCTTTGCAACTTTTGATCAGGTATCAACAAACGCGGCACCATCTTGCGCAAACCTTGTGAAAGCTCAAAACATCACTTAAAATATTACCTACACTTTCTTTTTATGTGTTTACAAGCTCTGCTATCTCAAACAACTTTAATCTGTGGTCCTCCAGCAATGAACACGAATTTGTTCATTGATCTGTGGAGTTGTCACTTCTACAGGGCGTCCAGAGAGAGGCTCGTCACTAGTGCTCTTACGTCCCATTTTAAAGTCTGCAACCCACCTTTTAATCATGAATATGAGGGGACAGAGTCTTTCAATGTACTGTTCATTTCCCTCTTGATTTATTTAGCTGCTAAGCCTTTCAAGTGGAAGTATTTAATCACAGCTCGTTTTTCCAAAGCCTCCATTTTCGTGAAAACTCTATGTTGTCTTGTTTAAAATGCAGTCATTCGAAAACTAAACAAGCTATTGACCTGTAACTATGGACACAAGCTAGTCTAGAGTTCAATTATACGATGCTACCGTCTAACTGGCGTAGTGGCGCCATATCTGTATAAGGCTCGAGACTTTTTAGCCGACATCTGTACGTATATAGTAGGTAGAAAATATATTGCATTCCAACCAAAAATTCGATACTAAGGTTACACTGGAAATATGTGTTTTAAAAGGTCCAGATGTGTATGTGTGTGCACATGAACAGCTCAGAATGAAAACATCAAACTTGGTAATGAAGTTTACTGTCTTCAAAGGATGGGACAAAAATACCATCAGTCCAAAGTGTTCTTAACAAGGAACCATTTTCGAAAATTTTGATTTTCTCCATATGACTCAGGAATTTGATTAAAATGGTGTATATTACACATATTTAAACAACAAATAAAATGTATACCTTGAATTTTCTGGGAATAGCCTCTGATGATTTCCTTACTCTGGATGACTTTTGTATAACTGGTAAACCTTAAGAGATAAACAGAAACTTACCACACAACAAATATCGTTAAAGCTGCACATTTATATCATATAGATTGTTTGTAGATTTAGAATTTCCGAGATATTCCTTGTTTTTCGGTTTCGATCTTAACCTGCTTAAACTTTCCTCAAACGGAAAGCCGTCATTAATTTCATATCTCTTCTGTTTTATTCCTGGTCATGCAAAGAGAACCAAGTTTCATTTTGCAACCAGCTTTTAAAATATTTCACTATCGTTTTAGTCTAGTGTTTTCCCGTATTTCCCTTCTACTTACAAGAAAGCAAGTAATAAGACAACTTCTGATAATGTTTGTTTCGAACATCAAGAGTAAAAGTCCGTAAAATTCATCTAGAATAAGCTACTCTTAGAGGCTATTCCCATTAAATTCAAGATATACATTTTATTTGTCGGGTAAATGTCTTTGATATATCATATTTTAATCAAAATCTCTAGAGCCATTTTTGAGAAAATCGAAATTTTCGAAAAAAGTTCCATGTAAAGGGTAGTTTGGTGTGGGGAGATTTTTCTCAAAATCTGGAACATACTAAACTTAAATACCAAGTTTGGTATTTTACCGACTTTTCGTTTTCGAGTTATCGTGCCACAGACACACGGACACACACACACGAACCTTTTTGTGAAAATGCTTTTTTATGGATATAGGGGACCCTAAAACATATATTTCCGGTGAAATCTTGGTATCGAATTTTTTGGTGGAGTGTAATACCTTCTCTATACACTATGTATATATTAGGTGTAGAGAAAGTAAAAACTTAATCCTTATTGTAATCGTCAAATTAGATAAAAAGTTAAAAACTGTATCGAACACTGTGGTCGTCGGCAAGAACCTCCGCGAGGGGAGCTGGCAGATGTGACGCTGATCTTTATCTGGCACGTACATGCATACAATGTATTTAAGAGCTGGAGAAGTTCCACCCAAAAAATCGATGTCGATATTTTACCGGAAATTTATGTTTTGTGCTCCCCTGAGTCTGAAAAATACCTTTTTACTTTTTCTATACGAACTATTACATAGTGTGTAGAGAAGGTATTGCACTCCACCAAAAAATTCGATACCGAGATTTCACCAGAAATATATGTTTTAGGGTCCCCTTTGTCTAAAAAATATATTTTCAGAAAAAGGTGCGTGTGTGTGTGTGTGTGTCCGAGTGTCCGTGTGTCCGTGTGTCTGTGAACACGATAACTCAAAATCGAAAGGTCGGTCAAATACCAAATTTTATATTTAAGTTAAAAATATTCCAGGGATGCGACACGAAGATTTTCAGAAAAATCCCTTCACCTCAAATTACCCTTTACATGGAACTTTTTTCGAAATTTTTGATTTTCTCAAAAACGGCACTAACGATTTTGATTACAATTTCGGATATTAAACATATTTACCTGGCAAATGAAATGTATATCTTGAATTTTCTGGGAATAGCCTCTGAAGAGTAGTTTATTCTGGATGAATTTTACTAAATTTTGAATCACTGCTAAACCGTAAGAGATGGACAAAAACTTACTACACAAAAAATGTAGAGCACTTTAAAACACACAATTTATGTTATATACATTTCTTTCGTGGAGTTCGTCGTTTTTGTGACAATCCTTATTTTTGGTTTCTGCTATGAAAAACGTATACTTTTCTCATACAGGAACTTGTCAACTCCTATCCATATAAACAAAGGAACTACATTGACATAGCAACCAGCTTTTGACTATCACTTTAACCTACGGTTGTCCCTTATTTCGCTCCTACTTACAAGGAAGCGAGTAATAAGACTATTTCTGCTAATGTTTTCTGATTAGCATAAAGTAAATAGAAGTATAAGCTTTTTAAGAATTATTTGTTGCAGTGATATGAAGAAAGTCATGTGAATGGTACACATCAGATTTTTCTAGATTAGCATGAAGTAAACAGAAGCATAAGCTTTTTAAGAATAATATGTTGCAGGGATATAGAGAAAGTCATGTGAATGGTACACATCAGATTTTTAGAAAGAGGTGTCTGTGGGCATCATAGGTTAAAAAGGAAAAGGCTGTTGGTATTTAGTTTAGTTATCTTGCAAGGATGCGTCACGAAGATAGGTATTCAAATAAAAGCCCACACCACAAACTACCCTTTACATGGAAAATATTTTGAAAATGTTGCTTTTCTCAAAAATGTTTCAAGGATTTTGATTAAAATACAGCACATATAAAATTTATATTTTAAATTTTCTGTAAATGCCTTTGAAGATATCTTCATTCTGGATGATCATTGTATAACTGGTAAACAGTAATAGGTAGACGAAAACTTACTACACAAAAAAATCTCTATAAAGAGCGCAATTTATCATATATGCATTTTTGGTAGAGTTAACTGTTACTGAGAATATTCGTTATAATTTACTTCAATTTTGCAATACTTAAACTGTTCTGTCACCGGAGTTTACTATTCGTTTCATATATCTTTTGTTTTACTCCTGGGCATTCAAAGATAATCGGATTTCAACTGTGCCACAACAGCATTTAAAGGATTTGATTATCGCTTTAGCCTAGTGTATCCACTTACAAGGAAGAGTTATAAGACAATTTCTCATAATGTTTATGTCGATTACCATGATGTAGATAATATATATATATATATATATATATATATATATACTTTTTCTACTTCTCTACAGGTATTATGTACATAGTGTATAGAGAAGCTATTGTAATACACCCAAAGAATTTTTGGAAAAAGGACCGTATTGGTATTTAAGTTTGGTATCTTCCAAGGTGCGACACGAAGATTTTCAAGAAAATCCCCCCATTCCAATTCCCCTTTACATGGAACGTTTTTCGAAAATTTTGAGTTTCTCAAAAATAACTCTAACGATTTTGATTAAAACATCGTATATTAAAGATATTTACCTGACAATTAAAATGTATATCTTGAATTTTGAAGAATACTTTATTCTGGATGAATTTTACGAATTTTGTATAACTGCTAAACCGTAAGAGATGGACAAAAACTTACTAGACAACAAAATATAGAGCACATTAAACACACAATTTATGCCATGTATTTTTTTCGTGGAGTTGATCGTTTTTTAGATATTCCTTGTTTTTGGTTTCAGCTTTGAAAAACCTATACTTTTCTCATATAGGAATTTGGCAACTCGTGTCCATACAAACAAAGAAACTTCAGTCACATAGTAACCAGCTTTTGATTATCACTTTAACCTATGGTACTCCCTTATTAGATTAGATTAAAAATTATTCAGTAGGTTCGTTTCGGCCAAGAAGACACTGAACATAGAACTTGTCAAGGGATATACATATGATTATATACTACGAAAAAAATGAATAAAGCTCTAGTGCTAAAAGCACGGGCTACAAAAACAGCAGAATATACATAGAATAACACCATTTGCTTTTGAGGCCTTTACTATACTTAATGTTCTCTGTACTTCCTCTTGATAGTTTTCTAATCATCGACATAATAGTTACTACTAGTAATTATATAATAATTCCATGGTACGACAGCTCACGGTATTGGAGGGTGAGACGTGGTCAGGGCCTCGAGCTCCCCCCGGTCGGTTAATGCGGTCCTCATGAGCTGGAGCCGCTACTTCTCCATCAAGTAGCTTCTTAATTGGCCCCCAGGGGCCTCACGAGTCTGAGTCTGACCTGGGAGACCGGGCCAGGTCTCCCAGCGGTGGAAAAATCCCCACCCAGGTCTCCCGCTTGGTAAGCAGCTGCCTACCACCGCGCTAAGGAGACGACCTTTCTAGTAATTGTATAAAACTAAAATATGATTAGTGTATTATATACTCTTCAACAAATTACAATACATATTTACAGATATGTTATAGAATTTACAATGCAAAAATTTAGAATTATGTACTAGAGAGTTATTTCCGTTCTACTTACAATGAAGCAAGTAATAAGACAATTTCTAGTATTTTGTTCTCGATTAGCATAAAGTAAATAGAATCATTAGAGTCATGTGAATGAAACATTAGTTGTTTTTTTTTACTTTCTCTATACGCACTATTTACATAATGTATAGAGAAGTATTGCACTCCACCAAAAAATTCGATATCGAGATTTCACCGGAAATATATGTTTTAGGGTCCCCTGTATCCATAAAAAGTATTTTCAGAAAAAGATCAGTGTGAGTGTGTGTCCATGTGTCCGTGTGTCAGTGTGTCCGTGTGTCCGTAAACACGATAACTCAAAAACGAAAAGCAGCTAAAATACCAAACTTGGTATTTAAGTTTAGTATCTTCCAGGGATGTGACACGACGATTTTGAGAAAAATCCCCCCGCCCCAAACTACCCTTTACATGGAACTTTTGTCGAAAATTTTGATTTTCTAAAAAATGGCTAACGATTTTCATGAAAATATCGTATATTAAAGATATTTACCTGGCAAATAAAATGTATATTTTGAATTTTCTGGGAATAGCATCTGAAGACTACTTTATTCTGGGTCAATTTTACGGAATTTTGCATAACTGTTAAGCCGTAAGAGATGGACAAAAACTTACCACACAAAAAATGTAGAGCACTTTAAAACACACAATTTTTGTTACATACATTTTTTTCGTGGGGTTGATTGTTTTTGAGATATTCCTTGTTTTTTGTTTCAGCTATAAAAAACAAACTTTTCTCATACAGGACTTTGAGAACTCGTGTCCATACAAACAAAGGGATTTCAGTCACATTGCAACCAGCTTTTGACCATCACTTTAACCTATGGTACTGCCTTATTTCGCTTCTACTTACAAGGAAGCAAGTAATAAGACAATTTCTGCTAATTCTTTCTCGATTAGAATAAAGTAAATTGCATTAAAGTCATGTGAATGAAACATCAGTTTTTTTAATGCTTTCATTTAATTAGATTTATGAGTACTATTGTTTTACATTTGGGTACCGAGAATATGGAAATAACAAGGTAGGTAAATGTGTGCACTAGGCCTGGTAGCAATATGTCACCGATGATGACGTAATGGTTATTCCTTTTGTGCTTGCACTATCTAGGACCTCCGCAAGAGAATGGAGGAAATTAATTAACATGGGATGCATATGTGCAGGATAATATATGGTGGACACTATACTCGAGGACGAGTCTCAATTAACCTCTAGGTCACGCAGTGGTAAGCATGCTACGCTGCTATCTGCATGTACCATCCGCTCCCACATTCGTGTCATTAACACACCACCACTTCACTACTTCTCGCACATCATTTCTTCGCTGTCCCTACAAGAAAACAAATGAAAAAGCTCAGGTTCGTCAAATCTACAATACGCCCATCTTAGTACTCTAGCTGTAGCCGTAAAATAAATAAAATCTGATGTGTTACACTCACATGACTTACTCTAGCTGCTCTACAAACCCCCTACAAAAGATTATTCCTCTTTATACACAATGCTAATCAAAATAAATATTAGCAGAATGTTCTTATTATTTAGTTCCTTATAAGTAGAAGGGAATAAGGGAATGCGCTATGCTAAAGTGATTGTCAAATGTTTTAAAAGTTATCGTTATGCGATTGTCATTGCAAATAATTTCTTTGCTTGGCCAGGAGCAGAACAAAAGAAAAATGGACACTTCCTGTCTGAGAAAAATTTAAGTACTTCACAATTGAATCCAAAAACAAGGAATATCTTGGAAACGGTTACCTCCAAAACAAAAATGTAAATGACATAAATTTTGTGTTTTAGTGTACATTTTTATGTGTAGTGAGTTCTTTTTCAATTTCTTACGGTTTAGCAGCTAAGCAAAATTCAGCAAAATTCATTTCGAATAAAGAGGTCTTCAGAGGCGATTCCCAGAATATTCGAGATATACGTTTTATTTCGGACATAAAAAGCTTTAATATACGGGATTTTAATCAAAATCGTTAGAGCCATTTTTAAGAAAATCAAAATTTCCAAATTTTTTTCCATGTAAAGGATAGTTTTTGGTGTTTTTTTTTATTTTTATTTTTTTGGATTCAGGGGGACCCAAAACATGTATTTCCGGTGAAATCTCGGTATAGAATTTTGGGTGGAATACAATACCTTCTCTATACACTGTACATAGTACGTGTAGAGAAAGTAAAAAGCTTATGCTTCTATTTACTTCATGCCAATCGAGAAAAAATTAGCAGAAATAGTCTTATAACTTGCTTCCTTGTAAGTAGAAGGGAAATAGGGGAGTACCATAAGTTAAAGTAATAGTTAAAAGCTGGTAGCTATGTGACTGAAGTTCCTTTGTTTGCATGGCCAGGAGTTGACAAATCCCTGTATGAGAAAAGTATGTTTTTTAAAGTTGAAACCAAAAACAAGGAATATCTCAAAAACGATCAATTCCACTAAAAAAATGTATGTGACAAATGATGTGTTTTAACGCGCTCTACATTTTTGTATGGTAAGATTTTTCTGTCTCTTGCAGTTTACTAGTTATGCAAATTTAAAAAAAAAAATTATTGAGAATAAAGAGACCTTCAGAGGCTATTCCTAGAAAATTCAAGATAAAACACTTTTTTTGTCTCCTAAATATTTTTAACCTAGAGTATTTTAATTAATATCGTAATTTTTGAGAAAATAAACATTGTCGATTTTTTTACCATGTAAAGCGTAGTTGGATGGGGAGAGTTTCTTGAACATCTTCGTGTCGCAACCTTGGAAGATAATGAGCATAAATATCAATTTTGGTATTTAACGGACTTTTCGTTTTTGAGTTATGCTGTCCACACAGAAACAGACGAATAGACAGATGTGCACACATTGACCCTTTTCTAAAAATCTGATGTGTTACACTTACATGAATTTCTCTAGCCGTTCTACAAACTTCTTACATAAGATTATTCTTCTTTCTGCACCTTGTTAATCGAGGTATTCAGCACAATGTCCTTATTACTTAGTTCCTTATAAGTAGGAAGAAAATAAGGGAATCCACTAGCCTATATCGATAGTCAAATGTTTTAAAAGCTGTCATTGTCATTACAAATCGCTTCTTTTCTTGGCCAGGAGTAGAACATAAGAAAAACGGACACTCCCGTCTGAGAAAAGTATAAGTACTTCACAACTGAAACTAATAACAATGAATACTTTGAAAACGGTAAGCCCCACGAAAAAAATGTATATGACGTAAATTGTGTATTTTAACAAGGCCTACGTTTTTTACACAATAAGTTTTTGTCTATCTCTTACGGTTTATTAGCTATGCCAAATTAAGCAAAATTCATCCAGAATAAACAGGTCTTTAGAAGCTATTCCAGAAAATTCAAGATATACATTTTATTTGTCAGGTAAATATCTTTAATATACGATATTTTAATCAAAGTCGTTAGAGCCATTTTTAAGAAAATCAAAATTGTCGAAAAAAGTTCCATGTAAAGGGTAGTTTGGGGTGGGGGGATTTTTCTCAAAATCTTCGTGTCGCATCCCTGGAAGATACTGTACTTAAATACCAAGTTTGGTATTTTAGCTCTTTTCGTTTTTGAGTTATCGTGTTCACGGACACACACACACGGACCTTTTTCTGGAAATGCTTTTTCTTTGGATTCAGGGGGTCCTAAAACATGTATTTCCGGTGAAATCTCGACATCGATTTTTTGGGTGGAATGCAATACTTCTCTATCCCTATGTACATTGTACATACGGGGCCAGAGAAAGTAAAAATGCAATGTCTTAAAGTACATGTTTCCCGTGAAATCTCGGTATCGAAGTTTTACCTTCTTTATCTACTGTGTACGTTGTATATATGTGCTAGAGGAAGTAAAATATGTTCCTAATTGGAGAATGTCTAACAGGAACAATCTTGAAATTAGTCTACAATACAGAATAGAATACATGCTTTATACACAGAAAATTACTAATAAGAACATAATTATGAACATGTCTTTTAGAGTGTATTTTATCAATAAGTATCGAGAATCTATACTCAAACATCAGTATTGATTATGCAGAAAGAACGATATCTCATTCTTAATAATATATTACCGTAAGTGTTTTCATCTTGTCGAGAAGTGAAAACTGGAGTTGTAATTGATAAAACAAATCAGCGAAATAGACTATTAATAATTTATAATAGATAGGAAGGGAGATTTTATCAGGTTATGATTGTAATACTTATATTAGTTCTCAAATATGCCGGTATCCATAATGGCGCTCGCTAAAATGCCTAGCTTTGGTGCTTCGTGGCGCAGGGGATCGTGGGCTCGAGTGCCATGGGCATGGACGTTTGTATGTTTGTGAACAAAAAGCAAATAAAGGAAATGTAGGTAAAAAAGGAAAAACAGAGGAAAGGGTAACACAGCGCCGGAGTACCGACAAGACTCCGAAACTGTATTTTTATAAACAAAATGACGGATGACGCATTGGACCACGTTTATTTACCGATTTTCTTCCCCACTGCCTCCTGAATTATGATATGACCAAGCGTACTTACACCTAATGTGCGAATATCGATGACAACAATAGAAATAGGATATTATTATATTATTTCAGATTTTAATAACTAATACATGAAATGGACATAAACATTATTTTATTCGAGATTATGGCACTTATCTCATACATAAGAAATACAAATAATGATTATTTTCACTCCTTTTTTGAACTAAATACATTATGAACTGGATAAAACTTTAAATAAACATTGCAACTGAATTATTTGAAAGTACAAGTGTGGAACTGACAGTTATTAAAAGTGAAGATTGGCTGACTGTATTGTAACTTTATCAAAAACCAAGACAAGAGATTAAACAAATGAACGTCAGTTGCGACAAAATTTCAAAGAAAGAACATCAGCTGCAACAAGATTTTTGGACAGTATCGCTCCATCAAATCGCCACGATTGGTTGAAATTGCCTTATCTCATTGGCACTTAAATAGTTGAGCTATTATTTATATTATTATTAGCATTGCAAAATAATAAATGTTAGGTATAGTAGGATTTATAGCTACATAAATATTTCCCAACAATATCTTGTAAGTATGAACCAGGAAGTGATTCCGTAAAGATGTGATGCAGTTTTTTGTGTAACCCCTAATACTATCTCCCAATTTAGACGGAGAACTTAGTTTTTGCATTCCATTGATCTTTCAGTGGAAATTTCGCTTCTGTAGAAGATTTGTTAAATATGACCTTGTTTCTCCAAGTGAACAGCGTTCAACTCCAGCAGGAGTCCTCGAGTGGGGAAGACTGATCGTCCTCTTTTCATCTTGGATTACATGCACAATCTGCTTTCGCGCAATCTGCAACTTCTGCAACTTTAACGAAAGGGAATGAAGGACTAATGATAAAATCCGAAACTTTCTCCAACTGGTTATGAGCAGAATAGGATATTCAAAAACTTGTTCCCCCATTGTACACAACCCCTCGAAACTTCACATATGAGCATACGTCAGTTGCATGGTGAACAATATTGGCTTCTGTTTCCTTTTTCTGCCTCTGATTTAGTGTACTCAAAGAAAGATATTGTCAAAGTCCGGGTTCGATTTCCTACGACCCCTCTCTTTGAGACATGGGTTTTTTAAGCGGTCTTCAGGGGAATGCTGGAGTGGTCTCTCCCATCCCCAGAATTCCCTGACAGTCCATATCGTTCATTAATCATTTCATTCATCCTTTACCCCACTTAGACTATAACAGAGTTGACGATGGTGTTTCGGTGCAGCGTTATAAGGAAATGAGATGCTCTTAATGAAACTTGTTTCATGCCGCAAGCCGTCGGCTGTTTGCCAGCGTATGCACATGAAACCCTTGGGACGGGGCCCTCATTCTTCATCACTTTTAATTTTTCTATTAGGTATCTATGGTAAGTAGGAAGAGCATTTGTATTCCACCCCAAAATTCGATTTCGAAATAATTTCACCGGAAATATAGCTTGAATCCCAAAAAGTTTTTAGAAAAAATTGTCTGCGTGCGTATGTACGTATGTACGTATGTATGTATGTACGTATGTACGTATTTATGTATGTATGTATGTAATTATGCATGCATGTATGTATGCATGCATGTATGAATGTATTCATGAATTTGCTGCAAATCTCTTATATCATATATCTGACATGTTGTTTACTCTTGTTTAATGTGCCTGTGTTAAACCAAAATTGGTCCCACAGTTCCTACTTCTGTGACGTTTTGCGGGGGGGATATATTGCGGACACAAAAAGATATCTTGTGCTCATTAAATTTGCATGCGCATTAAAAACTGTGCTCCAGTGTAGCCCTTCAAACATCCCCCTTCATATACTTTGTGTTATCCCACACTTCACACCCTAGCAGCTTCCTGACAGCAAATGTCGACATTAAAGGCAGTAACAGTAGGGTAGACTGGGGAGAAATGATACCTTCGTGTAACCAAGAAATGCATTTAAAATTGATGTATCATTCAATTAGATATTGCTGCTAAATCTTGTTATTATTTTCTTTAACTGTCTTTTATTTTACTAATAAATGTGCTAACTTTACACAAAATGGACTGAAAGAAGAAAGAAAGAAAGCAGTGAACATATATTTCCAAGATGTCGGAGAAAAGAATTTGACGTATAGCAATGGACAACACCCCAGAAGGCAAAACCAAGATGAAAGTAGGACTTATTTCAACCACAGAACTGAAATTGCGTCGAATTCAAACAAAGGAAGAAAATAATCATTTTTACTTTCTCTTACCCCATATGTACAATGTACATAGGGATAGAGAAGTATTGTATTCTACCCAAAAATTCGCTACCGAGATTTCACCGGAAATACATGTTTTAGGACTCCCTGTATCCAAAAAAAGCATTTTGAGAAAAAGGTCCGTGTGTGTCCATGTGCCTGTGAACACGATAACTCAAAAACGAAAAGTAGCTAAAATACTAAACTTGTTATTTAAGTTTAGTATATTCCAGGGATGCGACACGAAGATTTTGAGAAAACTCCCCCCACCCCAAACTACCCTTTACATGGAACTTTTTTCGAAAATTTTGATTTTATTAAAAATGGCTCTAACGAGTTTGATTAAAATATCATATATTAAAGATATTTACCTAACAAATAAAATGTATATCTTGAATTTTCTGGGAATAGCTTCTTAAGACCTGTTTATTCTGGATGAAATTTGCTTAATTTGGCATCACTAGTAAACTGTAAGAGATAAGACAAAAACTTACTATACAAAAAAATTAGGTCTTGTTAAAATACACAAGCTATGTCATATACATTTTTCTCGTGGAGCTTACCTTTTTAGAGATATGCATTGTTATTCGTTTCAGTTGTGAAGTACTTATACTTTTCTCAAACGGGAGTGTCCGTTTTTCTTTTGTTCTACTCCTGGCCAAGAAAAGAAGCGATTTGTAATGACAATCGCATAACGACAGCTTTTAAAACAGTTACTATTGGTTTAGCCTAGTGTATTCCCTTATTTTCTTTCTACTTATTCGGAACTAAATAATAACATTGTACTAATGAGTACCACGATTAGCAAGGTGTAGAAAGAAGAAGAATCTTATGTATGAAGTTTGTAGAACAGCTAGAGAAAGTCATGTGAGTGTAACACATCAGATTTTTTTATTATGCTTTTAAATCAGGTGCTTCACAAGTAGAGCTCGATCCGGAGTCACGGAAATTACCGGATTGAATTTCGATGCACCAAAAGTATAACTATAATGTGATGGAGTAAGCGTGGTCTCTGCACCCTTTTTCGAAACGTGTTCTACTATCTAGCATTGCTCACTGCCTGACCTCATTCAATTCCTGCTAGTAGAACCCTGAACGAGAGCGCAGATTGAAACATGTTGAAAGGGTAGGCATTCGACACTGAACAAATTTGTGGAGGATTCCAATATTTTGAATAACAGCCTGAGAGTATTTTCTTTCGGTGCAGTAAAGCTGTATCTTGTAATTCTCTGCAATGAATTCTGAGTGAGTTTGGTTGATTTATGCACAACATATTAATATCCTGAAAGTTTTATATCAAGTTTATACTTTTATTTGTAAAAGTATAAGACGTTTGTATTTACTAATCGTATTATGAAATAAGTTTTGTATTGTGTTAGTTAATAAATTACATGGAGCATATAATATAAATACAAGTAATGAGCTACATTGGAACAGATTAAACAACGTGTGCATGTTTGCGGTACAAACCTTTCCCCACTAACCTCTCTCTATACTGCTCTGTGTGTTCATAGCTGTGTTCGCTTCGGTAACCGAAACCGAGCTTTATACATTCAAATCCAAGTTCAATCAATTCTTTCCTTTAAGAGGAGTTGGGCGATTTTTACTTTCTCTACTCGTGCTATGTACATAGTGTATAGAGAAGGTATTGTAATGCACCCAAAATTTTGATACCGAGATTTCACCGGAAATACATTTTTGGGTCCTCCTGAATCCAAAAAAAAGCATTTTTGCAAAAAGTTCTCTGTGTGTGCGTGTGTGTCTGTGGATAGACTAGCTAAAAAACGACAAGACCGTTAAATAACCAAACCTGGCATTTAAGTTTGGTACCTCCCAAGGATGCAACACAAAGATTTTCAAGAAAATCCCCCCACCCCAACTACCCTTTACATAGAAGTTTTTTCGAAAATGTTGATTTTCTCAAAAATGCCTCTAACGATTTTGATTAAAATATCGTAATATCTTGAATTTTTTGGGAATAGCCTCTGAAGACTACTTTATTCTGGATGAATGTTACGGAATTTCGAGTAACTGCTAAACCGAAGGAGATGGACGAAAACTTACCACACAAAAAATGTAGAGCATGTTAAAACACGCAATTTATGTTATATACATTTTTTTTTTTTTTTGTTTTTTTTTTTTTTTTTGGAGTTCATCGTTTTTGAGATTTTCCTTGTTTTTGGTTCCAGCTTTGAAAAACTTATAATTTTCTTATATAGGAATTTGTCAACTCGTGTCCATACAAACAAAGGTACTTCAGTCACATAGCAACCAGCTTTTGACTATCACTTTAACCTATGGTACTCCCTTATTTCGCTTCTACTTCCAAGGAAGCAAGTAATAAGTAATGAATTAAATATAAGCATAAGCTTTTCAGCAATAATGTGTTGCAAAGATGGAGAGAAAGCCATATGGATGGAATACATAAGATTTTTTTTAAACAATTGTCTTATAGCTTCTGAAATTCAAGAAAAACCTTCCATGGAAGTTCTATGTAATATAGATTTCCCGCATCATCATCATCATCATCTAAGAGCCATTCGGTGGCTATACACATAACCAATATTATTGTATCACCCAAGAAAGGTAAGAGTGAAAATATATTTTTCATAAATCAAGGAGTTAGACAAAGTTGCCCTCTGTCTCCTGGTTAATTGAGACTGTTAGTGTACTTTAACTTTCCACGAGAACACTCACTTATCAAACTTACTTTTAGCTGATAACCACGCAATGTTAGCCTACAGTGAAGTCGAGCTTCAAATACATATAAAATATACTTTTTCTAAAATAATGAGAAAATATAATCATCCGAATCACCACAAAGATAAAAGAAAATAGGATTCTTTGGGAAAGAACACAAAGGGGCCCAAAATAATACTGAATGACTGCGCTTAAGCCTTAAATTTTAAGTGTTAAAGCTATAATTGCTCTCCTTAAATATAAAAATGAAAATACCACCTTTACAAGCATTTTGTTATACTTAAAACAAAACTTTTTTATTTTTTATGAAACCAGGTAAGAGACAATACTCTAATACTACAAAGCATTAAGAGACCCACTGTTGCTTTATGAATCAATGTTTTGGACATAGGGATAGAGACGTATCCAAAAAAAGTCGATGTCAAGATGTCACCGGAAATATAGTTTTGGACCCCCTGAATAAAAAGAAAGCATTTTCAGAAAAAAAGGTCCCTGTGTTTGTGTGTGTGTGTTTGTGTGTGTCTGTGGACAGCATAGGTCTAATGGTATTTAAATTCCGTATCTTCCGAAAATGCAACACGAAGATTTTCAAGAAAATCCCCCACACCTAACTACCTTTTACATGGAAACATTTTCTAAAACTTTTTTCTTAAAACGGCTCTAACGATTTTGATTAAAATACCACACATTAATGTCATTTCTATCACAAATAAAGTGTATATCTTGAATTTTCTAGATTCTGAAGTCCTGTTTATTCTGGACGAATTTTGCTTAATTTGGCATAATTAGTAAACCGTAAGAGATAGACCAAACTTAATAAACTAAAATCTGATGTGTTCCATTCACGTGACTTTCTCTACACCTCTTCAACAAATTATTGTAAAAAGCTTATACTTCTATTTACTTCATTTTAATCGAGAAAAAAATAGCAGAAATAATCTTATTACTTGCTTTCTTGTAAGTGGAACGGAAACAAGGGAGTACTATAGGCTAAACTGAAATCAAAAGTTGGTTGCTATGTGAATGAAGTTTCTTTGTATGTACAGGAGTTGACAAATTCCTGTATGAGAAAAGGGCAAGTTTTTCATAGCTGAAAGCAAAAACAAGGAATATGTCAAAAACGATCAACTCCACGAAACAAATGTATATAACATACATTATGTGTTTTGACGTGCTCTACATTTTTTGTGGTTAAGTTTTTGCCCATCTCTTACAGTTTAGTAGTTATGCAAAATTCCGTAAAATTCATCCCGAATAAAGTAGTCTTCAGAGGCTATTCCCAGAAAATTCAGGATATACATTTTATTTTTCAGGTAAATATCTTTTATATTTGACATTTTAATCAAACTCGTTAGAGCCATTTTTGAGAAAAATCAAATTTTCGAAAAAAAGTTTCATGTAAAGGGTAGTTGGGGGTGGGGGGATTTGATTGAAAATCTTTGTGTCGCATCCTTGGAAGATACCAAATTTAAATACCAAGTTTGGTATTTAACGGTCTTTTCGTTTTTGAACTATGCTGTTCACAGACACAGACACACACGCACACACACTGATATTTTTGTAAAAATGTTTTTCTTTTTTTGTATTTATAGCTACTATTCATATATTTTCATATTTTATCTATTAATTTATTAATTTTATGCCAACATATTTATGGCATCAAGGTAAAGCAAGTATTGAATTGGGCTCTCTATGAACAACGCATGTTACAAAATACCTCTTATGTATGTAAGAACGAGTGACAGAGAGAGAGGGGAGAGAGAGAGAGACGCAGGATAAATGTTTCTGATATATACAGATTTGGTTTTCAATTTCTGTGTATTCCAAGATACAACATTAAGGTCCTCCTCTAGAAGAATCTTCCAACCAAAACTGTCCTTTACATGGGAAAAAAATGTTCTCCTGTATTGGATCCGAAGAATACCATTAATTGCTAACACACACAACCGTGGAAATGTATCATAGGTAGGTAATTTATATAGTTCCTACCCTCCTTTAAGAGCATATTAAAATTGTAGTAGAATAATGTATTTTAAGTAATTCCAAATGCCGTTTGATATTGTATTGAGACTTCAGCTTCAAATATTTTGCACAAATTAAGTATTTTACTTGCTCATTTGATTTGTAAACTAAATATTTTGACATCTTTGACTAAGTCAATGCAAAACGAGAACTCATAAGGCCACTGCGACCTTACTTGAATGGTACCAAAAATACGATATCGAACAGCTAGCAGGCTAGCATGTCCGTTGAAACTTTCCCCTCAATCAAGGAGCTGGAAGTGTTCAGTGTCCACAGTTCAATAACTAGCACAAGTTTATGGTTGGGCCTTCCTGGTTTAGACCATCCGTATTGCTTTCGAGTGACCTACTGGCCTAGGTAATGTGCAGTCTTTGGCCTTGTAGAAGTTGAATTGAGGACTATTTATAACGCTCCTTAACTGCTGCGGTTCTTAGCATCCCATTCTATCTTGCGTGTAAAAGACCGCTTAATTTTGCTCTGAGGCCTTGAGGTTCTTTTACTTGCAGTAAATCTACGACAGGGGACGAAACTGCTTTACTTAAGGATTTTTACGCCCGAAAAACTTCATAGCCCTCCGCCTATTTGAACCCGCGACCTTGAGAACCAGTCTAATAGAAAGTATTCAAATTCAGTCCCGATACAACATTCACTAGAACGAAATCTGCCAACTCAAGGTTACCATTTCCTCTTTAACTGCTGCGGGTCTTAGCGACCAATTCTATCTTGCGTGGGAAAGACCGCTTAATTTTGCTCAGAGGTCTTCAGGTTCGTTTATGTGCCGTAAATCTACGACAGGGGACCAACGACTTTACCTAGCTTACGAAGGAAACCTACTAAGGACCTTTACACCCGAAAAAAATCATCACCTTCCGCCGGTTTCAACCTGCGACCTTGGGAACCAGCTTAGTAGAAATTATTCAAACTCAGTCCCGGTACAACATTCACTTGAACGAGGTCTGCTAACACAAGGTTACCATTTCTGATCAATATATCTTGTGTTTGCCACGTCTACTTAGAGTTACTAAACGTGAAAACATAATACTCTTAATAAGTAAAATTATAAGCTCAGAAATTAAGCAAATAATGATGTAATGCTGTTCCTTACACTGTTCTTAATTAAAAAAACAAATATCTGCCTTTATACACCTAATAACCTGTAAAAGAGAAAACGACAATACATATATACACAGTGAGAGTGAGAGAGACAGAGAATAATTTAAATATAGAGAATGTGTTCCATTCACATGACTTTCTCTAGCTGTTCCGCAAACAAACTTTTCTTATAAAAGATTATTCTTTTTTCTACACCATGCTAATCGAGTTAAACATTAGCAGAACGGTGTTATTTGAAAGTAGAAGTAGAAGGGAAAGATTTTCATATATACATTTACATATACATTTTAAAAACTGGTCGCTATGTGAAACAATTTAGGTTCGGTTCTCTTTGCATTGTTGCGTTTGAGAAATGTTAGGTAGGTAAAAATTGAAACCAATAACAAGGAATATCTCGGTAACTCTATAATAAAACATACGTCATAAAATATGTGCTTTAATGAGACCTCTATTTTCTGTGTAGTAAGTTTTCTTCTATCTCCAAAGGTTTAACCACTAATCAAAATTCCGCTAAACTCATCCAGAATAAATAGATCCAGAAAATTCAAAACATACATTTTATTTGCGATGTACATTTTTTAATATACAGTATTTTAATCAATGCTGTTAGAGTTTTTTTTTTTTTTTTTTTTTTTTGAGAAATCTACATTTTCAACAATTTTTCCATGTATAAGGTTAGTTTGGGATGGGAGGATTTTCTTGTAAATCTTCGTGTCGCATCCTTGAAGATACTAAATATAAATTCCAAGTTTGCTATTTAACGGTCTTTTCATTTTTGAGATATGCTCTCCACAGAAGCACAAGCTTCTAAAATGGTAACCCAAAACTTGTATTTCTGGTGAAATATGGACATCGAATTTGTTGTATGAAATGCAATACCTTCTCTAGCAACTATGTGCATTGTATATGCATACGTGAAGAGAAAGTAAAAAGTATACTAACCAAAGTGAAAACATATTACTCTTAATAAGTAAAATTATAAGTCCACAAAGAAGCAAACATTGATGTTCTTAATTACGTATACGAATATCTGCACTTATACACCTAACACCCTGTAAAAGAAAAGCAACAATTTATAGAGAACAACATTTAAATATAAAAAAATAAAATGTTTTATAATATCACTTATTCCACGGAGTAAAACAAAAATGCTTAAGAAACGCGGTTTAAGAAATAAAATTCATACCTGTCTATGGCATCTAGTCAAATAATTAGTTTGTAATTTTTTTTTTTTTTTTTTTTTTTTTGCTTTGTTGATTACAAAGTTGAACACCTAAAAGACCGGAAAATTCTCAACGGGATTTTTTATTCTCCGTTTTAATTTCACAACTTACCCCTAAAATGTCATGCGTGGAAATGCACAGGTAAAATGACAAACAACTTGCTGGAGAAAACAAAAGAAGTGTTCCACTTGTATGCTATCTTTTTAGCAGGAAACTCCTTAAAGCATTCACAGTCATTCTCTTTGCAATGTGGACTTCAGACGTTAAAGTAAGAATGCCCAGAGACTGTCAGGCATCTCCAGTTTCCCTTGACGGCCCTCAAGATCAGCAGCCATCCGTTAACGAGCTTTGGTTAGGGCGATCGTTAAGTTAATGATGGTGGTCTCTATACAAGGCTGGTGACGTGTGCATACATACGGAGAATTATTGTCGTCGCCAACATTTGTGAGACCGAGTGTGAACAATGATTTCGTGGGGGAAACATCGTTAGGGGGCCCCCCTGGTCCACTTCAACATGCACTGTGTCGAGAATGAACGAGCTGCCTTCGTTAATTTCACCAGCATTTTCAGTCATCGCTGATTTCATACCGTTAAAAAGGAAGCACAAGCCTGCAAAATATATCCTTAAGAATCATTATAAAATTCCATGATATGGGGCTTTGGAAGCAGTAATAATAATATTAATAAAAACAATAATAACAATAAATCATATAAGGCTATAATTAAAACAGTTTTTTCTTTGTTTTACATTTTTACACATTCACATTTTGTCATGCTGACATTACTAGGAATATTAAAATAATAATTATTATTATCATTATTATTGCTGTTGAATCTTAAAGCATTATGAACACTATTTTACCTTCAAATATACACTCTGTGATCAAAAATATTCGGGCACCCCCACAAACACACGTTTTTCATCTTAGGTGCATTGTGCTGCCACGTCCTGCCTGGTACTCATTGTCAGTGACCTCAGTGGTCATTAGACATCGTGAAACAGCAGAATGGGATGCTCTGTGGAACTCACGGACCTCGAACATGATCAGGTGATTGGGTGTCACTTGTGTCAGAGGTCTGCACGCGAAATTTCTACACTCCTAAACATCCCCAGGTCCACTGTTTCTGATGTGATAGTGAAGTGGAAACGTGAAGGGACTTGTACAGCACAAAAGCGTACAGGCCGACCTCGTCTGTTGATATACAGAGACCGGAGACATTTGAAGAGGGTTGAAAAGAGTAAAAGGCAGACATCTATCCAGACCATCACACAGGAATTCCAAACTATATCAAGATCCACTCCAAGTACTATGATAGTTGGGCGTGAGGTGAGAAACCTTGGATTCCATGGTTGAGCTGCTGCTAATAAGCCACACATCACGCAGGAAAATGCCAAACGACGCCTCGCTTGGTGTAAGGAGCGTCAACATTACACGACTGAACAGAGGCAAAACGCTCTGTGGAGTGATAAATCACGGTACACAATGTGGCGATTTGATATCAGGGTGTGGGTATGGCGAATGCCCCGTGAACGTCATTTGCTAGCGTATGTAGTGCCAACTGTGAAATTCGGAGGTGGTGGTGTGGTCATGTTTTTCCTGGAAGGGGCTTGCACCCCTTGTTTTGCGTGGCACCATCACAGCACAGACCTGCATTGATATTTTAAGCACCTTCTTGCATCCCACTGTTGTGTTGCATCTTTCAACACAATCGAGCACCTGTTCATACTGCACAGGCGGAGTGGTTACACGACAATAACATCCCTGCACAGATCCTGACTTGAATCCTATAGAACACATTTGGGGTGTTTTGGAATGCAGACTTCGTGCCAGGCCTCACCGACCTACATTGATACCTCTCCTCAATTCCGCAGTCCGTGAAGAATGGGCTGCCATTCCCCAAGAAACCTTCCAGCACCTGATTGAAAGTATGCCTGCGAGAGTGAACACTGTCATCAAGACAAAGGGTGGGCCAACACCATATTGACTTTCAGCATTACCGATTGAGGGCGCCACGAACTTGTACGTAATTTTCAGCCAGCGTCCGGATACACACACATATATTCTTTGCAACCCCTTGGAGAAATATTATTTAAACCATGCCACCAAGGATTGATACTGGGATCAAAAGGAAAACTAAGTTTAGGCATAACTAAACACTGAAAAAACAGTTTTTTTATAGTACCAAAACAACTTAAAAATTCAAGGGCCCCACGTGGTCGTGGAACAATGTAACAAACTACCAGCCGCCATATTAGTTTACTATTCGCTTACAGTTAAAAGGCCACGCCGTGCCGAGTGGTTAGACCTCTCGCCTCTCACCTAGGCGACCCAAGTTCGATCCTAAGCGACCGCATGTGGGAATTGTGGTAGACAATTGGTGCAGGGACGGGTTTTCTCTGGGCTCTCAGGTTGCCCCACGCCATTACATTCCACCGGTGCTCCATCTTCATGCCATCGCCTGTGATGCTATGGTAGTAAAAACGGGCTTTAAACACTACCCAAAATAATAATAATAATAATAATAATAATAATCTTAAAGCATTATGAACACTATTTTGCCTTTGTGTATGCAACCTCTGTGGTAAATATTACTTATAGCATAATCTTCTTAAACAAACAGGACAGGGGATACGACGGGATGCCACTCGTTTGGCAGCAAGAATTGGTACTGGGATTAAAAGGAAACCCTAAGGTTAGGTATAAGGAAACATTAAAAGCATTCTTTTATAATAGATTCCAAAATAGCTTATAGTATTCAAGGGTCTCACGTGATCCTGGATCACTGCTGCAAAGTATCAGCCGCCATATATTGTGAAAGTTAATTAACATTAATTAAAAATGAAAGAACAAACTAAAACTGCCTTAAAATGTAATTAAAATGTCGCACAACTTCCTAATATAGCATTTTTTCTATAAATTATTTGCCAAAAGCTGTTGGAATCTATCTTGGCAATTTAATTTAGAAGTGTCACCGAGTTTTTTTTATAGCGTTTAACGCCTTTTCTTACTACTTGAGGCGCCGCTAACCACTCGGCCACGACGTGGTCCACCCTCCGAGGTGTAGTCGTTACCATGTTAACCTCTAAAACCCAAGGCAATAGGTTAAAACCTAGCGAAGGGTGATTTTTTTTGTTTTTTTTTCGGACGCATAATACTCAGCTTGGCTTCCTTCGAAATGGAAGTATAGCCAGTCGTCCCGTGTAACGTTTATTTGCACGTAAAAGAACACCCTACCTTGAAAGAAGGTTCCTGTAAAAATCCGACATTTCGTGTCCGCAAGTCGTGATTTCGTTTTACAGTGCCATCTGTGGGCGACGAGCCGATCCCTCTTTTCCATGGCGTTTAGCGGCGAACTCGAGAACTAGATATTCAAATCCAATCACGGAAACATTGTTCAACTAAGGGGTTACAGGAAATAATATAAACAGTTCGGTTCCATTGAGCCACATTTTATACGGTGGGTATCCAGAAAGTAACGAACGATTTGGCATAAATAAATAATAGCAAAAGATATAAACACAAAACCTTGTTTACAAAGTTACAGTACCTTACTCTATTTCTCAAATAATCTCCATTCTGTCAATACATTTATTCTCACGTGGTTTTTCAATGCCAAGTTATACTTTTCTACTCCAAAGAACTTTTTCGCTTTTTGAATGCACAAAATGTTCGAGCAGTCGAGTTGTAAAAGCAAATATGGTGATAATGCGATGAACGAGTCTTAGTGAGGAAATGGCGCATAATTTACGAGTAATCAAGTAAGAACCATTGTGCAAAAGACCAGAATGAAAGTTCATTGGAGGAGTTGAAAGCAAAGATTGATAAAAAATTCAGAAAAATCGGCACTTTGGACACCGTACATGAGTTTTTGGATGAAAAAAATGTTCCAACCGATGAAGACCTCAAGGTGGCTATGACATCTTGGCTGAGATCTTTAGCGGTAGAAAATCCTGTACCACGTGACAATAAATATCTTGATAGCAATGGAGATTATGTTGGGACATAGAGTATTAAATAAAGTTTAGTTTATCTTTCGTTGTTGTTGTTGTTATTATTATTATTATTATTATTATTATTATTATTATTATTATTATTATTATTATTATTATTATTATTATTATTTAGTTATGCCAATTTTATACATTATGCATAAATGTAATAGTATCTGGCAATTACAGAATGTTCTCATCGATAAAAGATCATCAATTGGTAACACAATGGATTGAGATAAGTGAATTAGAGGATTTTAGAAATTGAAAATATTGATTTTATACTTCACTCTCCAAGCTTTTCCACGCTTCTGTCAATGTATTGTGCAGAATATAAGGTGCTGGAATACACCCCTCTAGGTAGCGCATTGCAATCAGTTGAAGGAGAAATGTTCTGTTATCAATTTTGTTGCATCTAGTTGCAACGCTGCATGACATTAAACTGTAACTTTGAGAAGCCAGACACGCGACAAATATACGTTTACACGTTCTCTGTAAAAGCAGTTCTACTCAATCACTCGTGAGAAGTTTACAAGACTGTTCCCATTCAGTACGCTGAAATAACCTTTTGAAATGTGTTTCTCTGCAAACAAGTAGAATAACGTAATTATTTATAGAAGGACTCTGTCTTGATTAAAATGCAAGAATGATTGTCACATAAATATTATGCCTTTTTGGCGTATAAATTATATATAAAGTATGTTATTTTACACTGTGATAAGCAACAGTTCCATCGTAGAACTGAATTACGCAGATTCTTCTCTCTTCGGTCTTTTTCCCAGATGTTTCAATCTCAAACCAATTCCTCCTTTCACCCTTTCATCACCCTATCTATCTCTTAGTTCTGATTCTACTTGCTTTACTACTCTCTCCTTCATTGTCCTTTTTTCTCTACTCCCTTTTTACTTTCTCTAGCCCGTGCGTACAATGTACATAGTGGATAGAGAAGGTATTGCATTCCACCTAAAATTCGATGCCGAGATTTCACTATAAATATGTTTTGAGGTCCCCTTAGATCGAAAAAAGCATATTTAAAAAAAGGTCCGTGTGTGTCTCTGGGGTACATAGCTCTAAAATAAAAACTCCATAAATATCAAACTTGGTATTAAGTTCAGTATCTTCCAAAGATGCAACACGAAGCTTTTAAAAGAAAATACCCCCGCCCCCAACTCCTTGCACGTGGAAACATTTTAGAATATTTTGTTTTTCTCATGAATGACTAAAGATTTTGATTAAAATACCGGATATTAAATATATTTATATAAAAAAATAAACTGCATATTTTGAATTTTCTGGGAGTAGCCTCTGAGGTCCTCTTTATTTTGGATGAGTTTTGCAGAATTTTGCATTACCGTTAAACCGTAACACATAGATAAAAACTTACTACACAAAAATTTGTACATCTCGTTAAAATACATAATTTATGTCATATGCGTTTTTTATGTAAGGTTGACCGTTTCTGCGATTGCTTGTAATTGGTTTCAGCTTTTAAGTACTCATACTTTTCTGTTTGTGTAACAGCTAGAGAAAGTCATGTGAATGGAAGACATAACATTTTGTGCTTTCTCAAGCATGTAGGTACAATATATATGGCAGGTAGAGAAGGTATTGTATTCCACCCAAAATTTAACTGGAAATACATGTTATGGGGACCCCTGAATCGAAAAAATCATTTTTAGAAAATAGTCCGAGTGTGTGTATCCCTCTCCCTCTTTCTGTCTCTGCATCTCTGTTTGTTCGTGTGCCTATGGGCAGCATATGTAGCTCAAAAACGAAAAATCGGTATATAATTTCAGAGTCTTCCAAGCGTGCGACACGAAAGTTTTCGAGAAAATCCCCCTACCCAAAGTCTTTACATAGAAAGTTTTTCGAAATTTGCGATTTTTTAAAAAATGACTAAATATTTTGATTAAAATACCTACCCTGTAAAATACCTGTTTAGCTGACAAATAAAAGTTATATCTTTAACTTTCTGGGAATATCCTCTGAAGCTCTTTTGCCTAACTGGTAAAATGTAAAAAATAAACATAAACCTGTTACAAAAAAGCACACAGTTTTTTTTTTTTTTGTGTTTAACTATTTCCGGGATATTATTTATTATTGGTTTCAATTTTAAAATACATTCCGCATATGGGCTGTCGTTATTCGTTTTACTTTCTCCTGGTCAGGCAAAGTTTAAAAGCTACCACATAGCAACCAGCTTTTAAAAGATTGGAAGATCCCTTTAAGCTATTGCATTCAATTATTCCTTTGAATTTTAAGGAAATATGCTGTTTTTTAATTGTTTGTTCACAAGCCGTGAGGGGAACTGGAGTTGGATAGTTAGAGTGAGACTGAAAAGTTCAATACAATAGGCGGGATTTGAACTACGGTCTCCAGCCGGTTGCTCTGAACGCTGAGCTACCATGGCAATATGCCGGCACAGCATTAAAAATTCTAATTCTCTTGACATCCTCTATCTGGGCTAAAGGGATAGTCAAATCTTTTAAAACATGGCCACTATGGGAAAAAATCTGATGTGATTCATTCACATGACTTTCTCTATATCTCTGCAACAAAGTTTTGTTAAAAAGTTTATGCTTCTATTTACTTCATGCTAAGTGAGAAAAAATTAGCGGAAATAGTCTTATTACTTGCTTCCGTAAGTAGAAGCGAAATAAGAGAGTAACATAGGTTAAAGTGATAGCAAAAGATGGTTGCTATGTAACTGAAGTTCCTTTGTTTGTATGGACAGGAGTTGACAAATTCCTGTGTCAGAAAAGTATAACTTTTTTAAGAGTGAAACAAAAAACAAGGAATATCTAAAAAACGATCAACTCCACGAAAAAATGCGTGTAACATAAATTATGTGTTTTAATGTGCTCTACATTTTCTCCGTGGTAAGTTTTTGTCTATCTCTTACGGTTTACCAGTTACACAAAATTCCATAAAAGTCATCCCGAATAAAGTAGTCTTCCGAGACTATATATCTTTAATATATGATATTTTTATCAAAATCATTAGAGCCATTTTTTAGAAAATCAAAATTTTCGAAAATTTTTCCATGTGAAGGGTAGTTGGGGGTGGGGGGATTTTCTTGAATATCTTCGTGTCGCAGCCTTGGAAGATACTGAATACTTACATACCAAGTTTGGTATTTAACAGTTTCTTCGTTTTTGAACTATGCTGCCCAAAACACACAGACACACACATACATACATACAGACACACACGACATTTTTCTAAAAATGCTTTTTTTGGATTCAGGTGGTCTCAAAACATGTATTTCCGGTGAAATCTCGGTGTCGAATTTTTGTACACTTATACGTATAGAGAAAGTAAAAATGAAATTCGGTTGGCTTTGTATGGCCGGGAATAAAACACGAGAGAGGTGAAACGAAAGAAGGCCTCCCGTTTGAGAAAAGTTTAAATAGTTTAAATTGAAACAACATTGAATATCTTGGAAACGATTAACTCTATAAAAATATATATGACCTAAATTGTGTGTTTTAATGAGATCTACATTGGTTGTGCCATAATTTATGGTTTACGAGGTATGCAACATTCCTCAAGAATTAACAGGTCTTCAGAGGTTATTACTAGAAAAATAAAGGTAATCGTTTTATTTATCCTATAAATATCTTTAATTTACGGCACTTCAATTAAAATTGTTAAAGTAATTTTTGAGAAAAACATGTCTCATGTGAAGGGTAGTTGCATAAGGGATTTTCTTGAAAAAAAGTCGCATGCATCTTGGGAACGTGCTAAACGGATATGTTTCGTATTTTACAGTCTTTTCGTTTTTGAACTGTGCTGTCCACAGGCATATACTGATATACGTACGTTCCTTTTTCAAAATTGTTTTTGTTCAGAGCATATATTTACGGTGAAATCTCGATATAGAGTTTTTGGGTGGAATGCAATGCCTTCTCTACCTTTTATGTGCATAGTTATTTCCTGTAACTCCTAAGGGAGCATAGAACATCGTTATGTTTCCTTGTTCGGATTTGAACTTCGGCGCTATGTAGTATGCTGACAAAGGTTGCCCCCCACTGTAGGACGAAATCTCGACTTGTGAACGCGAAATGGTGGAATTTTGCTCAAACGCTTCTTCTTTCAAGGTATAGGGTTCTTTTACGAGCAAATAAGCATTAACGGGGCCACCGGCTTTATTTCCCTTCTAAAGGAAGCCACGCGAAGAATTTTTGCGTCCGAAAAAAATCCAGCACCTTCCGCCAGGTTTGAACTGCAACCTTGGGTTTTAGAGGCTAGCATATGTGAATAGCACGTTCCCTCTGATGCTCTGTGCCTGCGAAGTGTAGGGCATGGCAGCAGACTCCTGGCTTATCTAGTTACAGCGGATACAGAATAGAGGACTCCGGTCAATCTACTCTGTATGTCGACGTTTCCGTGAGGCTATTTACATGGATCTTTCACCCTCCCATAGGTGTAGGATGCAACTAGGCGCCGGGCTCAAAAATTTTACGCCAGATTGGGCGAACTTGAGAACCTTTAGTCTGATAGAGAGGCCTCTGAGCAAAATTAAGCGGACCTTCACGCCCAGTATAGAATGGGACGCTGAGAACCACAGCAGTTAAAGAGCGTCCATAAATAAAATGCCATTTCATAATTATTTTTTTTTTTGCACTTGTCATATCGCTGGGGGACCACTTACCTATAGGCAGTACCGGATTCCCCACATGGCTTGGGGGCACCCCCGGTAACAACGGTTTCGAATCAGCCAACAGCAAATTAGCTGAACAAAGTACTCCTCTCCTCCCAAACTTGGGAGTAGTCAAACAAAATTCTTCAACATAAACAAATTTAAACAAACTAAACACAAGCGGAGCAGAAGAAAAGGATGCTGCTCCTGAAAATGGCAACCGTTGAGGAGTCTACCTATAGTGCTACCTCCTTAACATCATCATCCGAAGGCTCTCAATAATCACCAAACCTAAACCATCCTTCATTTGTGGTTAAGTACGTAAACAGCAACTTTATCTAGAATCACCACGAGTCTACCAGATCTCGGACGGACTGACATAGCACATGTAGAGAAAGTTACATTTGTAGAGGGATGTGTGGGGTGAGATTTGGCAATAAAATAGACACATCTGTTCCATGTTGCCAGTTTTCACGCCCAAAAGCGCCATTAACAAGTCGTTCTTTGATACTTTTACTTATTTTAGTTAGAAAGTGTTTAAAGTTTCCTAGAAGTGTGCTTTCCGAAGTACTTTTAAGTTTGTATTTCCAATAAGGCCTTATTCTTGGAAACCCTTGAAAAAGGTCGATCTGGGAAGAGAACTTCCACCTAAAAAATCTGATGTGTACCATTCACATGACTTTCTCTATATCTCTGCAACAAATTATTGTTAAAAAGCTTATGCTTCTATTTACTTCATACTAATCGAGAAATAGTCGTATTTCTTGCTTTATTGTAAGTAGAGGCGAAACAAGGGAGTATTATTGGTTAAAGTGATAGTCAAAAGATGGTTGCTATGTGACTGAACTTCCTTTGTTTCTATGGACTGGAGTTACTAAATTACTGTATAAAAAAAGTATGTTTTTTAAAGCTGAAATCAAAAAAAAAAAAAAAAAAAAGAAAGAGTATCTCAAAAACGATCAACTCCACGAAGAAAATGTATATAAGATAAATTGTGTGCTTTAAGGTGCTCTACATTTTTTGTGGTGTAAGTTTTTCTCTATCTTTTACGGTTTAGCAGTTATGCAAAATTCCATAAAATTGACCCAGAATAAAGTAGTCTTCAGAGGCTATTCCCAGAAAATTCAAAATATACATTTTATTTGTCAGGTAAATATCTTTAAATACGATATTCTAATCAAAATCGTTACAGCCATTTATGAAAAAATCAAAATTTTCGAAAAAAGTTCCATGTAAAGGGTAGTTGGGGATGGGGGGATTTTTCTCAAAATCTTCGTGTCGCATCTCTGGAAGATACTAAACTTAAATAACAAGTTTGGTATTTTACCGATTTTTCGTTTTTGAGTTATTATGTTCACAGACTCACTCACTCACACAGACACGGACCTTTTTCCGAAAATGCTTTTTTTAGATAAAGGTGACCCTAAACCATATATTTACGGTGAAATCTCGGTATCGAATTTTTGGGTGGAGTGAAATACCTTCTCTATACACTATGTTCATAGTGCGTATAGAGAAAATAAAAATAAAGCTGTTGCGATTTAAGATCTACCACTTCAATAAGCTAGAACTCGATTTAAAGAACCATCTATCTTACAATACGATATAATTTAACTAAGCAGTATATTAGAACCTTATTTTCTAATAATTAACTTAATGAGTTCATTCAACTCATAGGTGACAAATTACTAACGGAGACATTTTAATAAAATAAGATATGTTGTATTCATATAACTTTCTCCATCTGCTCTGCAATCAAAGAATTTTATAAAACACTATTCTTTTATCTAAATAATGCCAATCAAGATAAACATTACTATTAATGGCCTTATTACTTAGTTCTTTATAAATAGAAAGGAAATCAGGGAGTACATTAGGCTAAAGTAATAGTACAATCTTTTAAAATCTGTCGCAATGTGTTTGTTGTAGGAATTCGGTTCTCTTTCTAAAGCAAGAGAGATATGCAACGAAAGGTGACTTCCCGTTTAACAAAAGTTTTAAGTAATTTAAAACTGAAACGAATAATAAAGAATATCTCTGATAGAGTTAACTTTACGAAAAGAAAATATATAATTTTCACTACGTGAACTCTTGGTTGTACGTTATCTTTAGTGCGATTGTTCTCGCAGAACGAACATACTGCCTGATCGTTGAGCGGAAAACAAGAGTAAAGATTATCGTTACAACTTAAAACTTGTTTTTTTTTTGGGGGGGGGGTCTTTGTTGTTACGAATAGAGACCTGAAGAGAGTTGAGAAAGCCAACACAGAGGAAGTTTTGTTTTCAGCGTAGTTTTACTTTCCCCAGCACTTATGTACAATGTGCATATAGTTGAAGAAGGTATTGTACTCCACTCAAAATTCGATATAGAGATTTCACCGAAAATACACGTCTTGAGACCCACTGAAACGAAAAATAATATTTTTATAAAAAGGTCCTTGTGCGTGTGTGTACGCATGTGTGTGTGTAAAGCATAGCTAAGAAGCGAAAAGTCAATTAAACACAAATCTTGGTATTAAGTTCAGTTATCTGCCAAGGATGCCGTACGAAGACTTTAAGGAAAATCCTCTCACCCCAAATTATAGTTTACAATTTTCGAAATGTTTGATTTTATAAAATTGGTTGTAAGGATTTCGTTTAAAATACCGTATATTTTAGTTATTTACATGAAAAATAATACATCCCAAATTTCTTCAGAATAGCTCCTGAAGTCCTCTTCATTGTGAATGACGCTTTAAAAACTACTAAAATGTAAAAAATAGTCAAAAAGTTACTACACAAAAAATTCAGATCTCCTTAAAACACACAACTACGTCATATTCAACTTTTGGTTATATTTGGATATATTTTGTGCTATTGTTTTTGATTTTAAAGTCTTTTTTAACTTTTCTTAAACGGAAGTGCTCATCGGCAACATATATCCTTTGTTTTACTCCTAGCCATAGAATAGAACCGAATATAAATGACAATTGCATAGCGACAGCTTTGAAAAGACTTGACTACTGCTTTAGATTACTAAATTCCCTTATTTGCCTTATTCTTATAAGGAACTAAGTTTCATCTTGATTAGCGCGAAGGCAGAGAAAAGAACATTATATTGAAGAATAGCTAGAGAAAGTAATGTGATTGGAACACACAAGATTTTCCCTAAAAATTGGAGCTCAACCTACGACATCAACATAAGACATCAACATTTAAGTACATAATGCAGAAAGTAAAGTGCTTAACTGAGGCAAAATTCCTAATTAACAGAAAATGTGTAATATGTAAATTTATAGAGAACATAATTCAGTGCAGATGTAGCTACAGAAAATAATGATTATGATTATGGCCATGATGGCGGGGGCTGTGGCGTCGACCTTTTATATTTTAATTTCCTAATGGCGTGCCTTGGAAGTATGAAAGGGAGTGGGAAAAAAACGAACAAGAAGAAAGAAAATCCACGTCACTAACGGTAGAAAGAAAAGAAAAAAAAATGTTCAAATAAGGAAAATGAGTAAAAATATACATTTTAATAAACACACGGCAAGAAACTAAAAGAGTAGGTTGTCAAGCATTTCCTTCACAAAGGTGAAGTATAATAGAGAAAGCAAAATCCAAATTATTTTATAATTCATTCGGTTATGTAGGTGGCCAAAGCTGCAAGTAATTATTTGTATTTAAAAACCTGATGTGTCCATTCACCTGACTTTCTCTACATCTCTGCAACAAATTATTGTTAAAAAGCTTATGCTTCTATTCACTTCAAGCTAATGGAAAAAAAATAGCAGAAAAGTCCTATTACTTGCTTCCTTGTAAGTAGAAGCAAAATAAGGGAGTACCATAGGCTAGAGTGATAGTCAAAAGCTGGTTGCTATGTGACTGAAGTTCCTTTGTTTGTAAGCACAGGAGTTGTTCTTTTAAAGCTGAAACCAAAATCAACGAATATCTCAAAAAGGACCAACTCCACGAAAAAAAAATTATAATATAAATTGTGTGCTTTAATGTGCTCTACGTTTTCGTGTGGTATGTTTTTGTCCATCTCTTACGATTTAGCAGTTGTGCAAAATTCTGTAAAATTCATTCAGAATAAAGTAGTCTTCAGAAGCTACTCCCAGAAAATTCAAGATATACATTTTGCCAGGAAAATATCCTTAAAATACGATTTAAACAAAATCATTAGAGCCATTTTTTATAAAATCAACACTTTCGAAAAAATGTCCATGTAAAGGGTAGTTTGGGGTGGGGGAATTTTCTAGAAAAGCTTCGAGTTGCTTCCTTGAAAGATACCAAATTTTAATATCAAGTTTGGTATTTAACTGTCTTTTCGTTTCTGAGTTGTGCTGCCCATAGACACACACATACACACACACAGACACACACACGGACATGTTTCTAAAAATGTGAAACCTCGATATTGGTTTTTTGGGTGCATCGATACCTTCCCTATACACTAAGTACAAAGTACGTATAGAGAAAGTAATAAAATTAAATTTTTTACTAATTTTAGTAAACTGTTCAATCTCAGTATGCTTTAAGGGATTAAAAATTATAATAAATAAATAAACACCCCTTGTACCTAACTAAACAAAATATACAATAAACATTTTTCTACTAATATTTATCTTGATTAGTTTGGAGTAGGAGTCAGAATAAACTTTAGTAAACATAGTATATTGCAAAAGATATATGTTTGCTATCTTAATAGTGGCAACAATGCTGCAACAATGCCGAGAATCGGAGTCAGACAGTATAATTTAGATGCTCACCCTGCCTCAGAGCAAATGATCTCTCCCTCCCCCCCCCCTCCATGCCGGTGTGCAGCGACAACAATAATAATGCAGTTTTGAACAAGCGCACGTAGGATACGCTGCAATGATTCCGAAGCAACATCAGAGGCTCTGGTTGTAAATTGAGATCGTAGTCACAGGGGCGTAAATCTGGAGAATAACGGGATGGTAAAGCAGTTCCCAGCCCTAGGGATTCAACAAATCAGTCACAACCCCTGATGCATGCGACTTTGATTTGTTATGCAGAATGATAGTTGAGTTATTCAGGAGTTGTCTATTGTTTTAAGTCTGTTAACGTTCGATCTCATCCTTAGAATAAAAGAACCACTTCGTGGGATCCGCTTCCATGTAGTTCATGACGTTCTTCAGGCAACCGACAGCTCCCTTCGCAATATCCAAGATTAAATTCGTGGAGATCCATAGTGATCCCTGACAGCCAGTGCTGTCTCAGCTGATAAGAGGTGTGTCTGCCACTCTGGCAATAGATTCATGCTGCATAAACAATGATATCATCCTTGGATAGGTAGAGTCAGACTGAAAAATTCAATGCCATAGCCACAGATCTGCCGCTGGCTATCATGGCAACATGTCGGCATAGCATTAAATTTCTCAACTGACTCGTTTGTTTTCCGGCAAACCACAAGGTGATCTCAAATTATTTTGAGATGACATACCCCAATGGCGACTTACAATGCAGTAAGTACTTCAAGAGCCAGGATTTAGTGTAGCTAACTATTATAGACAATTGTGATAATTTAATTATTTTCAATAAGAAACCGTGAAAGAGAGGAGTTAGTTGAGATCCGTGGTTCAAATCCCGGCTATGGCATTGGATTTTTCAGTCGGACCTACACACTGTTTCTGTGAGAAAACAATCCAATTATTTCGATGTCATCCTTGTTGCAAGATGTTACAAACATTACCCAATGCAGTTTCAGTTGCCGCCGAGTAATCCTAGTGTAATTGTAAATATAAGCAATGACAGTGACAATGTCAGTGACTTTAACTTTAGAAACAGCGATAAAGGTGCAGTTGATGATGAAGATGATTAAGAGAAGAACCCCTGACAAGCGACTGAGAGGTTTGTTGCTGCAGCTATGGACAAGACGAAGTGGCAACACTGTGACGGAGCGATCACGAGGTAAGGGAACTGTCAGGGATCACTTTGGATATCTCCGACTTTAGGCTGTTATACTGCCACACCTACTGCTAGCTCGTGTGTCCACTCTGACCTCTGGGAAGAGGCCTCCCACTGTGATCGACGCGGGCAGCTGCAATATGGAGTCAATCACTTAGACGACCTTGGCAACTACAAAGTAAACGAGATGACGAAGGCCTAAAAAGCCCGGTACTACTACAAGCGACGAGCGGCTGCGCAACCACTGACGGAGAAATCTCCCGAAGCAACAGCGCAGAAGCGGAACTCCAAATATATGTCTCAATTCCAAACATATACTATAAGACTAAATTTAATGCATGTCGAATAACACTTTACCTAATATGACAAGCAGGCACACCCTGGAACATAATTATGTATGAATAAAACACTTATAAAATTATCGCAGTATCCACTGGTATTGTTCAGGTTTCATTGACAATCCCAGTAAGTAGCTTTCACTTACTAACCGAGGTGCTTTGCGGGACCCGACTAATGTATGTATGCACGAAACTACTCTATATAAAGATTATCACCTGGAGGGTTTTTTTTAGTGGATATACCGCACTCTGCGGGGAGCTCCACATATCCCCCAAGCCATTGCACTAAGGCTTGGGGTCGAATGCAGGAATGCATTTTTCCCCTCCACGGTAAAAACCTGACCTCTGCTGAAAAGGAAAATCCATCGCCAAAAATGTCTGGGCAATCAAGTGAGAATGCCAATACAAGTAATAAAATATACATCTAATAACAATAAATGTGCCAGTAAGGAAAAGAGATTGCACAAGGTCTTCACATAAATCTTATCTGATGGAAGTTCTCTAATCTTCGTTGCTTGCAGAAACGTGTATACTATGAAACAACCAAAATATTTAATGCAATCCCCAGTAATCTCAAAGAAAATGTTTGCAATTTCAGGAATTTCAAGGCTTCTCTTAAGGAGTATATTTGCAATAAATCATTTTACTCTGTAGATTTTTTTTTTGGTGGTGTTTAACGCCCGCTTTAACTACTAATGGCACCGCAGGCGGTGACTACTACTCTGTAGATGAATATTTAAGTGGCACATCTGACTGAAAATACTCTAATAATCAATTTATTGCATTTTGTGCATATTATTGTGTTTTTATACTCAAATTAAACTTGCACGAATGTGTCAGATAAATTTTTTAGTATTTAGCAATGACACAAGGCCTGTAAAGCCGGATCCCATAATATTTTACACTTTGGTACATTATTGTAAATTTGTACATTTTTTCATTGTGAATACTATAAAATATTTGTGTATATATATATATATATATATATATATATATATATTCTAAACAGTTGACGTGTATGCACTTAGGAGTACACATAATACAATAATCATATTTTAGTTTTATATAATTACTTTCAGTAACTAATATGTCGATAATTAGAAAACTATCATATGACATTACATCAGTATTAATGAAATGATATTTATTTATACATTTTAACACTAATTTTGATACCCTTTGTTTATATGTGTATACAAAAAAGCAAGTACATATGATTTTATGGAGCACATTCTGTATAGCGTAGTGGCGTACAGGACTCATAAGAAAAATATTATGATTATGTCTATACTGCTGTTTTTGTTACTAGTGTTATTACAACTAAGTACAATTACACCCTGCACCATCCAAAATTGAATAACATGTGTCAAAACACGTGGTTAATAACCCACAACATTTCAAATTGCGTTTGCCCGAAACACGGTTTTGACAGAACCACGCTCTGCTGCCGTTGCTCCGACTGGGACCTTCCAGGCAAAGTACGGCAATCATCCGCCAGAAAGATGCTATGCTCATGCGGCCAGGAGCCAGCCTTCCAGACTTGGAGTGAAGTAACGTTGACAGCCACAAAATGGTGGCTGTTATACAAAGTGGCGTGCTTATAGCGCCACAAGGCAGTGTAACGGTATCCAACGGTTTCCATATCCCTGGGAACGCGTGATACACAACGGTGGTGATTATGCCGAAAATCTATAAAACTTAAGAAGTAGCCACTATTAAAAAATCTGATGTGTTCCATTCACATAACTTTCTCTACGTCTCTGCAACAATTTTTTGTAAAAAGCATATGTTTCTATTTACTTCATGCTAATCGAGAAAATCTTATCAGAAAAGTTTTATTACTTACTTCCTTGTAAGTAGAAGCGAAATAAGGGATTACCATAGGTTTAAGCAACAGTCAAAAGCTGGTTGATATGTGATTGAAGTTCCTTTGTTTGTATGGACAGTAGTTGACAAAGTCTTGTGTGAGAAAAGTGCAAGTTTTTTAAACCTGAAACCAAAAACAAGGAATATCTAAAAAACGATCAACTCTACGAAAAAAAAATTATGTAACATAAATTGTGTGTTTACAAGTGCTCTGCGTTTTTTGTGTGGTAAGTTTTTCACCATCTCTTACAGTTTAACAGTTATACAAAATTCTGTAAAATTCATCCAGAATAAAGTAGTGTTCAGAGGCTATTCCCAGAAAATTCAAGATAAATTTTATTTGTCAGGTAAATATGTTTAATATACAATGTTTTAATCAAAATCTTTAGAGCCATTTTTGAGAAAATCAAAAATTTCGAAAAAAGTTCCATGTAAAGGGTAGTTTGGGGTGGGGAGATTTTTCTCAAAATCTTCGTGTCGCATCTCTGGAAGATACTAAACTTAAATACCAAGTTTGGTATTTTACCGACTTTTTTTTGAGGTATCGTATTCACAGACACCCGGACACACACACACACACACACACACACACACATATATACACACGCGCGCGCGTGCGGAACTTTTTGTGAAAATGTTTTTTTTATACAGGGGACCCTAAAACATATATTTCCGGTGAAATCTGGGTATCGAATTTTTGGTTGGCGTGCAATACCTTCTCTATACACTATGCACATAGTACGTGTAGAGAAAGTAAAAATCAACCCACGTTTGTAGAGAAACTCCTGTGAATGTTACCACTGGAATTTTTCCTCTAATTAACATATTTCAAATTTGAATGAGAATTAAAATCCTAAAATGATTGCTATTCCTTCATACACCCCATATTAAAATAATTACTCTTCCCCGAGTGCTCTTCAGTGAAAAGCAATTAAGGGAAATTTCAATGGGTTTTTTGCCACTGCTCTAAGGAGCTGTAAACACGATAGACTGCCATTTAGTTGCAGATAACTCCTATTGCATTTCATGGTGCATAATCTAAAACATTTTCTCTGCATACATGCACGCAGATAATGTTTCATTCCTTTCCCCGCCTGTGAATTGAACACGCAAGTGGAAATTCGTGCCACGGTAACTTAATTACTTTCAGCAGCTGCAGTAAATGACACGTAGGAAAGATATATACATTTACGTCTTTAAGTTAAGTTTTTCATTGATCGTTGAGATAATTTTGAATTTTTACTTTCTCTATACGAACTATGTACATAGTGTATAAGAAGGTATTCCATTACACCCAAAAATTCCATACCGAGAATTCATCGGAAATACATGTTTTGAGACTCCCTGAATAAAAAAAAAAAGCATTTTTAGAAAAATGTCTGTGTGTGTATATGTCTGTCTGTCTGTGTGTAAGTGTGTGTGTGTCTGTGTGTCTGTGGACAGCATAGCTTCCAAGGATGCGATACGAAGATTTTCAAAAAAATTCCCCTACTCCAAACTACCCTTTACATGGGAAAAAATTTGAAAATTTTGACTTTCTTAAAAACGGCTCTAACGATTTTGATTAAAATATCGTAATTAGCCCCTGAGGACTACTTTATTCTGGATGAATTGTACGGAATTGTGCATAGCTGCTAAACCGTAAGAGATGGGGAAAAACTTATTGCATAGAAAATGTAGCTCACGATAAAACACACAATTTATGTAATATACATTTTTTTTTTTTTTTTTTTTTGGATTTGATAATTTTTAAGATATTCCTGGTTTTTCGTTTCAGCTTTAAGAAACTTATACTTTTCTCATACAGGAATATCTTAACTCCTGTCCATACAAACAAAGGAACTTCAGTTACATAGCAACCAGCTTTTGACTATCACTTTAACCTATGGTACTCCCTTATTTCGCTTCTACTTACAAGGAAGCAAGTAATAAGACTATTTCTGCTAATTAGCATGAAGTAAATAGAAGCATAAGCTTTTTAACTACAATTTGTTGTACAGATGTAGAGAAAGTCATGTCAATGGAACACATCAGATTTTTAACTAATTGCATTACCAGCATATTAATTGTATTAATTACTAGTATTTTACTCTCGTTGCATAACATATTACTGTCGTAAACCATCTGGAAATATTACTTAAATCATGATTTTCTGAACAAAACGGGATGGGGGTGCCAGGGAGGGTACCGTTTGGCAGCAAAAGAATTGGTACTGGGATCAAAGGGGAATCCTAAATTTAGACATAAGGAAATACTTGATAAACAAACGAAATGTGACTTTCTCTACACGTACTATGTACATAATGTATAGAGAAGGTATTGTATTCCACCCAAAAATGATACACCATGATTTCACTGGGAATACACGTTTTAGGGTCCCCTGTATAAAAAACATTATAAAAAAAAGTCTGTATATGCGTTCAAAAACGAAAAGTCGGTAAAATACCAAACTTGGTATTTAAATTAAATATCTTCCGGGTATATGACACGAAGATTTTGAGAAAAAGAACCTACCCAAACTACCCTTTACATGGAAAAGAATTCGAAAATTTCGATTTTCTCAAAAATGGCTTTAGCGATTTTAATTAAAATATCGTATATTAAAGATATTAATATGGAAAATAAATCGCATATCTTGAATTTTCTGGGAATAGTCTCTAAAGATCCCTTTATTCTGAATGAATTTTGCTGAATTTTGTGTAACCGTAGAGAATAGACAAAAATTTCTTGCACAAAGAATGTAGATCACGTTAAAACACACAATTTATGTCATATAGTTTTTTTCCCTGGAGATGGCCATTTTTGGGATATTCCTTGTTATTTGATTCAGATTAAAAATGCTTACATATGAAATTTGTAAACTCCTGGCCATGCACAGATACGGATTTCAATGACATGACAACCATCTTTTCGAATTTTGACTTTCGTTTTAGTCTAGTGTATATCCTTAATTTACTTATACTTACAAGGAAGCAAGTAATTAAGACAATAACTGCTAATGTTTGTCTTAATTATTATAATGTATATAGACAAAGCTGTTTAGCAAAAAAATGTACAGCCATTTAGAGAAAACCATTTGAATGTAACACATCATATGTTTACTTTCTCTATACGTACAATGTACATAGTGTATAGAGAAGGTGTTATATTGCACCCTAAAATTCGATACCGAGATTTCACCGGAAATATATGTTTTGAGACCCCCTGAAATAAAAAAAAAGCATTTTTAGAAAAATGTCCGTGTGTGTCTGTCTGTGTGTGTGTGTGTTTGTGCCTGTAGGCAACATAGCTAAAAAAAAAGAGCGTTAAATACCAAATTTGGTATGACTAATAAAATGTGTATCTTGAATTTTCTGGGAATAGCTTCTGAAGACAACTTTATTCTGAGTGAATTTTACGGAATTTTGCATAACTGCTAAACCGTAAGAGATGGACAAAAACTTACCACACAAAAAAGGTAGAGCACATTAAAACACACAATTTATGTTATATACATTTTTTCGTGGAGTTAATCGTTTTTGAGACATCCCTTGTTATTATTTCCAGCTTTGAAAAACTTATACTTTTCTCATGCTGCAATTTGTTAGCTCCTGTCCATACAAACAAAGAAACTTCGGTCCCATAGCAGCCAGCTTTTGACTATCACTTTAACCTAAGGTACTCCCTTATTTCGCTTCTACTTACAAGGAAGCAAGTATAAGACTATTTCTGCTGTTTTCTCCATTAGCATGAAGTAAATAGAATCACAAACTTTCTAACAATAATGTGTTGCAAAGATGTAGAGAAAGTCATGTGAATGGAACACATCAGATTTTTGTATAATAGCTTCGAAACAACTTATATGTTTGACTTAGTTGCACGTGGAAAGAGGCAGCATGTCACCAGTCATCTACTTTTACACTTTTTGTTTCAAAACATTTTTAACGACGTTGCTTTCCTAAGCTTGCGTGCTGAAAGAGAATGACAGCTTCACTTTCCACGGAATCTATAAGTGATACTGCCAACTTAAGGAATCTAAAAACCCGAAATAAGTCTGCTAACCCGTGAACACACTAAATGAACCAGCATTACCTAATACAGGGGCTGCCAACGTCTTACACTCTTTAACCCTCGACTACAGTTGTGAGGTCCACCCCTCCCTGGAATTCAACCTAGAAGATCTCTGCTTTTCAATTTGTTTGTAAAATGACGTGTTGCTAAGTTTCTTGATGTTAGAATTGCATAGTCGTGCGGTCCCACGGACGTAGCGTCTATTGCCGGTAGAAAAGTACAACATCGGCATTGAAAATCTGGTACCACGTGATAATACATGTTTTGAGAGATTGGAGATTACGTTGAGAAATAGAGGAAGGTGCTGTAACTTTGTTTAGTAAAGTTTTGTGTTGATATTTTTCGTTATTATTTAGTTATGTCAAATCATCTGTTACTTTCTGGGTGGCCCTCGTGTATTATTTCCTAAGCGAAAGTGTTTATTGCCTTTTATCACGCCTGCAAGCTCTTTTGGAATCATCTGTCAATAATCAAATTAAAATTTCGTAAAACATACATTAACTTTCTTTACCACCATTTACTACCTAAGGAGAATCTGAAGTTTAATATAATTCGAATTCCTCTTGAACCAAAATGGTGGAAGTTGTACCCCTTGTTACTTTCTCTTGCCCCGTATGTACAATGTACATAGGGATAGAGAAGTATTGCATTCCACCCAAAAATTCGATGTCGAGATTTCACCGGAAATACATGTTTTAGGACCACCTGAATCCAAAAAAAGCATTTCCAGAAAAAGGTCCGTGTGTGTGTGTGTGTGTGTGTGCGTGTGTGTGTGTGTCCGTCAACACGATAACTCAAAAATGAAAAGTATCTAAAATACCAAACTTGGTATTCAAGTTCAGTATCTTCCAGGAATGCGACACGAAGATTTTGAGAAAACTCCCCCACCCCAAACTACCGTTTACATGCAACTTTTTTCGAAAATTTTGATTTTCTTAAAAATGGCTCTAACGATTTTGATTAAAATATCGTATATTAAAGATATTTACCTAACAAATAAAATGTATATCTTGAATTTTCTGGGAATAGCTTCTAAAGACCTGTTTATTCTGGATGAATTTTGCTTAATTTGACATAACTAATAAACCGTAAGAGATAGACAAAAACGTATTATACAAAAAATGTAGGCATTATTTAAATACACAATTTACGTCATATACATTTTTTTCGTGTAGGTTACCGTTTTCGTATTCATTGTTATTAGTTTCAATTGTGAAGTACTTATACTTTTCTCAGACGGGAGTATCCGTTTTTCTTTTGTTCTACTCCTAGCCAAGAAAAGAAGCGATTTGTAATGACAATCGCATAACGACAGCTTTTAAAACATTTGACTATCGATTTAGCCTAGTGAATTCCCTTATTTTCTTCCTACTTATAAGGAACTAAGTAATAAGAACATTGTGCTGAATACCTCGATTAACAAGGTGCAGAAAGAAGTATAATCTTATGTAAGTAGTTTGTAGAACGGCTAGAGAAAGGCATGTGAGTGAGATTTTTTATAGTGCGAGTTGAGTACGCTCCTCCTTTTTGTTTACTCCAGGAATGTTCTTGTCTGAGATACAGAAAATATAGTAAGGCTATGTCGGTAGTATTCAAAACTGCATATTGCCTAAGAACTGTATGAATAACTTTCCAAGCTGAATCGTATGAAGCAGGTGCTGTTGAAACACCCTTTCAAACTCATTAAGACTGGAGAAATGTTCATTGCGATATAATCGATATCCGCTCTTACGGAAACCCCGCTCTCACTTCACAGAGCACTTCACTGAAATGAAAGATGAAGTGGACGCATTCGATGCGAACGAGCCACTTCAAAATCAACCACAAAAATCTATATTTTGCCGTGTAGTTTCCTGCAGTTTCATCTCGTTCAATAGGATTGGTCGCAATAGAAACAAGTGTGCAGTTTCGTCAGAAAGTACCGGGTTTAAACTTTGTCGGTGCTCGATTTAGTGTTTTTCACGTAATTGATTTATTTTAGAACCTTTTTGATGCAACAGTCAACTGTATACCTTTTATTAACATAATGAAACGAACATTTAGAACTTTATTTTTGATAAAAATAAATAGAAGAGGAATACAGGAGTACATTAGTCTCAAAATCTTTTAAAAGCTGGATGTTATGTGAAATAATTGCATGCCAGGAGAACAACAAAAGCGATAAGAAACGAAATTTGACTTCTCCTTTAAGAACAGTTTAAATAATTTAAAAAAGAAAATGAATATCTCAGGAAAGGTTAACTAGACAAAAACAAAGAAATCCATATGACGTAAATTGTGTGTTTTAACAAAATCTATATTTTGGTGTAATAGGTCTTTGTCTATTTGTTACGGTTTACCAGTTACACAAAACTCATCCAGAATGAAGGGGTCTTCAGATGCTATCCTCGGAAAATTCAAGATGTACATTTCGTTTGTCATGAAAATATGTTAAACACATTTTATTTTAATCGAAGTCGTTATTACCATTTTTCAGAAAATCAAAACTATCTAAAAATGTTCCAATGTTGCCCAAAGACATACATCTCTATCAAAATTATTGTTAAAAAGCTTATTCTTCTATCTGCTTCATGCTAATTAAGATAAACATTATCAGAAATTGACTTTTATATTTGGATTCTTGTAAGTAGAAGAGAAAATATCTGATGTGTTCGATTCACATGATGTCTTCTAGCTGTAACTGTGTAACTTTTTAGTTTGAGTATTTTATTTAAACTCCTGCCAATAATGTTCACAACATATATACACTTTAAAATTCTCTGAGATCCTAGCTAATACTGTACTAAGTACGTTCATTTACAAATGAAACTTAAATTTCGCGTATCACGTTTCTTACGTAAATAATATGTAGGACCGTCGTAGTTTGGAGAACAACTGAAGGTAGTACTACCTAAAGACGAACTGAACTAGCAGTAAATAAGGACGAACTATATTAGAACTTATGTCTCTGTAGAACATAATATATTGAACACCCTTGATCTGCTTAAGCATTAAACTGTACCGTAGTGGGTTTGTTTTCCCCACTCCCAGTAGCGTCTCTTTTCATGAGTCAATAGAAACTATACTATTTCACTTAGGCTACTAACTCTCAGTTACTTTCCAGTAACTTTGACAATCTCACCACCCTCTCAAGCTTACGTTGTCTTTTTTTAACTCAAGGACGCTCTTTTATATGTTTCACCACCAGCTCCTTGGCTATTGTCCACAAAATCCTTGCGAAAGATTTCTCTTTTATGAGCCATGTACAGTTTCAGCTATCTCGTTTCTCTTATAACTAAGATCACGTTAAATCCTCCTATAATATTATCTTATTTCTATATTATATATACTTATTTACATTATCTTGCTTTTCAACTTCTTGAATTTCATTACTACTGCCTTAACCTTTTCTAAAAATGTCTTTTTAACATGTATTTCCAGTGAAAACTTGGTATCGATTGTTAAGAAGGAATGCAATAATTTCTCTACCTACTATGTATGAGGTTTAAGCATGTTAACAGCGGGATACTTGGAACCCAAGTACTGATCGATTGCGGTCTACCACCAGGGGTAGTGATAAGAGGATCCAGAAAGTGCAGAGACGCGCGGAAGTCCCTAACAGTTTCACTAGGTAGCAACCCTGGCGCGCCACGGAGGCTCTACAGGCGCCGGGAGGCCGAAAGGAGGCATCTACAACGGCACCTAGCTCCAATCAGAGCGAAGAGAGTTTTACTCGGAAGAAGCAACCGTGCCATCTGCCCGCAAAGCCTCAAGCGAAATGAAATGAAGGAATGAAAGGGAAAAGAACCGTGGTAGATATACAGCACCCCAGCGTTCGCCTTAGTAGCCCCAGGAAACCCACAGAAAAACCAGAGTGCGCGGTCAAGGGGGAGCGAATCCGGACCTCTCGAATACCAATCCCAGACGAAACGCCTGAGCCACCTAGCTAGGTACCTACTATATAAATTTTGCATAAGTGATAGAAAAAGTAACGAAAGGAAAACATTTTATGATTTCAAACTAACCTCAGTGCGAAACTTTCGCACTGGTTAATATGCGTATAACCTTCTAAACAAAAGCTCTGCACATACAATTCTTTTGTTCGTTTTATCTAAAGCTGAAAATAATTTGAGCGGAAAAATAACGAAGAAGAAAAGAAAGAAGAACAAAGTTTCAAAACCCATTTGCCACCGACGTGAGGGTACTTAGAAAAGACACAGCTGCGTTTATAGTTGAGTAGCAAGTAATCGAGGAGTGTTCATGTAATATTTAAAGCACAACTCCTTTCTTCGTATGTTGGTCTTGTCGCAGCATACAAGTCGAAGCACACCATCCAGGTTATCAAGTTAGTTGAGCAGCCCACTTGAGACATAAGCGGCTACAAACTTGGGAAAGTTCGATACTCTATTTTTTTTTCTTTCTTTTTTTTTCTCTTCTAGATAAAGATTTCATCCGCAATAGTGAGTATTTGGTGGAGGCATAAAAAGGAACATACGCTTGCCCTGAAATAAAGAAAGAAAGAAATCACATGATTTTCTCTACAAATTCTTCAACAAACTATTCTCATAAAGGTAATTCCTCTCTATACTTCTATCTCTTTACTTCAATCTTTATAAATATTTATAGAAATGTTTGTTTTTTTTTTACTTTCTCTATACGCACTATGCATAGTATATAGAAAAGCTATTGCACACCACCCAAAAATTCGATACCGAGATTTCACCGGAAATATATGTTTTAGGGTCCCTTATATCCAAAAAAAACATTTTCACAAAAAGGTGTGTTTGTGTGTGTGTGTGTGTGTGTGTGTGTGTGTGTGTGTGTGTGTCTGTGAACACGATAACCCAAAAACGAAAAATCGATAAAATACCAAACTTGGTATTTAAGTTTAGTATCTTCCAGGGATGTGACACGAAGGTTTTGAGAAAAATCCCCCCACCCCAAACTACCCTTTACATGGAACGTTTTTCGAAAATTTTGATTTTCTCAAAAATTGCTCTAACGTTTTTGATTAAAATTTTGTATATTAAAGATATTTACCTGACAAATAAAATGTATATCTTGAATTTTCTGGAAATAGCCTCTGAAGACTACTTTATTCTAGACGAATTTTACGGAATTTCGTATAACTGCTAAACCGTAAGACTTAGATAAAAACGTACTATACAAGAAATGTAGAGCACGTTAAAACACACAATTTATGTTATTTACATTTTTTTCGTGGAGTTGATCGTTTTTGAGACATTCTTTGTTTTTGGTTTCAGCTATGAAAAACCTATTTTTCTCATATAGGAATTTGACAACTCCTGTCCATATAAACAAAGGACTTGTCACTTAGCAACCAGCTTTTGACTATCACTTTAACCTATGGTACTCCCTTATTTCGCTTCTACTTACAAGGAAACAAATCATAAGACTATTTCTTCTAATTTGTTCTCGAGTAGCGTGAAGTAAATAGAGGCATAAGCTTTTTAACAATAATTTATTACAGTGATGTAGAGAAAGTCATGTGAGTGGTACACATCAGTTTTTTAACTTCTTTTACTTTAGGCACAACGGAAATAGTGGTGTAGCAGGTTTAAGCGATAATAATCAAACATTTTATCATTGTGTATGTGCCTGTGACAACTTATCTCAAAAACGTAACGACAAACTTTTTATACATGTTTTATGATTTTCTCAAAATGCCTCTAGCTACGAAGGTCATTTCATAAGTCATGGCAACTATTTTATATATTCCGAATAACTGAATATGCGTTTATTGCAATATATAAATTTGAAAATATAATGCACACAGAAAGGGGCGTCACCACCAGATGGCGTTTGAGTGCATTGGTAGGTGCTGGTAGACACATGCAAATGTTAATATATCAGAGGCTGTGTTCCAAGGTGAATGTCACTATGGTTAAACAGTGAGCATACATAAAAATAGCATTTCTGCGTGGCCAAAGTGTGCCAAAGATGTGTGGAAGTTTTGAGGGATTATTTTGAAGGTCTCTTTTGTGCATAAGTAATACGAATAAAACAGTGCATCTTTCAATGTCCCGTACCCATAATCCCTTGCACCCGGAGCCCAATTTAGTACCAACATTGAGAAGAATATTTCTGCGACTTTCAATCGTATATCCTGAGTTTTGTTTCCTACAGCTTTGTTGACTGATAAAAAATAGTTGCCATCACTTCTGAAATGACCTTCGTATTTTGATTAAAATGCCATATTTTAAAATATTTTCATTGTAAACGAAATGTATATATTGAACTTTATGGGAATGGCCTCTGAAGAGCTCTATATTCTGGATTATTTTTAATAACTCCTAAACACCAAAAGATATAAAAAAAAACAACTTACTACACAAAACATGTAGATTCATTAAAATATTCAACTTACGTCACATACATTTTTTGTAAAGCTAACCGTTTTCGAGATATGCCTTATTAATGATTTCAGTTTTAAACTACTAATACTATTCTCAAACTGGAAATCATCTTCTGTTTCATATCTGTTTTGTTTTACTTCTTGTCATATATGTAAAAAGTATCAAAGTTAAATTCTTTCACATAGCAATCGGATTTTAAAAGAGCTAGCAAACACTTTAGCCTAGTGTACTCCCTTATTTCACCTCTACTTACAAGGAAATAAATATTAAGACAATTTTTACTAATGTTTTTCTCAATTAGATGATGTAGGTAAAAGAGTAATATTTTGTAAGCATAGATTTTAGATTAAAATATAGTATATTAAAGATATTTACCTGATAAGTAAAATGTATATCTTGAATTTTCAGCGAATAGCCTCTGAATAGTACCATATTCTGGCTGAACTTTACGAAGTTTTGCAAAACTGCTAAACTGTAAGAGATGGACAAAAACCTACCACACAAAAAAATGTAGAGCACGTTAAAACACACAATTTATGTTACATACATTTTTTCGTGGAGTTGATCGTTTTTTAAATATTCGTTGTTTTTGGTTTCAAAAACATATTTTTCTTATACAGGAATTTCTCTAACTACTGTCCAAACAAACAAAGGAACTTCAGTCACATAGAAACCAGCCTTTGACTATCACTTTAACCTATGGTACTCCGTTATTGTGCTTCTACTTACAAGGATGCAAGTAATAAGAATATTTAGTATAACTTTTCTCTCGATTAGTATAAAGTAAATAGAAGTGTGATTTCTCATGAAATTTCATTCTTGTCAATGTTAAAGTCTGACCCATTATCTCAGCAACTATTTAACATAATGAGCTGAACTTTTCAAGGTATGTTCAGTAACACCTTCACTGTTGAGTGATGAAAAATAGAATACTTCTGTTTATTGGAAGGAAATGAATGATTGTTTTTAATAAAGCTCTTAAAATGTTATTGAAAAACAATGGTTTTTAAATTTTAAAAAAATAACTAATCGATATCCATAAAACAATTTTCGTTAAAATAAAGCCTATTTATGTGCAAATATGTGGTAAAAATCTCAGCTCTTAGTGTCGATTATGTTTTTAAATAATTGGGCATTTGTATAGACAATTTTACTTCTTCAGAAATTGCTTTCAAGCATAACATAAACAAAAATGTATCCTAACTTTCCAAACGCAACTTCACAATATTTCGAAACTCTCAAATGATGAAAGTATGAGCGGGATGCACATGCTGTGAATAGCTAAAGTAAAAATTTAAGATCAAATTAAAAAAAAATAACTTATGTAACATAAATATTTACAAACCTAGTGATGTTTTAATAAGTGAAAGTACCAGAATTTTCTAAAAAAAATTACTACGCAGGATTATTTTCTACAATATTTTAAAATTATTTACAAATAGCGTACCTTTATGGAAGTTATGGCAAAATGTGCAGGAGATTCGAAATATTCAAATGGAATTAAAATATGAAAATGAAAAAAATTATAAAAACCCCATTTCGACTTCCTTTAATGCATTGTTTTCCTCCTTAAAATGAACGTTGTTAACTCCTTCCATCCTTCTACTTTAGTTTCGTTTGGTTTGAATAATTACAGACCGTAAGTTAAAACCCAGTTTCCTTTGCAGGTTGCCCAACAAGCAGTTAATCACGGGGTGTTATTTGATGATGTGTTCAAGCTTATTCTCACTGAAGCCTTGCCCCCCCCCCCCACCTGAAAGAGAGATTAGAGAAAAAGAGATTGATGCTATCCTTTTACATAAAGCCACCTGTCTAACCCTAACCCTTTAATTCCGTCTGTCGTTTCATTTTATCTATTTTTGTCCATTAATTATAAAAGTCGCTTTGTTATGGCAGTCTATTGATTCCTCCACTTAGGATCAATTTTCTTCTAATGTTTATGTTAGCCTTAAAATATTGTTCATCTGGTTCTCGACAGAGCAGGAGAAGCTCAGACATTTAACTAATGAAGCTGTATTTAGACTAAATCATTTAAATTAAAATAATTAAATATAGGTAATTTATTTTTAAGTTCTGTCCAAAAATAGCATTAAAAGAGTTCAAAAGATTGTTATAACTAAGTTTATGGCGGAGGAAGAAATTTGTATGTATGTATATGTATGTAATGTATGTAATATATGTAATGTATGTATGTAATATATGTAATGTATGTATGTATATGTATGTAATGTATGTAATATATGTAATGTATGTATGTAATGTATGTAATATATGTAATGTATGTATGTAATGTATGTAAGTAATGTGTGCATGTATTTATTTCTCTGTAAGTGGCTATTGCCCGCTGGCAGAATTAAATGTATGTACCAAATAAGGCTGCAAACAATAATGCAATGAATAGTAAATAAGAATTTGAACGAGGCAGTCAACGAGGAATATAATTACATTAAGTGTATAAACAATTAGTAAAAATTATATGAACTAACAGTTTCGAAACAAATTATCGCAGCTACAGGTTTATGAGGGTAAATCTTATCTCCCAAAGCGCTAAATGTGCCACAATTGAGAAATAACTATTATTAAACATTAATTTAATTGCTTTTTCACACAAGCCGTGTATAGGACAGGAGTTGGATAAGTCGAGTCAGACTGAAAAATTGAATGTCATATCCGGGATTTGAACCACGGATCTTCCGGTCTCTAGCCAGATGCTCTATCACTGAGCTACCATGGCAGATAACTGACTTATTAAGTCTCATTACTAATTGAAGATATTCTAGCTGGTGTTTGAAATTCATCATTACTGCTGATAACGTTGTTCAAAATATACAATTTCATTAGACTTAAAAATTACTTGATGCTATTCTTGAGCCTATAGGGTGGTGCTTGAAATTCATAAACAATTTTGACAACGTCATATGAGATAAACAACTTCAGTAGACCTCAGGATTGATTGAAGCTATTCTAGAGCCTACAGGCTGATGCTTGAAATCATTTATGTTAATGAAGCTGTTTGAAATCTCTAATTTTTGGTTGCAGATATTCTAAAGCCTATAGGCCGGGTGCTTGGAATTCATTATCATTCCTGATAATGCTTTTTTACTTTCTTTATACGTACTATGTATATAATGTATAGAGAAGGTATTGCACTCCAACCAAAAATTCGATACCAAGATTTCACCGGAAATATATGTTTTAGTGTCCCCTATATCCAAAAATAGCATTTTGAGAAAAAGGTGCGTGTGTGTGTGTGTGTGTGTGTGTGTGTTCCTGTGTCTGTGAACACAATAGTTCATCAACGAAAAGTAGGTAAAATACCAAACTTGGTATTTAAGTAAGTTTAGTATCTTCCAGGGATGCGACACGAAGATTTTGAGAAAGATCCCCCACCATAAGCTACCCTTTACATGGAACATTTTTCGAAAATTTTGATTTTCTCAAAAATTGCTCTAATGATTTTGATTAACATTTCGTATATTAAAGATATTTAAATGAAAAATAAAATGTATATCTTGAATTTTCTGGGAATAGCCTCTGAAGACTATACAGAATGAATTTTACGGAATTTTGCATGACTGTTAAACCGTAAGTGATGGACAAAGACTTATAATACAAAAAATGTAGTGCATCCCATATCGCACAATTTATCTTATACACATTTTCTTCGTGGAGTTGGTCGTTTTTGAGATAGTACTTGCTTTTGGTTTCAGGTTTAAAAAACTTATAGTTTTCTCATGCAGGAATATGTCAACTCCTGTCCATACAAAGAAAGGAACTGCAGTCATATAGCAACCAACTTTTGACTATCACTTTAACTAATAGTAATCCCTTATTTCGCTTCTACTTACAAGGAAGCAAGTAATAGGACTATTTCTGCTGATTTTTTTTTTCGATTAGTATGAAGTAAATAGATGTATAAGCTTTATAACAATAATTTGTTGCAGAGGTATAGAAAAAGTCATGAGAATGGAACACATCAGTTTTTTTAGATACTCAACTGCATTTTGCATCGATGCTGATACTGCTTCTTGAGAAAGCCAATTTTATTAGCTTGATTAAAGTTATTCTAGAGCCTGTAAGCTAGTGATTGAAGATATTCAAGAACCTGTAGGCTAGTTTTTGAAATTCAGCATCAAAGCTGATAATGCTGTTTGAGATATCCAACTTCATTAGACTTCAAGATTGGTTGAAGCCATTTAATTAGGCTGATACTTCAAATCATCATTAATGATGATAACGCGTTTGAAGAATTCTTCGCCTCCATGTGCTGTATCTCCTTCATTAAGGGTATGTATTAGTGAAATTTCATTAAAAATCACAAAAATCGTCTTTTTTACTTTCTCAACACGCCTTTGTGTATAGAGAAGGTATTGCACTCCACCCAAAAATTTGAAATGGAGATTTCACCGCAAATATATGTTTTAGGGTCCCTTATGTCCAAAAAAAAAAAAAAAAAAGCATTTTCACAAAAAGATCTGTGTGTGTGTATGTGTGTGCCCATGTTACTGTGAACACAATAACTCAAAAACGAAAAGTCTGTAAAATACCAAACTTGGTGTATAAGTTTAGTATCTTCTAGGGATGCGACACGAAGGTTTTGAGAAAAAGCCCCCCACCCCAAACTACCCTTTACATGGAACTTTTTGCGAAAATTTTGATTTTCGCAAAAATGGTTCTAACGATTTTGATTGAATTATCAAATATTAAAGATATTTACCTGACAAACAAAATGTATATCTTGAATTTTCTGGGAATAGCCTCTGAAGACTACTTTATTCTGGAAGAACTTTACGCAATTTTGCATAACTACTAAATCGTAAGACTTAGATAAAAACTTACTACAAAAGAAATGTAGAGCACGTTAAAACACAATTTATGTTATATACATTTTTTTCGTGGAATTGCTCGCTTTTGAGACATTCATTGTTTTTGGTTTCAGCAAAGAAAAACTTACTTTTCTCATATAGGAATTTGTCAACTACTGTCCATATAAACAAAGGGACTTGTCACATAACAACCAGCTTTTGACTATCACATTAACCTATGATACATTGCGAAACACAAAAAAGCTACAATAGGTCACTAGGCGCCATTTTTAAGCGCCTTAAGTCACTGGAGTTGTAGCAAGTATTGGAAGTGAAACTGGAACTCCGCAAGAAAAACTTCGTTTGGGCGATATCTAATTCGCATCATGCAAAGTAGAAGACGAAGTAAAGTATGAGCTAAGCTACAATGCAAGAAGAAAAGGATAGAGAAGACAGTAGCAGAGAAGAGAAAAAGGAAAGCTGAGGGTCCAATCTACCAACCTGGTGGACTCTAATATGAGCCATGCAATCCAATCTCTCCTTGTTTTCTGACTATTGATATTCTCTGCATTTAACAATGCTGATATTTTCAGCATTTTCTTCATGTAAAATGCTCCTCGCAGAGCAATTTTTACTTTCTCCATACACACTATGTACATAGTGTATAGAGAAAGTATTGCACTCCACCAAAAATTCGATACCGAGATGTCACCGGAAATATATGTTTTAGGGCCCCCAATATCCAAAAAAAGCATTTTCACAAAAAGGTCCGTGTGTCTGTGAACACGATAACTCAAAAACGAAAAGTCGGTAAAGTACCAAACTTGGTGTTTAAGTTTAGTACCTTCCAATGATGCGACACGAAGATTTTGAGAAAAATCCCCCACCCCCAACTACCCTTTACATTGACCTTTTTTCGAAAATTTTGATTTTCTCAAAAATGGCTCTAACGATTTTGATAAAAATTTCGGATATTAAACATATTTATCCAGCAAATGAAATGTATATCTTGAATTTTCTGGGAATAGCCTCTGAAGAGTAGTTTATTCTAGATGAATTTTACTAAATTTTGAATAACTGCTAAACCGTAAGAGATGGATAAAAACTTACTACACAAAAAATGTAGAGCACATTAAAACACACAATTTATGTTATATACATTTTGTTCGTGGAGTTCGTGTTTTTGTGACATTCCTTATTTTTGGTTTCTGCTATGAAAAACGTATACTTTTCTCATACTGGAGCTTGTCATCTCCTATCCATATAAACAAAGGAACTTCATTGACATAGCAACCAGCTTATGACTAACACTTTAACCTACGGTTGTCCCTTATTTCGCTTCTACTTACAAGGAAGCGAGTAATAAGACTATTTCTGCTATTTTTTTCTGATTAGCATAAAGTAAATAGAAGTATAAACTTTTTAAGAATTATTTGTTGCAGGGATATGGAGAAAGTCATGTGAATGGTACACATCAGATTTTTCTCTTACACATATAAAATTTGCTGTACAAGCTCACAGAAGTACAAGGAATAAATATTGACCTAGGTTTTACTGTCAGATGTATTTAAGCGTAAGTTTTTAACTTTAAACACAAAAATTATATTTTATGACAAAACCGCATATTCATAAATATAAAAATTGTTGGAGGTCTATGATAAAAAAGACATAGAGAAACCTAGGACATCAAAAAGTATATGTGTTCTGAATCTAGGGTTAAAATATTACATCAAAATTTAAATTTTTTTATCACAAGGGACTTTTTAGTGACGAGAGAAAAATATAACACACATTTTTAAATCGTTATAAATTTAAAAAATCTTATGCGTTACTCACATGACTTTCTCTAGATACTCTATGTACAAACCAATTTAGCATCATCCAGAATAAACAGGTCTTTAGGAGATATTCCAAGAAAATTCAAGATATACATTTTATTTGTAATAGACATGGCTTTAATATGTGGTATTTTAATCAAAAGCGTTAGCGCCATTCTTAAGAAAAACAACATTTTCGATAATATTTCCATGTATGTAAAAGAAAATTAGGGGCGGAGGAATTTTCTTGAAAATAGCAAACCTAAATACCAAGTTTGGTATTTAACAGTCTTTTCGTTTTTGAGGTATGCTGTACACACACCCACACACATACTCGGACCTGTTTCTGAAAAAGCTTTTTTGGATTCAGGGTGACACAAAACATGTATTTCTGGTGAAATCTTGACACCGAATTTTTTGATGGAATACAGTACTCTCTATCCCTATGTACACTGTACATATGGGGCTAGAAGAAACTAAAGAGATAGCATTATTAGTTTGGAATTTCAAACTTTAGTCACAGATGTCCTTAAGGCATTATTCATTTGCGAAATGTTCAAAGAAGGTTGTAGTGCACCAATAGATAGCCAACAGCATATGTTGAGCAGTAATCTGTGCTATTGGGATTCATCAATAAACGGAATATTCTAACAGAAATTGCCTTCATCGTTCTATGATAGCACATGCTAAATTTTGTAATGATTTGGTTTAAGTGCTATTGCTCCAAACAGATTGATATGTCTTTGCTTGTGTGTCTAAGCACAGAGCATCACGTCGGTTCTGACGTAATGGTTGCGTCTAGAAGCAGCCACCTATTGGGATTTACAATCAAAGGGAACCAATTCTGTTTATGAGGACACGGGAGCATAGCGAAGGACGCAGATTAGAGATTCATCTATTTCTATTCTTCAACTTGGAAGTGTAAAAAGAAGTATAAAAATCTGATGTGTTCCATTCACATGACTTTCTCTACACATCTGCAACAAACTATTGTTTAAAAAGCTTATCCTTCTATTTTTTCTTCATGCTAATGTTCTTTTGTTTGTATGGACAGGGGATGACAAATTCCTGTATGAGAAAAGTATAAGTTTTTCATAGCTGAAACCAAAAACAAGTAACATCTCAAAAACAAACAACTACACGAAAAAATTTACATAACATAAATTGTGTGTTTTAAAATGCTCTACATTTGTCGTGTGGTAAGTTTGTGTCGATCTCTTACGGTTTAGCAGTTATGTAAAATTCCATAAAATTGATCCAGAATAAAGTAGACATCAGAGGCTATTCCCAGGAAATTCAAAATATACATTTTATTTGTCAGGTAAATATCTTTAATTTACGACATTTTAATCTAAATCGTTAGAGCCATTTCTTTTAGAAAATCAAAATTTTCGAAAAAAGTTCCATGCAAAGGGTAGTTTGCAGTGGGGGGGATTTTTTTTTTCAAAATCTTCGTGTCGCATCCCTGGAAAATACTAAATTTAAATACCAAGTTTGGTATTTTACCGACTTTTCGTTTTAGAGTTGTCGTGTTCACAGACACACGGACACACACACACACACACACACACACACATACAGAATTTTTCTGAAAATACTTTTTTTGGATACAGGGAACCCTAAAACATATATTTCCAGTGAAATCGCGGTATCGAATTTTTTGGTGGAGTGCAATACTTTCTCTATACACTATCTACATAGTGCGTGTAGAGAAAGTAAAAACTACATTACCACCTTCAGATATCCCATTCATATGGCTTTCTTTACATTTCTGTAACAAATGATGATTAAAAAGCTTGTTCTTCTGTCTACTACATGCTAATCGAAGTCAACAGCAGAAATGCTTACTTGTAAGTAAGAGGGAGATAACGGAACACACTAGGCTAAAAAAAATAGTCAAAACTTTCAAAAGCTGGTGGCTTGCCGATAAAATTTCTTTCTTTGATATCCAGGAGCTGACATATCTCGTATGAGAAAAGTATAAGTATTTTAAAGCTGAAGCTAATAACATGGAATATCTCAAAAACGGCAAACTCAGCGAAAAGAAATCTGATGTGTTCCATTCACATGACTTTCTCTATCTCACTGCAACAAAAGATACTATTTACTTCATCTAATGCAGCAAAGATTAGCAGAAATAGTCTTATTACTTGCTTCCTTGTTAGTAGAAGCGAAATACGGGGGTACCATAGGTTAAAGTTATAGTCAAAAGCTGGTTGCTCTGTGACTGAAGTTCCTTTGTTTGTATGCACACGAGTTCACAAAGTCCTGTATGAGAAAATTATGTCTTTATTGTTGATAGAAAAACAAGGAATATATCAAAAACAATCAACTCCACGAAAAAAATGTATATAACATAAATTGTGCGTTTTACGGTGCTCTACATTTGTTGTGTGGTAAGTTTTTGTCCATCTCTTACGGTTTAGCAGTTATGCAAAATTCCGTAAAATTGACTGAGAAAAAAGTAGTCTTCTGAGGCTACTCCCAGAAAGTTGAAAATATACATTTTATTTGTCATGTAAATATCTTTAATATACGATAAATTAATCAAAATCGTTAAGAGCCATTTTTTAGAAAATGGTGTGGTGCTTTTTCTCAAAATCTTCGTGTCGCATTCCTGGAAGATACTAAACTTAAATACCAAGTTTGGTATTTTACCGACTTTTCATTTTTGAGTTATCGTGTTCACAGACACACGGACATACTGACACATGGACACACACACACACACACACACACACACACATATGGACCTTTTTCTGAAAATACTTTGTTTGGATACAGGGGACCCTGAAACATATATTTCCGGTGAAATCTCGGTATCGAATTGTTTGGTGGAGTGCAATACCTTCTTTATACACTATATACATAGCACGTATAGAGAAAGTAAAAATGTATATAACATAAATTGTGTGTTTTAACGAGACCTACATTTTTTGTGTCGTATGTTTTCGCCTATCTCTTACGGTTTACCAGTTATGCAAAATTCCGCAAAATTCATCCAGTTTAAAGATGTCTTCACAGGCTATTACCAGACATTTTCAAGATATACATTTTATTGGTGGTGTAAATATATTTAACATACGGTATTTTAATCAAAATGGTTACAGCCAGATATGAGAAAATCAAAATTTTCGAAATATTTTCTATGTGAAGAGTAGTTTGTAGTGAGTGGACTTTTTTTCCAAAATATTCGTGTCGCATCCTTGGAAGATATTCAACTTATGTACAAATTTTGGTATTTTAACGAGTTTTCGGTTTTGAGTTATCGTGTTCACGGACACACACAAAGACTTTATTACTTTCTTTATACGTACTATGTACATAGTGTATAGAAAAAGTATTGCACTCCACTCAAAAATTCGATACTGAGATTTCACCGGAAATATATGTTTTAGGGTCCCTTATATCCAAAAAAAAATCATTTTCAGAAAAAATTCCGTGTGTGTCGTACGTGTGTGTGTGTGTGCCGTACACACGATAACTCAAAAACGAAAAGTCGAATAAATACAAAAAAGGCATTCAAGTTTAGTATATTCCAGGGATGCGACTAGAAGATTTTGAGAAAATCCCCGCACCACAAACTACCCCTTACATGGAACTTTTTTCAAAATTTTGATTTTCTCAAAAATGGTTTGAATGATTTTGATTAAAACGTATAATATTAAAGATATTTATCTGGTAAATAAAATGTATATCTTGAATTTTCTGGGAATAGCCTCTGAACACTACTTTACTCTGGATGTATTTTACGGAATTTTGCATAACTGCTAAACCATAACAGATGGACAAAAACTTAACACATAGAAAATGTAGAGCACATTAAAACACACAATTTATGTTATATTCATTTTTTTCGTGGAGCTGATCGGTTTTGAGATATTCCTTGTTTTTGGTTTCAGCTTAGAAAAAATTAATTCATCATACAGGAATTTGTCAACTCGTGTCCATACAAACAAAAGCACTTCAGTCACATAGCAACCAGCTTTTGATTATCACTTTAACCTATGGTACTCCCTTATTTCGCTTCTGCTTACAAGAAAGTAAGTAATAAGACAATTTCTGCTATTTTTTCTCTCGATTAGCATGAAGTAAATAGAAACAATAACAATAATTTGTTGCAGAGATGTAGAGAAAGTCATGTGAATGGAACTTATCATATTATTTTTAATTGTTTCTCTTTTTCTCGTGTACAAAGTAAATAACAGTTTTTAACTGCACAGTGGGAGAAAAGAGCGAGTAACCAGGTGTGTTTCTGGAATCATAATTCTCTGCATGACTTCTTGGAAAAACTTATTAATACCCATGACTGTGGTTCTGTGTGTAACTGCATCTTCAAAGCTGGTTTTTATCCTCTTGTTTTCCCCTCGAAGTTGGGAAATTAAGCTGAGTTGAGTCGCTTTCGGCTGGTTACTGTCTAGACAAAGGTTTTGCTGACATTCTCCTCCATGTAAGGAGCAAAACGTTAACTTATACAAGATTCAATTTATTGAAAGAAAATGCATGCCTTTCCTCCACTGTTGCTATCAAAACAACTTTCAGAGAAATGCGTGGAATATAGATGAACGAGAGGCCGGCAGTTATGTAAGAATGCCTGCTTTATTTGTATGTAGACCCTGAAAACTGTGAAGATGTTCTTTTATTACTTTTGTTTACTTTTAAAACTTCACTTCGTAGTTTCAAAACAGTACGACACGAGTTGCATTTCATTTATTCGTAATTAAGCTTTGAACGTGACCACAGAGAAGCTCTAAATGAATTATTTATGAAAATAATTGTTTTCTAACACATGCCAGGAATAAAAAGCCAGCAAAAACACAAAACATGGTACTCTCTTAACTAAGAATGCCGCTACGTTATTGCTTTCTCTAGCTCGTATGTATCATGTACATAATGGATCCAGAAGGTACTGAATTCTACCCAAAATTCGATATCGAAATTTCACCAGAAATGTGTTGTGGTTCCCCATGAATCCAAAAATAGCATTTTTATGAAAAGGTCCGTGTGTGTGTGCGACTGTGTGTGTCAGTGTGTGTGAATTTGTGTCTGTGGATAGCATAGCTCAGAAACGAAAAGACCATTGAATACCAAACTTAGTATTTAAGTTTGGTTTCTTCCAAGGATGCGACACGAAGATTTTCAAGAAAATCACCCCACACCCAACTACACAAGGAACATTTTTCGAAAAGTTTGATTGATTTTGATTAAAATATCGTATATTAAAGATATTTACCTGCCAAATCTTTAATTTTCTGGGAACAGACTCTTGAAGACTACTTTATTCTGGATGAATTTTAAAGAATTTTTCATAACTGCTAAACCGTATGAGATACATAAAAACTTACCACACAAAAAATGTAGTGCAGGTTTAAACACACACAATTATGTTATATAATTTTTACTTTCTCCATACGCACTATGTACATAGTGTATAGACAAAGTATTGCACTCCACCAAAAATTCGATACCGAGATTTCACCGGAAATATATGTTTTAGGGTCCCCAATATCCAAAAACAGCATTTTCACAAAAAGGTCCGTGAGTGTGTGTGTGTGTGTGTGTGTGTGTGTGTGTGTGTGTGTGTGTGTGTGTTTGTGTGTCCGAGTGTCCGTGAACACGATAACTCAAAAACGAAAAGTCGGTAAAATACCAAACTTGGTATTTAAGTTTAGTATCTTCCAGGGATGCGACACGAAGATTTTGAGAAAAGTCCCCCCAACCCCAACTACCCTTTACATGGAACTTTTTTCGAAAATTTTGATTTTCTCAAAAATGGCTCTAACGATTTTGATTAAAATTTCGGATATTAAACATATTTACCTGACAAATAAAATGTATATCTTGAATTTTCTGGGAATAGCCTCTGAAGAGTAGTTTATTCTGGATGAATTTTACTAAATTTTGAATAACTTCTAAACCGTAAGAGATGGACAAAAACTTACTTAGAGCACATTAAAACACACAATTTATGTTATATACAATTTTTTCGTGGAGTTCGTCGTTTTTGTGACATTCTTTATTTTTGGTTTCTGCTATGAAAAACGTATACTTTTCTCATACTGGGACTTGTCAACTCCTATCCATATAAGCAAATGAACTTCATTGACATAGCAACCAGCTTATGACTATCACTTTAACCTACGGATGTCCGTTATGTCGCTTCTACTTTCAAGGATGCGAGTAATAAGACTATTTCTGCTAATTTTTCTGATTAGCATAAAGTAAATAGAAGTATAAGCTTTTTAAGAATTATTTGTTGCAGGGATATGGAGAATGGTACACATCAGATTTTTTGTCGTGGAGTGGATCGTTTTTGAGATATTTCTTGTTTTTGGTTTCAGCTTTAAAATACTTATACCTTTCTCATACAGGAATTTGTCAACTTGTGTCCATACAAACAAAGAAATTTCAGTCACATAGCAACCAGCTTTTGACCATCACTTTAACCTATGGTACTCCCTTATTTCGCTTCTACTTACAAGGAAGCAATAAGACTGTTTCTGCTATTTTTGTGAGTCCGAAAAATGTCCGCGCGCACGCTTGTGTGTGCGTGTCTGGACAGCATAGTTCAAAAACGAAAAGTCCGTTAAATACCAAACTAAGTAGGTATTTAAGTTTAGTATATACCAACAATGCGAATTGAAAATTTTCAAGAAAATCTCCTCACCTCAACCACCCTTTACACGGAAAGATTTTTGAAATTTTTGATTTTCTTAAAAATAGCATAAAGGATTTTAATTAAAACATCGAATGTATGTTAAAGATATTTACATAAAGAACAAAATGCATATCTTGAATTTCTGTTAATAGCTTCTGAATACCTCTTTATTCTGGATGAAATTTGCTGAATTTTGCATAACTGATAAACTGTAAGAGATAGACTAAAACTTACTCCACAAAAAATGCAGATCTCATGAAAACACATAATTTATCCCATATGCGCTTTTTGTAGAGCTGTGCGATTCCGAGATATTACTTGATATTGGTTTCAGTTTTCAAATACTTATACTTTCTTCAAACTGGCTCATACAAAGCGTACTGAACCTCAATTTTTTCACATAGCGTGCAAAATAGTATATATTTGGAAAAACCAGAGAAAGTTATGTGAATGGAACACATCATATTTTTTTTTACTTACTTACCTTTCATAGTGTCAAATTTTCTTTCTTCCAAATATTCAGTAATCAGTTTTCACAAGAAATTATATTTTGATTTTCCCTGAACCACATAAATTAGGTAGTGTCCTGTGTATGTATGTGCAGTATAAGTAGTATAACTAACAATTTAATAAACGCTATTCACATGACTTTCTCTACATCTCTGAAACAAATTACTGTCAGAAAGTTTATGCTTCTATTTACTTCATGCTAGTCGAGAAAAAATAAGCAGAAATAGCCTTATTACTCGCTTCCGTGCAAGTAGAAGCGAAATACGGGAGTATTGTAGGTTAAATTGGGAGTAAAACTCTTGTTGCTATGTGACTAAAGTTCCTTTGTTTGTATCAACAGGAGTTGACAAACTCTTGTATGAGAAAAGTATAGGTAAGTTTTTCGAAGCTGAAACCAATAACAAGGAATATCCCAAAAACGACCATCTCCGCGAAAAAAATGTATATTACATAAATTGTGTATTTTAATGTGCTCTACATTAAGCTTTTGTCCATCTCTTATGGTTTAGCAGTTATGCAAAATTCCGTAAAATTCATCCAAAATAGTCTTCAGAGGCTATTTCCAGAAATTTCAAGATAAACATTTTATTTGTCAGGTAAATATCTTTAATACACGATATTTTTATCAAAATCGTTAGAGCCATTTTTGAGAAAATAAAAAAAATTCGAAAAATGTTCCATGTAAAGGGTAGTTGGGGGTGGAGGAATTTTCTTGAAAATATTCGTGTCGCATCCTTGGAAGATACCAAACTTAAATACCAAGTTTGGTATTCAATTGTCTCTAAGTTTTTGAGCTATATTGTCCACATACACACACACACAAATACATACAGACACACACGGACATTTTTCTAAAAAATGTTTTTTTTGGATTCAGGGGTCTCAAATTACGTATTTTCCGGTGAAACATTGGTACCAAATGTTTGGGTGCATTACAATACCTTCTCTATACACTAGGTACATAGTTCGTGCAGAGAAAGTAAGAGAGCCTATTCTTCAGTCTACTTCATGCCCGTTAAGAGAAACATTAGCAGAAATCGCCTTATTACTTAGTTTCTTATAAGTTAAAGGGAAATAAGCAAAATCATTAGACTAAATCGACAATGAAATGTTTTAAAATGTGGTTGCTTTGGGATTGAAGAACGGTTTTCTTTTAATGGTCAGGAGTAAAATAAAAGAAACACGAAAACCAAATTCCCGTTTGGGAAAAATATTGTAATATTGAAACCAATAAGAACGAGTATCTATTCAAAATGAATATAGCATAAATCGTGTGTTTTACGAGATCTACACGTTTTGTTTAATAAGTTTTTGTCTATCTCTTATGGTTTGTTATACAAAAGTCATTCAGAATGAAGAGGACTTCAGGAGCTGTTCCCAATAAATTTAGGATATACATTTTATTCGTAACCGGCTTACCCTTCCCGTATTTATGCCTAGGATATACAAGCAGAAAACGGGAGACCTGGGTTCGATTCCCAGTACCGGCATGGGGATTTTTCCCCCGTTGGGAGACCTGGCCCGGGGTGCACTCAGCCTCGTAAGGTCCCTGGGGTGCCAATTGAGGAGCTACTTGATAGAGAAGTAGCGGCTCCAGGTCATGAGGACCGCATTAACCGGCCGGGGGGGACTCGAGGCGCTGACCACGTCTCACCCTCCAATACTGCACCCCATCCATGACGTTTGTAGTGGACCGAGATGGGGGACGCAGCGGCCGGGCGGTAGGCCAAGGTTCCCCGTGAGCTGTCGTGCCATGGAGTTATGTTATATACAAGCAGATGTCCAAGGTTCAGAAGCGTGTCGGGGAAGCAACGGCACGGAACCACATAACGAAGAACCTGTAAGGAGTGGTCGGCCCATAACCAGGCGTGAGTATGAGGAAGTGGATGCTATGAAATGTAAGCGAAATGGATGACAAGAAAGGTGACGATGGAGCAATGGGTTGAATGACTGGCGGGGAAAACAGGAGGAGAAAACCCAGTCAGACGCCGCTTCGTCCCCCACCAATCCCGCATGTGGACGCTGTAGATCGGACCCGGGTCACCTAGGTGGGAGGCGAGCGGTCTAACTACTCAGCCACGGCGCCGCCCGTACATTTTATTTATCAAGTAAATATATTTAATAAACGGTGTTTTAATTAAAATCGTTATAACCATTTTTTGAGAAAATAAACATTTTCGATTTTTTTTTTCATGTTAATTGTAGTTCGGGGTGAAGATGCGTATTGCATCCTGGAAAATAATAAGCTTCAATACCAAGTTTGGTATTTTACCGACATTTAGTTTTTGAGTTATCGTGCTCATAGACTCACGGACACACACACACACACACACACACACACACAAATACCTTTCCCTAACATTTGTTTTTAGGGTATCAAAACGTATATTTTCGGTGAAATCTCGGTATCGAATTTTTGAGTAGAGTACGATACCTTTTCTATCTATTATGTACCTTGTAAATACGTGCTAGAGAGAGTAAAGAGAAAGAATCTAGAGGAAGGCCGATGTATCTGGCATAGCTCAAAGTTTGAATTCCTAAACAGACCAGTCATTTGTTAACACACACAGTGTTCTAGCGATATAAATTATTTTCCACTTAAGGAAATTTACTTTATGTTACTTTTATTTTTTACTGAACACAACACAGGACTCAAACGCTCACATGCTCAGAGACAAATTAAGGTTGATGGAAGAAACAAAATCTGACGTGTTCTATCCACATGACTTTTTCCAGTTTATACACAAATAACTTTCTTTAAAAATGATTATTCTTTTATCTACGACAAGATAAACATTAACAGAAACGGTCTTATTACTTGCCTCATTGTAAGAAGAAGGGAAATAAGGGAATACACTAGACTAAATCTAGAGTCAAATCTTTTAAAAACTGGTCCTACGTGAAATAATTGTAGTTCGGCTCGCTTTGCATGGTCTGCAGTAAAAGAAGAGAGAGGAAACGAAACGTCACTTCCGGTATGAGAAAGTTAGTACTTTAAAATTAAAACCCATAACAACGAATATTTTAAAAACTGCATCTGTACATAGAAAACATATATGACATAACGAGATCTAAAGTTTTATGTAGCAAGTTTTTGTTTATCTTTTACGGTTTAACCGTTATGCAAAATTCTGCAATCCTCATCCAGAATAAAGAGGTCTTCAGAGGTTATTCCCAGAAAATTCAAAATATACAGTTTATTTGTAATGTAAATATCATTGACATATGGTATTTTAATAATTTGTTTTAAAAATCTCCACGTAAACGGTAGTTTGGGGTGAGGGGATTTTCTTGAAATCCTTCGTGTCGCATCCTTGGAAGATACTAAACTTAAATACCAAGTTTGGTTCTTAACGGTCTTTTCGTTTTTGAGCTATGGTGTCCACCAGACACTCACACACGGACCTTTTTCTAAAAGTGTTTTTTTTTTTCGGACTCAGGTTACCTTAAAACATATTTCCGGTGAAGTTTCAGCATCAAATTTTAGGGGGAATACAATACCTTCTCAATCCACTATGTAAATGGTACATATGGGCTAGAGAAAGTAAAAAGGTTGAAAAATATGTAGTGTTACATTTACGCGATATTCAAATAAAACCGAATGTGGTGCAACAGCCATTAATATTCCAAGTCTATCACTGTAGATGCTGCACTATATACAAAAGATATCAAGAAAAATCTGATGTGTACCATTCACATTACCTTCTTTACATCCCTGCAACAAATAATTCTTAAAAAGCTTATACTTCTATTTACTTAATGCTAATCAGAATAAATTAGCAGAAATAGTTTTATTACTTGCTTCCTTGTAAGTAAAAGTGAAATAAGGCCGTATACCACAGTTCAACTCATAGTCAAAAGCTGGTTGGTATGCCACTGAAGTTCCTTTGTTTGTATTGACAGCAGTTGACAAATTCCTGTATGAGAAAAGTACAAGTTTTTCAAAGCAAAAAACAAAAACAATGAATATCTCAAAAACGATGAACTACACGAAAAAAATGTGTATAATATAAATCGTGCGTTTTAACGTGATCTACTTTTTTGTGTAGTAAGTTTTTGTCCATCTCTTACGATTAAGCAGTTATTCAAAATTCCGTAAAATTCAGCTAGAATAAAGTACTCTTCAGAGGTTATTCCCAGAAAATTCAAGATATACATTTTATTTCTCAGGTCAATATGTTTAATATACGAAATTTTAATCAAAATCGTTAGAGCTATTTTTGAGAAAATCAATATTTTCGAAAAAAGTTCCATGTAAAGGGTAGTTGGGGGTGGGGTTATTTTTTTCAAAATCTTTGTGTCGCTTCCCTGGAAGATACTAAACTTAAATACCAAGTTTAGTATTTTTAGTATTTTCGTTCTTGTGTTATCGTGTTCACAGACACACGGACACACACGGACCTTTTTCTGAAAATACTTTTTTTGGATACAGGGGACCCTAAAATATATATTTCCGGTGAAATCTCGGTGTCGAATTTTTTGGTGGAGTGCAATACCTTCTGTATACACTATGCACATAGTGCGTGTAGAGAAAGTAAAAAGTGTAACAATATATAGATTCTAAACCTAGACGAACAGTCTCTGAATATTTCCCTTGAATTAGAGAAAAATTCTATACGCACCAAAGAAGATGGTCTAAGCTATGGCAAACTGTTCTGTCATAGCCGCTCTAATGGAGTTCTTGGAGATGATCCAAGAGATATTGTTGCCAGCAACGGCTTGCTTTGAAGACGCCGTGCATTGATGACTTAGGAGAGTCTTCGGCGACGTCTCTGTTGTACGTTATCTCAAAGTCTTCCAGGAACTTAATCTTTTTGAATATCTGGCGCTAGAGTTACAGTTTACGAGGTGCAAAATTCGCACCCCCACAGCCTTCGATAGTCTCGGAACGGCGCCAAAACCCTTGCATTCACGGGTCTCAAATTGTGTGCTTCATTCTTGCATCCGGCATTTGCTGGCGTTTGCTGTGTGTCGTTTGCATAAAGCGTACAAACTGCATTCATAAAACTATGAATTCTCAAGTTTTCTGTACAGTGCACTTCACTATCCATCTCTGAAACTCAGTCTTCCAAACTCTCATGAAAATTGGTGGGTCTAACAGAATACATCTGTGAAGTTTCTCGCCAATATAGAAATAAAGTTAATCGTAATGGAAGCGTCAGGTGTCATCAAAACCTGCTGCTCTAAAATCTGATAGACAGTGGCAAAATAATGAATAGGACAGGCCTTTACAGGTTGATTTATATAGAGCTGACACTTTTCTTTCATTCATTGTTTCAAAACGTGTTATCCTAGCGACAACTTACTATACTTAAACTGTAGAGGAATTTTAGGAGATTATTTATTTTATAGCAAATTTGAAAATGTCCTCCATCCTGCATAAGGCGCAACTCAACACGTCGTTCCATGTTACTGGCCACTCGTTGGAGGACTCTGTTGTCAATAGCTTGAATCTCCTTTGTGATGTGCTTCAGATCGTCCAATGTCTGGGGACGTGTGGCGTAAATCGTGTGTTTTAAGTTACCCCGTAGAAAGAAGTCCGGCGATGTCAAATCTGGAGATCTCGGTGGCCACATGTTCCTGGAAATTATCCGGTCGTCAAAGAAACTTGCAATTAGGTTCATGGATTCATTTGATGTATAACATGTAGCGCCATCTTACTGAAAATATCCTTGCCTCAGCTCTACATCGTACTGCATTTTCACGTTGACCACAAGAACAGCTGCCAACAATGCAATTAGGAATAAAACATAAATATCTGCGCATCTAGTGACAAGGAATCGAAACTCTAGAACAGTCTGCTTAATTTGGTGCTAAATTGGATCATTGAGTGACTTTTCAACGGAATAATTAAAGAAAGAAATGTGTCAGTAATACATAAATCACTCTGTATAATGATAACACAGCATTAGTTGGTTGCGCTTTTGTTGGGTTTGCTGGTAATTCTGAAAATGCCTACAAGCTTGCATCAGTGTGCGGAACCTTTAGCATTAAAGAAAGCAATTGAATGACGTGTAGATAACCTACAGAATATCAAAATTCTAAGAGATTCCCAAGCTACGCTTTGAGCAATGAATGATAGATATAATCTAAATCCTATGCAGCACATATCAGAAATACAGTATACCATTACAAAAACATTTATACTTACGCTGAGTACGTGGTCATACTGGAAATGTAGACAGTGCTGACAAACTTGCAAAAGCAGCCTCTAATTTAGTTACAGAATGTGAATATACATAATGGCCAATATTGTTGGTAAAGAACCTTTAAGAAAAGACATGATCAACAGTTGGAACTGAATATGGTAAAGAATTATTATTGGTCATTTTACAAAGTGCATATTCTTTCCCGAAATTCAAGATAGATTAGATGTAAACCATTTTGAGCTTAGGAGGGCCTTCGGGGACGTCTCTGTTGTACATTATCTCAAAGTCTTCCAGCAGCTTGATCTTTTTTAATATCCGCCACTAGAGTTACAGTTTACGAGGTGCAGTATTCGCACCCCCGCATCCTTCGATAATCACGGAACGGCGCCAAAACCCATGCATTCTGGCAAGTCGACGGGTCTGAAACTGTGTGCTTCAGTCTTTCATCCGGCTCGTGGTGGCATTTTCTGTGTATCGTTTGCTTAAAGCATACAAACTGCATTCATAAACTCTGAATTCTCAAGTTTACTGTACACTACACTTCACCAGCTACCTCTGAAAACTTATAATGGGTAAAATAGTCGATAATATGCACCTTGCTTCCAAGAAAAATGGCAGGTGTAACAAAAACAATCACCTATAATCAATTAAAGAATGCCCATAATAACAATAAGGAAACCTCAGGCTTTAAAGGTCAGAACACATTTTCGAAAACGACTCTTCTGAACGCTCTCATGCATATAAGATGGTCTAATACCTTATATTGAATGAAGGAATAAGTGTATTTATTGACATAGCAATATCATACATAGAATTTCAACAATCGCACGGGTCCACAGACCGTACGTGCTTTTGTAATACACATTACAAGCAATATTAAAACAACAACAAAAACAACAAAGAATTAAAAGAGTAAACACGAAAATAAAAAGACAAATGAAATACACAGTCAAAAGCAATATTAAACAACAATAAAGAATTAAGAGTGAACCCGAAAATAAAAATACAAAGATATTCAAATATAGCAATTTAAATTTACAGCACAGAGTACACCTTCATAAATGCACCCTCTTATAATAGATAATTACACTGAAAAGACATATATACACATAATATATACAACATATATAAAACCATAGCACAACAGTGACCTAAGTATGACATAATATATATGTATGTAGAACATTGTAGTCACTTTTGTTTAGTTGATCTTATTCCTCCCCCCCCCTTCTCTATTGGCAGCCTCCTCAGATCTCAGCTGTCTTGCCTTAAGTATAAATTTACCTAGCCCGTCCATGTTTTCCTGCCTGCCAGTAGCGTCCAACATGCTTCTAGCCCTACATTCGCAGTGGTAAAAAATCGCGGCAAACATTTATCCCGACATTCCTTCGTACCCCTACATCTTGCCAAGATGTGAGTCCACGACTCTTCCTCCTCGCAAATGGGACAGATTCTCGTACCATTCTCGTCAGAAATGTTCGTGCTCCTCCATGCTCCTAGTCTAATCCACGCGAGCCCCACAGTCTATTCCCTCGTAAGTTTACCAAATTGGTACACAAGGAAAGACTAAACCAATTTCAATACGGGGGAATTATCTAAAACGTTCACCGCAAATACTTCGGAAATTGAAAGTACTGAGCATTTTATGAGAAATCGTAAGCTAATAGAATCCAGCAGCCAACACCACTCTAATTTACCCACTTTTATTTTGTCGATATAAACAGCTATTGTTCCATTTAAATATTTTTATGTTTACTCACAAAAAACACTTTCTAAGTAATATTCAAATCTGTTTTTGTAGGCTAAAGATATGAGCCCTTTACTAATCAAGCTTTTTTCATGGAGTTAACCATTTTTTATATATTCCTTGTTATTGGTTTAAGTTTTAAAATACTTAAAAACTTTTCATGCACGGGAATTTGTCAGCTCCTGGCAATGCAAAGAGATAAGATTTCAACCACATGGTGACGAGGATTTAAAACATTTGACTATCGCTTAAGCTAGTGTACTCCCTATTTCCCTTATACTTAAAAAGCAAATACTGCTGATAGTTATCTGAATTAGCATGAAGAAGAGAGAAGAATGGATATTTAGAGAAAGTCAAGTGAATGAAACTCACAAGATTTTTTTAGATTAAGAGGACCCCAAAAGGTGTATTTCCAGTGAAATCTCAATATCGTATTTTTTGTTGGAATGCAATATCTTCTCTGTTTACTATGTAAGTAGATGAACTTAGATATATAGTCTTTTGAAGGATCAGAAATTGTCGATGTATCTATTGTTATTTAGTTAAAATGTTAAATACCTTTTAATTTTTTTCACGATGCCATTGAAATAGTATGGAATTTAAAATATAATTTTGAAAAAAAAGTAGATTTTTTACCTGCAACGAAATATACAATGAAATAATTTCTGGAAACGTTTATCTCATTTGACATGAAGTATTCTTTGGTCAGATTTTTTTGTGAAAGTCCAAAGGACAAAGGCAGGAAGCGCCTGCACATTTCCAGGTCGGTGACGTGTGACGGCTCTTTGTGATAGCCGCCGAGCAGCCATGTGACGTCTTTATCTCCCCTTCCAGTGTCTCAAAAGCCTCAGATCAAAGAAAAGATAGAAAAATTAACTTTTTGAGACTTTGTGGTCTGCGAAAGTGATATAAGAATCTGATATGTTCCAGTCACTGACCTACTCTACATCTTTTTAACAAATTATTGTTAATAAGCATATTCTTCTCTCTACTTCAAGCTAGTCGAGATGAACATTAGCAAAACCGTGTCATTACTTAGTTCCTTTTAAGTAGAATGGAAATAAAGGCTAAACCAATTGTCAAATGTTTTAAAATGTGGTTGCTATGGGATTGAAATCCACGTCTTTTCGCGGCCAGCAGTTTATAAGTTCCGGTATGAATATAGTATAAGTATTTTAAGTCTGAAACCAACAACAGGGAATATTTCAAAAACGGTCAACTCACGAAAAAAGTTTATATACCATAAAGTGTGTTTTAACCTGATTTACGTTGTTCTGATAAATAAGTTTATGTCTATCTCTTACGCTTTACCAGTTACGCAAAATTCATCCAGAATAAAGATGTCTTCAGAAGCTATTTCCAGAAAATGTAAAATACACAGTTTATTTGCCATGTAAACATATATTCAATATATGATATTTTAATCAAAACGTTAGAGCCATTTTGAGAAAATCAAAATATTCTAAAATCTTTCCATGTGTAGGGTAGTTGGGAGTGGGGTGGGAGGATTTTCTTGAAAATCTTCTTGTCGCTTTCTTGGAAGATACTGAATTTATAACCAAGTTTGATATTTAACGGACTTTTTGTTTTTGAAGTATGCTGCCCAAAGATACACACTCTCTGACAGAAGACAGACACACACGGACATTTTTCTAAAAATGCCTTTTTTTTCTTATTTTTTACTTTCTCTATACTCACTATGTACATAGTGAATATAGAAAATGTATTGCACTCACCAAAAAATTCGATATCGAGATTTCACCGGAAACATACGCTTTAGGGTCCCCTGTATCCAAAAAAGTATTTTCAAAAAAAGGTCCGCGCGCGCGCGTGTGTGTGTGTGTGTGTGTGTGTGTGTGAACACGATAACTCAAAAACGAAAAGTCGGTAAAATACCAAACTTGGTATTTAAGTTTAGTATCTTCCAGGGATGCGACACGAAGATTTTGAGAAAAATCCCCCCACCCCAAACTACCCTTTACATGGAACTTTTTTCGAAAATTTTGATTTTCTAAAAAATGGCTAACGATTTTTATTAAAATATCGTATATTAAAGTTATTTACCTGACAAATAAAATGTATATTCTGAAATTTCTGGGAATAGCCTCTGAATATTACTTTATTCTGGATGAATTTTTCATAACTACTAAACCGTAACAGATGGGCAAAAACTTAACCCATAAAAATGTAGAGCACGTTAAAACACATAAATTATGTTACATACATTTTTTTTCGTGGAGTTGATCGTTTTTGAGATATTCCTTTTTATTGGTTTCAACTTTGAAAAACTTACCATTTTCTCATACAGGAATTTGTCAACTCCTGTCAATACAAACAAAGGAACATCAGTCACATAGTAACCAGCTTTTGGCTTTCACTTTAACCTATGGTACTCCCTTATTTCGGTTCTACTTATTATAAAGCAAGAAATAAGATTATTTCTGCTAATTTTTCTCGATTAGCATGAAATAAATAAAAGATAAGCTTATTAACAATAATAATTTACAGAGATATAGAGAAAGTCATGTGAGTGTAACACATCAGATTTTTTTCAGGGTGTCCCAAAACATGTTTCCGGTAAAACCTAGGAATCGAGTTTTTGGGTGCAATACAATAGGTACCTTCTCTATACACTATGTACTTATGTGTAGAGTAAGTAATACATTTTTCTAGATAGAGAATACCTTGGGATTTTGTTACTAATTTCTAGGTCTTAGCCTGATATTTGCAAATGCATACCTACTTGTGCTTTAATTATGTTGCATGGACCATTGAGTTCCTCCTTAAGTTATTATACATTGTGTTTGTTTCTATGCTCGACCTTCCCAGTATATTGAGATTGTTGAATCTGATGTGTTCCATTCACATGAATTTCTCTATATCTCTGTAATAAATTATTGTCAATAAGCTCATCTTTTATTTCTTTCATGCTAATCAAGAAAAATTAGCAGAAATACTCTTATTTCTTGCTTTATTGTAAGTAGAAGCGAAATAAGGGAGTGCCATAGGTTAAAGTGAAAGCCAAAAGCTGGTTGCTATGTGACTGATGTTCCTTTGTTTGTATGGACAGGAGTTGACAAATTCCTGTATGAGGAAAGTATAAGTTTTTCAAAGCTGAAAACAAGAAAAAGGAATATCTCAAAAACGATCAACTCCACGAAAAAAAATGTATTTAACATAAATTGTGTGTTTTAACGTTCTCTATATTCTTTGTGTGTTAAGTTTTTGTCCATCTCTTACGGTTTAGTAGTTATGCAAAATTCATCCAGAATAAAGTAATCTTCAGAGGCTATTCCCAGAAAAGTCAAAATATACATTTTATTTGTCAGGTAAATATCTTTAATATTTGATAGTTTAATCAAAATCGTTAGAGCCATTTCTTAGATAATCAAAATTTTCGAAAAAAGTTCCATGTAAAGGTTAGTTTGGGATGGGGGGATTTTTCTCAAAATCTTCGTGTTGCATCCCTGGAAGATACTAAACTTAAACACTAAGTTTGGTATTTTACCGACTTTTCGTTTTTGAGTTATCGTGTTCACAGACACAGGGACACGGACACACACGGACGTTTTTCTGAAATTTTTTTTTTGGATACAGGGGACCCTAAAATCTATCGAATTTTTTGGTGGAGTGCAATACCTTCTCTATACACTATGTACATAGTACGTATAGAGAAAGTAAAAATGCAATGCCATAACCAAGATCTAACCCACGATCTCTAGCTGGTTGCTCTAACCACTGAGCTACCACGGCAACATTCCGACACAGCATTACATTTCTGAACCGACACACATGTTTCCCGGTAAACCACAAAGTGATATCAAATGTTTTGAGATGCCGTTTCCTAATGGCAACTTACAATGCTAAAGTACTTAGGTCCGAAGCTTCATAGTTTAATGTTGTGTCGGCATGTTGATATGGTAGTTTAGTGGTTAGAGCAACCAAATAGTAACGGAAAACCTATGACTCAAATCCCGTTATGGTTTTGAATTCTTCAGTCTGACTCAACCCATCCAACTCCTTAAACAGGCTTGTGTGGAAAAAATAATCGATTAATAACAAAATTAAAATCGTTTTCAACAAGTCTACAGCTCACTTTTTTGCACCAGCCAGGGACAGTCTCTCTGGTTTCACCTCTAGCTTTCTTTCCTTCTCGCTCTCTCGCTGAGGAACTGCTCACATCCTCTATAATCCACTTTCGTTCGATCTGCGTGACTTTTGGTCAACTGTGTTGACATCACCGTGAAAACTGCGTTTTTTGTAGCAAATTAAATGTCACATGTTACGGAATTTGGTTTATTTTCTCATGTACCTTCCCCTTTCAACCCAAATTGCTAATGTATAGTTTATAAAGAAATATTACTAAATTCTTTGTGAAGTCCAATGTGATGGCAAGAGTTTCACATCAAAAACACTTTGGTACACTCAAAGACATTAAAAATCGCCTAGAAGCGCTTATCGTAAGACGCCCATGTCTTCCATATCTACATTTTTGGTGTGGCTTTTGTCCATTTCTTATGGTTTAGCAGTTATGCAAAATTTCGTAAAATTCATCCAAATAAAGTAGTCTTCAGAGGCTATTCCCAGAAAATTCAAGATATACTTATTATTTGACAGGGAAATATCTTTAATACACGATATTTTAATCAAAATCGTTAGAGGCATTTTTGAGAAAACTAAAATTTTCGAAAAAAGTTCCATGAAATGGAAATGGCGTGTTATTTATGGACGCTCTTTAACTGTTGTGGTTCTCAGCGTCCCATTCTATATTGGGCGTGAAAGACCGTTAAATTTTGCTCATAGGCCTCTCTATCAGACTTGAGGTTCTTTTACGTGCCGTAAATCTACGACATGGGAACCACGGCTTTACTTCCTTTCCGAAGGAAGCCATCCTAAGGATTTTTACGCCCGAAAAAATCCATCGTCCTTAGCCGGGTTTGAACCTGCGACGTTGGGTATATGAAGTTCGCATGGTAATCATTACATCATGGAGGGTGACAAAAAAAAAGTTCCATGCAAAGGGTAGTTGGGGTGGGGGGATTTTCTTGAAAAATCTTCGTGTGGCATCCTTGGAAGATACCAAACTTAAATACCAAGTTTGGTTTTTAACGGTCTTTTCATTTTTGAGCTATGCTGTCCACAGACACATACACGGACATTTTTCTAAAAATGCTTCTTTTTTCAGGGGGTCACAAAACATGTATTTCCGGTGAAATATCGGTATTGAATTTTTGGGTGCATTACAATACCTTCTCTATACACTATGTACATAGTAGGTATAGAGAAAGTAAAAAAGACGAGCATGCACTAGGGGTGAGAGGCAACGTTCCTGGAAACTTGAAGACTTGGCTTGCAAGTAGAGATTCGCGACCCAGTTAAGGGACCAGTAAGTGGAAGACTTGGCAACTAAGAGGGATGGTTTCCAACCGCAAAACACCTAAACCCAAACTTTAGCCGCCGTTGGCAGAGGGTTATCGTTAGCATCTGATATGTTGATAATGAGTGAGCGTATTGGTACTAATAGAAGGAAAATAGGGCAGTGAGTGCGTGGTAGACTGTGATGTTTTCGCTAGGTGTGGAAGGCGATTAAGGTTGGGCGAGTGGTAAACATAAATATCACTCATTTACGGGAAATAACAATTTTAATATTTACATATACTCAATTGCTGTTGTGTAACAGGTCATCAATATCATTATCCGCTTCATTTTCTCTCAGGATATGTAGATTAAAATTCACATCATACATCACAAGATATGATTGGAGGAAAATAGAAGTAGAACACATCATCAACTATTAGGTAAGATACTCAATCAACAATTATTTCCATAGCAACACCTCATAGCACATTCGTATTTTACGTATTATTGAAAATCCGACGTTTTTACCCAGCATTGTCTTCACACGGTCTAAAACAGGTGATTAAAACTGATTGCACAAGTTTTCTCAACAGCTTTCAGGGCTCGAGACATTTTATTGCTCGATGTTTCCAAAGATGTGTTACTGTCGTAGATATATCTGCAAAGTTCTTCTGTATGAATTGCAAATCTTCATGCAATCCATTTGAAGCAAGAAATTCTATCATCAAAGTAATTAATTACCTGTAAAAGATTATTGTAATATAGAGCATAGCATACTGCTGCGTCGAGCCACGTTCCCCAAAAAGGTTGTTTACATGCGGCGCGTGCACTCGCAAATGCAGGTCGGTCGCTACTCGATAGGTATGCTACTGGTATGTGCATACGTCCCACTATCGGGGTCGCCCTCCGTGGTGTAATGGTTACTATACTGACTTCATATACCCAAGGACCAAGGTCGCGGGTTCCAACCCGGCGTAAAAATCCTTAGGATAGCTTCCTTCGGAAGGGAAGTAAAGCTGTTGGCCCCATGTCGTAGGTTTACGGTACGTAAAAGAACCTCAAGCCTAATAGAGAGGCCTCTGAGCAAAATTAAGCAGTCTTTCAAGCCCAGTATAGAATGGGACGCTGAGAACCACAGTAGTTAAAGAACGTCCATAAATAAAACGCCAATTCCATTTCCCGCTATCGGTCCCCAAGATGCAGTCCCCAGTTAGTATGTTCTGAAAAACATTGTAAGTCCTATGGAGGAGTGAGTCCTAAATAAGGGGAGGGTAAGCCGAATACAAAACATATTAGCCCGCCTCAGTAGTTTTGTGGTAGCGTGTCTGCTTCACATTCAACAGGTCGTGAGTTCGAATCTCTCGTTACCTGGAAGTTTTTTTTTCGGGGGTTTCCCTTATCCTGAGAAGACGAATGTCGAGTAATTTTAGGCTCCATTGACCCCGAGATATTATTTGAGCATCATTTCACCAATTTCATGCATCGTAAAAAAAAATAAATAAAATAATGGAAGCCGTATATCCAAGTCCGCTGCGTTTGGTTGCTGTTTGCGCACTGTCTGTTTATGATGGCATCCTTACCGAAGAATTCGGTGTCGATCTCTTTCTTCTTCTGTTACCTTCTTGTCACTACTTTATACGCTTCTGTGTTTGGTAGCGTTGCTGAGCACTGGAGGCCCCCCATTAATACCCAATAACGAGTGCCTCCAGAGGATCATCCCCAAGTGTAACACTCCCAAGGCATTTCAGCTAAGAGATATCACAGGGTAGGGATAGCTATGGAAGTAAACTTGTACTCCGTCAGTATCTACTCATCGGACCAAGATATCAAAAACGTATTATTTATTTAAAATAATCGGATGTGTTCCACTCACATGACTTTGCGCAGACAACCCCTTTACTCAAAAGATTAATCTGTTATCTACACCATTCTCATCAAGATAAACATTAGCGCTTATTATTTGTTTCCTTGTAAGTAGAAGAGAAATAAGCGAATGCACAACTAAAAGCGATAGTCAAGCTCTTTAAAAGCTGGTCATTATGTGAAACAATTGAAATGCGATTCTTTTTTATTGCGAGGAGTAAACAAACGAGAAGCGATAAGAAAACATTTAAATTCATTAAAATTGATACCAATCATCCGGAATATCTCTAAAAGTGTTAAATCTACAAAAAATGTATAGAACCTTATCAATGTGTTTTAACGAGATCTATATTTTTTGTGAAGTAATTTTTTGTCTATCTCTTACAGTTTTCCAGTTATACAAAAGTCACCTAGAATGAAGATGTCTTTAAAGGTTATTCCCAGAAAATTCAGAATGTAATTTCGTTTGTCATAAAATATTTTAAACATAAGGTATTTTAATCAAAATCATTGGAGTCATTTTTGAGAAAATCAAAATTTTCGAATAGTGTTTCATGTAATGGGTAGTTGGGGGTGGGGGGATTTTCTTGAAAATCTTCGTGTCGCATCCTTGAAAGATACTCAACTTAAATATCAAATTTGGTATTTAAGCGACTTTTCGTTTTTGCGCTATGCACACGCACACAGAGTCACACACGGACATGTTTCTAAAAATGCTTTTTTTTAGAATCAGCGGGTCTCATTTCCGGTGAAATCTCGGTATCGAATTTTCTAGTGCATTACAATACTTCCACTATACACTATATACATAGTACGTGTAGAGAAAGTAAAAATCCGATGTGCGCCATTCACTACATGTGAAAACGATTATTCAAATTGAATGAAACAAATTATTTGCACAAAAGCTTATTCTTCTATCTAACTCCTGCTAATAGAATTAACAGAAGTATTCTTACCACTTATTTTCTTGTAGGTACAAGTGAAATAATGGAACATTCTAGGATGAAGCGATAGTCATTTTGCTTAGACTGAGTTATCTGGATAAGATTTGTTCGGGGTTTTCTCTTATCCTGAGAAGACAAATTTCGAATAACTTTAACCTCCATGAACTTCAGCATCATTTCACCAATTTAATTCATCGTACTATATGACCAACAAGAGTAAAGGAAGTTAAACTACAAAACTATCTCTTAAAGAGTTGGTAGCTATGTAATCGATTTGAAATTCCTTTAAAACGAATGAGGATTTTCCCATTGAGAAAAATTTTCATTAATTTTTAAATATAAATAACTGAACAGGAAGATCTCTGAAACTGTGAATTCCAAAAAGGAAGAAAGAAAATAAAACAGAAACTAAAATATTGACATAAATTGTGTGCGTAAACGAGATCTTTATTTGTGGTGTAGTAAGAAATGTTTCCGATTCTTACGTTTACCAGTTATGTTAAAGTCATCCAGAATTAATGGGAGTTCAGAGCCTCTTTCCAGGAGATTCAGAATATACTTTCTTTTGTTATAAAAATATAGTAAATAGTAAATATATTATATATAATATATTCTATTATATTTTAATCAAAATCGATAGGAGTTTTTTCTTGAAAATTGTACCCTAGCTGAATTAAACAGAGAGTTGGTATTTATTTCACGTTTCGCTTTTGAGCACTGCTGATCAGACAGATAGTCACATAAACATACACGGATTTTTTTCTAAAAACGTTTTTGGGGGAGGATTCGTAGGGTCTCAAAACCTGTGTTTATGGCGATATCTCAACAGCAAAATTGCAATACATACGCGGGTCAGCTGATAATTCCCGGGCCTATCAATGAAAACAGCATTTGATTTTTTTTTTTGTTTTGCTTTATTTCTCAACATAATCTCCAGAAAGGCTAATACATTTGTCATATCGGTCTTCTAATGTAATTAAACCATATCTGTAGTGCCATTTATCAAGGTCCTCAAAATACCTATTTACCTCTTCAATGACCTCCTCATTGTTGTGAAATCTTCGTCCTCAAAAACATTTTTGAGGTTTGTGAATATATGATAGTCACTGGGTGCTAGATCTGGCGAATAGGTTGGATGTTCAAGCAATGCCAACTTTAATCCGCACATTTTTTTTTTTTTCCCGTTGCAATGATTGAGCAATGGGTCGGGGCAGTCCTGATCAAACAAGATCCCCCCCCCCCCAAATGAGGTCCTTTTCTGTTCACTTCATCACTCAAAGGTTTCAGTAAGCTTGCGTAGTAGTCACCAAAGACACTGTTACCCTTTTCCAAGTAATCAATAAAAATAATTCCTTGTGCATCCCAGAAAACACTCGCCATAACCTTGTTAGCTGACAAAATTGACTTTGCCTTTTTTGGATTTGGTTCACCTGGCGCAATCCACTGTTTTGACTGTGATTTACTTTCTGAGTGTAGTGATGTATCAAAAATTCACTGGGATTTTTACGGTAGAGCTCCACATTCTTAACAGAAACAGTTTTTCTTTGCAACTTTTGATCAGTTGTCAACAAACGTGGCACCCATCTTGCACAGACTTCGTGAAAGCCCAAAAACTTACTTAAAATATTACTTGCACGTTCTTTTGATATGTTTACAGCCTCTGTTATCTCAAACAACTTTAATCTGTGGTCTTTCAGTACTAAACGGTGATTTTTTTTTCAATGATCTCTGGAGTTGTCACTTCTACAGGGCGTCCAGAGCGAGGCTCATCACTAGTGCTCGTACGTCCCATTTTAAACTCTGCAACCCAGTTTTTAATCACTGAATATGAAGGGGCAGAGTCTTTCAATGTACTGTCCATTTACTCCTTGATTTCTTTAGGTGTTAAGCATTTCAAATGGAAGTATTTAATCACTGCTCGTTTTTCAGATCCTCCATTTTCGTGAAAACTCAAAAGTTGTCTTGTTTAAAATGCTGTCATTCGAAAACTAAACAAGCTATTGACCTGTAACTATGGATACCAGCTAGTCTAGAGTTAAACTATATAACTGACCTAGTGGTGCCATATCTGTGCGAGGCCTGGGACTTATCAGCCGACCCTAGTAGAAGGTAAAAAGAAAAGCGTGTAGACTATAATTTTTTATATTCCTGAGTGACATAGGGTTTCTCCTCAGAGGCTTTTAACAATCACAGAATTATTTCAGTACAATTTTAAGTAAAAACTATCGTTGAAATGTTTACAACTATTTGTCAATTCCCTCATTACCTCATAGCTCCCAGTTAAAAGCAGGGTGAAATTTTTAATGTCAGGTTTTCTGTCTGCCTGTGTAAATGTTGCAGATCTTCGGGGTAAGAAACTTTGGAAGTTTGTCAGATTGCCTAAATCAAACATATGTTACTGTGGATGTCGCCGTGTTGCATCTAGCGCCAACAGTGTTTAGAAATTAACGTTCTCTGTTATGTTAAAATAATGGTTTGCAGCTTCTGCCTTCAGGAGGCCTCTGGAATAATTTCTGTTGTTTCATGCTTCCTAAGGGAAATGAAAAAACAAAAGATACCTTTCTAAGCATACTGAATCGTTATAAAAACAGAGTTTGCTTCACATTACATGAGATTTATTTTTAAACCGTGTTGACAGAACACAAAATATGTTTTAATTCACATATAATTTATGCAGCTAAAGCATACAAAAGCACACCAAAGTCTGTTTATTTTTAAACAGAAAAAGCCGAAGCTTGATACTTCTATCATGCATTTTTACATAGTGTATAGAGAAGGTAAATGCATGTATTGAGAACTCCTGGGTCCAAAGAAAATATCTGCAAAGCTACATTATCATGCCTTTCTCTACATCTCTGTAAAAATTATTGTGAATAATCTTATTCTTCTATCTATTTAATGCTAAAACATTAGCAGAAACGGTCTTTCACTTAGTTCCTTTATAAGTGAAAGGCAAATAAGGGAATATGTCAGGTTAATCCGACAGTCAATTGGTTTAAAATGTGGTTGCTATGGCATTTAAATCCATTCCTTTGAGTGGCCAGGTGTTGAGAAAAGTATAAATATTATAAAACAGAAATCAATAACAAGGAATATTTCAAAAATGGCCAACTCCACGAAATAAATGTATATGACATAAATTGTGTGTTTTAACGACCTCTACACTTTTTGTGTGGTAATGTTACGGTTAACAAGCTATGGAAATTCCGCAGAAAATTCAAGATATGCATTTTATTTGTAAGGTAAATATCTTAAATATAATAGATTTTGTTCAAAATCGTTAAGAGTCATTTTTTAAAAAATAAATTTACACTTTTTTTTTTTTATGTAAAGGGAAGTTGGGGTGGGGAGGTTTTCTTGAAAATCTTCCTGTCGCGTCCATGGAAAATGCCAAACTTAATTACGAAGTTTGGTATTTAATGGTCTTACCCATTATTGAGCTATGCTTACCACAGGCCCACCCACTCACACACACACGGACCTGTTTCTGAAAATTTTTTTTTTTTTTTTTGGATTCAGGGGGTCCTAAAACATGATTTCCGGTGAAAACTGGACATCGAATTTTTGGGTGGAATACAATACTTCTCTATCCCTATGTAGATTGTGCATACGGGGCTAGAGAAAGTAAAAAGTAATAGTATAAATATCTTATGCACCTCAATAGCTGAGATACATATTTCATACTCCTTCATTCATATTGCCTCTTCACATGATTTTACACCCACGAGACGCCACTGCGTCATTTTCTCTCTCATACATACTTCTAAACTCTGTGGGGGATAGGGAATAATTCTTGCTAAAGAAAAATTACTCGCCCCAGCCGGGAATCGAACCCGGGACCACCCTGTGAGAAGTCAGCTCACTGACCACTCGACCACGGAGGCAGTCTCGTAAGAATTTGTTGCAGAGAGATGCGGTACAGTTAAAAGCAATATTTATCTGTTGTTATAACGTCTAGAATATTCTCAAAATACTTAGTGGCACATTGCAGATTCTCTGACAGTGCTATGTTTGCTATCCTTCATCTTGAAGTGGATGTTAGAGGAGGAACTGTTTCGTTTTGGCAGAATAGAAGTAGAAGCTTCCCATGAGAACAGCCATGTGTGGTCCTATATCTGTCGAGTGTCTTTCGGAACCACTCTCCACTTTGCTCTTCAGAAACAGAGAGGTTTAAAGCACTCCCCAACATCTGCTGCAGACATTATAGAAAATTAACAGAATCCTCTCCATTTCCACTGTTAAGCTTCTTAAAGTATCAATATTACGGCATTGTTAATTAGTAAGATACCTGTTGAAGACGGATTATACCCGGATGCTTTAATATTGAAAACGGTGTTTCAAACGGAAAGCCGAGAGATAATTAATACGTCATGATCCTGGCAAAACGTTCCGTCTTGTCTTCCATAAGGGAAAATCTTAAGGAGTAAAAATATATTTAAGGAATATTGAGACTGAGTTTCTGTAGAAAATGACAAAATTGTAAATGTTTACTTTTTACATGTTTTAGGGTCCCCTGTATCCAAAAAATCATTTTCAGAAAAAGGTCCGTGTGTCTGTGAACACGAAAACTCAAAAACGAAAAGTCGGTAAAATACCAAATTTAGTATTTAAGTTTAATATCTTCCAGGGATACGACGCGAAGATTTTGAGCAAAATCCTCCCATCCTAAAATACCCTTTACATGGAATTTTTTCGAACATTTTGATTTTTTCTAAAATGGCCCTAACAATTTTGAATAAAATATCGTATATTAAAGATATTTACCTGACAAATAATATGTATATATTGAATTTTATAGGCTTAGCCCCTGAAGAATAGTTTATTCTGGATGAATTTTACGGAATTTTCCATAACTGCTAATCCGTAAGAAATGGACATAAACTTACCACACAAAAAATGTAGAGCACCATAAAACACACAATTTATGTTACATACACTTTTTCGTGGAGTCAAAACCACGTTTTGACTATCACTTTAACCTATTGTAGTCCCTTGTTTCGCTTCTACTTACAAGGAAGGAAGTAATAAGACTAGTTCTGTTAATTTTTTCTGGATGAGCATGAAGTATATAGAAGCATACGCTTTTTAACAATAATTTGTTGCAGAGATGTACAGAAAGTCATGTGAGTGGAACACAACAGATGTTTCTACCTGTACTAATAATTAGAGGAAGTATTGCATTACATCAAAATATTCAATACCGATATTGCAATTCAAATAAACTTTTGGGTTCCTCTGAGTCCGAAAAATTATACATATAAGAAAAATAATAATTTATAATATAATTTTAATTATTATAAAGTTTATTTAATTAGAGAGATTAAAGAACTCGTTTTAAAGTCGCGTGTGGTCGTTTGTCCATGTGCACATGGTGTGTTTGTCTCGGAATAGCATTACTTAAAAAATCTGGACATTCACATAACTTTCTCTACATTTTTTTTATTTATTTATTTTATGTCGCTTTAACTTACAAAGTAGTCATATCGCGACATGTTTTACAAAAAATTGACATTTGTAAATACAATTTCATGAATAATATTATATTTCATTATACATATTCGTTAGTTTTAAGTATTTAAGTAGTATTTTGCTGTGTGATGAATTGTTGAGTGCTTCTTGGATGTCTGGTAGTTTGCATTCTGCTCGCTGCTGTTGATATTGAGGACACACTGAGAGTAAGTGGCGTACAGTGACGGCAGTGTGACAAATGCTGCATTTAGGTTGGTCTGTTTTATTCAATAGATGGGAATGGGTTAACTTGGTGTGTCCAATATGTAGCCTGGTGATGACAGCTTGATCTTTCCGTCTCAGTTTCTGCAGTGGATATAATGTTCTGGAGTTCTGTTTAATTTCTCTACACTTCTGTAACAAATTATTGCTAAAAAACTGATGCTTCTATTTACTTCATGCTAATCGAGGAAACAAATAGTAGAAACAGTCGTATTACTCGCTTCCTTGTAAGCAGAAGCGAAATAAGGGAGTACCATAGGTTAAAGTGATAGTCAAAAGCTGGTTGCTATGTAACTGAAGTTCCTTTGTTTGTATGGACAGGAATTTGTCAACACGTGAAGCTTTTCCAAGCTGAAGTCGATCTCCGTGGTGTAATGGTTACCATGCTAATTTCATGTACCCAAGGTTTCGGGTTCAAGTCCGGCGGAGGACGATGGATTTTTTCGGGCGTAAAACGATAAAATGTTCAGGAAGCTGTGGGAACGTAAGACTTTTTTAAAATGCTCTGTAAATAATGTTATGTATGCACCTTGAGAAAAGCGGAGGTTTTCTTTTATACTTGGATTCGTCTTCACCAGAGCAAGGAGTAATGAAAACCTTTTCTCTCGTAAAGCATCCTACTTCAGTCACAAGCTGTGTAAATGACCACAATACGTATGCAGCCTTGCTATGAATTTGTACACGCTTATCCAAGGTGGAGGAAGCTCAGCTTTCGACTGAAAAATGTTTTTAGCTATTTAAAGAGGTGCATCTGTGAAACTGGAAAAGCCACAGTAAGACACCTTAATGAAATTTATAGCAGTTGTTATGTACAATAGTTAATAGTTTAGTCCTGGTTCAAAATTCTAGCTAAGAATAACGGAATAAAACAAGAAATTAAATAAAGTTTCTGATTTTAAAACGACCCCCCCCCCAAAATCTGATGTATTTCATCTACATCAGTTTCTCTTCATCTCTGCTATAAATGATCATGAAAATACTTCTATTCACTTTATACTAATTGAGAAAAAATAGCAGAAATAGTCTTATTACTTGCTTTCATTTAAGTAAAAGAGAAATAAGGGAGTACTATAGGCTTAAGTATTAGTCAAAAGCTGGTTGCTATGTACTGAAGTTCCTTTGTTTATATGGACAGGAGTTAACCAATTCCCGTATGAGCAAGATATAAGTATTTTAATGCTGAAAAAATAACAAGAAATATCTAAAAACGATCAACTCTATGAAAAAAAAAAATATATATATATACTATTGTAAATTATGTGTTCTAGCGAGCTCTACGTTTTTTATTATGTAAGTTATTGTCTATCCCTTACGGTTCAATACTTATGCAAAATTCAGGAAAATTTATCCAGAATAAACAGATCTTCAGAAGCTATTCCCAGAAAATTCAAGATATACATTTTATTTATGATGGAAATGGTTTAAATATGTGCTATTTTAATCAAAATCGTTAGAGCCATTTTTATGAAAAACAAATTTGTTGATAATTTTTCCACGTAGAGGGTAGTTTGTGGTGGGGGAATTTTCTTTATATCCTCATGTCGCATCTTTGGAAGTTACCAAACTTAAATACCAAGTTTGGTATTTAACCGCCATTTCGTTTTTGAGCTATGCTGTCCACAAACACACACACAAACAGAGATGGAGGGACACACACACACGAACATTTTTCTGAAAATTCTTTGTTTTGGATTCAGGGTGTCCTAAATCACGTATTTCCGGTGAAATCTCGGTATCCAACTTTTGGGTGGAATACAATATCTTCTCTACCTAATTATGTACATTGTACATATGGTGCTAGAGAAAGAAAATATACTGTGTCTTGTTTGTTGCAGATATAAAGAGAACGCTATTTGAAAGCAACATATCAGATATATAAAAAATGATTGTATAGGACAATTTGAGAAAACCGCAAAAATATCATATTATTATACTAATTATTATTTTAAAACTAGTCTATGGTCTGTATAAAAAGTCAAAACAGGAATTTCATTGCACACATTCTGTACTGTTTTGGGGAAATTTTTCAGATCTCTAACTCTACTTTTGTAGAAGAAAATAGTTTTTGAATATGAAAAAATAAAATAAATAAAAAAATCTGATATGTTCCATTCACATGACTTTCTCTATATCTCTGTAACAAATTATTGTTAACAAGCTTATCTTTTATTTATTTCATGCTAATCGAGAAAAATTAGCAGAAATAGTCTTATTTCTTGCTTTATTGTAAGTAGCGAAATAAGGGAGTACCATAGGTTAAAGTGAAAGCCAAAAGCTGGTTGCTATGTGACTGATGTTCCTTTGTTTGTATGGACAGGAGTTGACAAATTCCTGTATGAGAAAAGATTTTCAAAGCTGAAACCAAGAAAAAGGAATATCTCAAAAACGATCAATTCCAAGAAAAAAATGTATATAACATAAATTGTGTGTTTTAACGTGCTCTACATTTTTTGTGTGGTACATTTTGTCCATCTCTTACGGTTTAGTAGTTATGCAAAATTCATCCAGAATAAAGTAGTCTTCAGAGGCTATTCCCAGAAAATTCAAAATATACATTTTATTTGTCAGGAAATATCTTTAATATACGATATTTTAATCAAAATCGTTAGAGCCATTTTTTAGAAAATAAAAATTTTCGAAAAAAGTAACGTGTAAAGGGTAGTTTGGTGTGGGGGGATTTTTGTCAAAGTCTTCGTGTCGCATCCCAGGAAGATATTAAACTTAAATACCAAGATTGGTATTTTACAGACTTTTTGTTTTTGAGTTATCGTGTTCACAGACACACAGACACACGGACAGATGGGCACACACACACCCACACACGGACCTTTTTCTCAAAATACTTTTTTTGGATACAGGGGACCCTAAAACATATATTTCCGGTGAAATCTCGGTATCGATTTTTTTGGTGGAGTGCAATACCTTCTCTATACACTATGTACATAGTACGTATAGAGAAAGTAAAAATTGAACCTAAGAATAATGGTTATTAAAATGGCGTCCAAAATGTGTGTAACATCCGCTTTAGCAGAATCAAACTCTGTAAATCTGTAGTTTATATTATGATGGTTTTTTTTGTACCAAAACCGAAAAGTCTATATTTTTTAACAAATTCGCTAAAAAGCCTTTCTGTCTCCCTTAAATCAATAACGTTTCTGGAATGATAGAATCAGAGATTGAAATTGCAATGCTATTCCAATTCTAACTTACCAACTACCTTAAATAGAACGCAATAATCAACCTAAGTTATAGTTACAGAAAGATGAATCGAAATAAGCCAAACCACTAACAGTGTATCCGAATGCAGTATGCTTTAGCCATAAATTTAATTAGGTCTGCTAGAGCTGTTACGAGAAACAAATGAGCGTCGTGGATAAAAAGAAACGAAATCCGGTATGTTGTTTTTGAAAGATGAGTTACGCGGCCTGCACACGCGAGAACACCACACATCTTCTGGCGTGATTCCTGCAGCCATCATCTTGATATATTGGGAGGTCGTTGTTTAGATTCCCTGTGCTAACATCATAAATATAATTGCATTAGGCTCATTAAGAGAACATCACTTACAGATTAGAGCGAGTGATGAAATAAAGCATGCTTGCTAAATGCATTTCACTTCAGTTCTAACCAATAAAAGCTTCGCATTTATGGGTTTACTGTGTAAGACTTAGATCGTTTGGCTGATAATTAATTAGTGTTATGTCCAAAGGTTGGTCGCGTTGCTGCTTGCCAAGCGGGAGACAAGGTTCGATTCCCAGTACCGGTGTGGGAGACTTGGACCGGGTGCACTCAGCCTCGTGAGGTCCCTGAGGGGTCAATTGAGGAGCTACTTGATGGACAAGTAACGATTCCAGGCCGTGAAGACCGCATTAACTATCCGGCGGAGGATCGAAGCGCTGACCACGTCTCGCCCTCCAATGCTGCACCCCATCCATGACGTCTGTAAGGGACCGAAATGGGGGACGCAGCGGCCGGGCGGTAGGCCAAGGCTCTTAGTGAGCTGTGCCATGGAGTCATATCCAAAGGAGCAACGTACTATCAAACTATAACTAGAAGAATTTTCCGGGCTGAGAAACCGAGGTCTGCTGGAGTTTTCAGGTTCACGACTGCGATGAACACCTTCACCGAGAGGACAGATCACGCTACTGAAGATGTTCACCGCATGTCTGGACCTGAAAACTCCAGCAGACCACGGCTTCTAAGCCCGGAAAATTCTTCTAGTTATAATTTGGACTCCGGCCGTGAAAGCTTACGACTACTGACAACGTACTGTCGTTCGGAATGACATGCCTTACGCTTTTATGATTGGCAGTAGGCAAAAAGAAAAGGAATTCCTCCAGTCCCAAAGAAAAGGAGGATGCGGTACATAACATTCCGTTTTTCTCTAAAAACAACGGAGTTTGCGTTTAGTGCAAAAAGGAGCAATGTCCAAAAAAGGCCAGAAGTTTAGTAGGATAAAAGTTACACACGGTCAAGCGAGGGAACATATGTGCACTGTTATGGGTTTAAATTTTCTTCATACTTGTACTTTTCTCAAACGGCATTAGCTTTTTTTTTTTACTTTCTCTACACGTACTATGTGCATAGTGTACATAGAAGGTATTGCATTCCACCCAAAATTCGATACCAAGATTTCATCACAAATATATGTTTTAGGGTCCCCTGAATAAAAAAAAAATCATTTTCAGAAAAAGGTTCGTGTGTGTCCGTGTGTCTGTGAACACAATAACTCAAAAACGAAACGTCGGTAAAATACCAAACTTGGTACTTAAGTTTAGTATCTTCCAGGAATGCGGCACGAAGATTTTCAAGAAAATGCCCCCACCCCCAACTACGCTTCACATTGAAATTTTGTCGAAAATTTTGATTTTCTTAAAATGGCTCTAACAATTTTGATTAAAATATCGTGAATCAAAGATATTTACCTAACAAATAAAATGTATATCTTGAAATTTCTAGGAATAGCCTCTGAAGACTACTTTATTCTGAATCAATTTTACGGAATTTTGCATAACTGCTAAACCGTAAGAGATAGACAAAAACTTACCACACAAAAAATGTAGAGCACGTTAAAACACACATTTTTTTCGTGGAGTTGATCGTTTTTTCGATATTCTTTGTTTTTGGTTTCAGTTTTGAAAAACATACATTTTGCCAACTCCTGTCCATACAAACAAAGGATATCAGTCACATAACAACCAGCTTTTGATTGTCATTTTGACCAATGGTACTCCTTTATTTTGCTTCTTCTACGTGTAAAAAAAGTAACAATAAAAACTGTGGACAAAATATCAGGCCTAAATTCTGATGTTACATTCACATGATCTTACCTTCCTACTCTGTAACAAACCCCTCTCACAGCATCTAATTCTTCTAATTAGTTCATGTGACCGAGATAAATATTTGCAGAAATTATGTTACCCATTTCCTTGTAGATAAGAGGGGTATAAAGTAGCACTAGACTAAAGCAATATTCAAATCTTTCTAGGCCGTTCGCTGTGTGACGTATTAACATTTCGTTCTTTCTTTCTGACAAGAAAGGAATAAAAATGAACAATTATTTTCATCCATATATGATTAAGCATTGGAAAATTTAAACCAATTACAAAGGATATCTCGAAAATGATACCTTCATAAAAATTATTGGTCATAAAGTGTGTGTTTATGAAAATTTTTACTTTCTCTATACTTACTATGTACATAGTGTATAGAAAAGGTATTGTAATGCACCCAAAAAATACGATATCGAGATTTCACCGGAAACACCTGTTTGGGTCACCCTAAGTTCAAAAAAATTTAATGTGTTCCATTCACATGGCTTTCTCTACATCTCTGCAACAAATTAGCTTTAGAAAACTCATGCTTCTATTTACTTCATGCTAAGCGAGAAAACATTAGCAGAAATACCCTTATTACTTGCTTCCCTGTAAGTAAAAGCGAAATAAGGGAGTACCATAGGTTAAAGTGATAGCAAAAAATGGTTGCTATGTGACTGAGGTTCCTTTGTTTGAGTGGACAAGAGTTGAATAATTCCTGTATGAGAAAAGTATAAATTTTTTAAGGCTGAAACAAAAAACAAGGAATATCTAAAAAAAAAAGAAGAAAAAACGATCAACTCCACAAAAAAAAAAAAATTATATAACATAAATTGTGTGTTTTAATGTGCTCTACATTTTTTGTGTGGAAAGTTTTTGTCTATCTCTTACGTTTTACCAGTTACAAAAAATTCCGTAAAATTCATCCAGAAAAAAGTAGTCTTCAGAGGCTATTCCCAGAAAATTCAAGATATACATATTATTTGTCAAGTATATATCTTTAATATATATTTTAATCAAAATCGTTACAGCCATTTTTTAAGAAATCAAAATTTTCGAAAACTTTTCCATGTGAAGGGTAGTTGGGGATGGGGGATTTTCTTGAAAATCTTCGCGTGGCATCCTTGGAAGATACTGAACTTAAATACCAAGTTTGGTATTTAACGGTCTTTTCGTTTTTGAGCTATGCTGCCCACAGACACACAGACACACACACATACACACAGACAGAAACACCACGGACATTTTTCTAAAAATGCTTTTTTTTGATTCATGTATTCCCAAACATATATTTCCGGTGAAATCTTGGTATCGAATTTTTGGGTACAATGCAATATCTTCCCTATACACTATGTACATAGTACCTATAGAGAAAGTAAAGATACATTTTTAGAAAAATTTCTGTGTGTATTTGGGCAGCATAGCTGATAAACGAAAAGACCGTTAAATACCAAACTTGGTATTTAAGTTCAGTATTTTCCAAGGTTGCGACACGAAAATTTTCAGGAAAATTCCTCCAACCCAAACTACCGTTTACATGGAATTTTTTTCGAACATGTTGATTTTCTCATCGTTTATTAAAAATATTTAGTGATTAATAAAATGTATATCCTGAATTTTCTGAGAATAACCTCTGAAGACTACTTTATTCTGGATGAATTTTAAAAAATTTTGCATAATGATAAACTGTAAGAGATGGACAAAAGCTTATCACACAAAACATGTAGGGCACGTTAAAACACACAGTTTATGTAACTTACATTTTTTCGTGGTGTTTATCGTTTTTGAGATATTCCCTATTTCTGGTTTCAGCTTTAAAAACTTATATTTTTCTCATACAGGAATTTGTCAACTCCTGTCCATTTCTGCTAATTTTTTCTCGATTAGCATGAAATAAATAGAAGCATAAGCTTTTTAACAATAATTTATTGCAGAGATGTAGAGAAAGTCATGTGAATGGAACACATAAGATTTTTCAATGTATTGGAAAATTATTGTATGTAGAATGTTTAATTAATTTTTATTCTCTCATGACGCAGCCTATGTATGTTTTATACTTAATGACTGAAAATAAACTATCTATCCCAGCAAGTAAAGGTAATAAAACTTACTTCTAGATCTGTAATTTGCATTTTGCGGATATTTTCTTGCCCTGAAGTCGCCCTAGCTTCACATACACAAGCTCGCGGGTTCAAACCCGGAGGAGGAGGATGGCTTTTCTCGGGTGTAAATATCTTTAGCATGTCTTCCTTCGGAACGGAAGTAAAGCCGTTGGTCCCGTGTCGTAGATTTACCTCAAGCCTGATAGAGAAGTCTCTGAGCAAAATTAAACGGTCTTTCACGCCCAGTATAGAATGGGACGCTGAGAACCACAGCAGTTAAAGAGCGTCCATAAATAAAACTCCATTTCATTTTCCTCCCCTGAAAATATCACTACAAACCAAGGTATACCTGATCTGAAAATAATAAAAGTAAAGATGAGTAAAGGTAGCAACAAAAGGAGATGCGCTGAGAGGAAACATAAAAAGTCACGAGCTTCCTTCTGCACTGAAATGAAACGTGAGCAAGTCACATGGCAAAAAACCTGAAGCATCTTCAGATTAATATCTTGTATAAGTGTCGAAAATTACACGTCTGCCACAGCAACAAAAATAGAATACATGTACTGCTCTCTTTTTTCAGTTTCCTCGTAACATGCGGGGTCTGATAATATCCAGTATCATGTTTTGTTTGCAAGTCTTTTAGCGCCAAGTGGCTCACTCTATATGGCGGCAATAGGTGTTTAAGGAGAGATCCTTTTATCCACCGCAAGGCCAACTAGAGGTGATGCTCATAGAGCTGTTTTAGCGATGATGACTACAAAAAAAAAAAAAAAAAAATAGTTGTATTACCGATGTTAACATTTTTCATACAAGTGCAAAAAATATCGTTAAATTTAGTTCTGACTACTGTTGAGCTGCACACGATATTCGGAGGGTGACATTGTGGACTGCGTATTAATATATATATTTGTAGATATGACGGCGAGTGTATGCCAATATAGTCCGAAATAGTCTTAAGAATACAAACAAGCTTAAATATATAAGTAGTACATAACCCAGTATGAACATTTCTCTCTTTTTACTTTCTCAATACGCACTAGTACATAGTGTATAGAGAAGGTATTGCACTCCACTAATAAGTTCGATACCAAGATTTCACTGGAAATATATGTTTTAGGATCCCCTGTATCCAAAAACAGTATTTTCAGAAAAAGGTCCGTGTGTGTGTGCGCCTGTGTGTCTGTGTGTCTCAAAAAGGAAAAGTCGGTAAAATACCAAACTTGGTATATACGTTTAGTATCTTCCAGTATCTACCTTTTACATGGAACTGTTTTCGAAAATTTTGATTTTCTAAAAAATGGCTCGAACGATTTTGGATTAAAATATCGTATATTAAAGATATTTACCTGGCAAATAAAATGTATATTTTAAATTTTCTGAGAATAGCTTCTGAAGACCTGTTTATTCTGGATGAATTTTGCTTAATTTGGCATAACTAGTAAACCGTAAGACATAGACAAAAACTTACTATGCAAAAATAGTAGGTTTTTTTTTAAAATACACAAGTTATGTCATATAAATTTTTCTCGTGGAGCTTACCGTTTTCGAGGTACTCATTGTTATTAGTTTCAGTTGTGAAGCTTTTCGCAGACGGGAGTCTCCGTTTTTTTTACTTTCTCTTGCCCCGTATGTACAATGTACATAGGGATTGAGAAGTATTGCATTCCACCCAAAAATTCGATGTCAAGATTTCACCGGAAATACATGTTTTAGGACCCCCTGAATCCAAAAAAAGTATTTCCAGGAAAAGGTCCGTGTGTGTGTGTGTGTGTCCATGTGTCCGTGTGTCCGTGTGTCTGTGAACACGATAACTCAAAAACGAAAAGCAGCTAAAATACCAAACTTGGTATTTAAGTTTAGTATCTTCCAGGGATGCGACACGAAGATTTTGAGAAAAATACCCCCCCCCATCCCAAACTACCCTTTACATGGAACATTTTCCGAAAATTTTGATTTTCTAAAAAATGGCTAACGATTTTGATTAAAATATCGTATATTAAAGATATTTACCTAACAAATAAAATGTAGGTATATTTTGAATTTTCTGGGAGTAGCCTCTGAAGACTACTTTATTCGGGTTCAACTTTACGGAATTTTGCATAACTGCTAAACCGTAAGAGATGGACAAAAACTTACCACACAACAAATGTAGAGCACTTTAAAACACACAATTTATGTTAATCACATTTTTTTCGTGGAGTTGATTGTTTTTGAGATATTCCTTGTTTTTGGTTTGAGCTATAAAAAACATACTGTTCTCATACAGGACTTTGTGAACTCGTGTCCATACAAACAAAGGAACATCAGTCACATAGCAACCAGCTTTTGACCATCACTTTAGCCTATGGTACTCCCATATTTCGCTTTTACTTACAAGAAAGTAAGTAATAAGACTATTTCTGCTAATTTTTTCTCGATTAGCAGGAAGTAAATAGAAGCATAAGCTTTCTCACAATAATTTATTGCAGAGTTGTAGAGAAAGTCATGTGAATGGAACACATCAGATTTTTCTTCTTGTATTTAGTACATACATTGGTGGATACCTAGATTTCAGCAGAAACACACATTTATGGTTCCTCTGAATCCAAAAAGGGCATTTGTTCCGCGCTCAAGGGTGTGTGTGTGTGTGTGTGTGTGTGTGTGTGTGTATGTGTATGTGTATTGTGTGTGTGTGTGTAGATTGTACATCTCAAGAACATAAATTCCGTTAAATACCAAAGTTTTCCAAAGATGTGACACGAAGATTTTCAAGAAAATGGCTGGAGCCATTTTGATTAAAATATCGTATATTAAAGATATTTACCTGACAAATAAAATGTACATTTTGAATTTTCTGGGAATAGCCTCTGAAGACCACTTTATTCTGGATGAATTTTACGGAATTTAGTATAACTGGCAAACCGTAAGTTGTAGACAAAGATTTACATAATAGAAAATGTAGAGCCTGTTAAAACACACAATTTATGTCATTTACATTTTTCTTTCGTGGAGTGGATCGTTTTTTATATATTCCTTGTTATTGGTTTCAGATTTAATGGATTTTTTTTAATTTATTTATGGACGCTCTTTTCCCGCTGTGGTTCTCAGCGTGAAAGACCGCGTTGGGCGTGCAAGACCGCTTAATTTTGCTCAGAGACCTCTCTATCAAGCTTGAGGGACAACACGGGACCAACGGTTTTACTTCCCTTCCGAAGGAAGCCATGCTAAGGATTTTTATGCCCAAAAAAATTCATGGTCCTCCGAGGATTTGAACCCGCGACCTTGGGTATATGAGGTTAGCATGGTAACTATTACACCACGGAGGGCGACTTTCAGCTTTAAAAAAGTAATACTTTTTTCGTACGGGAATCTGTCAACTCCTGTCCATACAAACAAAGGAACTTCAGTCACATAGCAACCAGCTTTTGACTATCACTTTAGCCTATGGTATTCCCTTATTTCTTTTCTACTTACATGGACTATTTTTGCTATTTTTTTTTTCGATTAGCACGAAATAAAAAGAAGCATAAATTTTGTAAGAATAATTTGTTGCAGAGATGTAGAGAAAAACATTAGAATGGAACACATGAGCTTTTTTTTGATTATATTTGCACCTCAAGGACTAAGAAGCCTTGGTTTAGTGTTCGAGGAACGAGCAAAGTGATCTCAACATATTCTAGAGGGATTTTCAGCCCAATGGTTGCTATAGTAATGAAGAATTAGGAATTATAATGAAGTGGTTACACGTATGACAGGAAAATCGAGGATCAAATTATGTATCCTAGTGACCGAGGAAAATCCAAATAAACCTTTGGAAAATGTTGGTGGTTTAAATTCGAGACCACACGAACGCGGAACACTGCCAGTGCTATCCCTCTGGGAATAGAATCTTTAGTCGCCGAAATTTTGTACGATATTACTTTAATCGTTTACTCGGTCATTCATAGCGGTTCATTCTCTGTATGCTATAAAGCTGCTCCAAGAAATACCACAATAAGTTACACTATCAATTTCGTCTTCTTTAAAATCAGGTTTAAGGAACAATGGGAATTAAATTTTTAATACAATTGGTCAAAAACTAGAAAATTTAATACTTTCTCTACTCGTACTATGTGTAAAGTGCATAGACAAGGTATTGTAATGCACTAAAAAATTCCATACCGAGATTTCACCGGAAATACATTTTTTTGGTCCCCCTGAATAAAAAAAAAATACCTTTGGAAAAAGGTCCGCGTGTGTGTGTGTTGACACTATAGCTCAAAAACGAAAAGCCCGTTAAATATCAACTTGGTATTTAAGTTCTGTATCTTCCAAGGGTGCGACACAAAGATTTTCAAAAAAATCTCCCCACCCTCAACTACCCTTTATATGGAAAATGTTGATTTTCTCAAAAATGGCTCTAACAATTTTGATTAAATTACCACATATTCAAATATTTACCTAACAAATAAAATGTATATCATGAATAGCCTCTAAAGACTACTTTATTCTGGATGAATTTTACGGATGTTTGTATAAGTGGCAAACCGTAAGAGATAGACAAAAACGTACTTAACAGGAAATGTAGAGCTCGTTATAATACTCAATTTATGTTGTATACATTTTATTCGTGGAGTGGATTGTCTTTTAGATATTTCTTGTGTTAAGTTTCAGCTTTAAACAAAATGTTCTCATACGGGAATTTGTCAACTTCTGTTCATAGAAACAAAGGAACTTCAATCACATAGCAACCAGCTTTTGACTAACACATCAAACTTTTTTATAGCGTATAGTGTTGGGTCCTTTTGGCTTATATAGAGAATCAACATTTAACTGTTCTCCCCTTATTTCGGGCTGTACAGCCATTTGAAGATCGTACAATACCCATTTTTTTCTAACGCATTATTTCATTAAACATCATTTTTCTCATAATTATATTTTCACTCATTCAAATAGTCCATTGGACTCAGCTTTTGTTTAAACTCAATTAAAATGTCCTGGATTGTGCAAAAGAATCTCTTGTAATATTAGAAGGAACAAAATTATCTTATTACCATAGTCATTTAAAAAAACAACATATTTTTATGAACAGATTATTAATCTTAGAGATTAATTAATTGTCAAATCTTTTTAAAAATTATAATAATTCATTAATGAAATGTATTGATATATTTCCATTTAAAATGTTTACGTGTGGTTAAAACCTCCAATTCAGAAAATATTAACCAATTTCCTAAGCTTTAAAGTGCGTATGCCATTTTGACTAAGCAATATATTTAATAATAAAATATATGAAATTTATGTCTAGCTAAGTATTGTAGAGTATTTTGAGGTTAACAAATAAACACTGAGATAGTCGTTAATGATATTTAATAGAAAAGTTGGTTAGTGACGGTTTAGGTAGTTGCACTAATTGAAACTAATTTTAGAACGTCTAATCACTGGTCATATTAAGCCCTCCCTGTGACGTGGATCCATCCACGGCAATGAAAGGAAGTTAGCAAGTGATTGTGAGACTAGTTAGCAGTCTTTGGGGAGTCTGCGCACGTTGAAGGTCAGGCTGGGCGCCAGGTGTTACATGGCCAGCGGCCATCAGATTGGGATGCCTTGGATTAGGTAATAAATTGAGTTCTTGCTTTAATTAATGTGTACCGGTTCTCTCTTGCAGCATTAAATATTCCCGATCACCAAGCATGCCACCCGCCATTACCTTAAGTTGCCTTCACAGAGAATTCTCTTCCTGCTGTTTGGGTTGTTGTATAGGCTCTAACGCCTCATACATTGGGCGTTACAGTACTTATCCAATTTGACTGAAATTTTGCATTCATATTAACATAACAGCAACACAATCATAGTAAACTTTTCAGAAAAATCTATTCAGAACTTTCGTTCAAGTATCCCTTTTTAAAAAATTTGATGTGTTCCATTTACATGACTTTCTCTACATCTCTGTAACAAATTAGTTTTAAAAAAAATTATGCTTCTATTTACTTCATGCTAATCGACAAAAAATTAGCAGAAATAGTCTTATTACTTGCTTCCTTGTAAGTAGGAGAGAAATAAGGGAGTACCATAGGTTAAACTGACATTCAAAAGCTGGTTGCTATGTGACTGAAGTTCCTTTGTTTGTATGTACAGGAGTTGACAAATTCCTGTATGAGAAAAGTTAAGTTTTTCGAACCTGAAAACAAAAACAAGGAGTATGTCAAAAACGATCAACTCCACGAAAAACATTTATAAAACATAAACTGTGTGTTTTAATGTGCTCTGCATTTTTTGTGTTGTAAGTTTTTGTCTATCTCTTACGGTTTAGCAGTTATGTAAAATTCCGTAAAACTCACTAAGAATAGTCTTCAGAGGCTATTCCCAGAAAATTCAAAATATACATTTTGTTTGTCAGGTAAATATCTTTAATATACGATATTTTAATCAAAATCGTTAGAGGCATTTTTTAGAAAATCAAAATTTTCAAAAAAAGTAGTATGTAAAGGGTAGTTTGGGGTGGGGGATTTTTCTCAAAATTTTCGTGTCGCATTCCTGGAAGATACTAAACTTAAATACCAAGTTTGGTATTTTACCGCCTTTTTGTTTTTGAGTTATCGTATTCACAGACAAACGACACACACATAACGGACCTTTTTCTGAAAATACTTTTTTTTTTATACAGGGGACCCTAAAACGTATATTTCCGGTGAAATCTCGATATCGAATTTTTTGATGGAGTGCAATACTTTCTCTATACATTATATACATAGTGTGTATAGAGAAAGTAAAAGTCTGATTGTTCCAGTCACATCATTTTCTCTAGCTATTACACAAACAACTTTCCTTATAAAAGATTATTCTTTTATCTACAAATTCCTAATCAAGATAAACGTTGCCAGAAATTATTTGCTTCCTTGTAAGTTGAAGGTGCATAAGGGAATACATCTGTCTAAATCGATAGTCAAATCTTTTTTTTTTTTTTTTTTTTTAATGATTTATTGATCGATCAGCGCAAGTGCGCTCTACAGATCATTGATTTTAGACATTATTTACATGCATGATACTGAATAACATTGAAATGAGGTAAGCCCCATTGGGCCCCTCATATCTTTTAAAAGCTGGTCCTATGTGAAACAACTGAAGTTCGGCTAGCTTAGCATGGCCTGCAGTAAAACAAGAGAAATGGAACAAAACCTCACTTCTGGTTTAAGAAAAGTTTAAGTAGTTCAAAACTGAAATCCATTACAACGAATATCTCAGAAACGGTCACCTCTCCATAAAAAGTATACGACATAAATTATGTGTTTTACTGAGATCTACAATTGTTGTGAAGAAAGTGTTTGTTTATGTTTTATGATTAAGTATTTATGTAAATTCTGCAAAACTCATCCAGAATAAAAAGATCTTTAAGGGTTATTGCCAGAAAATTCAAAATATAGTTTTTTGGAGATGTAAATATCTTTAATATACGGTATTTTAATCAAAATCGTTAGAGGTAGTTTTGAGCAAGACAAAAAACTTTTCCATTTAAAGGGCAGTTTGAGGTGGGGGGTAGATTTTTATCTTCGTGTCGCATCCTTAGAAGATACTAAGCTTCAATACCAATTTGCTGTCACACAAGCTATACACACACACACACACACACACACACACACAGGAATGGACCTTTTTCTACTGAGACAATTTATTCACGAGAGTCCAACTTCCGAAGGTGCACAGGCAATTTTTATTAAAATGGGAATTATAATTAAGTTATTTCAGGTTCTGCACTTTGAACTCAGGAACCAAAATGCATATATTTCCGGTGTATATACGGGCTAGAGAAAGTAAAAGTGCTTCACGAATTTCTCTGACTAAAGGTTGATTTAAATCCTCGGATCTGAAACAGCAATTTTTAACATTTTCACAGGCTGGTTATTTGTCCACTGATAACATTGCATGCACTTTCAAAATGTTACCATACTTGTACAATTTTTTTTCATAAAGTCAGATTACAACTCTGATCTGAAATGACCCCACAAATAAAACCTTACTAAGATCAGATGACAAAGCTGCAGATATCGCACGTGACCCAATCCATCTTAGAGCAAACATGTGATCAAGATATCTTTACAAAACCCATAATTACTGGCGTGCTTTACTTGTTTTCAGCTACATGTATCAGACTGCTTTCTATCTATTTTACAGGCTGCCGGTTTTGAGGGTTTGCATGTTGCAATTACGTTTTATCTTGGCTGCGAGACTTATGATCTCTAAGGACAGATACCCTAATGTTCCCACTGTATTAAATTTCCTCTCTTAAATCAAACAATTACAATACTGTATAGCGTGTTGGGTAAATTATGATTCCGATGAAATTATAAGCAATTTATATGAATTGTTTTAGGCTAAAGCGTTTCTTGACGATATTACTGCAAAAGTCACGACCCATAGTGAAAATACATCTAGAAAGATTCCATGATGAAAAATCTGAAGTTACTTTTTCTACATCTCTGCAACGAATTATATTTAAAAAGCGTATGCTTCTATTTACTTCATGCTAATCGAAAAAATAGCATTGTTTGTATGGACAGGAGTTGCAAAATTCCCTTATGAGAAAAGAATATTTTATAGCTGAAACAAATAACAAGGAATATCTAAAAAACGATCATCTCCACAAAAAAAAAGTTATATAACATAAATTGTGTGTTTTAACAAGCTCTATATTTTTTTGTGGTAAGGTTTTGTCTATCTCTTACGGTTTAGCAGTTATGCTAAATTCCACAAAATTTATCCAGAATAAAGATATCTTCAGAGGCTCCCAGAAATGTATATCTTGAATTTTCTGGGAATAGCCTCTGCTAAGTTGGACAAAAACTTTCCACACAAACATGTAGAGCTCATTAAAACACACAATTTATGTTATATGTATTTTTTTTTTTTTCGAGGAGTCGATCGTTTATTAGATATTCCTTGTTTTTGGTTTCAGTTTTAAAAAGCTTCTACTTTTTTCATACAGGAATTTGTCAACTCCTGCCCATACAAACAAAGGTACTTCAATCACATAGCAACCAGCTTTTGACTATCACTTTAACCTATGGTACTTCCTTATTTCGCTTCGACTTACAAGGAAGCAAGTAATAAGACTATTTATGCTGCTCTTTCTCGATTAGCATGAAGTAAATAGAAGAATAAGCTTTTTACAATAATTTGTTACAGAGATGTAGAGAAACTCATGTGAATGGAACACATCAGATTTTTCTGCATTGATAAATTCCATCTCCCAGGCACGTTCCACAGCCAGTAAAGTCGCAGTGTAGACAAAACACTTTGTAAACAAACATAACAACATCGTGGCCTAGGAATTAAGCAAAATCTGAGTGGGGTATGGAGTAATACATCAAAACTGGTACCAAACTAGAATTAAAGAGTTCGCGTGAATTAGACTGGGAGCATGGAGGACCACAAAAATTGTTGTACGAGAATCTGTCCCATTTGCGAGGAGGAAGATTCGTGGACCCACATCTTGGCAAGATGTAGGGGTACGGAGAAATGGCTGGAAAAAGCATTTACCGCGATTCTTTACCACCGCGAATGTAGAGCTAGACGCATGTTGGACGCTACTGGCAGGCACGAAAGACGTGGACGGGCTAGGTAAATTTATACCTAAGGCAAGACAGCTGAAATATAAGAAGACTGCCAATAGAGAAGATCCCCCCATCTTCTCTATTGGCAGTCTTCTTATATTTCAGCTGTCTTGCCTTAGGTATAAATTTACCTAGCCCGTCCACGTCTTTCGTGCCTGCCAGTAGCGTCCAACATGCGTCTAGCTCTAGGTCATTGTTGTGTTATGGTTTTATATATTGTGTATATATTAAGTGTATTTATTTATTATAAGAGGGTATATTTATGCTTCTGAATAATGTGTACTCTGTGCAGTAAATTTAAATAGTTGCTTTTGAATATCTTTGTCTTTTTATTTTCGTGTTTACTCTTTTAATTCTCTGTTGTTGTTTTAATATTGTTTTAGCGTGTATTACAAAAGCAGGTACGGTCTGTGGACTCATGCGATTGTTGAAGTTCAATGTGTGATATTGTTATGCCAATAAGTGCACTTATTCATTCATTCAATTGAATGGATCAAAAGACTGTCGGTGTGTACAATTTTCAAATAACGATTTCTCGTAAACACTTTGATTAGAACCGTGCAAAAAAAATCTGATGTGTTCCATTCACATGACTTTCTCTATCTCTCTGGAACAAATTATTGTTTAAAAGCTTATGCCTCTATTTACTTCATGCTACTCGAGAACAAATTAGCAGAAATAGTCTTATTAGTTGTTTCCTTGTAAGTAGAAGCGAAATAAGGGAGTACCATAGGTTAAAGTAATAGTCAAAAGCTGGTTGATATGTGACTGAAGTTCTTTTGTTTATATGGACAGGAGTTGACAAATTCCTATATGAGTAAAGTAAGTTTTTCATAGCTGAAACCAAAAACAATGAATATCTAAAAAACGATCAACTCCATGAAAAAAATGTATATAACATAAATTGTGTGTTTTATCGTGTTCTATATTTCTTGTGTAGTAAGTTTTTATCTAAGTTTTACGGTTTAGCAGTTATGCAAAATTCCGTAAAATTCGTCCAGAATAAAGTAATCTTCAGAGGCAATTCTAAGAAAATTCAAGATATACATTATATTTATGAGGTAAATATCTTTAATATATGATATTTTGATTAAAATCGTTAGAGCCATTTTTAAGAAAATCAAAATGTTCGAAAAAAGTTCCAGGTAAAGGGTAGTTTGGGGTGGGGGATTTTTCTCAAAATGTTCGTGTCGCATCCCTGGAAGATACTAAACTTAAATACCAAGTTTGGTATCTTACCAACTTTTCGTTTTTGAGTTATGTTCACAGACACACGGACACACACACGGACCTTTTTCTGAAAATACTTTTTTTGGATACAGGGGACCCTTTTCTTAATGCCATTAAGCAGTGTTCCGTTTAAAAATTGCAACTTTTGTAACTAAATACACTTTATAAAAATTATAAAAGTCTTTATATCGGCTGAAAATGCGGTTTTCACAGAATGTTTCAGTATCAATAGCACCTACCATTTCAGAAATATTTACGGCGCAAGTTTTAGGTGACTCACCCTGTACATTCAGAAGGTTACCTTTACGTGTAATTTTCTCCTTGCTTAAGTGTGTATCTTCTACGAATAGACCACTTTTAGTGAAAAGATAATCCAGAGCAGCACGAAGTCTACGAATAAGTCCTTAAGTTATATTATTCCTTCACTTTAATAAGAGTAGCAATAATAACAGAGGGAAAAGATAATTTCTAAAAGATTGTTACTTACTAAAATTGATTGCCTCGTAGTTTAACTGCCTTGTAGTTTTAATGTTTCGGTTTCACTCTATGAACATCTAGAAACTGATGTAATATTTCAATTTAGCCATTTAATTTCACAAGTTGGCAGACAGACTTGTAGGAAAGTCCCATCTCACTTCATTTCGTCCTACCCCCCCCCCCTCCAGGCTTGGCGTTTAACTTAATGCCGTTATAGCAAACTACATTCCCCGGCAGCTCTTTGTTATTAAGCGAGAGAAAAATTAAACTGCAGAACGTTTCTCTCTTTTGGTGAAACACAATTGAAAATATCCTTTTCTCGGGATTAAAATGGTTGTACTTGTGAATCAGAAAGCTCGCTTCTGCGGAACGCGCCATAAGCCAAGATTACAATATTACACGGAATAAGCATGCGTGAATTAGAGGAAATGGGAATTGGTTCTACGAATATAACACAATAAGAAGACTTCTGCTTTAAGTCCATTAGTTTCCTCGTGTTTGTACAACACGCTATTTTAAAGTGGATAGCATTGTGTGAGAATCGATTCCGAAGCCGTAACACAGCAAACTTACTTAATGTAGCCCAAGTAAATGAAGAAATAGGTGTATTTATTTAAATACTCCCATCTCAATCGTACGGGTCCATAGAACCTACGTGCTTTTGTAATACACAAAATAGTAAACAATATTTAAAAAAATCGCATGTGTTCCATTCACATGACTTTCTCTACATCCCTGCAACAAATTGTTGTTAAAACACTTAGGCTTCTATTTACTTCATGCTAATAGAAAAAAACATTAGCAGAAATAGTCTTATTACTTGCTTCCTGGTAAGTAGAAGCGAAACAAGGGAGTACCATAGGTTAAAGTCATAGTCAAAAGCTGGTTGCTATGTGACTGAAGTTCCTTTGTTTGTATGGACAGGAGTTGACAAATTCCTGTTTGAGAAAAGTGTAAGTTTTTCAAAGCTGAAACTGAAAACAAGGAATATCTTAATAACGACCAAATCCACGAAAAAAAACATATAACATAAATTGTGTGTTTTAATGTGCTCTAATTTTTCTGTGTGGTAAGTTTTTGTCCATCACTTACGGTTTAGCAGTTATGCAAAACTCCGTAAAATTGATCCAGAATAAAGTAGTCTTCAGAGGCTGTTCCCAGAAAATTCAAAATATACATTTTATTTGTGAAGTAAATATCTTAAATATACGAGATTTCAATCAAAATTGTTAGAGCCATTTTTAAGGTAGTCAAAATGTTCGAGATTTTTTACATGTAAAGGGTAGTTTGGGATGGGAGGATTTTCTTGAAAATCTTCGTGTCGCGTCCTTGGAAAATATCAAATTTAAATACCAAATTTGATTTTTAACGGTCTCTTCATTTTTGAGCTATGCTGCCCACAGACAAACACACACACACACACACACGGATATTTTTCTAAAAATGTTTTGCTTTATTCAGGGGGTCTGAAAACATATATTTCCGGTGAAATATCGGTATCGAATTTTTTGGTGCAGTACAATACCTTCTCTATGCACTATGCACATAGAGAATGTAAAAAGAGGTAAAAGGAATACAGCGCAGAAGTCCTGACAAGTTTCCGGCACTGTATTTATAAGAAAAAAAAAATACACAAAACACGACCGTTACAGTTGGACTGCAACTCCCCAGCATATAAATAGTGGTGAAATCTATGCTAACAATAGAAATATAGAATCTATTGTGCATAGATTTCTTAGATTTTTACTCTCCCTGCCCAGTATTATATACGCATATAGTAGGTAAAGAACCTATAGTATTACACCAAAAAACTTAAACACCACCGAGGTTTCATCGTAAATTCATGTTTTGAGGACCCCTGAATCCAAAAAAAAATCACTTCAGAAACCGATCTGTGTGTGTAGCAAAACTTTCACTGCCAATTATCAACAACAGTTGAACACATTGAACTATTATATTATTACATATTTAAAACATCTGATGTGTTGCATTCACATGATTTTTCTATCTGTTCTACAAACACACTATTTTTAATAACTAAGTATTTTTGTAGCTTAACGTCCTTTAACCTGGTTAGTAATATCGGACGATGAATGAAATTGGTGAAATGTTGCTCAAATGATGCTCTGGGTCCATGGAACTTAAAAGTCGTTCTACATTCGTTTTTCAGGATAAAGAAAAATAACCTTATCCGGGTAACTTACCCTTTGCGAGATTCGAACACGCGACCTGCTGAATGGGGAGCAGATACGCTACCCAGTCGGGCAAAACAAACTATTAGCACAACTATTTTACGAGATTTTTGTTGCGTTTTCTGTATACTATGAAATAATATACCCTAACATGAAGTTGATTGGCATACCAGTACATGCAAGTGACAGCATTGGCGCTAGTGTAGGCCTGTTCACAGAAACAAGTGAACACTGCCGCCACTGTAGTAGATAACAATGTCTGGCAGGTATAATTAGTCAATTACAAGTGCTGTGTGAACGCTTGAGGGTTAGCTTTGATATTTCCAATACCAATGTCACCAGAACACCTCCGAGACAGCCTGGGTAATCTACCAGTGGCTAGGTCGGTGGCTTTTACTTGCTCCTGTCTTGTCCGCGTGACTAGTCATGGCCTAGCAGTGTTGTCAGATTAGGCGAAAAGTCGGCCTTTGGGCTACTAAAAGATGGGTGTTCCGATCGATTTTTAATTGAGGCGAATTGCGAATTTTTAGGCTACTTCTGAAATCACGAGAATATTTTAAATGTATTCCTTGAAAAGTAAATGGTACATTGTTTTAAAATTAAGTAATGAGTAGAGTGATGGTATGTTCGTTAAGTCACTATTGATATGAAAAAGGTGTAAAATACCTCCATACACAGAAGAAAAATTAGCTGTTACACTATTTTCATTGTTACGTCGCTATTAATGCAGTCGCACCGAGTTCAAAAGAACTGTGTGAATCAAATGCACCAGTTGAATACAAATATATCTTAATATTATATGCACTATATTAGTTTTTACTTTCTCTATACGTACTATGTACATAGTGTGTCCGTGTCTGTGAACACGATAACTCATTAAAAAAAAGTCGGTAAAATGCCAAACTTGGTATTTAAGTTTAGTATCTTCCAGGGATGCGACACGAAGATTTTGAGAAAAATCCCCCTACCCCAAACTACCCTTTACATGGAACTTTTTTCGAAATTTTTGATTTTCTCAAAAATGGCTCTAACGATTTTGATTAAAATTTCGTATATTAAAGCCACAACTACTGCACCATATACTCTTTCTAATATTTACTTTCTCTATTCGTACTATATACATAGTGTATAGAGAAGGTATTGCACTCCATCCGAAAATTCGACACCGAGATTTCACCGGAAATATATGTTTTAGGGTCCCCTATATCCAAAAAAAGCATTTTCACAAAAAGGTCCGTGTATGTGTGTCCGTGTGTGTGTGTCCGTGTGCCCGTGTGTCTGTGAACACGATAACTCAAAAACTAAAAGTCGGTTAAATACCAAGCTTGGTATTTAAGTTTAGTATCTTCCAGGGATGCGACACGAATATTTTGAGAAAAATCCTCCCACCTCAAACTATCCTTTACATGGAACTTTTTTCGAAAATTTCGATTTTCTCAAAAATGGCTGTAACGATTTTGATTAAAATTTCGTATAGTAAAGATATTTACACGACAAATAAAATGCATATTTTCAATTTTCTGAGAATAGCCTCTGAAGACTACTTTATTCTGGATGAATTTTATGGATTTTTACATAACTGCTAAACCGTAAAAGATGGAGAAAAACTTACAATATAAAAAAATGTAGAGCACCTTTAAACGCACAATTTATGTTATATAATTTTTTTCGTGGAGTTTTCGTTTTTGACATATTCCTTGTTTTTGTTTTCAGCTTTGAAATACTTATACTTTTCTCATACAGGAATTTGTCAACTCCTGTCCATACAAACAAAGAAACTTCAGTCACATAGCAACCAGATTTTGATTATTAGTTTAGCCTGTAGTACTCCCTTATTTCCCTTCTGCTTACAAGGAAGCAAGTAATAAGACTGATAATTTTGTTCTCGATTATCATGAAGTAAATAGAAGCATTAACTTTTTAACAATAATTTTTTGCAGAGAGGTAGAGAAAGTCATATGAATGGAACACATCAGATTTATTTACTTGAATCCCTGGTATTTTGTCTAGGTAAAGAATGATGCTGCACGAACAGGTGGTAGATCTTGAGCGTTCTACTCTGACACAGGGTTACCAGATTCATTTCACAAAATATCGCCAGAATTATTTTAAGAATCACAAAATTCATATTGAAATCGACCTAATTCACATTCTAATTTTTTTAGGGGGAGAGAGTTAAAAATGCCTCTAATATTTGGTTTAGAATTTGTGTTTTTACATCATGTTTCTTGCGGTCAGTCCATTGGGCTCTTAGTTGCAAACTTTACAATAAAAAAACAAAAAGCTATATCACAAAAACCCACTTCTGTAGGATTTCTCTTGGAACAAATTGCTTATCAGCAATAGTGTTAACTCGTCTAGTATTACAGTTGGTTTCTATTTCTCTTTGGGTTTTATTCTATAGATTACACACTCTGTGGGGAGGATACGGAATAATATGGGCTAGAGAAAATTTCCCACCCCCAGGCGGGAATAGAACCCGAGAACCTTCGCAAAGCAGGAAGGAAACTCTTGTTTAAGGTTTATCACATTTTACCCACTTAACTATTGTTAATACTCTATTTACCCAAATTACTATATATAAGCATTTAAACTGCAGATACAATATCAATGTATTATTCAAAAATCTAATGTGTTCCAGTCACATGACTTTCTCTATATCTCTGCAATAAAAGCTTATACTTCTCTTTACTTCATTCTAATCGTAAAATATTAGTAGAATCTTATTACTTGCTTCCTTGTAAGTAGAAGCGAAATAAGGGAGAACCATAGGTTAAAGTGGTAGTCAATAGCTGGTTGCTATGTGACTGAAGTTCCTTTGTTCGTGTGGACAGTAGTTGAAAAATTCCTGCATGAGAAAGGTATAAGTTTTTCAAAGCTGAAACAAAAACCAAGGAATGTCTTAAAAACAATCAATTCCACGAAAAAAATGTATATGACATAAATTGTGTGTTTTAGTGTGTTCTTCATTTTTTGTCTGGTAAGTTTTTGTCCATCTCTTATGGTTAGGCAGTTGTGCAAAATTCCGTAAAAGTTATCCAGAATAAAGTAGTCTTCAGAGGCTATTGCCATAAAATTCAAAATATACATATTATTTGTCAGCTAAATAGCTTTAATATACGGCATTTTAATCAAAATCATTAGCCATTTTGGGAAAATCAAAATTTTCGAAAAAGTTCCATGTTAAGGTTAGTTTGGGGTGGCGGGATTTCTCAAAGTCTTTGTGTCGCAACCTTGGAAGATACTAAACTTAAATTCAAGTTTGGTATTTAACTGACTTTTCGTTTTTGAGGTATCGTGTTCAGACACACGAACACACGCACAGACCTTATTCTAAAAAATCTTCCTTTTTTTGGATATAGGGACCCTAAAACGTGATTTCCGGTGAAATCTCGGCATCGAATTTTTTACTGGAAGGCACTATATACACTATGTACATAGTACGCGCGGAGAAAATAAATACTTAGTTTTATATATGGACGTTCTTTAATTACTGTGGTTCTCAGCGTCCCATTCTATATTGGTCGTGAAAGACCGCTTACTTTTGCTCAGAGGCCTCTTTATCAGGCTTGAGATTCTTGTTATATTTCGGCTGCTCCGTGGTTGTTTATAGAGAGCGTTTCAGTTTGGAAGAAATAATACTAGTTTAGGTAACTTCAATATAACTTTTTTTTTTTTTTTTGGTAACTTAACCTCCTTTAACCCGGTTGGTCATATCGGACGATGAATGAAATTGGTGAAATGATGCTCAAATGATCTCGGGGTCCATGGAGCTTAAAGTTACTCGACATTCGTCTTCTCAGGATAAGGGAAAACCCCGGAAAAAACCTTATCCGGGCAACTCACCCTAAGCGAGATTCGAACTCACGACCTTTTGAATGTGAAGCAGACACGATACCATCACACTACCCAGGTGGGCCAATATAAATTCGTTTATTCTCAGTAAATACGCACATAGAAACACTAAGGAAACGTACAAAAGACGAAACAAAAGACAGGAAGAATTAATATACAAATTGTCATTCGATCTATCAACATTCAGAAAGATACAGATGGCCTTGTCAAGTTTGATAGGCGTAACTTGAAATTAATTAATCCTGTGAAATGGGACGGAATTTGAATTTTAAGCTAGACAATGATGTTGGTCTTGTATCAAAAGATATCGTTACCTAGTTTCGTCGAAATCGCTGCAACGGTGTGGAAAATTTTAATAAACAAACAAATACACATAGATACACTGACCTTTATATATTTAGATTATAGAAAGTTTATTCACTTCCGACTAAGCATTATCAGATCAAATTTCACACAAATTGACGTTTACAGTTTGTCAATAGTTTCTGCTGATTGAGAATACGCTATTGCGTAACTTCTATCTAAATTTCATGTTTACACAACGCTTATCTGAAACATCAGGCAGCCATTTTTAACGCCAAGCCCTACCTAAGAAAACACGTTGATGAGCAGGCATAATCTTCCGCGTGGCACAAAAAAATAGTATTACATGTATCTGTTTTACATATTTCAAGGCGTTAGGCGTCAAGCCATGGTGGCCATGACAGAAACAATGATAGATGACTGCAGCGCGTTGAAAATTTTCAGGGTCATTTAATCCAGCTAGTCGGAGAACCACTGATATTTAAAAGAAGCTCAATGAACTTTTTGTTGGTAAATAAACCATTGCATTTCAATTTTCTATATCTCTGTATAGATTTTTCTGAGATTTTATTGTGTTTGCATTGTTATTATGTTAAAATGAGCACCAATTAATACTTTAGAACAATGTATACATAAATACATAAAGTTTATTATGTATTTTGCATAGTGAAATTGTCCCACGTGTCTCAAAATTTGAAAAAAGAACAAGAACTTTAAAGAGAGATATTTCAATAAATTTGATTACTAGAGTAATCTATTTTTTTTTAATTTAGAGATTATAATCTTTGAAATTAATCACTTTTCTTAGAAATATATTTCTACTTTCTCTACACAAACTAGTATATAGTGTACAGAGAAGGTATTGCACTCCACCAAAAAATTCGATACAGAGATTTCACCAGAGATACACGTTTTAGGGTAACTTGTATCCAAAAAAAGCATTTTTTGAAAAAAAAAAAAAAAAGTCCCTATGTGTGTGTCCATGTGTCTGTGAACACGATAACTGAAACACGAAAAGTCGATAAAATACCAAACTTGGTATTTAAGTTTGGTATCTTCCAAGGATGTGAAAGCCTTAACATGGAAACATTTTCGAAAATTTTATTTTTCTAAAAAATGGCTCTGAAGATTTTTATTAAAATCTCTTACAGTTAAGGTATGCATTGCAAATAAAATGTATATTTTGAATTTTCTGGGAATATCCTCTGAAGAACTCTTTCTGCGAGATTTTTTATTGAAGTTTACATACCTGGTAAACCGTAAGAGATATACAAAAACTTATTGCACAAAAGATGTAGATCTCGATAAAACGCAATTTATGTCATACTCATTTTTTTTTCGTGGAGTTGGCCGTTTTCGAGATATTTCTTGTTATTGATTTTAGTTTTAAAATACTTCAACTTTTCTCATACGGGAACTTGTCAAAGGTGGGATACGCTAAGAAACGGTTCCAAACCCATAGCAACCACATTTTAAAGCATTTGACTACCGGTTTAGCCTAGTGTATTCCCTAATTCCCTTCTACTTACAAGAAACTGAGTAATAAGACCGTTTCTGCTAATGTTTATTTCGATTACCATTAAGTAGATAGAAAAATAAGCTTATTAATAATAATTTGTTAAAGAGATGTAGATAAAGTCATGGGAATGGAACACTCAGATTTATTCTACATTTCTGTATCGGTTTTTCTGAACATTTTACTGTGTTTGCATTGCTATTATGTAAAATGATCACCAATTGATACTTTGGAAAGTATGTATACATTACATACATTACATTACATACATTACATACATTACATACATACATAAATGTATTTTGTTAGGTATGTTGAAAATCTTCGTGTCGCATCCCTGCAAGATACCAAACTTAAATACCAAGTTTGGTATTTACCGGTATTTTTGTTTTTTATCTATGCTGTCCACAGACATACACACACGCACAGACACACAGGACCTTTTTCCAAGATTCAGGGGGACCCAAAACATGTATTTCCTGGGAAATCTCAGTATCGAAATTTTGGGTGGTGTGCCAATTCTGGACGAGTGACTGTTTAAATGGGAGTTTAGATACGAATTACTTACTCACTTTGAAATAGAAATGAATTTTTATATATGATCGCTATTTAACTGCTGTGGTTTTCAGCGTCCCATTCTATGTTGAGCTTATTTTGCTCAGAGACCTCTTTTATCAGGCTTGAGGTGTTTTTACGTGTCGTAAATCTACGGTTTTATTTCCCTTCCAAAGAAAGCATTGCTAAGGAAAAAATCTTATGTGTACCATTCACATGACTTTCTCTACATCTTTGCAACAAATTATTCTTAAAAAAGTTATACTTCTATTTACTTCATGTTATTCAGAAAAAATTAGCAGAAATAGTCTTATTACTTGCCTCCTTGTAAGTAGAAGCGAAATAAGAGAGTACCATGGGTTAGTCAAAAGCTGGTTGCTATGTCACTGAAGTCCCTTTGCTTGTATGGACAGCAGTTGACAAATTCCTGTATAAGAAAAGTATAAGTTTTCAAAGCAGAAAACAAAAATCAGGAATGACTCAAAAACGGTGAACTCCACGAAAAAAATGTATGTAAATTGTGTGTTTTAACGTGCTCTACATTTTTTCTGTAGTAAGTTTCTGTCCATCTTTTACGGTTTAGCAGTTACTCAAAATTCCGTAAAATTCATTAAGAATAAACTACTCTTCAGAGGCTATTCCCAGAAAATTCAAGATATACATTTTATTTGTCAGGTAAATATCTTTAATATACGAAATTTTAATAAAAATCGTTAGAGCCATTTTTGAGAAAATAAAAATTTTCGAAAAAAGTTCCATGTAAAGGGTAGTTTGGAGTGGGGGGAATTTTCCTCAAAATCTTCGTGTCGCATCCCTGGAACATACTAAACTTAAATACCAAGTTTGGTATTTTACCGACTTTTCGTTTTTCAGTTATCGTGTTCACAGACACACACACACACAAATACACACTGACCTTTTTGTGAAAATGCTTTTTTTGGATATTGGGGACCCTAAAACGTATATTTCCGGAGAAATCTCGGTATCGAATTTTTGGGTGGAGTGTAATACCTTCTCTATACATATGTACATATTGCGTATAGAGAAAGTAAAAATTGTGCACTATTACGCGAATTACGTTTTTCACAAAATCATCACATTCTTCTGGTGTAACCACTTTTCCCGTTTCAGATTTTTCTTTCAGAGCAATGTTTATATTACTACCCGAAACACCGATGAACTGAGAAGTTAATTTCATCATTTATTTTAAGGAGAGCGTTGGATATATCTAACACGGCCTACAAAAAGCATTCAACACTATTGCTTTTTCACCACCAGACAATGGTTTATAAACCTTACGCTTTATGTAACTCGATAAAGAAGCAAGAGGTAATTCACGCGACCGTTCTCCACGATTCTAAACAGCACTGCAAGCAACCATTACTGTGCAAACAATGTTGAGGAATTTAAAATAAGAACTGAAGCTTTCCTGGCGACGTGTTAATTCAAAATCTTCTCGGGCTTCTAGCCAGGTATAAACTTGGCTTGACACCAACGTTTCGAAGAAGTGCATCTTCCTCGTCTTCAGATCAGTTGACTCATACAAATTGCATGCTGGGTCTTTTAGCTCTGTTTAACGGTATAAATCAGCGTTTGTTAAATTCTTAAGTATTTGTATAGAATATTATACCATTTAAGAATAAATTCATTCTGTAATTTAGATAATTAGCATGGTATTGCATTACTACTGTGTTTTACCGCTGTGCGCTGACCACGTGATTCCGTTTTGGCCGGGATCAATCTAAGAGTGAATAGAAACTAGAAGGAACGAGCAGCCTGTACACATACGTACTGCGTTTGCGGAGGAGTTTGGAAGTGTAACAAGAAGTGGATATGGTGATAAAAATTGTGGCGTACAATTATTCCTGGTTATTTCACTAACAGTATATTTCCCGCAATATTTTGGTGTAAAGTGCGTATGCCTGTAAAAATGAATCTTTATTAAGCGGCGAAATGTTTATGTGTGAGAGACGCTTTACCTGTTTCTGTGCAGCTGGTTCTCTGTACTCAATTCAGGTTCAGAAGGCGGTGTAGTATTTTTGCTCGGGCAAGTGTATTGACATGTATGTGGATGCAGGACAGTCTCTGAGGACTAATGTGGGACTCTCGGTTGTGGCAAGCCACCCATTTCTCTTGCTGATTTACATTTGCAAATATCAATATTTACAGTGGCATCCTTCAGGATAAATTCTGCATCGCTCTGGATTTTCGAGCCCTCTGCTGCTGAATTTCAAGTTGATTGCGTGTGCTGTACATTTAAGGTCTGTCCGTCCTTCGTCATCTTCCTCATCAGGACTAAATCCTTCTCTAGGTATATAACTTTGTTTCACATCTCTTCACCAACATTAGTCATTTCTCATGTGTGTGTTTTAACGAGATTTACATTTTTTATCTAGCAAGTTTTTGTCTATCTCTTATGGTTAATCAGTTATGCAAAATTCATCCAGAATTCTTTAGAAACTATTCCCAAAAACTTCAAAATACACATCTTATTTGACGTGTAAATATCTTTAATATACGGCATTTTAATCAAAATCATCACAGCCATTTTTGAGAAAATCAAAACTATCGAAATTTTTTCCCATGTAGTTTGGGGTGGGGGATTGTTTTTACAAAATCTTCGTGTCGCATCCCTGGAAGATACTAAATTTAAATATCAAGTTTGGTATTTTACCGACTTTTCGTTTTTGAGTTATCGTGTTCACAGGCACACGCCAGACACACCCACACACACACACACACACACACACACGAACCTTTTTATGAAAATGCTTTTTTACTTTCTCTAAAAGTACTATGTACATAGTGTAAAGAGAAGGTACTCCACCCAAAAATTCGATACCGAGATTTCACCGGAGATATATGTTTTAGGGTCTCCTGTATACAAAAAAGCATTTGTAGAAAAAGATCCGTTTGTGTGCGTATGTATATCTGCGTGTGTGTGTGTGTGTGTATGTGTCCATGTGTCTGTGAACACGATAACTCGAAAACGAAAAGTGGCTAAAATATCTACCAAACTTGGTATTTAAGTTTAGTATCGTCCAGGGATACACCATGAAGATTTTGAGAAAAATTCTCCCACCCCAAACTACCCTTTACATGGAAAAAATTTCGAAAATTTTGATTTTCTCAAAAATAGCTCTAACGATTTTGATTAAAATGTCGTTTATTAAAGATATCTATACGGAAAATAAAATGTATATCTTGAATTTTCTGGGAATACCCTCTGAAGCCCTCTTTATACTGAATGAATTTTGCATAACTAGTAAACCGTAAGAGATAGGCAAAAATTTACTACACAAAAATGTAGATCATGTTAAAACACACACTTTATGCCATATACAGTTTTTTATTCGTGGAATTGATTATCTCTTCGATATTCCTTGTTATGTGTGTCAGATTCAAAATATTTAAGATATTTCTCACATGGAAAGTTTTAAACTCCTGGCCATGCATGGAAACGGATTTTAACCACATAGCAATCAGCTTTTAAAAGTATTTGACTATCGTTTTAGCTTAGTGTATTCGTTTATTTTACCTCTACTTACAAGGAAGCAAGTATTTAAGACAATTTCTGATAATGTTTATCTTGATTAATATAAGGTAGACAGATAAATATGTTTTTAATAATAGTTTTGAGGCGATATATCAGACCGACCAAAATGAAATAGTTAAATAATAATAATTAAGCAGTAATTAATGAAAAACTATCAGTTAAATTAATATAAATCGGTAAATTTTGGGCATATAAAAAAGATACATCAAATTATGAGAGCAAGACCATTGGGAAGAAATCCGATTGGAAGACCAAGGATAATCTGGGGAGAAGGAATTAAAAGACTGATAGCAATTAAGGAAAGACTTGGGATCAGTTTAATAGATTAGCAGAGAATAGAATTGAGTTCAGGAAATGGATCCGAGGCATTCCCCTAACACCATAATAGTGGTAGACTAGGTAAGTTTTTTTTTTGGTAGTGTTTAACGCCCGCTTTAACTACTAATGGCACCGCAGGCGGTACTAGGTAAGTTGAAGAAGGTAATTTTTGAAATAGAAACCATATGAATATACCATTGGAAAGCCAGTATAATGATGTCACATCCTGGCTGTGTGCACAGGATGTGGTAGCATTGCAATTATACTTATCATAATGTTTGCGACATTGCCAACTTGAACGTTCATTAAAACCCCGGGAAGCGTGGCAATTGTCTCTTTAACAATGTGAACTTCGTATTGTAGAGATGTAAAGACGGAGCGGCGGCTCCTCTGGGACACCAAGCTTGGCCTCGCGCCAAGAGCTGGCATGTATTCTTTACAAGGTAACAATATATTTGCTAGTGATTTTGAAGTGTTTGTTTTTAAATTAGTAGCTTAGTTAACCCATCTACGTCCTTTTTATTTAATTCATTAGGTTTTCCCCTGTTTTATAGAGTTTTGCATATACGGGTGCGTCCCTTTATGTCCACCCGTAGTAAAAAGTATATTATGTCTCAGATTTACCCCTCAGAAGCAGAGCGGGTCCCTTGATTTAGATGTGGGTGTGACAATATTGAAACTCTGTTTTAAGTTTGAGCTATATCGATGAATAAATAGCGACATAATTTAAAATCTATTTCTCGGTAAAGCTGTATAGATAGGCAAAATATAATTTTCTCGGAGGGTGTAGCTCTCGGACATCTAGTGTAGCGACAGTAAGAAAAATAATATTTAATTTTAAACAAAAGTGTCCGCTAATCGTCGCCCAGCATCAGTTTTTCTAACTGGCGAGATTAGCGTGCCCATATAAATAGAAGGCTTGTCCAAGTTCGAGGCAGACGAGACAAAAAACGCGGGGAATAGGACTAATACATCGTAACATGCGCCGACTTCGCGTCGCTACTAATAATGTGATACTCTGTTATAGTAAAGTCAGGCTCGAATTAGTGTAACAATAAATAAGTTGAAGATTAAGGAAGTGAAAGATTGGTGTAAAATAACGCCCAAAGGAAACATATTTTAAATTGCTCATCGCTGCGAATCAAACAATTTTTTACTTTCTCTATCCCCATATGTACAATGTACATAGGGTAGAGAAGTAGTGTATTCCATCCAAAAATTCGATACCGGGATTTCACCGGAAATACATCTTCTAGGACCCCCTGTATCCAAAAAAGCATTTTCAGAAAAACATCCATGTGTGTGTGTGTGTGTGTGTGTCCGTGTGGCTGTGAACACGATAACTCAAAAACGAAAAGCAGCTAAAATACCAAACTTGGTATTTAAGTTTAGTATCTTCCAGGGATGCGACACGAAGATTTTGAGAAAAATCCCTCCACCCCAAACTATCTTTTACATGGAACATTTTTCGAAAACTTTGATTTTCTTAAAAATGGCTCTAACGATTTTGATTAAAATTCCGTATATTAAAGATATTTACACGACAAATAAAATGCATATCTTGAATTCTCTGGGAATAGCCTCTGGACTACTTTATTCTGGATGAATTTTACGTTATTTTGCATAACTGCAAAACCGTAAGAGATGGAGAGAAACTTACAACACAAAAAATGTAGAGGACCTTAAAACACACAATGTCATATACATTTTTTTTTCGTGGAGTTGATCGTTTTTGAGTTACTCCTTGTTTTTTGGTTTCAGCTTTAAAAACATACTTTTCTCAAACCGGAATTTAACATTTCAGGTCCATACAAACAAAGGAACTTCAGTCACATAGCAACCAACTTTTGACCATTACTTTAACCAACAGTACTCTCTTATTTCGCTTCTACTTACTAGGAAGCAAGTAATAGGCTATTTCGGCTGATATTTTCTCCATTAGCTTGAATTAAATAGAAGCATAAGGTTTTTAACAATAATTTGTGCAGAGATATAGAGAAAGTCATGTGAATGGAACACATCAGATTTTTATTATTTAAGTTTCAACTTAAACATCCACAAGTTCCCACGTACATACCTCTTGTTAATGAACTATACCGAAATAGTGTCACAGAATATGTAGATCACTTAAATAAGTAATTTGACATATGAGACTTATGGCATGTTTATTGAAATTTCGAAGTAACGGCTATAAGTTCCTGAAGTGCCAGTACGCCACTGGCTAATTTATCAACCATTCGAGAGCATAACACGAAAAACGAAAGCACACATTACAGCGTACCTCTAGCGTAGTGGTTATGATACTGGCTTTCAAGTGAAAGATAGTTTCCGAGTTTGGGTCTCGTTCACGAATCGCGGGACTTCGTCTGGAATGAAAATAATAATAATAATAATAATAATAATAATAATAATAATAATAATAATAATAATAATAATAATAATAATAATAATAATAATAATAATAATAATAATAATTACTCTGACAGGAATCGAACTCATGACCTCTGAGAAAGCAGCTTCCTGCGTTGCGCATTGAGCTAACAGAGCAATTGAAAAAATGCTACATAACACAAGAACGTAGTTAATGAATGCTCAGTGTCGCACTGTCAAGGGATTAGTTCGAGATTTTACAGATTTTTGCAACATTAAATCTTGAGGACGCTAGTAAGGAGCTGCTAAAATCGATATTTATACTCGGGCAGCAGTTCTAATGACATTCTAGACCATTTTTTCAACCTGCTTTGCTTTAACACCGACTTATCAGCACCTGATACCCACACGTTTAACGCTATGTAGTTCATGTTTATCCGGAGACCATGCATCGCCGACCTCAAATTACTTATATCAGTCACGAGCACAATCTCGCAAATTATTTCGGTGTAGTTCATTAACAGCCTATATAGTTAGCTAGCCGGAGGAGAAGACACCAGCGAAGAGATTCGACCCTGAGATCGCCCAATCCTGAATTTCCAACGATCTTCAACACGACAAAGTGTCGAGTACCAAAAACAGGTGTTCACCATTAATTATACACCACGGATGTGTCACCTCATCTTGTTACAGCGATGTTGAGAAAGTCATGTGAATGGAACACATCAGATTTTTTGGGGTACAGCGGCCCTAAAACATGTATTTCCAGTGAAATCTTGGTGTCAATTATTTGGGTGGAATGCAATAGGTACCCTCTCTTATACACTGTACATAGTTTGTGTAGAGAAAGTAATAAAAATCTTATGTGTTACACTCACATGATTTTCTCTAGCTACTCTATAAACTTCTTACAAAAGATAATTCTTCTTTCAACACCATGCTAATCGAGATAAACATTAGCAGAATGTTCATATTACTTGCTTCCTTATAAGTAGAAAGGAATACACTAGGCTAAAGTGATAGCCAAATGTTTTAAAAACCTGTTGTTATACGATTGTCATTGCAAATAAAAAAACGAAAAAAAAAAGTATATGCTATAACTTGTGTATTTTAACTAGATCTACATTTTTTGTATAGTAAGTTTTTGCCTATCTCTTACAGTGTACTAGTTATGCCAAATTAAGCAATATTCATCCAGAATAAACAAGTCTTTAGAAGCTATTCCCAGAAAATTAAACATATACATTTTATTTGTGATAGAAATAGCTTTAATATGTGGTGTTTTAATCAAAACCGTTACAGCCATTTTTAAGAAAAACTATTTTCTAAAATAGTCCCATGTAAAGGGTAGTTAGGGGTGGGGAGATTTTCTTGAAGAGATCAAACTTTAATACCAAGTTAATCGTCCTTTCGTTTTTGAACTATGGTGTCCATAGCCACACACACACACACACACACACACACACACACACACACACACACACACACACACACACACACAGGGACCTGTTTCTGAAAATGTTTTTTTTTTTTATTCAAGAGGTCCTAAAACATTTTTTTTCCAGTGAAATCTCGACATTGAATTTTCGGTTGTAATACAATACTTCTCTATGCCTATGTACATTGTACATACGGGGCTAGAGAAAGTAAAAAATCTGATGTATACCGTTCACATGACTTTCTCTACATCTCTGCAACAAATTATTGTTAAAAAGATTGTGCTTCTATTTACTTCCTGCTACTCGAGAACAATTTAGCAGAAATAGTCTTATTACTTGTTTCCTTGTAAATAGAAGCGAAATAAGGGAGTAGCATAGGTTAAAGTGATAGTCGAAAGCTAATTGCTATGTGACTGAAGTTCCTTTATTTATATGGAAAAGAGATGACAAATTCCTATATGAGAAAATTAAGTTTTTCATAGCAAAACTAAAAACAATGAATATCTCAAAAACGATGAACTCCATGAAAAAAATGGATATAGCATATATTGTGTGTTTTAACGTGCTCTACATCACTTGTGTAGTAAGTTTTTATCTAAGTCTTATGGTTTAGCAGTTATGCAAAATTCCGTAAAATTCGTCCAGAATAAAGTAGTCTCCACAGGCTATTCCCAGAAAATTCAAGATATACCTTTTGTTTGTCAGATAAATATCTTTAATATATGATATTTTAATCAAAATCGTTAGAGCCATTTTTGCGAAAAAAGTTCCATGTAAAGGGTAGTTTGGAGTGGGGGATTTTTCTCAAAACCTTCGTGTCGCATCCCTGGAAGATACTAAACTTAAATACCAAGTTTAGTATTTTACCGACTTTTCGTTTTTGAGTTATCGTGTTCACAGACACACTGACACCAGGATACACACACACACGGACATTTTTCTGAAATACTTATTTTGGATACAGGGGATCCTAAAGTGTACATACCGGGCCAGAGAAAGTAAAAAGGTTCCGTGAGTCCAAACCTTTGAGACTGTCTGTTTTGCCAGTTTGGGGCAGTTCACATGCGAAGTGATAATGGAGTTGTCTGCAGTATAAAGTTTTATCCCACCTGACAGCATCCAACAGGTGGAACTGCACCACAATACCACACAATGAATGCGCGCGCACGTTCCAGTCTATCGTTAATACACAAAAGCTGATTCTCACGTTGATACATTTATCTGCGGCTCTCTCTTTAATCTTAACTCAATGAGTTATTGATGAGTCTGGAACGCCAAAATTGGGAAGGTTCACCATACAGATTACATACATTTGTTGCTTTCAGAAAACAGGGTCGATTAAAGGTTGGTTTACCAAACTGGAACGCTTTGGGCATTGTAAATTAGCTTCATTTATTCACCCTTGATAACTTTTGATTAATTTACCTATCAATCGTCAAAGAGGTTTAAATCTCAGCCAAAACCGGGAACATAAACCCGTTTATAAATATATTTACTTTATTTAATTTCGCCTTACTTACAGCTCTTGATCAAAAGTCTTTGAATAGTTATAGGAAAATTAATCCTTAAGGACCGTTAAGAAAAATGTGACTTTCTCTACATCTCTGTAACAAATTATTGTTAAAAAGCTTATTCTTCTATGTACTTCATGATAATCGAGATAAACATAGCAGAAATTGTCTTATTACTTGGTCCCGTGTAGGTAGAAGGGAAAAAATTGAATGCGTTCCATTCAAATGATGACCTCTAGCTGTGCGGCAAACAAACTTTTTATTCAAAACATTAATCCGTTACTCATCAAGCTAATAAATATAAGCAAGAATTAGTCTTACTACTAGATCTGTAGGAGCACACACAATATGCTCACAAAACATAGAAAAAGGGGAAATGTATATAACATTTAAGCTTATAGAAACCAATGCAAAATAGTTGTGAATATTTAAGGGTAGAAATATGTTTAAATGCAAATTGCTATAACTTAGGTAATTAAGGCAAGGCGAGCTAGATTAATTCCAGGTAACAGTTCACCAACCACCACATGCTAATGAGCACAGGGTTTAGGCTAAAGAATGTAAGATAGAAAAGAACAGACACAGACTAGAAGTGAGACAGGAATAGTGACTTGTCTTCCAAGTAGCACAGGGAATTTGAGAATCAGACAAAGCAAGCATAAATTTAAAGTGAAGAGGAATCTTTGGGGTTTTCCAAACGCGTCATATATACCCTATGACGTCAGAACTTGGCACAATCTATTCTCATAACTTGTGAGGTGATGCTAACTAAGAACCAATAAGAGATAATGTTACATTTTATAGCGCGAAAATTGGTGTCACCCAGGATCAGTATTTAAGGCAAGGCAGATCTCTTATGTGGTTACTGTCTCTCTTACTGTTACTTCCTTGAACTTGTGTTCACGCCACATTTTGTTGCGCGCACGTCCACGTGCTTAAGTGGTGCGGGAGCGATGTGCAGATGGTTAGATTAGGCTCCTGATTAATAATTTAAGTGGTGGGATAGTATTCATTCTATAACACATTTGTAAAGAAACAAGCTAGCCGCCCGTTAACATCCATGATACAATAAATTCAAGTCCTAAGGGAATATGCAGTGTTTTTAATATTAGCCTCACCCACAAACGAGAAGAAAATGTCTTCCTGTTTGAGAAAAGTTTAAGTGGCTATTAAGTGAAACTAATAATCCGGAATACCCCGAAAACGGTTAACTCTACAAAAAATATGTATGTTACATAAATTGTGTGGATCTACATTTTTTCCAGTAGGTTTTTGTATATCTCTTACGGTTTGCCGGTTATACAAATGGCATCCAAAATGAAGATGTCTTCAGAGGATATTCCCAGAAAATGCAATATATACATTTGCTTTGTCATAAAAAGATTTCAAAAATATACTATTTTAATCAAAATTGTTAAAGCCATATTTGAGAAAATGAATACTTTTTAAAAATGTTCCTTGCAAAGGGTAGCAGGGGTTGGGAGGATTTCCTTGAAAGTCTTCGTGTCGCATCCCTGGAATATATTAAATACTAAATTTGGACTCACACACATGCAGACAGAGATACGGACATTTTTACTTTCTCTACACTTACTATGTACATAGTGTATAGTGAGGGCATTGCACTCCACCTAAAAATTTGATATCGAGATTTCACCGGAAATATATGCTTTAGCGTCCCCTATATCAAAAAAATGCATTTTCACAAAAAGATCCGTATGTGTGTGTGTGTGTGTGTGTGTGTGTGTGTGTGTGTTGCAGTGTGTCCGTGTGTCTGTGAACACGATAACTCAAAAACGAGAAGTCGGTAAAACACCAAACTTGGTATTAAAGCTTAGTATCTTCCAGGAATGCGACATGAAGATTTTGAGGAAAATATCCCCACTCCAAACTACCCTTTACATGGAAATTTTTTCGAAATTTTTAATTTTCTTAAAAATGGCTTTAACGATTGTGATTAAAATATTGTATGTTAAAGATATTTACACGAAAAATAAAATGTTTATCCTGAATTTTCTGGGAATAGCATCTGAAGACTACTTTATTGTGGATGAAATTTACTGAATTTTGCATAACTACTATACGTTAAGAGTTAGATAAAAATTTATTACACAAAAAATGTAGAGCACCTTAAAAACACACAATTTATATTATATACGTTTTTTCCGTGAAGTTTATCGTTTTTTCGAGATTCCTTGTTTTTTTGTTTCAGCGTTAAAAATGTATACTTTTCTCATACAGGAGTTTGTCATTTCCTGTATAAACAAAGCAACTTCAACCATATAGCAACCCAGTTTTGATTTTCGCTTTAACCTATGGTACTCCTTTATTTCACTTCTACTTTCAAGGAAGCAAGTAATAAGACTATTTCAGTTATTTTTTCGATTAGGATGAAGTAAATAGAAGTAAAAGCTTTTTAAATATAATTTGTTGTAGAAATGTAGAGAAAGTCATGTGAATGTAACACATCAGATCTTTCTAAAAATGTTTATTTTGAATTCAGGGAGTCTCAAAATATCTATTTTCGATGAAATCTTAGTATCGAATTTTTGGGTGCAATACAGCTAATACAAAGGTACTGAATGTACCTAATATTTTACATTAGGTGCTGCGCGCCCTATACGAACGGACGGGGCTCGATTGTTTTTACTTTCTCTACACGTACATAGAATATAGAGAAGGTATTGCAATCTACCCAATAATTCGACACCGAGATTTTAACAGAAGTACATTTTTTATGGTCCCCTATATCCAAAAAATAATTTTTAGAAAAAGGTCCTCGTGTGTGTGTCAATGAGTCGGTGAACACGATAACTCAAAAACGAAAAGTCGGTAAAGTATCAAACTTGGCATTCAAGTTTAGCATCTTCCAGGGATGCGGTACGAAGCTTTTGAGAAAACTACCCCCACCCCAAACTACCCTTTACATGGAAACAATTTCGAAAATGTTGATTTTCACAAAAATGCCTCTAACGATTTTCATAAAATGTATATCTTGAATTTTCTGGGAATAGCCTCTGAAGACCTCTTCATTCTGAATGAACTTTGTTGAATTTTGCATAACTGGTAAACCGTAAGAGATAGACAAAAACTTATTTTTCAAAAAATACAGATCACGCTGATGCATACAATTTATGTCACATATGTATTTTTTCGTGGATTTAACAATTACTGAGATGTTCCTTATTTGTTTCAGATTGAAAATACTTAATTTTTCTCACACGGAAACTTGTAAACTCCTGGCCCTGCGTAGAAATGATTTTCAACAACATGACAATCGGCTTTTAAACGATTTCACTGTCGTTTTAGCCTAGTGTACTGTATTCCCTTGCTCTCCTTCTATTTATATGGAAGCAAGTAATTAAGAAAATGGCTGCTAGTGTTTATCTTGATTATCATAGAACACACAGGAGAATAAGCTTTTTAACTGTAAATTGTTACAGTTATGTAGAGAAGGTCAATTAAATAGAACACATAAAATGTTTTGTGTTTGGAACTAACCCTGTAGAATGCAACTTGGTTACCAAGTCCTGTCAGAAAACTTCTTTGCAAAAATGCTCCGCGTTTCCTTAAACGTATGGGTAGACGCGTACACTTCCACTATTGCAAACCTTTTCTGAACGCAATACATTCGAGATATTTACTTCAAATGAAATGGAGTTTTATTTATGGACGCTCTTTAACTGCTATGGTTTCCAGCGTCCCATTCTATGCTGGGCGTGAAAGACCGCTTAATTTTGCTCAGAGGTCTCTGAGGTTCTTTTACATGCCGTAAAAGGAAGCCATTCTAATGATTTTTACGCCTGAAAGAAATCCATTGTCCTGCGCCGGGTTTGAACCCACGACCTTGGGTGTATAAAGTTAGCATGGTAGCCATTACACCAGGAAGACGACATATTCACTTCACACGTCTCAAGCAAATTGCAACGACTTTCGTATAAAACGTAGTCGCAATAGCTTCGAAACCATTCCAACACCTACGGCTAATCTCCTTCAAGAGTTGCTTAGATTTCAAAATCTCAACCCCGAAATATAAATAAAAATTTTGTAAACTAATTACACCAGCGGTATCCAAGGGCCATTGTAAACCTGCCATCTCTCTTCACTCCCCAACCTCATTTTCACCCGCCATCCTGCAAACCCCATATTTCTTACAAGAATGGGAACACGTCCAATACACCGGCGGGCTGCCCTTAGCCTGCCAACTGCTCGTGTCGTGGCGAAACAATTGGCGGCCGACAATGAGCAGTCTAGTTTTCCGAGTCGGTTTTTCGTGTGCCAGCCTATAGTATTTATAGATATTACACACAGAAACATAAGAGGTACATAAATGTAGCCTGAGGGATTTATCTCAAGGGCTACGAATATAATGATAGGAACCTCAGTTTCTAGTTTGTTTGTTTTTTTGTTAACAATGCTGTCAATTGTCTATCAGTGCCGCAGGTTAGCCGGAATTTTGTCCCGCGGGAGTTATTTTACATGCTAGTAAATTTACTGATATAGGAGTGTCACTTTACGCACACTTAAAAACCAGTGGTCTTGACAGGGTTTAAACCACGACCTATGGATCAGAAGGCCAGTGCCTAAGCCTCAGAGATCGACAACGTTTCTATTCCATGTTGCATTCGTGACCACTCGTCTCTCACCGAGGCGGTCCGGGTAGGAGTATGAAGGAGCATACATTCGTTTTAAAGAATGGTGTTTATTGAAATACTATATACAATTATATTCATATTTCATGCATAATGATGATATAATAATAATTGGCTTCATTATTTTCATTAATAGATAGACATTATTGTCCTTGGGAAAAACATTCTATACGTCTCCCGGTTTTGGTAAACTTAAAATCGACGTTTAACTCTGGTCGTAAAAAAAAATCGGTTTTCCAGCCCATAGTTATCTAAACCAGAGAATGTCGGCCGACACAGCGCGGAAACAAAACGGGGGCATATCAATATGCTTTATTTGTAAAATGTCAGGCTGTTCACTGTAAAATGCCGGACGTAAAAGTCATGTTAAAATAACGCGACATAGCATTCTGCGAAAAGAGCTCTGAAAGAATTCACAGACATTTCCCATTTTGAAGTTATAAATACATATTCTGACTTTATTCAGTTTTCATTGTCACTTCACTTTTCAGGTGTGATCTAGATCACATTTCACTATCGCTTCACTTTTTAGGTATAACGTAGTTCAGCTTCACTTTCACTTCAATTTTCTTGTGTGATCTAGTTCAGTCTTCACTGTCACTTCACCTTTAGGTTCAAAGTAGTTCAGCTTCACTTTCACTTCAATTTTCTTGTGTGATCTAGTTCACTCTTCACTGTCACTTCACCTTTAGGTGTAAAGTAGTTCAGCTTCACTTTCACTTCAATTTTCTAGTGTGATCTAGCTCACTCTTCACTGTCGTTTAACCTTTAGGTATAAAGTAGTTCAGCTTCACTTTCACTTCAATTTTCTTGTGTGATCTAACTCTCTTCACCGTCACTTCACTTTTCAGGTGTAACGTAGTTCAGCTTCATTTTCACTTCAATTTTCTAGTGTGATCTAGCTCACTCTTCACTGTCGCTTCACCTTTTAGGTGTAACGTAGCTCAGCTTCACTTTCACTTCATTTTCTAGTGTGATCTAGTTCACTCTTCACTGTCACTTTCGCTTCATTTTCTAGTGTGATCTAGCTCACTTCACTGTCACTTTCACTTCATTTTCTAGTGTGATCTAGCTCACTCTTCACTGTCGCTTCACCTTTTAGGTGTAAAGTAGTTCAGCTTCACTTTCACTTCAATTTTCTAGTGTGATCTAGCTCACTCTTCACTTTCCTTTCACCTTTCAAGTGTAACGTATCACTTTCACTTCATTCGACTTCGGCCGCGCCGTGTACCGCTCGTCTCTCACCTAGACGGCCCGAGTTCCAACTCAAGCGACCGAATGTGAGATCACCTAGACGGCCCGAGTTCGATCTCAAGCGACCGAATGTGAGATCTGTGGTGGACAAGTGGCGCAAGGGCGGGTTTACTCCGGGTTCTCCGGTTTTCCTCGCCATCTCATTCCACCGGTGCTCCATCTTTATTCCATGCATCATCAGTGACGTAGCAGTAAAAGCGGGCGTTAAACACTATAACAAAAATGGAAACTTCATTCTTTGGGTAATCTAGTTCTCTTTTCACTGTCACTCCACCTTTAATATGTAACCTACTTTAGCGTCACCATCTCTTCAGTTTTTTTGTGTGACCTAGTTCACTTTTCACAATGGCTTCACCTTTCAGATGTAGCGAGTTCAGCTTCACTTCATTCACTTTTCTAGTGTGACCTAGTTCAGTTTCACTGTCACTTCAGTTTTCTCTTCTTTGTATATAACACAGTATTGAACAAAGTGCAAAGCAACCTCAGTTCTTTTCACTTCACTCACCGGAGTGTTGAACCTGGTCTCGAATTCTGTACTAGTTGCACTATCACTCGCACATAGATCACACGAGTAACCCACACTTTGCGTTGCATCAACAGTAACTCCCTAACTCACTCACTCATTCGCTCTCGCGAGCAGGCTAACCGATAATAACAGAACTTCTGAAAGAGTTCGCGGAATGCGGTGTAAGAAAGTTCCAAAAGTATTTACTTTGATCTCGAATGCTGCTGGATTTACTTTGAGTGAGAGCGCATGAACTCCTTACCTTTTCAACCAACCAGCTGGCCGCACCGAAGGGCACCGCTATACATGTGATAAGCTCGACACACAGCAGCTGCGTCATAATATAAACTAAGATGATTCGTTTTGGAATCAGAGAAATTGGTGTATTAAACACCAGAAATATGTTGCTGCTGGTGTGTGGCTAGACCTAGTGCTCTTTCTCGTCTGTGGATTAGGATGGGACGGACCCAGGTTAAATAATTGGTGATATGAGCTGCTGGATAATGACCAAACAGGTATAAATTGGTTCATTAAACTTCAATATTCTTATATGATAAAGAATCGTTATAATAACTGAATAAACATGAATAAAACTGAGTAAAAATAGGACAACTTTACAACACTCTCCCTAAAAATGTCTGTGTTGTCTATCTCAGGTGAAAGAGTTTCAAAAGTATCAATATATACGCTTTAACTCCATGGCACGACAGCTCACGGGGAACCTTGGCCTACCGCCCGGCCGCTGCGTCCCCCATCTCGGTCCACTACAGACGTCATGGATGGGGGGCAGTATTGGAGGGTGAGACGTGGTCAGCGCCTCGAGCCCCTCCTGGCCGGTTAATGCGGTCCTCATGACCTGGAGCCGCTACTTCTCAATCAAGTAGCTCCTCAATTGGCCCCCCAGGGACCTTACGAGGCTGAGTGCACCCCGGTCCAGGTCTCCCAGCGGGGGAAAAATCCCCACGCCGGTACTGGGGATCGAACCCAGGTCTTCCGCTTGGTAAGCAGCTGCGCTACCACCGCGCTAAGGAGACGACCCAATATATACGCTATTAATCTTAAAAGTTTAACCATAAGTAGTAAGTGTATTACAAGAACTATAGTCGCGTGACAACGTGAAGCACACAAATTGCAGTAATTGGTTTCTCAGTTGGCAATGAATTAAAATGTTTAGACATACGAGTAAAACATGTGGTATTTTACTTGGTTTGCTTAGGTAGAAAGTATAATAATAAAGCAATTTTACCCACTGCTATATTATTAAATTTGAAAACATGTGTTTTTATTAAAATTTTGGTACAGACAAGTGCGCGGAAACGTGCTGATCCTTGTAGTTTCCTAAATGGTTTTCTTTGTTTAATGTTGATAGAAACTCATCATCTGTTTTACACACCAACTCTGCGTGAACCAATCTCTTATTAGTTTGAATTTCACAACACACGCGCATTGGTTTACTAGTATGAAGAAACATGAAGAAACATTTTACCTGAGTAAGTAAAGAAGCAAGCTTGACTACACGTTCCACAACATCCCTCGAATGAGCCGTCTCTTATTAGTCCGATGTCAAGAGCCTGGCACTCAAATATTAATCTAAAAGCACAGGTTGGTTTTAGACTCAGGCGCGAAGGAAAGGGGTAAAGTAAGGAAAATACTAGATTAAGGTAAGGGGAGGCTGAGCGTGTCAGAAGCGGTTTAATGTTTCCTCAACATCATCCACTGCGGCTTATATCAGCAATATTCCATAAACTCGAATGTAAACTTAGACAGAAATATGATGTGTTACTATCAATATGACTTGTACTACCTATTCTTCAACAAACCAATTGTTGAAAAAAAAAAAATGTAGCCTATCCATTACCCATTTTTCCATATAAACATTTGTGGAAAAGAGCTTAAGCGATAGTCAAATATTTCAAGAGCTGGTCGCAATACGATTTCTTTGAAATTTCGGGAAAGAAAAACAACTAACGACTTCTCAAATGAGAATAGTATAAGTATCTGAAACCAATAACCAGGAATAATTCTGATATAGTTAACTCTACAAAAAATACTTTTGACATAAATTAGTGCTTTAACGAGATCTTCAGGTTTTAGTGATACTGCGGCTATCTCTTGGCGTTTATCAGTTATGCAAAAGTAGGACGTTAGAGGCCAATACCAGAAAAGTCTATATATATTTTGTCATGAAAATAACTTAACCATATAGTATTAATCAAAATTATTAGAGCCATTTTTGAGTAAATTTTAAAAACTATTCCATCTGAAGGGTAGTTTGGGGCGGTGTAATTTATTGAATTTTTTTTCGTGAAATTGGCTATTTCCGAGATATTCTTTGTTATTTTTTCTAGTTTTAAATTACCTGCACTTTTCTCATACATAAATTTGTCAACTCCTGGTCATGCAAGGAAACATCAAACTCATAACTACCAACTTTTAAAATATTTGACTATCGCTTTAGTCTGGTGTACTCACTTATTCCCGTTCTACTTACAAGGCAGTAAATAAGATACTTTCTGCTAATGTTTATCTCGATTAGCATGAAGTAGACAGAAACTTAGAAGGTTTTCAACAAAATTTGTTGCAGAGATTTAGAGAAATATGGATGGAACACATTAATTTTTACTTTCTCTATACGAACTATGTTCATAGTGTATAGAGAAGGTATGTCATTCTACCAAAAAATTCAAAACCGAGATTTCACCGGAAATATATGCTTTAGGGTCCCCTTTATCTAAAAAAAGGATTTTCAGAAAAAGGTCCGTATGTGTGTGTGTGCGTACGTGTGTTTGTGTGTCCGTGTGTCTATGAACACGATAACTCAAAAACGAAAAGTCAGTAAAATAACAAACTTGGTATTTAAGTTTAGAATATACCAGGGATGCGACACGAAGATTTTGAGAAAAATCCCCCCGCCCCAAACTATCCTTTTAACGAAAATTTTGATTTTGTAAAAAATGGTTCTAAAAATTTTGATTAAAATATCTATACTAAAGATATTTACCTGACAAATAAAATGTATATTTTGAATTTTCTGGGAATAACCTCTGAAGACTACTTTATTCTGAGTGAATTTTCCGGAATTTTGTATAACTGCTAAACCGTAAGAGATAGACAAAAATTTACCAGACAAAAAATGTAGAGCACATTAAAACACACAATCTATGTTGTATATATATTTTTTTCTTGGAGTTGATTGTTTTTGAGATATTCCTTGTTTTTGTTTTCAGGGTCGAAAATCTTAATTCTTCTCATACAGGAATTTGTCAACTCATGTCCATACAAACAAAGGAACTTCAGTCACATAGTAACCAGCTTTTGACTATCGCTTTAACCTATGCTAATCCCTTTATTTCCTTTCTACTTACAAGGAAGAAGGTAATAAGACTATTTCTGCTAATTTTTCTAGATTAGCATGAAGTAAATAGAAGCATAAGCTTTTTAAGAATAATTTGTTGCAGGGATATAGAGAAAGTCATGTGAATGGTATATATCAGATTTTTTTTAATTATGCTACTCATTAACTCTCTCCTCTCTCTCTTTCCCTCTCTCTCTCTATCACATACACATACTTACACACATAATGCATACACATACCTTTTTCTAAAATCACTTTTAGGGTTTATAAGAGTATCAAGACACATATTTCTGGTAAACTTTTTACATAAAACCTTTGGGTGGAGTACAATAAATGCTTCCCCTCCCTACTATACTGAGTTTAGCCCAGAGTACAGAATGCAGCGTAAGTTATAAATTTTACTTTGTTTCAGCGTACTACTGCAGATGTATTTATTTTCCGAGTGGTCGGATAAAGTCAATATTTGGGTATTTTAAAACTAAATATTGGCCTTAAGGACAAACATGGCTAAATGTAACACAGAAACACAAATGCAGTTGTACAATACACAAATGCCTGAGGCTGTATAAGCTTATTCGGATGGTGGATGCCTTGTGCTGTTATTCTAGCTCTTAGGAAGCAATTACATTTAATTAGTGACGTTTATACTACTAAAATGTTGACTTCAAAGGCTCTATTTCAGAGCCTTAATGACATTATAAATCACCTGGTTTGTGTGCTTAGTAATTCTATTGAGCTTTGCGCAAAGCGCAAGTCCCAACACTGAGGAGTACGTAAAAGGAGAGATGCAAGCAGTGAAGAGTACATCGAGACTTCTGAACATTTTTTACTTTCTCTACACGTATTATGTACTTAGTGTATAGAGAAAGAATTGCATTCCACCGAAAAATTTGATGCGGAGATTTCACAAAAAACACACGTTTTAAGATCCCCAGTATCAAACAATTTGATGATTTTTATTCACATAACTTTCTCTACATCTCTGCAACAAATATTGTTAAAAACCTTATGCTTCTATTTACTAACATGCTAATCGAGAAAAAGTTAGCAGAAATAGTCTTTATTATTTTTTTCCCTTGTAAGTAGAAGCGAAATAAAGGAGTACCATAAGTTAAAGTGACAGTCAAAAGCTGCTTGCTATGTGATTAAAGCTCCTTTGTTTGTAGGGACAGGAGTTGACAGAGTTGTTTAAAGATGAAATCAATAGCAGGGGATATCTCAAAAACCGCCAACGTCACAAACAAAAGTTATATAACATAAACTGTGTGTTTTAATGAGCTCTATATTTTTTTTGTAGTACGGTTTTGTCTATCCCTTACGGTTTACCAGTTATGCAAAACTCCACAAAATTCGTCCAGTATATAGATGTCTTCAAAGACTATTCCCAGAAAATTGAAGATATACATTTTATTTGTCATGTAAATATCTAAAATATATGATATTTTAATCAAAAGCGTTAGAGCCATTTTTGAGAAAATCAAAATTTTCGAAAAAAACTCCCATTAAAAGGATAGTTGGGGTTGGGGGATATTCTTGAAAATCTTCGTGTCACATCCTTGGAAGATGCTAAACCTAAATACCAAGTTTAGTTTTTAACGGTCTTTTAAGTTTTTGAGCTATGCTGCCCATAGACACACACAGACAGACCGATAGACGGACACACACACGGACATTTTTCTAATTTTTTTTTTATTCAGGGGGTTTCAAAGCATGTTTTTCCAGTGAAATCTCGGTATTGAATTCTTGGGTGCATTACAATACCTTCTCTATACACTATGTACATAGTACGTGTAGAGAAAGTACATGCGCATTCATAACTTTAAGACATTGTGGGACCTAAACTAAAGGAGTCAGAGAAATCTAAAGAAATTTCAAAAAGCAGATGTATTGTGAACCTAGGGTCAAAATATTAGACTAAAGTTTAATGTTTTTGTCTAAAGGGACTTTTTTAGTGGCCTGACAAAAACATAAACAAATTTGACCATAACTTCCAAACCATTGGATTAAAATTGATGAAGTTTGCATTAGATTGCATTAGATTACCTAGGTGATATTAATTTTAAAAATCTGATGTGTTACACTCACATGACTTTCTCTAGCCGTTCTACAAACTTCTTACATAAGATTATTCTTCTTTCTTCAACTTGTTAATCGAGGTATTCAGTACAATGTTCTTATTACTTAGTTCCTTATAAGTAGGAAGAAAATAACTAGGCTAAATCGATAGTCAAATGTTTTAAAAGCCGTTGTTATGCGATTGTCAATACAAATCGCTTCTTTTCTTGGCAAGGAGTAGAAAAAAAGAAAAACGGACAGTCCCGTCTGAGAAAAATAGAAGTACTTCACAACTGAAACTAATAACAATGAATACCTCGAAAATGATAAGCTCCACGAAAAAAATGTCATTGACGTAAGTTGTGTATTTTAACAAAACCTACATTTTTTGTACAATAAGTTTTTGTCTATCTCTTACGGTTTACTAGTTATGCCAAATTAAGCAAAATTCATCCAGAATAAACAGGTCTTTAGAAGCTATTCCCAGAAAATTCAAGATATATATTTTATTTGTCAGGTAAATATATTTAATATACGATATTTTAATCAAAATCGTTAGAGCCATTTTTAAGAAAATCAAAATTTTCGAAAAAAGTTGCATGTAAAGGGTAGTTTGGGGTGGGGGATCTTTCTCAAAATCTTCGTGTCGCATCCCTGGAAGATACTGAACTTGAATACCAAGTTTGGTATTTTAGCTACTTTTCGTTTTTGAGTTATCGTGTTCACAGACACACGGACACAGGGACACACACACATGCTTTTTTTTTGGATTCAGGGGGTCCTAAAACATGTATTTCCGGTGAAATCTCGACATCAAAATTTTGGGTGGAATGCAATACTTCTCTATCCCTATGTACATTGTACATACGGGGCTAGAGAAAGTAAAAAGTTAATATTATTAGTTAAGAATTTCATATTTTCGATCATACATGTCATTAAAACGCGGAAATTGCGAACTGGCGAGAGGAAAAACGGTCAGTTCTGCACCAAGGAGAATCTGCACACATCAAATACGGGCCACCTGTATTGATTCTTTATGTAAATGACTTGCACAAATTCCAAGGAGTTTAGCTTTGTGGTTTGCTGTTATAATTCAAGGACAGGAGGAATAAAGGAACCAACAGAATATAACAAAAGCCTACTTATTCATTCCATTTAACGGCTTAACACTTTCTGTTTTAAACGACTGATAAACAATTGAGCATTCTTGTAGTGTTTATATATTCTGCAAGAACACGAGGTTGAAAGCTACAAGAATCATTGAGATGCATGGCTGTGACCTAGCCTCGCCACGTGTTGATCTCTGTGACGTTTATAGCATATAATGGATGGCCCTGTCAATAGCCCCACATCTGCAGACTACTCTTCCGGTTTCTAATGGAACGCGGAACTTCGCCATTTTCTCTCCTCACTTAAAACAGGCGTTATAAAAACACTCCATGTAAATTATTACTTGTCTAGCTCGCTCTTTGTCAAATTAAAAAGAGAAAGCAGTGAGTTCTTAGGACCCCAGGGAATTACCATATAAAATAGATCTTGCATATGTTTGGTAAACACTGCTTCTAAAGTAATCCATTCACATGACTTTCTCTATATCTCTGCAACAAATTTTTATTAAAAAGTTTATGCTTCTATTTACATCATGCTAAGTGAGAATAAATTAGCAGAAATAGACTTATTATTTGCTTCCCTGTAAGTAGAAGCGAATTAAGGGAGTAACATAGGTTAAAGTGATAGCAAAAGATGGTTGCTATGTGACTGAATTCCTTTGTTTGTATGACCAGGAGTTGACAAATTCCTATATGAGAAAAGTATAAGTTTTTAAAGGCTGAAACAAAAAACAAGGAATATCTAAAAAACGATCAACTCCACGAAAAAAATGTATATAACATAAATTGTGTGTTTAAATGTGCTCTACATTTTTTGTGTGGTAGGATTTTCTATCTCTTACGGTTTACCAGTTACACAAAATTCCGTAAAATGCATCCAGGATAAAGTAGTCTTCAGAGGCTATTCCCAGAAAATTCAAGATATACATATTATTTGTTCAGTATATATCTTTAATATATGGTATTTTAATCAAAATCGTTAGAGCCATTTTTTAGAAATTAAAAATTTTCGAAAATTTTTCCATGTGAAGGGTAGTTGGGGGTGGAGGGATTTTATTGAAAATCTTCATGTGGCATCCTTGGAAGATACTGAACTTAAATACCAAGTTTGGTATTTAACAGTCTTTTCGTTTTTGAGCTATGCTGCCCACAGACAGACACACACACACACACACACACACACACACACACACACACACACACACACAATAAGACAGACACACACATGGACATTTTTCTAAAAATGCTTTTTTGTATTCAGGTGGTCTCAAAACATGTACTTCCGGTGAAATCTCGGTATCGAATTTTTTAGTACAATGCAATACGTTCTCTATACACTATGTACATAGAACGTATAGAGAAAGTAAAAATCTGATCTGACCTTCTCCAGCTGTTCCATAATGAGCCTTCAAGGTTATTCTTTTACCTACATCATGCTAATCAAGATAAACATTAAGAGGCTAAGCAATAATCAAATCTTTTAAAAGCTGATTTCTATGTGAAACAATTGATATAGGGTTCCCTTTGCTTGCTAGGAGTAAACAAATGAAAGACGAAAACAAATATTTCGGTTTGAGAAAAGCCTAAGTAGGTAGCTTAAGACTGAGCCAATTGCTCGGAAAATCTCGAAAACGGTCAATCCTGCAACAAAAATAAAATATGATGTTTTCCATTCACATGGCTTTCTATACATCTTTGCAACAAATTATTGTTAAAAAGCTTATGCTTCCATTTATTACATGCTTCCTTGTAAGTAGAAGCGAAGTAAGGGAGTACCATAGCTTAAAGTGATAGTCAAAAGCAAGTTGCTATGTGACTGAAGTTCCTTAGCTTGAATGGACAAGAATTGACAAGTTGAAAAAAGTATAAGTTTTTCAAAGCTGAAACTAAAAAGAAGGAATATCTCAGAAACGATCAGTTTATTTGTCAGGTAAATATCTTTAATATACGAATTTTGATCAAAATCCTTAGAGCCATTTTTGACAAAATCAAAATATTCGAGAAAAGTTCCATGAAAAGGGTAGTTTGGGGTGGGGGGATTTTTCTCAAAATCTTCGTGTCGCATCCCTGGAAGATATAAAACTTAAATACCAAGTTTGGTATTTTACCGACTTTTCATTTTTGAGCTATCGTGTTCACAGACACACGGACACACTGACACACGGACCTTTTTCTGAAAATGCTTTTTTTTTTTTTTTTTTTTTTGATAAAGGGGACCCTAAAACACATATTTCCGGTGAAATCTCGGTATCGAATTTTTGGATGAAGTGCAACAACTTCACTATACACTATGTACAAGGTACGTATAGAGAAAGCAAAAGTCATCTCATCAATTTTCTTTTGTACTATTTTTATCCAAGCATACAAATTTTCAAGCTTCTGTTTCGAAAAATGCATTGTGTGGAACAATTTAAAGTTTTGAAAACGCTGAAAAATAAAAATATGATAAAATATGGTTTAAGGTTTAACATACAATTTAACACTGTTTCTTTGCTAGCCTTAGTATTTCATAATCTCCTGCAGAAAAGTTTAAACCAATAATATGTCAACTTTCACGTACTGTTTTATACTAACTCCGAGGCATATATAAAGCAAAGGAAAATTGCAAGTTATTAGGTCCGAGTGAGGCTGCACTCTGCCGCCAAACAGTCTCTATTTTACGGCCGGAAATATGTTGGTGGGATGTGGGGAGGCCCGTCGGGTGCTCTATCTTGAATGTGGTTTAAAATGGGGAGGCCCCAGGTTAAATAATCGGTGATACAGCATGCCTGGATGATGACGGGGCAGGTAGAAGCACTCGGTGTTCGTCCTGTTTTGTAAATTTTGAAGCATATTACTATACCCCCTTTTTACTTTCTCTATACGTACTGTGTACATAGAGAAGGTATTGCATTGTACCCAAAAATTCGATACCGAGATTTCAGCGGAAATACATGTTTTGAGACCACCTGAATAAAAAAAAAAGCATTTTAGAAAAATGTCCGTGTGTGTGTCTGTGTGTATGTGTGTGTGTCTGTGGACAGCCTAGCACGAAAACGAAAAGACCGTTAAATACCAAACTTGGTACTTAATTTCCATATCTTGCAAGGATGCGACACGAAGATTTTCAAGAAAGTCCTCCCAACCCCAGCTACCCTTCACATGGAAATATTTTCGAAAATTTTGCTTTTCTAAAAAATGGCTCTAACGATTTTGATTAGAATATCATATTGGCAAATAATATGTATATCTTGAATTTTCTGGGAATAGCCTCTGAAGACTACTTTATTCTGGATGAATTTTACGGAATTTTGTGTAACTGGTAAACCGTAAGAGATAGACAAAAACTTACCCCACAAAAAATATAGAGCAGATTAAAACACACAATTTATGTCATAGCCCGCCTGGGTAGCGTGGTGGTAGCATGTCTGCCTCACGTTCAAAAGGTCGTGAGTTCGAATCTCGCTTAGGGTGAGTTACCCGGGTAAGATTTTTTCGGGGTTTTCCCTTATCCTGAGAAGACGAATGTCGAGTAACTTTAAGCTCCATGGACCCCGAGATCATTTGAGCATCATATCATCAATTGTATTCATCGTCCGATATGACCAAACCAGGTTAAAGGACGTTAAACTACAAAACAAAAAAACAAAAAATTGTTACATTTTTTTCGTGGAGTTGGTCGTTTTTGAGATACTCCTTGTTTTTGGTTTCAGCTTTAAAATTTATAATTTTCTCATACAGGAATTGAACAATTGCTGTCCATACAAACAAAGAAACTTCAGTCCCATAGCAACCATCTTTTGCTATCACTTTCACCTTAGTTACTCCCCAATTTCGCTTCTACTTACAGGGAAGCAAGTAGTAAGACTTTTCTGCTAATTTTTTCTCACTTAGCATGAAGTAAATAGAAGCATAAACTTTTTAACAAACATTTGTTACAGAGATATAGAGAAAGTCATGGGAATAGATTACATCATATTTTTTTCTTCATTTTTTGCACTTTTTCCATCAGTTTTTACACATGGGTGTCCTTAAAAGAAACTGCTTTTTTGAGACTTCAGTCACTATATTCCATTAGAGCTTCTAAAAGCACACAAGGAAGTATTAATACATTATTGCGTAAGGAGATATCTTGATGGCAGAAATGTTTGGTATGGAAACGCGGACAGTATTTGTTGACACGGATGGGTGTTCCACGCAGCACGTGTTTAAGTGGTGTGGTGGCTATTCTGAGAGAACCTTCCAGACCTGGGCAGGTCACTCACGTCGTAAAGAGGAAGTGTTGGGGCAAGTTAACGGCTCTATTCATAACGTCCTTCATAAAGAAACAAAGTAAAGAGAATTAGGTCCAAAGAAACAAAACGCCTTGCTTTAGGGCATCTCATTGCGGCATCTCAAGCAACGTCAGGAGCGGGAGTTACATTTTTTGATGAAAGTTATTGTTGGTGGTGATGAAACCTGCTGCGCAGCAAGTTTCCTCACGGTTTCTCTGCTGATGGAGCGTTGTGGCGTAATGCCTCCAACTATATTAAACACACACAGAATTGCTTTTTACTTGCTGACACTTTATATGTACATACTTTATAGAGAAGATATAGCATTCCACCCAAAATTAGATACTGAGATTTCACCGGAAATACACAATTTGGTGTCTCCTGTCTCAAAAAAAATTTAAAGAAAAGGTTCGTGTATTTGTGTGTCCGCATGTTTAAAAACGAAAAGTTTGTAAAATACCAACCTTGGTATATAAGTACACGAAGATTTTGAGGAAAACCTCCCCACCCCCAACTACCTTTTACATGGAAAATGTTTCTAAAATTTGCATTTTCTCAAAAATGGATGTAACAATTTTGATTAAAATTTCATAACTTCTAAAGACATCTTAATTCTGAATGAATTTTGCAGAATTTTGCATAACTGGTAAACCGTAAGGAATAGACACACTATATAAAAAAACACGATTTATGTTATATACATTTTTTTCGTGGAGTTGATCGTCTTTACTTTCTCTACTCGGATTATATGCATAGTGTATAGAGAAGGTATTGTAAAGCATCCAAAAATTTCACCGGAAATACATGCCCCCCTGAATCCAAAAAAAGAAAATTTTGGAAAAAAGTCCGTGTGTATCAGTGGATAGCAAAACCGAAAGAAAAAACCGTTGAATACCAAACTTGATATTTAAGTTCAGTTTCTTCCAAAGATGTCACATGAAGATTTTCAAGAAAATCCCCCAACCCCTAACTACCCTTTACATAGAAAATGTTTCGAAATTTTTTATTTTCTGAAGAATGGCTCTAGCGATTTTAGTTAAAATCTCTTTAAAGTATTTTATATTACAAATAAAATGTACATCTTGAATTTTCTGGAGACTACTTTATTCTTGATGAAATTTACGGAGCTGTGCGTGACTGCTAAACTGTAAAAGAAAAAACAAAAAATGTAGAACACGTTAAAAATCACAATTTATGTTATATACACTTTTTTCGAGGAGTTGATCGTTTTTTAGATATTCCTTGGTTTTCGTTGTAGCTTTAAAAAACTTAAACTTTTCTCATACAGGAATTTGTCAACTCCTGGCCACTCAAACAAAGGAACTTCAGTCACATAGCAACCAGCTTTTGAACCTATGATACTCCCATATTTCGCTTCTACTTACAAGGAAGCAAGTAATAAAACTATTACTGCTATTTTTTCCCCGATTAGCATGAAGTAAATAGAAGACTAAGCTTTTCAACAATAATTTGTTGCAGAGATGTAGAACACATCAGCTTTTTGATGACAGTTATTGTTGGTGGTGATGAAACCTGGTCCACAACAGTCGCACAGACTGGAAGAGAACTCGTCCTGGTGGGTTTCTCTGCTGATGAACCCTTGTGGTGTAATGACACTATTGTGAAGTCTCTGTACCCTCCAACGATATTAAACACAACAAGAACTGTACTATGTATATAGTGTATAGATATTTCGCCCGACATACACATTTTCACATCTCTTGTATTAAATATCTGATGTGTTATACTCACATGACGTTTTCTAGCTACTTTAAAAACATACGAAAGATATTTCTTCTTTCAACCATGCTAATCGGGTTAAACATTAGCAGAATTTTATTACTTAGCCCCTTATAAGTAGAATTGAACTAAGTAAAAGTGATAGTCAAATGTTTTAAAAGCTGTCGTTATGCGATTGTCATTGCAGATCACTTCTTTGCTTGGTCAGGAGTAGAAGAAAAGAAAAACGGACACTTCCGCCTGAGTAAAGTATAGGTATTTCACAATTGAAACTAATAACAAAGAATACCTCGAAAACAATAAGCTCCGCGAAAAAAATGTATATCACATAACTTGTGTATTTTAACAAGATATACATTTTTTATACAGTAGTTTTTGTCTATCTGTTACGGTTTACTAGTTATGCCAAATTAAGCAAAATTCATCCAGAATAAACAGGTCTTTAGAAGCTATTCCCAGAAAATTCAATATATACATTTTATTTGTGATAGAAATGTCTTTAATATGTGATATTTTAATCAAAATCGTTAGAGCCATTTTTAAGAAAAACAAAATGTTCACAATTTTTTCCATATAAAGGGTAGTTAGGGGTGGGGGGATTTTCTTGAAAATGTTCGTGTCGCATCCTTGGAAGATACTTAACTTAAATACCAAGTTTGGTATTTAACCGTCTTTTCCTTTAGGAGCTATGTTGCCCACAACCTCCCCCTCCGCACACACACACCTAGACACTCACGGACCTGTTTTTGAAAAAGCTCTTTTTTGGATTCAGGGAGTCCTAAAACATGTACTTCCTGTGAAATCTCGACACCGAGTTTTTGGGTGGAATACAAAACTGTTCTATCTCTATGTATATTGTACATATCGGGCTACAGAAAGTAAAAAAAGTATTTTCAGAAAAGGATTTTGTGTGTGTGTCCGTGTGTTTGTGAACTTTATAGCTTAAATACGAAAAGCCTGTAAAATACCAAATGTCTCTATCGTTTTGATTAAAATATCCTATATAAAAACATATTTTAAAATATGATTTACCTGGTAATAGCTTCTGAAGACATCTTTACTCTAAATGTAGATCTCGTTAAAATATGGATTTTATTTCATATACTCTTTTTTCGTGGAATTGGCCGTTTTTGAGATATATTTTGTTATTAGATTTAGTTTTAAAATACATACCTTTTCTCATACTGGAATTGTTCCACTCAATTTGACTGTACAAACAAAGGAACTTCAATCACATAGCAACCAACTTTTAAAACATTTGATTACCCGTTTACCGAATGGTACTCCCTTATCTCTGTGCTACGTACAAGGAAGCAAGTAATAAGAACAATTTTGCTATGAAAGTATCTTAAACATAAGGTATTCTATACAAAATTGTTAGAGCCATTTTTGAAATTTTGGGATTTTGTTCAAAATCTTCCTGCCATATCCTTGGAAGATGCTCAACTTAAATACAAAGTTTTTGTTTTTGAGTATGCTGCCCACAGAAACATATACCCACACATACACATACGGACGTTTCTTAAAATTCTCTTTTGGAATCAGGGCATCTCAAAACATGATTCTCGGTGTAATCTCGATATAGGATTTTGGGGTGCAGAAAAAGTAAAAATCTGATGTGTTCCATACACATGGCGTTTTCTACCTATTCCGCAACAAATTATTTTTACAGAAGTCTACTCTTCTCTCTACCTTTTGCTGATCGAGATAAACATTAGCATAAACTGTTTAAACACCAATAGTTAAGTGCCGTACAAGTAGAAGGGAAATAAGGGAATACATGAGACTAAAGCGAGAGTCAAATATCTTAAAACGTGGTTGCTATGTCATTTAATTGAAATTCCCTTCTTTTTGCCGTTTGAGAAAAAGTTTAAATATTTTAAAACTGTAACCAATAACAACGAACATCTCAGAAATACTCAGCTGTACAAAACCTGTTCATGACAAATTGTGAGTATTAAGGGGATCTACATTTTTACTTTCTCTACACGTACTATGTATATAGTGTATAGAGAAGGTATTGCATTCCACCCAAAAATTCGATACTGAAATTTCATTGGAAATACATGTTTTGGGTCCCGCTGAATCCAAAAAAAGTATTTTCAGAATACGGTCACAGTGTGTGTGTGTGTGTGTGTCTGTCTGTCTGTCTGTCTGTCTGTCTGTGGACAGCGTAGCTCAAAAACAAAACGCCCCTTTGAATACCAAACTTGGTATTTAAGTTTGGTGCTTTCCAAGAATGCTACACGAAGATTTTCAAGAATATCTCCCCTCTCCCAACTACCCCTTACATGGAACTTTTTTTAGAAAAGTTTGATTTTCTTAAAATTGGCTCTAACGATTTTGATTAAAATATCGTATATTAAAGATATTTACCTGAAAAATAATATGCATGTCTTGAATTTTCTGGGAATAGCCTCTAAAGACTGCTTTATTCTGGATCAATTTTACGGCATTTTGCATAACTGCTAAACCATAAGAGATGGACAAAAACTTACCACACAAAAAATGTAGAGCACGCTAAAACACGAAATTTATATAATATACATATTTTCGTGGAGTTGATTGCTTTTTATATACTCCTTGTTTTTGGTTTCAGCTTTGAAAAACATACTTTTCGAGTACAGGAATTTGTCAACCTCTGTCCATACAAACAAAGGAACTTCAGTCACACAGCAAAGAGCTTTTGACTATCACTTTAATCTATGATATTTCCTTATTTCACTTCTACTTACAAGAAAGCAATTAATAAGACTATTTCAGCTAATTTTTTTTTTTTTTTTTTTTGGATTGGCATGAATTAAATAGAAGCATAAGCTTTTTAAGAATAATTTGTTATAGAGATGTAGAAAAAATCATGTGATTGTAACACAGCGGATTTCTTGTGTAGCTTTTGTTACAGCTTACCAGTTATACAAAACTCATCCAGAATGGAGAGGTATTAAGAATCTATTCTCAGAAAATTTAAGATATACGTTTTATTTTTTATGAACATATCTGAAAAAGCGACAGTCAAATGCTTTAAAATGTGCTGGCTACGTAATTCAATTTAGATTCCCTTCTCTTTACGTGAACAGGAAGAAACATAAAAGGAATATGAAACGAATGGGAAGGTCCGGCTTGAGAAAAGTTTTATATATTTTAAATCTATAACCAATAACAACGAATATCTCGGAAATGCTTAACTGTACAAAAACTGTAAATGATATAAATTGTGTGTTGTAAAGAGATCTACATTTTGTGCGGTTTTTGTTACGGCTTATCAGTTACACAAAACTCATCCATAATCAAGAGGTGTTTAGTGGCTATTTTCAGAAAATTCAAGATATGCATTTTATTTGATTTTAATCAAAATCGTTAGCCATCTTTATGTTTTAGGGTCCCCTTTATCTAAAAAAAGTATTTTCTGAAAATGGTGCGTGTGTGTGTGTCCGTGTGTCAATGTGTCCGTGAACACGATAACTCAAAAACGAAAAGTCGGTAAAATACCAAACTTGGTATTTAAGTTTAGAATCTTCCAGGGATGCGACACAAAGATTTTGAGAAAAATTTCCCCACCCCAAACTACCCTTTACATGGAACTTTTTTCGAAAATTTTGATTTTCTAAAAAATGGCTCTAACGATTTTCATTATCGTATATTAAAAATATTTACCCGACAAATAAAATGTATATTTTGAATTTTCTGGGAATAGCCTCTGAAAACTACTTTATTGTGGGTCAATTTTATGGAATTTTGCATAACTGCTAAACCGTAAGAGATAGACAAAAACTTACCATACAACAAATGTAGAGCACTTTAAAACACACAATTTATGTTATATACATATTTTTCGTGGAGTTGATTGTTTTTAAGAGATTCCTTGTTTGTGGTTTCAGCTATAAAACACATACTTTTCTCATTCAGGACTTTGTGAACTCGTGTCCATACAAACAAAGAAACTTCAGTCACATAGCAACCAGCTTTTGACTATCACTTTAACCCTGGTAGTCCCTTATTTCGCTTCTACTTACAAAGAAGCAAGAAATAAAGACTATTTCTGCTAATTTTTTCTCGATTAGCAGGAAGTAAATAGGAGCATAAGCTTTTTAAAAATAATTTATAGCAGAGATATAGAGAAAGTCATGTGAATGGAACATATCAGATTTTTGAGAAAATCAATGCAAAGTGGTTTGAACTTTTCTTGGATACTTTCATGTCGATCATTGAAGATGCACAGGTAGATATTTTAAGTTCGGTATTTAACGCACAATTCGTTTTTAAATATGCAGTTCACAAACGCTCGGACCTTTTCCCGAAAATGTTTTTATTGAGTTTAAGAGACCTCAAAACATATATTCGTGGTGTAATTTGGTACATAGTTCGTGTAGAGAAGGTAGAATTTATTAACCTTAAATATCCAGCTCTTTGCAGTTTATTTTCACAGCATATATACAATGGGTTATGCAACTTTGATTGAGCAAATTTCATTTGTCCAAACGTAAAAGCGGTTTGCGCCATCCTACAAAAGATGGTTGACCGAGGTTTCCATTCAGGCTTGGTGTGTATAATAGATTAGCTTCCTAACGCGCTCTATTCGCAGTGTGTTTGAGTTGTTAATGTGTTTAATCAAAGTGATCCTCTAAGCAGAATTGCATTTAATAGACGTTTGCACGGCGTTTAAAACCTTTAGAATGGTTATCTTCTTTAAACGAACTTCATTGAGGTTTCTAGCCGTTATGATAAAAAGTAAAAAAATAATTATAATAAAAAATCTGATGTGTTCCATTCACATGACTTTCTCTACATCTCTGCAACAAATTATTGCTATGTATGGACAGGAGTTGACAAAAACTTTCAAAGCTGAAATCCAAAAACAAGGAATATCTAAAAAACGATCAACTCCACGAAAAAATGTATATAACATAAATTGTGTGTTTTAAAGTGCTCTACATTTGTTGTATGGTAAGTTTTTGTCTATCTCTTACGGTTTAGCAGTTATGCAAAATTCCATAAAATTTACCCACAATAAAGTAGTCTTCAAAGGCTATTCCCAGAAAATTCCAGATATACATATTATTTGTCAGGCAGACATCTTTAATATATGATAGTTTAATCAAAATCGTTAGAGCCATTTTTAGGAAAATAAAAAATTTCGAAAAATGTTCCTTGTAAAGGGCAGTTTGGGGTGGGGGGATTTTTCTCAAAAGTTTCCTGTCACATCTCTGGAAGATACTAAACTTAAATACCAAGTTTGGTATTTTACTGACTTTTCGTTTTTGGGTTATCGTGTTCACAGACACACGGACAAATACACACACGGACCTTTTTCTGAAAATGCTTCTTTTGGTTAAAGAAGACCCTAAAACATATATTTCCGGTGAAATCTCGGTATCGAATTTTTTGGTGGAGTGCAATACCTTCTCTATATACTATGTACATAGTACACGTAGAGAAAATACAGTTTTTAAATATAACACTAATTAATATCTCAAGCAATACTATTTCTTTCTTGATAATCAATATTGGTTTCTGGAGAAATTGATTAGTATTGCTTTCTTCAGTTATTCATTACCTAATATTGCTTTCTTTAGATATCAAATAGTAAGTAACTATTGTATTCTTGAGATATTCATTGCGTACAATTGCTTTATTCACATATCAATTTCTTGAAATAATAATTATTACTGCTTTCTTGATATATAAATTAGTATTGGCTTTTTCATGATAACTAATATTTCTTTTTTGTTATATTATTCAGTATCGCTTTGCTTTAACATTGATTTAGTATTGCTTTCTTGAGACATTAACTATTTTGCTATACTAAGATATAAATTGCTATCGCTTTCTGATATATTAATTAGTGATTTTAGACCGCCTGCGGTGCCATTAGTAGTTAAAGCGGGCGTTAAACACTACCAAAAAAAAAAAAAGTGATTTTAGATATTAATCAGTATTGCTTTCTTGTTAAATTAATTAAAATTACTTTCTTGACAAATTAATTAGTATTTCTTTCATGAAATATTAGAATTAATATTGCTTAATTAATACCAGGAAAAGAATATTAATTAATATCTCAAGAACGAAATATTAATTAATATCTCAGGAAAGCAATATTAATTAATATCTCAAGAAAGGAGTACTAATCAATATTTCAAGAAAGCAATTGACTGATATTTCTATTGACATTAATTGCTAATAACAACTGCACACAAGATTACATCTGTAGTTCTAATACTTTAGAAATTACCGTTATCATTCCGGGACGAATGAAATAAAATCATATTTTAAACAATTTTCAAATAAATGACGTGTCAATTTAATAAAATTATGCTTATCACACACATGCACACACGGACATTTATCTTCATTTGGATTCTGCGGACCTCAAAAAACATTATATCCCTCGAAAGCTTCACATCGGGTTTTTGGGTGGAATAGAATAGTTTCTCTACCTAGTATGTATATTGTACCTGCTAGATGAAGCAAACATGAATGTTTTTCCACGAAAATAAAGCGGATTTCATTCTAGAGCAAACAATTGCAGCTCTGGCTCTGTTTTCATCGGCGACAGGTTTGACACCGAAAGATTATTTCCACTCCTACCGATATTTACAAAGTAACGTCGTGGTCCATTAAAAGCTCATCCATCAAGTTCTCTCACTCCTACCGCTGCACCTTACTCTCCACAATTAACGACCTTCGGGGTCCCTGTTAAAGGGGACCGTCCTTTCTTCTCTTGCGCCAGCTAAAACTGAAAACTTTAAGTTCCCTAAATTAATTATGGTAATGAATTAGCATTAATACACTCTGTCGTCTGTCAGTATACCTTATTATCTTCCCCCTTTTTCTCCCACAAGGGTTCTTGTCGTGTTTTCTAATAATCGCTTTAAAGGCTGCATGCCGTGTTTTAAAACTTCAGTGTCAAAGTAACTTAAAATGAAATGAATCGAATCTAACAATCTAACAACATCTATATTTTGTGTATGTTAGTGTGAGTGTATATGTGAGTGTATCTATTAGTATGTATACAAGCTGTTTCAAAACGACGCCAAACGATATCAGTCGATTAGCTTACACTTTGTCGCAACTTTCAAACTCTTCTATTTAAATAGCACACATTTGGGATTAGGCAGCGAAGGAACAACGGTTGTCATACGCCACGTAAACAACCTCAGAACATGTTATACGAAACACATAACAAAACCCACATGCTAGGTTTTCTATTACTAAGGTGACCTGTGCCGCGCCGGCGTGTCTATCTAACTACGCCTACACCACGCGACTGGGACCTTCGCTACCAACCGGCATCTCGCTTGGAGTGGACCAGGCACGTGCCATTTGGTTATGTGCGACTGCCCAATCCATGATGATTTTATGGCAGTTTTTGAATGTGCCGAATATAGAGCTGAAAATTGTATTCACGTATCACGAACGGTATGACCAACAAGGTCCACATCTACGTTTGGTGTCGTTTTAAAACACTCTGTGTGTGTGTGTGTTTGTTGTTGCTCTCCATGGCGTAATGGTTACCATGGTAGCATCTAAAATTAACAGAAGTGCGGAACAAGCAATTGCAGAAGACATCATAAAACATTCCGTAGCCATTTTTCGAAATTATTTGTATGGTTTAAACAGAACGTAAAACGTATTATGGTTTATATAGACATTGCACTTCGTAAAGAGAATACTGAAGAAGGGGAGAGCAAGGTCCAGGGAAATTGCCTACAAGTCCTTAGTGCGGCCAGTTATGGAATATGGAGTAGCATGCTGGGGCACATACAGGGTTAATCAAACTGATTCGCTGTAAAAGATATAGAGATTAAATTCATAAAGAGAGGTAAAGATTTTGGAAGAAGAGAATAAATGGGAGCCGCTAAAAGTTAGGCATAAAACACATAGATTGGTCGCGCTACTTAAAGCTTATACTGGTTACATTACCTGCACGTTCTTTTGATATGTTTACAACTTTAATCTGCGGTCTTCCAGTACTAAACGTTGAATTTTTTCAATAAACTCTGGAGTTGTCACTTCTACAGGGCGTCCAGAGCGAGGTTCATCACTAGTGCTCACATGTCCCAAACTCTGCAAACCACCTTTTAATCGTTGAATATGAATGAGCAGAGTCTGATTACCTTAGGTGTTAAGCCTTTCAAGTGGTAGTATTTAATCACAGCTCGTTTTTCCAAATCCTTTATTTTCGTGAAAACTCTAAAGTTGTCTTGGTTAAAATGCTGTCATTCGAAAACTAAAGAAGCTATTGAACTGTAATTATGGATACAAGCTAGTCCAAAGTTAAATTATACGATGCTACCGTCTAACTGGCCTAGTGACGTCATATCTGTGTGAGGCCCCAGACTTATCAGCCGACCCTTGTATAATACTTGTATGTGTATATTTATAAACTAATATATTTTCTAAAGTTGCTCAAAGTAACACATTAAGCGCCAGACTCAATACTGTTTTATGGTAACACTTCCTAGCTGTAATTCATCACTTAGGAATGATCCTAATGAGAGTTCAACTCAGTATGCAAATTTAAAAGTGATCTAACAAACATGTGTCCAGAATGGATGCCACTACTGTAGTTTTAAGTACTAACCACTAAACTCGAAAGAAATTGTACCCAAATAGGTTGACTCAACGGAGATTGGAACCCAGGACTCGGAATAAGAGGCAAGATATAGATATTGCTTAGGAAGGGTGGTCTTGATGCTGCATGTATATAATGGTGAAACAGGAAATCTTTTATGTAAAGTGTCGAAAGACCCGGGCTGATTGAACCTGATTCGAAAATAGGGCTAACAATCTGCTATACCCAATGAATACGGAATTTTTTCACATGTTTATTTTCGCTAGACGTGTAAATAAAACCTTGTGCGCATTTCCTGAAAGTTAACTATGTAGCCATCCAGCCGTGCGAAAATCCGCTGCACTGGCAAACCTTCCCATCGAGTGCAGTAGGCTGTAATTATTGTATTTTCATTCGTTTGAACCAATCTGAACTTTTGGAACCGGATTCCCACGCTAGTGAGTTCATATAAAAAAAAACCCTGACAAAAACAGAAAGGAAATAAAAAACGGATAGGCTTTCAAGGGAACAACATTATAAATTCCATGTGAGAGGAGCTTCATTTGCAGCTCACTTTGATGCAGCCGTTCCGAAATGAATAAGATGAAACTTCAATAATATTGAAAGAATTTCTTCAGACGAAAATACAAAAACCACCTGGAACCTATGCTTTAAGAGAGCTTTAAACGTTAGCAATCAATTTCATCGCCCTCATTCGTTTCTCCTGGAAGGAAAAAAAAAAAAAAAGTCGGTGTTACATTCACATAACTTTCTCTACCTTTTCTAGAAATTATTCTTACAAAAGATTATCCTTTTATTTGCTTATACTATACCGGATAAACTTAAGCAGAAATTCTCTTAGAAGGGAAATCACGAATACACCAGGCTAAAGCGATGCTATTTTTTTAAAGTGGTCGCTATGAACAATTGAAGTTCAGTTCGCTTTGCATTGGCAAAGAAATGATACCGAAAGTGACCCCGTTTGAGAGGTTATGTAGTTCAAAACTGACGCCAACAACTATGAATATCTCGGAAACTGTCCTCTCTACAACAAAAATCTGATGTGTTCCATTCACATGACTTTCTCTACATCTCTACATTGCTAAAATGCGTGTGCTACTATTTACTTCATGCTATTTGAGAAAAAATAAGCAGAATTAGTCTTATTATTTGCTTCCTTGTAAGTAAAAGCGAAATATGGGAGTACCATAGGTTAAAGTGACAGTCAATAGCTGGTTGCTATGTGACTGAAGTTCCTTTGTTGTATGGACAGGAGTTGACAAATTCCCGTGTGAAAAAAATGTGTGTTTTAAAAGCTGAAGCCAATCACAAGGCCTAACTCAAAAACGATCAACTCGATGAAAAAAAATCATATAACATAAGTTGTGTGTTTTATCATGATCTACATTTTTTATGCTATAAGTTTTTGTCTATCCCTTACGGTTTACCAGTTATGCAAAATTAAATAAAAATCATTCAGAATAAAGCGGTCTTTAGAGGCTATTCCAGAAAATTAAAGATATACAAATTTATTTGGCAAAGCAAATATGTTAAATATAAGAGATTTTAATCAAAATCGTTAGAGACTTTTTTGAGAAAACAAAAACTTTTAATTTTTTCCATGTAAAGGGTAGTTGGGGTGGGGGGGATTTTCTTGAAAATCTTTGTGTCGTATCCTTGGAAGATACCAAACTTAAATACGAAGTTTGGTATTTAACGGTCTTTTCGTTTTTGAGCTCTGCTGTCCATAGACGCGCGCGCGCACACACACAAACACACACAAACACTCTTTCTCTCTCTCTCTCTCTCTCTCTCTCTCTCTCACACATGAACCTTTTTCCAAAAATTTTTTTTTTGGATTCAGGGGAATCCAAAACATGTATTTCCGGTGAAATCTCGGTATCGATTTTTTGGGTGGAATATTATACCTTCTCTATACACTATGCACATAGTACGTGTACATAAAATAAGAATGTCTACGACAGATTGTGTGTTAAAACGAGATCCACATTTTTTGTGAAATAATGTTGTGTATTTCTTACGTTTTACGTTGTGCAAAATTTAGCAAAGTTCAACCAGAATGTACAGATCTTCAGAAGCTACTCCGGAAAATTCAATAAATACATTTTATTTATCATGCAGATATTTTTAATATACAGTATATTAATCAAAATCGTTAGAACCATTTTTGAGAAAAAGAGTGGTAAAATTTTCCATGTAAAGGGTAGCTGGGAATGGGAGGATTTTCTTGAAAATGTTCCTGTCACATCGTTAGAATATAAAAAACGTAAATACCTAGTTTGGTATTTAACGGTCTATCAGTTTTTGAGCTATGCTCTTCACAGTCATGCACACGCACGCCTAAAAATGCTCTTTTTTGACTCAGACAAAATCTCGACATCGAATATTGAGTGGAGCACAATATGTCTCTATACAATATGTGCATAGCACGTGCAGAAAAAGTAAAACATTTTTCCATGTAATAATTCACGTTGATCGAGAGAAATGGCTTCTTAACACGCTTCGTTAAAGATACTGTGAGCAGAGACGATTCTGTAAGTAGTGCTGGCCTAGAAATGCTATAAAAACAACTGAACAGTGAAAACTGGCAAAGGGTATTGAAGCACACCTCTGAGGTGCGGAATTACATGTCTACTAACATTCAAGAGGTCCCAAGTTCGAATCTTTTCAGGGTTTTATTTTTTATTTAATTTATTTATTTTTTGTTTTCCGGAGTTTTACTTATAATGTGCATTGAGAAGACAAATTTTCGGCAACTCTAACTCTATGGATACCGGGATCATTTCAGCATCATTTCACACATTTCATTCATTTGTGATCCAATATGATCTTCCAGTTTAAAAGACGTTAAAATGAGCGAAAATTTAACTCAATAAGTAATATAATCTCGGAAATGGTTGGTATTACAAAAATGTTTTGAAGTGACTGATGTATTTTAAAGAGAGATTTTACGTTCTTGTCTACCTCTTATAACTTAATATACGATATATATCGTATATCATTTAAAATCCCTTCCAAATGAGGAGTACCATTTCCATAAAATCAACATGTAGATTTTATTTCACATGTAAATATCTTAAACATATATCTAATATCTTTAATAAAAATCTTAGAGCAATTTTTCAGAAAATCAAACATTTTGTAAAAGCTTCCAATAAACGATAGCTTAGGAGGGATTTTCTTTTGGAGGATGTCCTATTTTAGTATGGAAATTTAGTGTTTTGGGGGAATTTATTTTTACTTTCTCTAGCACGTTTGTACAACACGTCTATATAAGTACACAAGTATTCCACCCAAATATTCAATTCCGAGATTTCACTTAAGTACATGCTTTTAGGAGACCTTAAAACAGAAGAAAAAAAAAAAAAAAAAAAAAAAAAAAAAAAAAAAAAAAACGTTTTAGAAAAAAATATCCATTGCTGTGGGTGTATATGTGGGTTTGAACAACATAACTCAAAACGAGAACAAATAAACTTTGTATTTAAATTTGCTATCTTCTTACGATGAGACACGAAGATTTTCAGGAAAACCCTCCAAACTCCAAACTACTCTTTACATGGAACATTTTATGAAACATTAGATTTTATCATAAATAACTCTAACGATTAAGATTAAAATGTTGTACATTAAAATATTTACATGATATATAAAACATATATCCTGAATTTACAAGGAAGCAAGTAATAAGATTATTTCCGCTAATTTTTTGCCGATTAGCATGAAATAAATGGAAGCATAAGCTTTTTAACAATAATTTATTGCAGAGGTGTAGAGAAAGTCATGTGAATAGAGCACGTCAAATTTTTACTTTCTCTACACGTACTACGTACATAGTGTATTGAGAAGGTATTGCATTCCACCCCAGAATACGATACCGAGATTTCACCGGAGGTATATGTTTTGGTGTCCTCTATCTAAAAAAAACATTTTCGGAAGAAGGTCCAAGTGTGTGTGTGTGTGTGTGTGTGTGTGTGTGTGTGTGTCTGTGTGTGAGTTTTGAACACGATAACTTAAAAACGAAAAGTCTGTAAAAGACCAAACTTGGTATTTAAGTTTAGTATCTTCCAGGAACGCGACTCGAAGATTTTGAGAAAAATCCCCGCACCCCCAACTACTCTTTATATGGAACTTTTTTCGAAAATTTGGTTTTCTCAAAAATGGCTGTAACGATTTTGATTAAAATATTGAATATTAAAGCTATTTACCACACAAATAAAATGCATATCTTGAATTTTCTGGGAATAACCTCTGAAGAGTACTTTATTCTAGATGAATTTTAATGAACTTTGAATAACTGCTAAACCGTAAGAGATGGACAAAAACTTACTATACGAAAAATGTAGAGCACGTAAAAACACACAATTTATGTTATAAATTTTTTTTGGTGGAGTTCATCGTTTTTGAAACATTCCTTGCTTTTTGTTTCTGCTTTGAAAAACTTAATTTTTCTCATACAGAAGTCGTCAACTCCTGTCCATACAAAGGAACTTCAATGACATAGCAACCAGCTTTTGACTTCACTTTAATCTGTGGTACTCCCTTATTTCGCTTCTACTTACAAGGAAGCAAGTAATAACACTATTTCTCCTAATTTCTTTCTGATTAGCATGAAGTAAATAGAAGAATAAGCTTTTTAAGAATAATTTGTTGCACAAACGTAGAGAAAGTTATGTGAATGGAACACATTAGATTTTTTCCCTTTTTTCCTTTCTGTTTTGTTTTTTTTTTGTTTTTTTTTTTTTAATGTTTTGCTCCTGCCCAAGAAAAAAGAAATTAGTTTAAAATTAAAATCACACAGCGATAACTTTTAAAATACTTGAATGTCTCTTTGGCCTAGTGTATTCCCTTGGTTCCTTTCTGCCTATAAGAAACTAAGAAGTAAGGTCGTTTCTGGGTGAATAAACCACTATCGTTTCTTCATATTTATAATTTGATTGAAAGCAGTGTTAAACTAGGGACATTTAGACGGAAATAGTTACGATTTTTAGTAAAACAATGGATTATATTAATCAAATGCTATACTTAGTGTCCAGAAGAAATTTAAGATTTTTTACTTAGAAACTCTAACAAGATGTCTTATTTAAAAAATCTTATGTGTTACATTCACATGACTTTCTCTATATCTCTCACAAAGTCCTGTATAAGAAAAGTATAAGTTTTTATAGCTGAAACCAAAAACAAGAAATATCTCAAAAACAATCACCTTCACGAACAAAATTTATATAACATAAATTGTGTGTTTTAAAGTGCTCTACATTTGTTGTGTGGTAAGTTTTTATACATATCTTACGGTTTGGCAGTTATGCAAATTTCCGTAAAATTGATTCAGAATAAAGTAGTCTGCAGAGGCTATTCCCAGAAAATTCAAATTATACATTTTATTTGTCAGGTAAATATCTTTAATATACGATATTTTAATCAAAATTGTTAGAGGCATTTTTTAGAAAATCAAAAGTTTCGAAAAAAGTTCTATGTAAAGGCTAGCTTGGGGTGGGGAGATTTTTCTCAAAATCTTCGTGTCGCATACCAGGAAGATACTAAACATAAATTCCAAGTTTGGTATTTTACCGACTTTTCGTTTTTGAGTTATGTGTTCACAGACACACGGACACACACACACACACACACACACACACACACACACACACGGACCTTTGATAACCGTGTTTAACGTCCGTTTTAAATACTTATGGCACCGCAGGCAATGACAACGATGATACATAAAATGAAGATGGAGTACCGGTTAAATGCTATGATAGGAGAAAACCCGCCCCTGTGCCGCTTTGTCCACCAAAAATCTCCGATGGAAGCAGCAGTTCATTTAAAACTTTGGTTTCGGAACGGGAATAAACCCAATCCTTATTCTGGAATAATAATAATAATAAAATACCACTCGTATTTAAAATCTCTCCGCACTCCTATGTTAGGAATTTTATGTTAACTCTGCGGATGTAGTTTCTTACAGGTGATGATATTCCTAGATGCAACAGCTTCGTGTGAAGCATGCTGGTGTCACTGAACAGCTATTTTGGTGGCAAACAGTTGAGTGAAAGTGAGAAAGAGACGGTGACAGGGAGAGAGTGAGAGAGAGAGAGAATTAAGTGCTACCCATGGGCCACGAAGCTAATGGATACCACGATGCGGGTAACCGCAACCTGTTTGAAAGCGTATGTGTCAGTGTAGTTGCAGTTCTGATGGAGAATCTTCTGCAGCAATTCGAAACCATAGCAACAAGAGCACTCTGGAGAACAGAATCTAACTTTCAGGCCAATCTTAGTGATGAATCGGCCTTAAAGTGTCTTCTGCACCACTTATATTGCAACGTAAGATACAGTAATAAAAAAATTGTATGATATCTACGTTCATATGAGATTTCTTATCTATTCTGCAACATAAACTATTCTTCTCTTTACTTGAATGCTAAACGAGATAAACAGAAACATCTGATTCACATGACCTTTTCTAGCTGCTCTGCAAACAAACATTTTATTCAAAAGATTAACCTTATAGCTACAATATACTAATCAAGATAAATATAAGCAGAATTAGTTTTATTACTTCTTTCCATGTAAGGAGAAGAGAAATAAGGGAATGCATAGGCTAAAGCCATAGCCAAGTCTTTAAATGCCGGTTGCTCTGTAAAACAATGAAATTACATTTTCTTTTCTTGCCAGAATTAAACAAATGAGAAACGAGGAGAAAGATGTCTTTAGTGCCTTAAAATTGATATCAATAATTCGGAATATCTCGAAAACGCCTAACTATACCTACATCTACATTTTTGTGTGGTAAGTTTTGTCTATTTCTTCTAGAATGAAGAGGTACTCAGAGGCTATTCCCATAAAATTCAAGATATACATTTCGTTTGTCATAAAAATATCTTATACATAAGGTATTTTAATCAAAATCATTAGAGCCATTTTCGAAAAATATTCTAAGTGAAGGGTAGTATGGATTGGGGGAATTTTCCTGAAAATCTTCGTGTCGCATCCTTGGAAGATACTCTCCTTACATACCAAGTGTGGTATTTAATGGGCTTTTCGTTTTTGAATTATCTGCCCCCCCCCCACACACACACACACACACATACACACACATACATAGACATGTTTCTAAAAATGCTCTTTTTGGGATTAGGGCGTCTCAAAATATGCATATCTGGTGAAATCTCGGTATCAAATTTTTGGGTGCAATACAATGCCTTCTCTATATAGACTGTGTACATAGTACGTGTAGAGAAAGTAAACATCTTTATTGTATATTTCGTGGCAATTACAAGCGGAATGAGGGAGTTTAGTGGGCACAAACGATAGTCAAAACTTTTTAAGAGCGGTTCATTGCGATGGTACTGAAATATCATTACTTTGTATGACCATGGGAAACGAACCTCTAAAAAAACAAAACAAAAAACAAACAAACAAAAAGTCTTATGATTTGTGATAAGGATAAAAATTGGTAAATTTAATTAACAACTTCTTCAATTCCGAAATATTTCTCTTCTTATTCTTGAAGAAGGGGGGGGCCGCAAAGTCCAGGAAAGTTGCCCCTACAAGTCCTTAGTGCGGCTAGTTATGGAATATGGAGTAGCATGCTGGGACCCATAGAGGGTTACTCAAACTGATTCGCTGGAAAAGATACGGAGACGGGCGCTTAAATTCATAAAGAGAGGTAAAGATTTTGGGCTTACGAAAGGCGAAGAGAATAAATGGGAGCCATTATGAGTTAGGCGTAAAACAAATAGGTTAGTCGCACTATTCAAAGCTTATACTGATTTAAATGCATGGAAGGTCGTAAGAAAGAGGTTAGAAAACCCGGTATACTACGGACGAAATGCTCATTTGTATACAATTAAGGGTAGAAGGTACAGAACCGACGTAGGAAAATTTTCTTTTGTTAATAGGACCATTGAAAAATGGAATGAATTGCCTGTAGCAGCCTTTCAGGTCTGCCCTCTGACCTTAAATAAGTTTAGGGATAATTTAAAGAGAATAAATGTTAGATATTAATTAAAGTAAATATTGGGAAGTAATTAAGGATCTCAAAAGCTATTCTATAGGTATTAGTATTGAGGCGTCGTACTGTTATAAACACGCCCGTAATTGACATAGTATTGCTACTAAATACTAAGTAATTAGGTATTTTAAAAAAAAATGTATATATAATATGTTAGTGGTATTATTATTTTTAATTTAACTATAAGATTATAATTTTAAGTGAATTTTTTACATTTAACTGTCACCGGCAGTACCCAGTTGCAGAGAATACATACATACATAACATACATTACATACATAACATACATTACATACACAACATACGTACGTTACATGCATACATACGTTATACACACATACATTACATACGTTACACACATACATTACATACATTACATGCATACGTTATATACATACATTACATACATTACATGCATACGTTATATACATACATTACATACATTACATGCATACGTTATATACATACATTACATACATTACATACGTTACATACATACATACGTTATACACACATACATTAAATACATTACATGCACACGTTATATACATACATACATTACATGCATACGTTATATACATACATACATTACATACGTTACATACATTACATACGTTATACACATATACATTACGTTACATACGTTACACACATACATACATAGTTACATACTTGCATACATACATACGTTACATACATACATATCATACATAACATACATACATTACATACATACGTTACATACATAACATAACATGATATAACATACATACGTTACATACATAACATAACATGATATAACATACATAACATGATATAACATACATACATTACATACATACATACATACATACATACATACATACATACATATATAAACTGTGCGCTTTAACGAGCTATACATTTTTGTGTAGTAACAGGAGGGCAATTCAAAAAGTAACGCACTATTTCTTTCTAAACGTTTTTTTCGGCTTTTTTAAATTCAAGAATCCTAAAAATGTTAACTTTCATTAAATATCAAAATTATGAGTGGAATACAATGTTTTCCTTACTTACTTACGATAGGTAAGTATTGGGAAAATAAAAGCGCAGTTGATATCTACATTTTATGCAGCGCAATTTCCCTTTTGAAAGCATCCCCGGCCGCTTTGCCCTTATAACTGTTTCTATCGAAATTGTGATATATGAAAGGAGTCCTAATTATAAGTTTTAATCAAATTACCTGAGGACTTTAAGCTCTACACAAACACTCCAGCAGTACTTCTCCTTGGTGTGATATGCCCCTAATGTCTGCCTATTAAGAGTTTCCTTCCCTTTGCCCCTCCTAAGCCTTCATTACCTCTTCCTACAAATTATCAATTTCTTACCGCCCTCTCACTTACCTTTTCTTATTACTTTCTCTGGCCCAGTATGTATAATTACATAGGGATAGAGAAGAATTGTATTCCAACCCACAAATTCGATGTCGAGATTTCATCGGAAATACATGTTTTAGGATCCCCTGAGTCCAAAAAAAGCATTTTCAGAAACAGGTCCGTGTGTGTGTGGACAGCATAGCTAAAAACGAAAATATGGTTAAATACCAAACTTGCTATTTAAGTTTGGTATCTTCCAAGGATGCGATACGAAGATTTTCCAGAAATACCCCCCGTCCCTAACTACCCTTTACAGGAAAAATTTTCAAAAATTATGTTTTTCTTAAAACTGGCTCTAACGATTTTGATTAAAATACCACATATTAGAGCCATTTCTATCACAGATATAATGTATATCTTGAATTTTATGGGAATAGCTGCTAAAGACCTGTTTATTCTGGATGAATGTTGCTTAATTTGGCATAACTAGTAAACCGTAAGAGATAGACAAAAACTTACAATACAAAAAAAATGTAGATCTTGTTAAAATACACAAGTTATGTCATATACATTTTTTCTCGTGGAGCTTACTTTTTCGAGCTATTCCTTGTTATTAATTTCAGTTGTGAAGTATTTATACTTTTCTCAGACGGGATTGCCCGTTTTCCTTTGTGTTATTCCTGGCCAAGCAAGGATGTGATTTGCAATGATAATCGCATAAGAAAAGCTTTTAAAACATGTGAGTATCACTTTAGCCCAGTACATTTCCATAGTTCCAGTCTATAAGGAACAAAGTAATAAAATTCTGCTAATGTTTATCTCGATTAGCATGGCGTTGAAAGAAGAATTATCTTTTGTGAGAAGTTTGTTTTTTAGAGTAGCTAGAGAAAGTCATGTGATTGTAACACATCAGTTTTTTTTTCTGATTCCTCTTTTAACGGCTGCTAGTGTTTTGTTATACAATTCTTTAACAACAGCATCTGGGTTTGAAATTGAAATATAAAGTACCGCTTGCGTTGTATATACATTTAAGCAGAAAGAAAAGTAAAAAATGTATGTGCTCCATTCACATGACCTTCTCACATCTCTGCCACAAATTGTTGCTCAAAGCTTGTTCTTCTATTTACTTCATGCTAATCAGGAACAAATTAGCAGAAATTGACTTATTAATTGCTTATTTCAAAGTAGAAGGAAAATAAGGGATAAGCATAGGCTAAAAAACAGTCCAATGTTTTTAAATCTGATGTGTTCCATTCACATGACTTTCTCTACATTTCTGCAACAAATTATTCTATTTAATTCATCTAATCGAGAAAAAATTAGCAGAAATAGTCTTATTACTTGCTTCCTTGTAAATAGAAGCGAAATAAGGGAGTACCATAGGTTAATGTGTTAGTCAAAAGCTGGTTGCTATGTGACTGAAGTTCATTTGTTTGTATGGACACGCGTTCATAAAGTCCTGTATGAGAAAAGTATAGTTTTTATAGCTAAACCAAAAACAAGGAATGTCTAAAACCAATCAACTCCACGAAAAAAAATATATATACAACATAAATTGTGTGTTTTAAAGTGCTCTACATTTGTTGTGTGGTAAGTTTTTGTCCATCTTATATGGTTTAGCAGTTATACAAAATTCCGTAAAATTCATCCAGATTAAAGTAGTCTTCAGAGGCTATTCCCAGAAAATTCAAAATATACATTTTATTTGTAAGGTAAATATCTTTAATATATGATATTTTAATCAAAATCGTTGTAGCCATTTTTTAGAAAATCAACATTTTCGAAAAAGATTCCCTGTAAAGGGTAGTTCAGCGTGGGGGAATTTTTCTCAAAATCTTCGTGTCGCATCCCTGGAAGATATTAAACTTAAATACCAAGTTTGGTATTTTACCGACGTTTCGTTCTTGAGTTATCGTGTTCACAGACACACGGACACTTACGGACCTTTTTCTGAAAATACTTTTTTTAGATACAGAGGACCCTAAAACATATATTTCCGATGAAATCTCGGTATCGAAGTTTTGGGTGGAGTGCAATACCTTCTCTATACACTATGTACATAGTGCGTATAGAGAAAGTAAAAAATTAAACCGCAAATTTGTACCTAATGTGAACAATAGAAGATTCATATTTTGAAAAGTAATTAATCAAAGGCTTTAAAAATGTTTCATGTAGTGCTTAGTATAATATACAGGAAGTTAGGATGCAAATATATTGATATATAGTTCCTTAATGTGCAACCACTTCGGTGTGTAGTTGTTTTTTCTCTACGTCTAACAGTTTTCCACAAATAATACACATGTGTTGTGCATGATCCTATGTGCGCTGCAAAATGAATAACACCTATCAGTATAGACTATCTGGTTTTAATTGCATGTTTTCACACCTCAACGCGTGACCTACCGTCCTAGGTAGTTTGGGGGTCATTACCTTGCAGTAAGTATTCAAACTCAGTTCCGATACAACATTCGTTACGGCGAGGCTCAGCCAATTAAAGTTGCGCCTTCCGATCTGCGATCTCAAGGAAAATAAACGTACTCTTGTGTGTGCCACGCCTATTTGCAGGTACTAATCAACCTGAAGACATAATTTTACTTATTAAAAGTAGCATAAGTCTGTAAGTGGAGCAAATATTGATGTTATGTTTTCATTACACTGTCCTCAATTACCAAATTATATTCCTAAGGTGGTCGATTGGTTAGATCTCTCACCCCCCCTCCTAGGCAGCCCAGGTTCGATCCCAAGCGTCCGCATGTGGGATTTGTGGTGGATGAAGCGGCGTCTGGGCGGGCTTTCTCATTCCACCAATTGCTCCCTCTTCATTTTCCTATCATCCATTTCCTCGCGCCCATGCCTGGCTATGGGCCGACCACTCGTTCCAGGTTCTCCATTCTATGGTTTCGTGCATTTGGCTCCCCGAAAGGCTTCTGATCCCTAGGAATCCGTTTTAAGTCCTAGGGGGTAGTCCTAAATAAGGGGAGGGTAAGCTGACTACGAAAAAAATCCTACAAAACAGAACAGAAAGTGAATGTATTACCAGAGTGTTCCCTTATCTTAAATGTAGAACTTAAAACTCAAAATGGGTTTCAAAATCCCATACAAGCGTTTTCATAACAGTTGCTTTGCGTGTACAATCAGATGGCAGAGACAGCAAAATGCTAAAATAACTGTTTTCTGGAAAGTTTTGTTGAATAAACATATATTTTATCCCTTAATTAAAGATAGTGGAATCTACTGTCCAAAGTTTCCGAAGTTAATTCTGAGAAACGTTTATATCCAGTGATTCAAGAGGTAGTAACCCTTCATCGGGCTAAAGTTTATTATTAAAAACTTTGTTCCCTCCCTCTCTGTCTAAATGGCGAATTAAATTTTAAACTTTCTGTTAAAGAGAATGGAAGCATCGTAAGAAAACATAAGAAAATAGATCACGAAAATGGCTCCAGGCAGTGAAGAATTAGGAACGGAAGAAGTTCGAGCAACGATGGAAAACTCTGGGGTAAAAAATAAATTAAAGCTGGGAGAAAAAGGGTTAGAAGCAAAACAATTCGTTAATTCCAAGAGCGTAGTGTGCGCGCGCGTGCGCGAAGCCTGTCCACATATTTATTACAGGGCAGGGACACGCACGGGAGTCCGCGTGAGCTGCGTAGCAAGAGATCCTAGACCTCAGGAGCTCTAACATCCATTTTCTTTGTCTTCTCTTGAACTCTTGCGTTGTGGTAGCGAGTTCATTGTGTCCCTACCTTCAACATAATAAACAACTTTATCTGCTGGAATATTTACTTCCGAGTGGTGCTATAGATGTCCACCACAACCACTAAGTATCCTAATATTCAGTTGTTTTTATTTTATTATTTGAAGAGTGGAAATATCAAACTTCCGAGTGTCATTTTGTAAATTTTTCAGGAGAAGTAAAAGATCATCTATATATGAATATAACACATTACGCCTGAAATCGGTATGAGAGCAGTTTTATACCACAAAATTATTTTGTATACGAATATTTCGTCAAAAATCTAATGTGTTTCATTCTCATGATTTTCTCTACATCTCTGCTACAAAATGCTAATCGAGAAAAAATTAGCAGAAATAGCCTTATTACTTGCTTCCTTGTAAGTAAAAGCGAAATGTGGGAGTATCATAGGTTAAAGTGAAGGCAATAGTTGGTTACTAGATGATTGGAGTTCCTTTGTTTGTATGGACAGGAGTTGACAAATTCCTGTATGAGAAAGTACAAGTTTTTCAAAGCTGAAGCCAAAAACAGGGAATGTCTCAAAAACGATCAACTCCTCGAAAAAAAGTATATAACATAAATTGTGTTTTAATGTGCTCTACATTTTTTGTATGTTAAGTTTTTGTCCATTTCTTACGGTTTAGCAGTTATGCAAAATTCATCCAGAATAAAGTAGTCTTCAGAGGCTATTCCCAGAAAATTCAAGATATACATATTATGTGTCAGGTAAATGTCTTTGATATACGAAATTTTAATCAAAATCGTTAGAGCCATTTTTGAGAAAATCAAAATTTTCTAAAAAGTTCCATGTAAAGGTTAGTTGGGGGTGGGGGTATTTTCTTGAAAATTTTCGTATCTCATCCTTGGAAGATACCAAACTTAAATACAAAGTTTGGTATTTAACGATCTTTCCGTTTTTGAGCTATGCTGTTCAAAGTCACATGGACACACACACGGACCTTTTCTGAAAATGCTTTTTTTTTATTATTCAGGGGACCCTAAAACATATTTTCGGTGAAATCTCGGTATCGAATTTTTGGGTGGAGTGCAGTACCTTCTCTATACACTATGTATGTAGTACGTGTAGAGAAAGTAAAAATTACTTGTACAAGGGTAGTCTGATAAGTTCTCGGCCTGATAGTGAAAAACGACAATTCATGGCTTCAAAGTAATTTTATTTTTCAACATAACCGCCTTGTCCAGCGGTGTTCCAATGCCATTATCCCCTCTCTGTAGTATTCCTCTGGAAGTACTGCAAAGTACCCATTTGCAGTTGCAGTTGCTTTTTCATTAGACGAAAACGCCCACCAGCGAGGAAGTTCTTCAGTTTTGGAAAAGATGGAAGTCCGAGGGAGTAAAGTTTACGAAGGCCCTGAATAAAACAGCCTTATTAATGTTGGGAGCACGATCCTTGGAGTGAAATATTTAGTTTGAAACGTGGCATAGCGTTAATCAGAATTACCTGTTCTGTAAATTTATTACCAGAAAGCTTGAAATATTTTGGATTTACTGCTTAATCACTTTTTACATTCGACAGAGCGGCATCGTATTTAATTCTTTAAAATATTTAACATAAAATGTTTACAGAATTCCATCCCCTCACCATAAAAAATAGCGGTTTCATTGGCGTTTGAATAGCCTGAAACATTGCAAGGTCTCATACATTACTGGGCTGCCAGTTCCTCTGTAAAACAGAGCACGTGTGTGCTCTCAGGCAATATTTTAGCTGTTACCAATGGCAACCGCGCTCAGCTACCTCCCGCTGGGACGCAGCTAACCTAGCCAGTTCACTAACATAATCACTCTAGTTTCGTGTACTGTCATCATTTCCAATACCGGGAAACAGTCTGTCCTTAGATAAGCCTTACCACAGAAACGAGCATTCCTAAACATGTATGATATATCTCTGGCTGTAACAGATTATCAATAAGGTTTATTAGTTTTCTACGCGTACTAGGTACATGGTAAGTAGCCTATATATTCGCTTATTACTTTCTCTATATTCACTATGTAGCAATAGAGAAGGTATTGCACTCCACCAAAAAATTCGATACCGAGATGTCACCGGAAATATATGTTTTAGGCTCCCCTGTATCCAAAAAAAGTATTTTAAGAAAAAGGTCCGCGTGTGTGTGTGTGTGTGTGTGTGTGTGTGTGTGTGTGTGTGCAAGTGTCCGTGTGTCTGTGAACACGATAACTGAAAAACGAAAAGTCGGCAAAATACCAAACTTGGTATTTAAGTTTAGTATCTTCCAGGGATACGACACGAAGATTTTGAGAAAAATCCCCCCACTCCAAACTAACCTTTACATGGAACTTTTTTCGAAAATTTTGATTTTCTAAAAAATGGCTCCAACGATTTTGATTAAAATATCGGATATTAAAGATATTTACATGACAAATAAAATGTATATTTTAAATTTTCTGGGAATAGCCTCTGAAGATTACTTTATTCTTGGTCAATTTTGCGGAATTTTGCATAACTGCTAAACCGTAAGAGATGGACAAAAACTTACCACAAAACAAATATAGAACACCTTAAAACACACAATTTATGTTATATACATTTTTTTTGTGGAGTTGATTGTTTTTTAGATATTCCTTGTTTTTTCAGCTATAAGGATTTATACTTTTCTCATACAGGACTTTGTGTCCATACAAACAAATGAACTTCAGTCGCAGAGCAACCAGCTTTTGACTATCACTTTAACCTATGGTACCCCCTTATTTCGCTTCTACTAACAAGAAAGCAAGTAATAAGACTATTTCCGCCAATTTTTGCTCCATTAGATGAAGTAAATAGAATAATTTGTTGCGGTGATATAGAGAAAGTCATGTGAATGGAACACATCAGATGTTTTTCCTTCTATCTACAAGGAAGCAAGCCATATGATCATTTTTACTAATGTCTATCTCAATTCTCATTGTGTAGATAAACGAATAGCCTTTTGTAAGAACAATTTGTTTGCAAAACAAGTAGACAAAGGTTATGTTAATGGGATACATCAATTTTTTTATTATTGATTTTGCAGAAGTGAAACTTTGAGCCAGAAATGTGAAATTGTTCATTGCGAGGAACACTTTGAAGAAGTGAACAATTAGAATCTACAGTTTTAGGAAATTATTATCGGGATTCCAAATTTGGATCTTATATATCGAACATATACTATCAGTTAGAAAATATGTGCAGCTAAAAGATAAAAATTGCATATTTTGGTATTTTTGCTTATAGGCAGACTTGGTTTCATTTTTGCATGCATAGAGGTCCTATTAATTTCAGGTGTTCTTTAAACATTTGTATCAGCGTTTGAGGACGACGTGATGTTTCAGTATTTGTAGTTTGATTCGCTATTTTCATAAATTTATGTTTATAAGGAATATTTCATCTTTTGAATTTTGTTTTATTTTTTAAGGATAGTTATTATTTCCTATCTCGGACGCTCGATGATTGCGTAACAGCAGGTCACAGGGTGGACCCTCCTCTTGTGTCCACCAGCCCGACTACAAGTGATATTAATGTGAGGGAAGGACATCGATCGCACTGAAGTTTCAAACTACATAACCATTATTTCTTTATTTTTCTTTTTTTTTTTTTTAAACATCATTTGATTAGGATTCACAAGTATTCAGGGTTCAGCTTAGAAATACTGAACACAGTGCCACATTATGCTTTATTTAAAGTTGGTTTTATTGAACAATTACGTACGTATACATATTTCCACTTCGTTCTTTAAATTACAAAATCACCCTCGTTGCTCCTGCAAAAGCAAGGTATAAAAATTACACCATAACAATTAAAAGAAAAACTTCAAATCGGGAATTAAATGCGTCATTTGGCAACGATTTAGAAATCGCCGGTGATAAGTCCCTCAATATATTGACAGATCCTGCAGTTGCGGCGTAAATTAAATGAATATCTACTAATTCAGCATATTGTAACAAATATCTCTGTTGACTCAAAAATCGGTTGCAAAGACAGTTTTTGGTTCAGTGTGAAGCAATAAAATATTTGGAAGCTTCTATAAGCACTTGTCAAATGTTGGATTGTAAGTTGCTCGCGCTTATGTTTCACTTTGTGTAGCGTTTGCCTCTTCTCAGGGCGTTTTTTTTTTTTTTTTTTTTTTTTTTTTTATAGGGCTTGTTGGGTTTCCCAGATCCAGACTACCTAGCGGCTTCTTAAATAATAAGTCACTAGGATTTTTGTAGAATCGCAGTTTATTTTTATAGTTATTATTTTACATTTCCAAAGATAAACTGTAATTGCTCGATGCAATTGTATACTTTGTTGAACGCTGTGAATCCATGGACGCGTATAATTCAACACGAATACACTTTTACGCGTTATCTCTAAACGTTCTTTTCCATTACGCTTGAAGAAGCATCCTTCTTCATAATAACTTGGCGTCACCAGCCAGAAAATCAACACGTAACTATACATACTGTTGAAAAACAAAATCGCATCGAGAAAATCAAAACACTTAAATGCGACGAAAGCACAAGGAGTAATAAACATTTGCATCCAGCGATATCAACTTCGGAAAAAAGGTATAAAAACAACTGAACGTCAAATATTACAAACATGACATAAAACTCATAAAATGTCGGCAGATTTTGCGAATATTATATAAATATTGCCTCAAGTGCTGCGATTAATTCACTCCACGTTTCGATGCGTAGACAGTTTATGGCTGCATACCATCCATGGGTCGCGTTCCACTGCACGCTAACCCTCGTATCACGCACGACTCAGTACAATTCATAACAATACATCACAATGCACTCCTTCCTCCTTTATGCTAGAAAATGACATAACTAACTTTCTGGAAACTTGTCGAAGGTATTAGAAACCGAAGTTTGGAGAAGCATCTCGAACATCGGGGAGAATAATATATCGCGACAACAGCCTTGCGGTTCGAAGGGTCCTGTTGCATCTCGCCGTTGTTTACGCATCCAACTGCGATGTATCACATGTATCACATTCCAGCTCCATCACCAGAGAGAACATATGATAGCGGCCACATACCGGACGACATTGTCACAATATGTAAAGCCATTTCAGTTTGCGACTGAATCGGTCCTGCTTTTCCTCACTGTGAGTTAATCAGATCAGCCGAGTGCAAGTTGTACTAAAGTATGAGCTGGTCTTTAAGTGATGTAAGCGCATTTGTCTCTGAAGTATGTGCTTCATTTATCACAATGCCTCTAGCGGATAAAATGAGATACACTTATGAGTTATAGACATTTTATCTACTAAATAACAAATTATTTGCATTTATTCACCTCCCACTCTATATAACAGTTCCTTTTTCTCCTTAAAAAAATCCAGCAACTGTTTTCTTTTACACAAGGTCTAAATCACATTAAATCGAAACCTTGTGTCTGAAAATATATGGTAATGTACAGTACGCTTCATAGTAGAAAGAACTGGATCAACTTTGTAGAAGACTTTATTTTAATGACAAAAGCCATATAAAATGGAATTTATAAGTGCACTTCACGGAAAGAATCGCTTAGCTACTTCTCAGACCTCAAGAGGAGTACATTAAGATGGCAGGGATCCAAACACAAGATATATTTATGATGCCAGGAAAACCACAAAGGCATCTCTATATGTAAAACGTATGGTTTACTTAAGTTAATACAGTTTATTTTATTTTTGGTAAGCTGCAATGCAGTATTTCAACTTCTTGGACGCTTCAGATATTTCAGTACATTACGACTGCAGAATGTCGTCGACATAAAGGGAAAATTTATTGTAATACCTCTGACTGCAAAACCCTTAAGCAGATTACCCGAAAGTTCTACAAAGATACAGCCCTAGGGCACGTTCCAACAGACGTTACGCAGTCAGAATCTGGTTACTGCGTTAATAAAAGTATGCAGTATGAACATTCTGCCAACTTCTAGATAAAAAATCTGATGTGTTACACTCACATGCCTCCTCAAAATCTTCCTGTCTCATCCCTGGAAGATACTAAACTTAAATACCAAGTTTGGTATTTTACCGACTTTTCGTTTTTGAGTTATCGTGCTCAAAGACACACGGGCACACGGAGGCACACACACACGGACCTTTTTGTGAAAATGCGTTTTTTGGATACAGGGGGCCATAAAACATATATTTCTGGTCAAATCTCGGTATCAAATTTTTGGGTGGAATACAATACTCCTCTATCCCTATGTACATTGTACATACGGGGCTAGAGAAAGTAAAAATCTGATGAGTTCCATTCACATGTCTTTCTCTATATCACTCCAACAAATTATTCTATTTACTTCATCTAATGGAGCAAAAATTTGCAGAATTAGTCTTATTACTTGCTTCCTTGTTAGTAGAAGCGAAATAATGGGGTACCATTGGTTAAAGTGATAGTCAAAAGCTGGCTGCTCTACGACTGAAGTTCCTTTGTTTGTATGGACACGAGTTCACAAAGTCCTGTATGAGAGAAGTATAAGTCTTTATAGCTGAAAAAAAAACTAGGAATATCTCAAAAACAATCCACGAAAAAAATGTATATAACATAAATTGTGTGTGTTTTAAGGTGCTCTACATTTGTTCTCTGGTAAATTTTTGTCCATCTCTTACGGTTTAGCAGTTATACAAAATTGCGTAAAATTGACCGAGAGTAAAGTAATCTTCAGAGGCTATTCCCAGAAAATTCAAAATATACATTTTATTTGCCATGTAAACATCTTTAATATACTATATTCTAATTAAAATCGTTAGAGCCATTTTTTAGAAAATCAAAATTTTCTAAAATAGTTCCATGTAAAGGATAGTTTGGGGTGGGGGGATTTTTCTCAAAATCTTCGTGTCGCATCCCTGGAAGACTTAAATACCAAGTTTGGTATTTTACCGACTTTTCGTTTTTGAGTTATCGTGTTCAAGGACACACGGACATACGGACACACACACACACACACACGGACCTCTTTCTGAAAATGCTTTTTTTGGATATTGGGGACCCTAAAACATATATTTCCGGTGAAATCTCGGTATCGAATGTTTTGGAGGAGTGCAATACCTTCTCTATACACTATATACATAGCACGTATAGAGAAAGTAAAAATCTGATGTGCAATATTCCCATGACTTTCTCTACATCTCTGCAACAAATTATTGTAAAAAAGCTAATGCTTCTATTTACTTCCTACTACTCGAGAACAAATTAGCAGCAATAACCTTATTACTTGTTTCCTTGTAAGTAGAAACGAAATAAGGGAGTACCATAGGTTAAAGTGATAGTCAAAAGCTGGTTCCTATGTGACTGGAGTTCCTTTGTTTGTATGGACAGGAGTTGACAAATTTCTATATGAGAAAAGTAAGTTTTTCATAGCTGAAACCAAAAACAATGAATAGCTCAAAAACCATCAACTCCACGATCAAAATGTATATAACATAAATTGTGTGTTTTAACGTGCTCTACATTTCTTGTACATTAACCTTTTATCTACGTCTTACGGTTTAGCATTTATGAAAAATTCGGTAAAATTTACCCAGAATAAAGTAGTCTTGAGAGGCTATTCCCACAAAATTCAAAATACACATTTTATTTATGAGGTAAATATCTTTAATATACGAAATTTTAATCGAAATTGTTAGAGCCATTTTTTAAAAAATCAACATTTTCGAAAAAAGTTCCATGTAAAGGGTAGCTTGGGGTGGGGGGATTTTTCTCAAAATCTTCGTGTCGCGTCCCTGGAAGATACTGAACTTAAATACCAAGTTTGATATTTTACCTACTTTTCATTTTTGAGTTATCGTGTTCACAGACACACGGACATATGGACACACACACACGTATATTTTTCCGAAAATGCTTTTTACTTTCTCCATACGCACTATGTACATAGTGTATAGAGAAAGTATTGCACTCCACCAAAAATTCGATACCGAGATTTCACCGGAAATATATGTTTTAGGGCCCCCAATATCCAAAGAAAGCATTTTCACAAAAAGGTCCGCGTGTGTGTGTGCGTGTGTGTGTGTGTGTCCGTGTGTGTCCGTGTGTCTGTGAACACGATAACTCAAAAACTAAAAGTCGGTAAAATACCAAACTTGGTATTTTAGTTTAGTATCTTGCAGGGATGCGACACGAAGATTTTGAGAAAAATCCCCCCACCCCCAACTACCCTTTTCATGGAACTTTTTTCGAAAATTTTGATTTTCTCAAAAATGGCTCTAACGATTTTGATTAGAATTTCGGATAAACACATTTACCTGACAAATGAAACGTATATCTTAAATTTTCTGGGAATAGCCTCTGAAGAGTAGTTTATTCTGAATGAATTTTACTAAATTTTGAATGACTGCTAAACCGTAAGAGATGGACAAAAACTTACTACACAAAAAATGTAGAGCACTTTAAAACTCACAATTTATGTTATATACATTTTTTTCGTGGAGTTCGTCGTTTTTGTGACATTCCTTATTTTTGGTTTCTGCTATGAAAAACGTATACTTTTCTCATACAGGAGGAACTTTCAACTCCTATCCATATAAACAAAGGAACTCCATTGACATAGCAACCAGCTTTTGACTATCACTTTAACCTACGGTTGTCCCTTATTTCGCTTCTACTTACAAGGAAGCGAGTAATAAGCATAAAGTAAATAGAAATATAAGCTTTTTAAGAATTATTTGTTGCAGGGATATGGAGAAAGTCATGTGAATGGTACACATAATATTTTTTACATATAGGGGACCCTAAAACATATATTTCCGGTGAAATCTTGGTTTCGAATTTTTGGGTGGAGTGCGTATAGAGAAAGTAATAAAATGGAAAGATGTAAAACTTCAGAATATTTACAGGTTGATTCAAAAATACTTTTACCACGTTTGAGGATAGATACCTGATTTCGAAACAAGAAAATGTGTTTATATAAACAGCTTCGTTTTCACGTTATCAGTTAATGAAAGTCACCTAACGGTTTTCCGGGTCCAACCTAATAACGTCATTTATGTAGTCATTCATAGAAGGCTTTGACCCATTTTGTCCCGCAGAGTTGGTCCTATGTTGCCATTGCTGTTTTTTAACGTTTGTCAGATGTGTAATAATTCCCCCAGCACGCCTTACAAGTGCTCTCTACAGGGACTTCATTCAGCACACTCTCCCAGGACGTCTTCATTCTGGATGATAAACAAAAATGTACTATATAGAAGATGTAGATCTCGTTAAAACACACAATTTATATCATATATATTTTCGTGGTATGGACCATTTTCTGAAATATTCCTAGTTATTGGTTTTTCTCTTTTAAAATACTTAAAAGCTTTCTCATACGGTAATTTGTTAACTACTAACCCCCCAAAAAACGAATTCCATTCACATAGTAATTAGTTTTTAAAAGAGTTGACTGTCGCTTTATCCTATGGTACTCCTTTATTTCTCTTATACTTAACTATAATGCTAACTTCTGATAATGTTTATCAGGATTAGTATGAACCAGGCAGAAGAATAAGCTTTATAGTAATCATTTGTTACAGAAATATAAACTCGCGTGAATGGAGCAAAACAAGATTTTTATTATAGAAATGAATTTAGAGCGTAACAAATTATTATTTATTTAGACTGGTCGAATGGTCAGCGAGCTGACTTCTCACCGAGGAGTCTCGGGTTCGATTCCCGGCTGGGGCGGGGAATTTTTCTCTAGTCAGAATTATTCCCTATCCCCCACAGAGTCTGGAAGTTTGTCTGTGTGTGTGTGTTTGAGTAAAACAAAATGATTTAAACCAACGTAAAACCTACAGACAACGAGTTGACTCAAGTGGAAAGCCCCCGTTATGACCTTAGATGTTAAAGGGGGCAATATAAATGAAAAAAAAAAATATATATATTATTGACACAAACATAGAAACTGAAAATTTTAATACGTGGCAAACACATCTGTATTATTGTATATACGAGGGCCGTTTCCTTTATCAACCTCCGATAGACTATTATTAAAAGACAATTTCAGAGAAAACAATTATTTTATTACTAAAAGTTTTGTACACTTATGGTTACTTTTCAACATAATCTCCGAAAAGATTGAGTCATTTATCGTACCTGTGCACAAGCTTTGCAATACCCGCTTCAAGAAATGTTGCCGCCAATGATTTCAAATGAGCATTAACGTTGTTTTGAAGATCTTCGTACTTTACGACGTTTGCGGAGAGCCATTCGAAACAGACGAAGAGGAATGCTGACTTCAGGAATTGTGTTGATCCATGACAACGCTCGTCCACACACTGCTGGCACAACCCATCGGCTCCTTGAACAATTTCAATGGGACATCTTCGATCTTCCCCCGTAAAATCCTGACCTGGCACCCAGCGACTTTCACTTTTTCACTGAACTGAAGGCGTGGCTAGGAGGGCAGCACTTTCAAAACAAAACAACGTCAGTGTTCATTTGAAATCATTGGCGGCAACATTTTTTGAAGTGGGTATTACAAAGCTTGTGTACAGGTACGACAAATGTCTCAATTTTTTCGGTGATTATGTTGAAAAGTAACCATAAGTGTACAAAACTTTTAGTAATAAAATAATTGTTTTCTATGTACTTATGTTTTATTTATAGCCTATCGGAAGTTGAAAAAAAAAAAAAAACGGCCCTCGTAATAAGTAATATAAATTTCAATAAACTGTTACATATTGTAGATTTTCCAAATTTCATAGATGCATCGCCTTAAGTGGGTAGGAAGTGTGTAAATACACATTTCACACTAAGCTTCGAGAGCTCGTTAAAGCATTTTTGGTGTGTCACGGTTACGCGTTTAGTTATGGCATGCCTCACACACCATTTTCGTTCTGCTTCATTGTTACGAAAATTTACTACCGTAGGAATATACATCATACATTATCTTCAGTGGCTGCCCCACTATGAGAGCTGGCTTAGGTGGGAGAGATGGAGGAAATACATGGAGAGTGCCACATGCATAGTTCAGACGAACTTTAATGATTCCGTAGTACCTATACAGGGAGTGGCGTAGCTGGGTATATAACCCAAGGAATATAGAAAAGTATTGTTCAAATATAATCCAACATAAACAGAATTAATATTGATTTAATTGTTTTTTTTTGTTTTTTTTTCACAAATACTAATTGACCATAATACTTAGCTATACCAAAGTACTTAAAGTACTTAAGACATTGTAAGTCACCATTGGAGTACGTAATCTCAAAATAAGTTGGTCTCACCTTGTGGTTTACCGGCAAACATGCGAGTCTCTTGAAAAACTCAATGCTCTGCCGGCATGTTGCCATGGTAACTCAGTGGTAGAGCTACCGGCCAGAGACCCGAGAGATCCGTAGTTTTAATCCCGGCTATGGCATTAATTTTTCAGTCTGACTCTACCTATCTAACTCCTGTCCTATAAAAGCCGGGTGTGAAAAGAAAACATTAAATCATTACAAATTGACCATAACAGTCGAACTATACTATGAATCCTGGGACTTAGAGTACTTACATCTATGTAAGACGTCATTGGGGTTTATCATCTTGAGATCACTTTGTGGTTTACCCGAAACATGCTTGTAAATTGAGAAAGTCAATGCTCTGCCGGCATGGTGCCGTGGTAGCTCAGTGGTAGAGCAGCAACCGGCTAGAGACCGGGAGATCCGTGGTTTAAATCCCGGCTGTGGCATTGAATATTTCGATCTAACTCTACCTACCTAAACACAATTGTCCATATTAAATTATGAATGTAAGCTAGACAACATTTGTGTAAACAAACTAAGCCAGATGGCTCAGGTGTTTATCATGGGTTCGGTTCCTCGCGGCCGATCTCTCTGTCCCGGGGATTTTCCCGGCTCTTTAGGCGAATGCTGGGGAGGTTTCTTCATCTCCCAGGCTTCCTATCCCTTCATTGCATCTCCATTTCATCCCAACCAGTCTTTTTCAGGGTTGTAAGTGACGGCGAGGACTGCGGTGGGGGCGCCCTCTTGTGGAGGTGACAGCGCTTTGAAAATTCTCGGTGGCGGGATGGCGTTTGAAGTCGTCTACTGACTCAGGGACGTTTGGTCAGAACTGAGGCGCGGGCTCCCAGCGTTCGCTACCTCAAGATGAATACTTAGAAACAGTTAGGCACCCTCCACGGTGGCTCCCTTCCACCGTACGGTTCTGGCCGCCCGCGGTAATTACTGTTGTCTCATCCTATCCTACTGGGGCCTGACGTACAATAAATCAATAATGGCTGCCGTGCGAAATCCCCTCCGGTATAACCACACTACTAGCGAAAAGATTTTCTTTATTAATGCACTATAAATTCCTTCGTAAGCTCCTAAGGGATTTTATTGGACGATGCTGGAGCGCTAGATCGGGCTTTTAGCTTTTTATATTCGTTGCCTTTTAAGCTTACGATCTAGTTTTGTTTTAATTTTCATAATTTGACACGTCTCTGGAATGGTAGCTGTAGATAACTGTAAGTGAGCTTTTGTTTTAATTATCATTTTAGCCTACTTGTTCTTAATACATTTTAGCCTCTCTGTTGTTTCTCACGTGGAGAGTTTTATGTATTTATCGTTTTATTTGTCATTTTAGTCATTCTCATTATTGGATTTTATCTTTTTTATTGCTCTTTTATTTTGGTTTTAGCACATCAAGTTAGGATAGGGCACTAATAACCATGTCGTTGTGCACCCCTAAGCTTCAACCATCATCATCATCCTTCGTAAGCTCATTAGCGAATGCTTATTATACAGGAAACATAATTTATAGCCATTACGTTATAAAAAATGAAATTATTCAAACATGTATTTCTTTAAGGGGGCTGGGTGCTCCCAATCTTACCAATCTTAAATTTGTGTTTTTCTATTGTGCTCAACTGTGTATTGAAAATAGAGTAATTAAATTTTCCTGCTGTTAGAATACCATTTTACCTTCTCTACACGTACTATGCATATAGTGTATAGAGAAGTAATAAGACCATTTCTGGTTTTTTTTACTCAATTAGCGTGAAGTAAATAAGTTTTTGAACAATAATTTGTAGCAGAGATGTAGAGAAACTTGCACGAATGGAAACATCAGATTTTTTTTGTAGCTATTACAACAATTTGAAAGAATTTGACCAGCAAATTTTTGTTATGGAATCTTTGTTGTTTTCTTCTTTCTTAATAATATATTTTATTTTTGAGATTAAAATGTGAATCACTGATACCTTAGCTTTAACAAACTTTTTTTTTAAGACGTTAAACATTTTAATTTTACATCTTGAATAGTTTGAGTGCACCGGAATTAAAAAGAATCTGATGTGTTACACTCACATGACTTTCTCTAGCTGTTCCACAAACTTCATATATAAGATGTTTCTTCTTTCTGCACCTTCCTAATCGTGGTACTCATTAGCACAATGTTCTTATTACTTAGTTCCGTATAAGTAGGAAGAAAATAAGGGAATACACTAGGCTAAACCAATAGTCAAATGTTTTAAAAGCTGTCGTTATGCGATTGTCATTACAAATTGCTTCTTTTCTTGGCCAGGAGTAGAACAAAAGAAAAACGGACACTCCCGTCTGAGAAAAGTATAAGTACTTCACAACTGAAACTAATAAAAATGAATACCTCGCAAACGGTAAGCTCCACGAGAAAAATGTGTATGACATAACTTGTGTATTTTAACAAGATCTAAATTTTTTGTATAGTAAGTTTTTGTCTATCTCTTACGGTTTACTAGTTATGCGAAACGAAGCAAAATTCATCCAGAATAAACAAGTCTTCAGAAGCTATTCCCAGAAAATTCAAGATATTCATTTTATTTGCTAGGTAAATATCTTTAATATATAATATTTTAATCAAAATTGTTAGAGCCATTTTAAAGAAAATAAAAATTTTCGAAAAAAGTTCCATGTAAAGGGTAGTTTGGGGTGGGTGGATTTTTCTCAAAATCTTCGTGTCGCATCCCTGGAAGAAATTAAACTTAAATACCAAGTATGGTATTTTAGCTACTTTTCGTTTTTGAGTTATCGTGTTCACAGACACACGGACACACACACACACGGACCTTTTTCTCAAAGTGCTTATTTTGGATACAGGGGGGTCCTAAAACATGTATTTCCGGTGTAATCTCGGTATCGAATTTTTGAGTGGAATACAATTCTTCCCTCTATTCCTATGTCATGTGAATGTAAAGCAATTATTGTACATATGGGGCAGAAGAAAGTAAAAATCGGATGCTTTACACTCACATGACTTTCTCAACATCTTAGTAACTAATTGTTATTAATAAGGTTAGTCTTCAATCTACTTCAAACTAATCGAGATAAACATTAGCATAAATGACCGTATTATATAGTTCCTTGTAATTAGAAAGAAATAAGGGATAACACTGTGTTCCATTTACATAATGCCCTCTAGCTGTTCGCAAACAAACCTTTTATTAAAAAGATTGTTCTTTTATCTATATCATGCTAATCAAGATAAACATGAGCAGAATTAGTATTATTACTATCTTCCTTGTAAGTAGAAGGGAAATCGGAAAATGTATAGGGTAAGGCTATATTATCTCGTTCTTTAAATGCTGGTCGCTATGTGAAACAATTGAAATTCCAATATCTTTGCTTGCCAGAAATAAACAATTGACAAACGAGAAGAAACATGTATTTCCGTTTGACAAAAATTTAAGTGACTAAAACTGAAACCAATAATCCCAATATCTTGAAAACTGAAGTAAATGATAAAAATTGTTTGTTTTAATGAGATCCTTATTTTTGTGTAGTGGGTTTTTATATATCTCTTACGGTTGCCAGTTATACAAAAGTCATTCTGAATGAAGAGATCTTCAGAGACTATTCCCAGAAAATTCAAGATATACATGCATATCGATTGTCATGAGACACCTTAAACATAAGGTGGTTTAATCAAAATCATTGGAAACATTTTTAAGAAAAACAAAATTGGTGTGGGGGGATTTTCTTCAAAATCTTTGTTTCGTTTGGAAGATACCAAACTTAAATACCTAGTTTGATATTTAACGGAGTTTTCGTTTGTTGCAGTTGATCGTTTTTGAGATATTCCTTGTTTTTGGTTACAGCCTTGAAAAACTTTTCTCATACGGGAATTTGTCAACTCCTGTCCATACAAACAAACGAACTTCAGTCACATAGCAACCAGCTTTTGAATGTCACTTTAACCTATGGTACTCCCTTATTTCGCTTCTACTTACAAGGAAGCAAGTAATAAGACTATTTCTGCTAATTTGTTCTCGATTAGCATGAAGTAAATTGAAGCCTAAGCTTTTTAACAATAATTTGTTACAGAGATGTAAAGAAAGTCATGTGAATAGAACACATCAGATTTTTTAGAAACAGTGTGTGTGTGTGTGTGTGTTGGACAGCATATCCCTAAAAACGAAAAGGCGGTTAAATACCAAACTTGGTATTTAAGTTTAGTGTCTTCCAAGGATGTGACACAGAGATTTTCAAGAAAATCCCCCCGCCCCTAACTACCCTTTACATGGAAAAATTTTCGAAAATTTTGTTTTTATAAAAAATGCCTCTAACGATTTTGATTAAAATGCCAGATATTAAAGCCATTTCTATTACAAATAAAATGTATATACTGCATTTACTGGTAATAGCTTCTAAAGACCTGTTTATTATGAATGAATTTTGCTTAATTTGGCATAACTATTAAACCGTAAGAGATAGACAAAAACTTACTATACAAAAAATTTAGATCTTGTCAAAATACACTAGTTATATCATATACATTTTTTTCGTGGAGCTTACCGTTTTCGAGGTATTCCTTATTGTTAGTTTCATTTGTGAGGTACTTCTACTTTTCTGACGGGTGTATGTGTGTGTTTCTTTTGTTCTACTCCTGATCAAGCAAAGAAGCGATTTGCAATGAGAATTGCATATAGACAGATTTTAAAACATTTGACTATCACTTTGGCCTTGTGCATTCCCTTAGTTCCAGTCTACTTATAAGAATAAGTAATACAATTTTGCTAATGTTTATCTCGATTAGCATGGTGCTGGAAGATGAGTTATCTTTTGTAAGAAATTTGTTTGTAGAGTAGCTAGAGAAAGTCATGTGAGTGTAACACATCAGAATTTTTTTTCCCCCTATTGTAGCTCTAATTCACTTACTCCTCCAATATGACTTTGGGAGTTAAAGGCGGAGAATAAAATGTAACAATAAAATAAATCTCTTCTACTTACCTCTATGGGTTGGTAGTACACAAGTAATGAGTTGCTCCGCTTTTCTTTCAAAGAACGAAACAAAATAAAGGTTTTTCACACAAGCACATATTTTATTGTCACAGACCACTCTACAGTTCTAAATATTCTTTTTTATTCTACGTAACGTCAAAGCAACTTTTCTTTGAAAACTCAAAAGAGGCCTGCGGGAAAGTTTCTAATGAGGCTTTTCTGTGTTGCTATGCGTTCTTCTATTTGTCCGTAATACAATATAGTAACATAGTTTTAGTAGAGGAAAAAATTGAGAATTGATCTTTATAATTAGAATTAATGAGTCCGAGATACTGAGAAGAAACCTTGAAGGTTGTAGGTATTGGTTCAAGTCTTTATTAACCACAATACTATAAATGCATTCTTACAATTTTTTTATACCTTACTTAGAGTTGCTATTTTTACTTTCTCTACACGTACTATGTACATAGTGTAAAGAGAAAGCATTGCATTCCACCAAAAAATTCGATACCGAGATTTCACCGGAAATACTCTTCTTTTTTTTTTTTTTTTTTTTTGGATTCAGGAGACCCTAAAATGTGTATTTCCATAAAAAGGTACGGGTTGTGTGTCTGTGAACACGATAACTCAGAAACGAAAAGTTGGTAAAATACAAAACTAAGTATTTAAGTCACTTCTTCCAGAGATGTGACACCAAACTACCCTTTACATGGAAAAAATGTCGAAAATTTTGATTTTCTCAAAAATGGCTCCAACGATTTTGATTAAAATACCGTATATCAGAGATATTTTATATGGCAAATGATGTGTATATCTCGAATAACCTCTGAGGACCTCTTTATTCTGAATCAATTTTGCTGAATTTTCCGTAACTGTTAAACCGTAAGGGATACACAAAAACTTCCTACACAAAAAATGAAGACCACGTTAAATTTATGTCATATAAGTTGTTTTTTTCTTCTCCGTGGCAGTGACCATTTCTGATATATTCCGTGTTATTTCACTCGGAAAGCTGTAAACTCCAGGCCCTGCATAGAAACGAATTTCATCCACATGGCAACGGCTTTTAAAAGGCTTGACTATCGTTTTAGCCTAGTGTATACCCTTAATTTGCTTCTACTTACAAGAAAGCAAGTAATTAAAACAATCTATGCTAATATTTATCTCGATTATGATAGAGTAGATAGAAAAATATTCCTTTTAACAATAATTTGTTATAGCGATATAGAGAAAGTCATGTGAATGAAACACATCAGATTGTTTTCCCTTAGTCCACCTTTAATCCTAATACCATGTTTATTATGTACAGCAGACCTTGCGCTAAACAAGCTATTATCTTTCCTCTGGTGTTCATATTTTCTAACCATGTTCCTATTCCAACTTCGTCGCCCTCCGTGGTCTAATGACTACAGTGCTAACTTCATATTCCCAAGGTCGGCGGAGGACGATGGATTTGTTCGGGCGTAAAAATCCTTGGCATGGCTTCCTTCGGAAGGGAAGTAAAGCCGTTGGTCCCGTCTCATAGATTTACGGCACGTAAAATAACCTCAAGCCTGATAAAGAGCTCTCTTAGCAAAATTAAGGAGCCTTTCACGCCTAATGTAGAATGGAACGCTGAGAACCTTAGTAGTTAAAGAGCGTCCATAAATAACACGTCTTTTTATTACTTTCTCTATACGTGCTATGTACATAGTGTACAGAGAAGGCATTGCACTCCACCAAAAAATACGATACCAAGATTTCACCGGAAATATATGTTTTAGGGTTCCCTGTATCCAAAAAAAGTATTTTCAGAAAAAGGTCCATGTGTGTTTGTGTCCGTGTGTCCATGTGTCCATGTGTCAGTGTGTCCATGTGTCCATGTGTCTGTGAACACGATAACTCAAAAACGAAACGTCGGCAAAATACCAAACTTGGTATTTAAGTTTAGTATATTCCAGGGATGCTACACGAAGATTTTGAGAAAAATGCCCCCACCCCAAACTACCCTCTACATGGAACTTTTTTCGAAATTTTTGATGTTCTAGAAAATGGCTCTAACGATTTTGATTAAAATATCGTATATTAAATATATTTACCTGACAAATAAAATGTATATTTTGAATTTTCTGGGAATAGCCTCTGAAGATTACTTTATTCTGGGTCAATTTTACGGAATTTTGCATAACTGCTAAACCGTCAGTGATGAACAAAAACTTACCACACAACAAATGTAGAGCAACTTAAAATACATAATTTATGTTATATACATTTTTTCGTGGAGTTAATTGTTTTTGAGTATACCTTGTTTTTGGTTTGTTATAAAAACTTACACTTTTCTCATACAGGACTTTGTGAACTCGTGTCCATACAAACAAAGGAACTTCAGTAGCAGAGCAACCAGCTTTTGACTATCACTTTAACCTATGGTACCCCCTTATTTCACTTCTACTAACAAGGAAGCAAGTAATAAGACTATTTCAGCTAATTTTTGCTCCATTAGTTGAAGTAAATAGAATAATTTGTTGCAGTGATATAGAGAAAGTCATGTGAATGGAACACATCAGATTCTTTTCTTCCATCTTCATGTTGAACATTCTTATCCATTTGTCATGAAAATATTTCAAACATATGTAATTTTAATCAAAACCATCAAGAACCATTTTAGAAAGTGTTTTACTACAAATGTCTTTGGACGTAGGACGTAAATAAGGGGATATACCAGGCTAAAGCGGTAGTCAAATGTTTAAAAAACTGATCGCTAAGTCATGTTTTTCAAATCATGTTTTTCTATGCATGGTCAGGATGTTGGATTAAGCTTATGTCAATTTTGTCTCAATTATTTTTGGATTGAATTTCTCGTTCACTTTTACTGCCAAGTTATAGTCATGGGAAAATGCTGAGCGTTCAGGTCTCAGATATTCCCCATATTAAATGTGCTTATTTGGATTTTATTGTTCGTATATTTTGTCGCCTACATTTTCCTATATTCTTGAACACCTCTAATATGTACTCCACGTATGTCGCTTCTGCGAGGTTAGAGGTTAAGGTTAGAGGTTAAACACCAAAATTCCCAGAACCTTAGGCGTAACCTGAAGGTGAAGAGGTGAGAAGGCCAACCCAGCACTTCGACAATGCAGAAAACTTATTTTTAACATAAAATATTGATATTTTATAGGTTCTGGTTCAATTTCAAATTATTTTACCTTTTTATTTTTACTTTCTCTAGCAAATAGGTAAAATTTACGTACATATTAGGTAAGAAGGTATCATATTCCACTTAAAATGTCGATACCGATATTTCACAGGAAACATGTTTTGTGGCCAGTGAATCAAAAAAAAAAAAAAAAAAAATGAAAAAAGCCCGTGTGTACGCACGTGCGTGTGGAGGCCAAGGGAGGCAGCATAGCTACCTCCAAAGTTGGTATTTATATTTATATGGAAAAAGTTTCAAAAGTTTTTGCTGTCTCAAAAATGGCTCAAACGATTTTGATTAAAAACCGCATATTAAAGATATTTATTTACACGACAAATAATAGTATATCTTGAATTTTCTGGGAATAGTCTCTGAAGACCTCATTACTCAGGATAAATTTTACTGAATTTTGCGTACACAAAAACCCACTTAACAAACAACGCATATCTCGTTAAAACACACAATTTATGCCATAAACATTTTTTCGAGGAGTTGACCATTTCCGAGATATTCCTTGTGGTTGGTTTCAGTTTTAAATACTTTTCATTGGGAACTTGTTAACTCCTGACCATATAAATCATATAAAAACCTATTGAACTGTAGCTTTAGCTACTGTACACCCTTAATTCCCTTCTACTTACAAAGAAGCAAGTAATAAGACCAGTTCTACTAATTGTTATTTCGATTAGCATGAAGTAGATAGAAGAAAATGATTTTTAACAATAATTTGGTACAGATATGTAGAGTAAGTCACACTAGAATAAACCGATAGTCAACTTTTTTAAAAGCCTTGTGGATGAAATCCGTTTCTTTGTCAGGAGTTTAAAATTTTCTGTATGAGAAAAGTTTAAGTATTTTAAAACTGAAATCAATTAACAAGGAATATCTCAGAAAAGATCAACTCCACGACCAAAATGCATATGACATGTGCTTTAATAAGATCTATATGTTGTGAGCAATATGTTTTTGTCAATCTCTGTCTCATCGGAGCGGTTCGTCCCCAGTCTTCGCTGAGTACGAACTTCTTCTATCCACTGCTTCCACACATGCATTACTGTCGTAGTCACATTCCCCTGTATGAGCTGACGGTAAGACAAACCCACTTCCTGGAAACCGATCATCTGTCCTATTCCAACTCACTCAACGCTGATTTCCTCCCTTTGACGTCGACGAGGCATACTGGTACTCAGTTAATGTTTGCACCTTGTTTAATAGATTTGCACCGACTACTCTTGGCGTAGTATCATGTAGGACAAATACGACAGGACCATGCCTGGCTTACGTGTACCTCATCTCTCTGCAGTCCTAATCACTAATTGCGTACACACTGTTCTACAAATCCACCAATTTGGATTCATTTGAGGAATTCTTTGATGGTGTTACAATTTTCACAAAGGATAGTCTAAATACAATTTTTAGTTAAGGTTAATTTGCATGTTTTACGCATGTTATAGTAATTAGTACTTCGTACTAAATTTCTCTATAAAATAATAGTTGTAAGAAATGTTTTAAATATGTAAATATAGAATAAAGTTTTGGAGTACATGCCCTAGTTTCAGGAATTAGGTGCCAGGTATGATATTACAGTTTTGTATTCTATTTTATTTTTGTAGCCATAAAAATAATATTCATATATCCGAGAGGAATGTTCAAGTTTAGGAAAGAGTAATAATATAATATATAGCAACCTTGCCCCTGTAATCCTTTTTCCTTGTTTGAAATACAATTTTATGATTCCTCACACTTTAATCAGATCTTAATTAAAAGGGAAACAAATTATTTGACATACCAAATAAAATTAATTAGCATGAAGAAGATTTGTAATGTTAAAACTCCAGCTAAGAAGGAATTTGAAAGGAATGCAATAAACAACTCAACTGTTCTTTAGGATTTATTTCCACCAATTCGTTATTACTCCATGGCACGACAGCTCACGGGGAACCTTGGCCTACCGCCCGGCCGCTGTGTCCCCCATCTCGGTCCACTACAGACGTCATGGATGGGGTGCAGTATTGGAGGGTGAGACGTGGTCAGCGGCTCGAATCCCCCCGGCCGGTTAATGCGGTCCTCATGACCTGGAGCCGCTACTTCTCCATCAAGTAGTTCCTCAATTGGCCCCCCAGGTACTGGGGATCGAACCCAGGTCTCCCGCTTGGTAAGTAGCAACGCTACCACCGCGCTAAGGAGACGACCCCACAAATTCGTTACAGGTCTTAAAAACGTTTCCAGTAAAGAAGTACTGTAAACTGCCCTTCCCTTGTCGTAGAGGAAGTTACTCTTTGTTTTCTTGATTCTCTCAGGCTTTTTCTCATGGCCTGACATTTATTAACCGTTATCACACATATCAGCAGCTGTGTCTTACATCTTCCCAGAGACAGGAGCAGTGATAAGAATTTGTTGTGATATTTTCTCTCAATTCGCCAGAAAGCTGTTTTTATGTGCTGCCCAAATGGGATGTGTAGGTAGTTTTTATTGAACTAAGTTAAATGGAAATTTATGTGGGCTGCGGTTTTATGGTCAGCCCAGGAAATTACCAGCTTGATTCTTATTTCTCCCTACGAAGCTGGGGGATCAGAATTTGAAATGGTTTGCTTTATTCCTTTTACAGTATATTATAAAAATGTTTATGTTCTCCATTCACATAATTTTTCCACCTAATCTGCACAAAATGCTTTAAAAAATCTGATGTGATCCATTCACATGACTTTCTCTATATCTCTGCAACAAATTTTTGTTAAAAAGCTTATGTTTCTATTTACTTCATGCTAAGTGAGAAAAATTAGCAGAAATAGTCTTATTACTTGCTTCCCTGTAACTAGAAGCGAAATAAGGGAATACCATAGGTTAAAGTGACAGCAAAAGATGGTTGCTATGTCACTGAAGTTCCTTTGCTTGTATGGACAGGAGTTGACAAATTCCTGTATGAGAAAAGTATAAGTTTTTTAAGACTGAAACAAAAAAAAAAGGAATATCTGAAAAACAATCAACTCCACGAAAAAAAGTTATATAACATAAATTGTGTGTTTTAATGTGCTCTACATTTTTGTGTGGTAAGTTTTTATCTATCTCTTACGGTTTACCAGTTACACAAAATTCCGTAAAATTCATCCAGAATAAAGTAGCCTTCAGAAGATATTCCCAGAAGATTCAAGATATACATATTATTTGTCAAGTAAATATCTTTAATATATGATATTTTAATCAAAATCGTTAGAGCCAGTTTTTAGAAAATCAAAATTTTCGAAAATGTTTCCTTGTGAAGGGTAGTTGGGGTGGGGGATTTTCTTGAAAATCTTCGTGTCGCATCCTTGGAAGTTTCTAAACTAAAATACCAAGTTTGGTATTTTACCGACTTTTCGTTTTTGAGTTATCGTGTTCACAGACACACGGACACACTGACACACGGACACACATACACACACACACACACGGGCCTTTTTCTGAAAATACTTTTTTTAGATAAAGGGGACCCTAAAACATATATTTCCGGTAAAATCTCGGTATCGAATTTTTGGGTGGAGTGCAACACCTTCTCTATACACCATGTACATAGTCCGTGTAGAGAAAGTAAAAATAAGTGAAAAACTAATATATATGCATAGAATGATAAGAGTTTCGCAAAACATGATAAATTGGAGAAACCAGGTCCTAAGGATGGATGATAATAGGATTCCAAAGCTTGCCCTTGAGTATCATACCACTAGCTAAGAAACATTAGAAAACCCATAAGTGGTGGAGAGACATCTGAGATCAGAACAGGGTAAAACCTAATCCACGAAGAGCTTTAATTACATTGCCCTTGTAGACACAAAAATGTAAGCGAATATACAAATTATTATTGTTGTTAAAAAACTTATGTTTCTATCTACTTCATGCTAATCGAGATAAGCATAAACAGAAATGATTTCTTGTAAATACAAGGGAAATAATGGAATACACTAGGCTAAAACAATAGTCAAATCTTTTAGACAGACAGCCAGCCAGCCAGCCAGCCAGCCAGACAGACGGACGGACGGACGGACGGACGGACGGACGGACGTATGGATGGATGGATGGATGGATGGATGGATGGATGGATGGATGGATGGATGGATGGATGGATGGATGGATGGATGGATAGATAAGATAGATACTTTATTTCACTACTTAAGGGCGTGGCCCGGTGGCAGCGCTGTCAATGTAATAATACAATGTACAATACAATTGAGTTAAATAAACAATAATGTGAATAATACCCTGTTAAAATGCCAATGACATCATAGTATACTAATATATACATAATTGTAACAACAGTAATAATAACGCAATATTTTTATTTACTATCCCAACTATAAATCACTCTTCTTTAGTCTCTTTTTAAAAGTATTTACACTTTGAGGCAAAGTCTCCAGTAAATCTGCAGGTATTTTGTTCCATTAGCTGGTTGCCATGGGGATGAAGTCCGTTTCTTTGCATTACCAGGAGTTGACAAATTTCCCTATGTAAAAAGTTCAAGTATTTTAAAATTGAAACCAATAACAAACAATATCTCAAAAAATCTGATGTGTACCATTCACATGACTTTCGCTATATCCCTGCAACAAATTATTCTTAAAAAGCTTATGCTTCTATTTACTTTATGCTAATCAGAAAAAGTTAGCTGAAGTAGTCTTATTTGCATCCTTGTAAGTAGATGCGAAATAAGGGAGTACCATGGGTTAAAGTGATAGTCAAAAGATGGTTACTATGTCAATGAAGTTCCTTTGTTTATATGGATCGGAGTTGACAAGTTCCTGTATGAGAAAAATGTAAGTTTTTCATAGCAGAAACCAAAAATAAGGAATGTCTCAAAAACGATGAACTCCACGAAAAAAAAAATATAACATAAATTGTGTGTTTTAACGTGCTCTACATTTTTTGTATAGTAAGGTTTTGTCCATCTCTTATGGTTTAGCAGTTATTCAAAATTTCGTAAAATTCATCCAGAATAAACTAACTACTCTTCAGAGGCTATTCCCAGAAAATTCAAGATATACATTTTATTTTTCAGGTAAATGACTAATATATGATATTTTAATCAAAATCGTTAGAGCCATTTTTGAGAAAATCGAAATTTTCGAAAAAAGTTCCATGTAAAGGGTAGTTTGGGGTGGGGGGATTTTTTTCAAAACCTTCGAGTCGCATCCCTGGAAGATACTAAACATAGATACCAAGTTTGGTATTTTGACTTCTTTTCGTTTTTGAGTTATCGTGTTCACAGACACACGGACACACACACACGGACCTTTTTCTGAAAATGCTTTTTATGGATACAGGGGATCCTAAAACATGTATTTCCGGTGAAATCTCGGTGTCGAATTTTTTGGTGGAGTGCAATACATTCTCTATACACTATATACATAGTGACTATAGAGAAAGTAAAAATGGTCAACTCTACGAAAAAAGAGAAAATATAAAACAAATTCTGTGCTTTAACGATAACTACATATTTTGTGAAGAAAGCTTTTGTCTATCTCTTACGGTTTATTAGTTATGAAAAATCCAGCTAAATTCATTCAGAATAAAGAGGTCTTCAGAGGCTATTCCCAGAAAATTCAAAATACACATCAAATTCCTCATGTAAATATCTTTAATATACGATATTTTAATCAAAATCGTTACAGCCATTTTTGAGAGAATCAAAATTTTCGAAAATTTTTCCATGTAAACAGTAGCAGTTCGTGTCTCGTCCTTGGGATATACTGAACTTAAATATCAAGTTTGGTATTTAACGGACTTTTCATTTGTGAGATGTGCTGCCTATAGACTGAAAGACAGATAGACACACACGCACGGACGACCTTTTTCCAAAAATGCTTTTTCTGGATTCAGGTGGGGGACCCAAAACTTGTATTTCCGATGAAATCTCGGTATTGAATTTTTGGTTGCATTACAATATCTTCTCTATACACTAGTACATAGTCCGTGTAGAGTTACTGGGAAGAGAGAATTGAACAAGTGGAAATACCAACCCCTGCACTAGCCAGAGACGAATTAAGAAGATCCGACAGAATTCGAAATCAGTAAACTTAAACTTATAACTGACACTCTGATAAAAACTTAAACACAGAAATATAAACAAATACTATTGCAACTTAAATAACTATGAACCCAAGGGAGAATGTCCATAAGAAGAAGAGGAAGCATAAATAATGCAAACTGATTCTAAATAGAGACTGGAGACTAATGGAAGATGAAGGAGAGCCGAGCATAGTAGAAGGAGGCGAAGAAGAAGGAGCCGGTGTAGACCAGAGTGATAAGAGGGATGCAGAGGGCGTGTGAGAGCAGTAATGGTGGATTATGGGCTTCTGGCGGTGGACAGTACGAGGCAAGGGGAGATGACGTTGAGGAGGAAGTGTTAGTGAAGTGCTAAATAGAGTTAAAAAGTTAAATACGGTGAGTTTAGTGTAATGATGATGTAAAAGATTAGGTATAATTAGTAACAGATATTAGCCAAAGGAAGTAAAAGACAATTTACTACAATGTAAAGAAATTATTGTATAATATAATTATTTAGTTGCGCTGGTTACCAGTGCATATTCTGCTGGATATCAGTTTTATGGTTGGAAATTATTTTATTTCAGTTTATATTAATTTGTTTTTGTTTTAAATTGAATTTTGAGTTATTAGTGTATAACTATTATCTGTAAAATAATGATGTATAATAATTCTTTAAAAGTGGAAAATAAATTATAAAGTTTGCAATATACGTCCTGGTATAGGGAACAAGATGCCAGGATGTTGTATTACAGATTTTATTTTATTTTATTTTAGTCCGTGTAGAGTAAGTAATTAGTAAGCTCTATGTAGAGAACCCTCATTAAAGTGAAGAAATATCGAAGTGAAAAACGAAAAATAGACTACATATATTGTCATCATTTTACTTACGTTATTGTAGAGAGAAGTAAAATTGTGTAGTTTGCTATTGATGTTTCATCTTTCTTTAGTTAAGAAGAGGCGTGAACAGAAGAATGAAAAACAGAAATAAACACAACTGAAATTAGCATAAATGTTCTGCGGAAACTGTGGAAGAGAAGCTGTTTGCCCTTTTACTGAAATTTCTGGGGCGTTAAGAGCACTGGATCTTGGCGTAAAGAAAAATGAAAATAAGATCGTAAGGCCGAAAAGTTAGAAAAGTCAAGAGTGGAAGGAGGAACGAGCTGCAAAACAAAAAAGCATCGAGTTGGTTTAATGCAGGGAGGATGCTGTTCCCGCTGCTCATTTGTCACGTCACAACTTGGGTCAAAAGATTACAATCAACAAGCAGGTATATAGAAAACAATTCTTTCTTTTACTACAGCTCCAGTTCCTCTCTCAGAGAGATAACATCGGCATCCACCAGAAACAAAACAACGCTGACTTCAGGTGCATATTTCTCTTTTGTTTTTAGCGGGAACTCCAACGCGATTCTCTTCTTTCTTCCAAGAAACGTTGAATTATTTGGAACGGCAACTGAAAAACAGGGAAAGGACGGGCGAGGACAAAGATGAATCGCTAGATAGACAGGCGGACAGATGCATGCCATGAAAAATGAAAACCGAAACACAGGCATTTGTCATGTTCGTGAGCTACTGCCATGGCGCTTTGCTGCTTAAGAATTCCTATGTTTATATTTTGATGTACCGATAGGAGGCACCTGACAACTTTATGAGAGGCTTCCTAGATTGTTTCTTGATTGTCTACTCAGTGACATGCATTCCGAAGAGTAACAGGAGTGATGTATGGTTTTATAACACACAGAAAAAGAAATCTGATGTGTTCCATTCACATGACTTTCTCTACATCTATGCAACAATTATTTTATTTATTTATTTATTTTATAACCTGGTTGGTCATATCAGATGATGAATGAAATTAGTGAAATTATGTTCATATGATCACGGGGCCCATACATTAAAGTTTCTCGACATTCGTCTTCTCAGGATAAGGGAAAACCCCGAAAAAAGCTTTATCCGGGTAACTCACCCTAAGCGAGATTCCACCTGTTGAATATGAGGCAGACACGCTACCACCACACCACCCAGGCAGACTTGCTACAAATTATTGTTAAAAAGCTTATGCTTCTATTTACTTCATACTAATTAAGACAAAATTAGCAGAAATAGTCTTATTATTTGCTTCCTTGTAAGTAGAAGCGAAATAAGAGAGTACTAAGGCTAAAGTATTAGTCAAAAGCTGGTTGCTATGTAACTGAAGTTCCTTTGTTTGTATAGACAGGAGTTGACAAATCCCCGTATGAGCTGAAACCAAAAAACAAGGAATATCTAAAAAAGATCAACTCCAAGAAAAAAATGTATATCGCATAAATCATGTGTTTTAACGCGCTCTACATTTTTGTGTTTTAAGTTTATGGCTGGCCATCTCTTACGGTTTACCAGTTATGCAAAATTCCGTAAAATTCATCCAGAATAAAGTAATCTTCAGAGGCTGTTCCCAGAAAATTCAAGATATACATTTTATTTGGCATGTGTATATCTTAAATATAAGAGATTTTAATGAAAATCGTTAGTTATTTTTGAGAAAATCAAAATTTTCGAAAAAAAGTGCCATCTAAAAGGTAGTTGGGGTGGGAGGATTTTCTTGAACATCTTCGTTTTGCAGTGGAGCGAGTGGAGCATTTCTGGGAACGTAATAAAATTGATTTGAACTTGGGAGCCATACAGTATTTTTAAACGACCCGCAATATTTATAAGGGTATTATAAATTTAAAATGTTTGTTTCACCTATTCTACGGACCTGATACTCAACGAGCTGCGATTTTCAGTTGTTGCGTTACTTAGCATTAGTTTTGACAGTAGACAAAATCCTATATAACGGTGGCAGTCAAAAAAAAATGATGTGTTACAATCACATAACTTTCTCTATTCTATGACAAACTATTGTTAAAAATCTTATTATTCTATCTACAATATGCTAATCGAGATAAACATTAGCAGAAAGTGTCTTTATTACTTGGTTCCTTGTAAGTAGAAGAATAAAATGCTTGTGTTAAATTCACATGATGTCCTCTAGCTGTTTGGCAAACAAACATTTTATTCAAAAGATTTAACTGTTATGTACATCATCTAATCAAGATAAACATTATTACTAGATCCTTATAAGTAGAACGGAAATAAGAAAAAACTGTTGTGTTCCATTCACATGACTTTCTCTATATTTCTGTAACAAATTATTGCTAATAAGCTTATCTTTTGTTTATTTCATGCTAATCGAGAAAAATTAGCAGAAATAGTCTTATTACTTGCTTCCTTGTAAGTAGAAGCGAAATAAGGAAGTACCATAGGTTAAAGTGATAGTCAAAAGCTGGTTGCTATGTGACTGAAGTTCCTTTGTTTGTACGGACACGAGTTCACAAAGTCCTGTATGAGAAAAGTAAGTTTTTTATAGCTGAAACCAAAAACATGGAATATCTCAAAAACAATGGACTCCACGAAAAAAAATGTATTTAACATAAATTGTGTAAAATACGAACTAAAGCTTTCCTGGCGACGTGTTAATTCAAAATCTTCTCGGGCTTCTAGCCAGGTAAAAACTTGGCTTGACACCAACGTTTCGAAGAAGTGCATCTTCCTCGTCTTCAGGGTGAACTGATGAGGAAGATGCACTTCTTCGAAACGTTGGTGTCAAGCCAAGTTTTTACCTGGCTAGAAGCCCGAGAAGATTTTGAAATAAATTGTGTATTTTAAAGTGCTCTACATTTATTGTGTGGTAAGTTTTTGTCCATCTCTTACGGTTTAGTAGTTATTAAAAATTCATCCAGAATAAAGTAGTCTTCAGAGGCTATTTCCGGAAAATTCAAAATATACATTTTATTTGTCAGGTAAATAACTTTAATATACGATATTTTAATCAAAATCTTTAGAGCCATTTTTTTATAAAATCAAAGTTTTCGAAAAAAGTTCCATGTAAAGGATAGTTTGGGGTGGGGGGTTTTTTCTCAAAATCTTCGTGTCACATCCCTGGAAGATACTAAACTTAAATAGCAAGTTTGGTATTTTACCGACTTTTCGTTTTTCAGTTATCGTGTTCAAAGACGCACACACACGCACACACACACAGCACACTGTGAACAGCATACCTCAGAAACGAAAAGACGTCAAACATCAAAATTGGCATTTAAGTTTAGTATCCCCCAAGGATGCAACACGAAGATGTTAAAGAAACTCCTCTCCCCCCAACTATCCTCTACCTGGAAAAAGTTTTAAAAATTTTGATTTTCTCAAAAATGGCTCTACCGATTTTTATTAAAATATCGTATATTAAAGACATTTCCATGACAAGCAAAATGTATATCTTGAATTTACTAGGAACAGCCTCCGAAGTCCTCTTCATTCTGGATGACCTTTGTATAACTTTTTACTTTCTCTATACGAACCATGTGCATAGTGTATAGGGAAGGTATTGCACTTCACCAAAAAATTCGATACCAAGATTTCACCGGAAATATATGCTTTAAGGTCCCCTGTATCAAAAAAAAAGTATTTTCAGAAAAAGGTCCGCGTGTCAGTGTGTCCGTGTGTCTGTGAACACGATAACTCAAAAACGAAAAGTCGGTAAAATACCATACATCTTTCTTTTCATCTCTCTTTTGTTTATTCCTAGTAAGCAAAGAGAACCGAATTTCAATTTCTACACTTAGCGCCCGGCCTTTAAAAGATTCAGCTATCGCTTTATCCTAGTGCATACCCTTACTTCCCTGCTACAAAGAAGCAAGTAATAAGACCAATTCTGGCAATGTTTACTTTGATTACCATGACCTAGATAAAAGAAAAATGATTCAAAATCTTCTCGGGCTTCTAAACAGGTAAAAACTGCCCGAGAAGATTTTGAATTAACACGTCGCCAGGAAAGCTTCAGTTCTTATTTTAAAAGAAAAATGTTTTGTAAGGAATGCTTGTCTGTGTAACAGCTAGAGAAAGTCGTGTGAATGGAACACTTTTAATACAGATTATAATGCATTCCTTATTCATATTATAATTTAATTGTCATATTATATAGTAAAGTAATACTATTAAAACCATGTGCATTTAACCTAAATAAAGGCAGAGTAGAAACAAGGAAGCATAAAAAAAATATTATGTGTTACACTCACATGACTTTCTCTAGCCGTTCTACAAACTTCTTACATCAGATTCTTCTTCTTTCTGCACCTTGTTAATCGAGGTATTCAGCACAATGTTCTTATTACTTAGTTCCTTATAAGAAGGAAGAAAATAAGGGCATACACTAGGCTAAATCGATAGTCAAATGTTTTAAAAGCTGTCGTTATGCGATTGTCATTACAAATCGCTTCTTTTCTTGGCCAGGAGTAGAACAAAAGAAAAAACTTCACAACTGAAACTAATAACAATGAATACCTCAAAAACGGAAGCACCATGAGAAAAACGTATATGACATAACCTGTGTATTTTAACAAGGCCTACATGTTTTGTGTTGTAAGTTTTTGTCTATCTCTTACGGGATATTAGTTATGCAAATTAAGCAAAATTCATCCAGAATAAACAGCTCTTTAGAAGCTATTCCCAGAAATTTCAAGATATACATTTTATTTGTCAGGTAAATATTTTTAATATACGACATTTTAATCAAAATCGTTAGAGCCATTTTTAAGAAAATCAAAATTTTCGAAAAAAGTTCCATGTAAAGGGTAGTTTGGGATGGGGGATTTTCTCAAAATCTTCGTGTTGCATCCCTGGAAGATACTGAACTTTTCGTTTTTGAGTTATCGTGTTCACAGACACACGGACCTTTTTCTGGAATTGCTTTTTTTGGATTCAGGGGGTCCTAAAATATATATTTCCGGTGAAATCTCGACATCGAATTTTTGGGTGGAATGCAATACTTCTCTATCCCTATGTACATTATACATACGGGGCTAGATAAAGTAATAAAGTAATAAATATGGGTATATAACTACAAAAGTATAGCGCTGGGCCACTGGGCCCTATGGCTCTTATGTGCACAACAGAAGTTTAAAATATTTGACTATTGCTTTCGCTTAGAGTACTCCCTCATTTCCCTTCTACTTACAGGGAAGCAAGTAATAAGGTAATGTCTGCTAATGCTTATCTCGATTGGTGAATGAAAGAAATTGGTGAAATGATGCTCAAATGATCTCCGGGTCCATGGAGCTTAAAGTTACTCGACATTCGTCTTCTCAGGATAAGGGAAAACGCCGAAAAAAACCTTGTCCGGGCAACCCACCCTAAGCGAGATGCGAACTCACGACCTGTTGAGTATGAGGCAGATACACTAGCCAGGCGGACATTATATATTTTATATCTGTGGAACGTGTCTCTCCATCGCTTGAAATGAATATATAAGTTATTAGTCTGAGATTTTCACTTTAAGTTTATGTTTCCGCAGGGATTACGTATTTGCCCACGAGGTAGAGAGTGGGTGAGAGTATGCTCAATAAGTTTCATCTAGACAATAAAACACCAGTAATTAATACAAATGTTATTTACAGCGTTGCCAGCTAGCATGAGGCGAGCGAGACTTCATTTGTTTTTATCGTGGGAAACTGCTTCCCATTTAAATGTTAAAAATTCCTTTTTAAGCTATGAATAACCAAAGGAGAAACCCAAGAGGTGAATAAAGCCTTATCTAAATACAGCATTATTCAAATGAAAACAAAAGAGGCTCCCTCTGAAGGCGAAACTCTGATTATTATTTGTGTTAATCAGATAAAGTCAAGACACCCAGCAATGCTTAGATATTATTTTTGTTACAGCTTATAGATTATTAATTCTACAGGAAAATATAGATAGAAATAAGCTTTTGTAAGTATCGTTTGTTGCAAACCTGGTGTAGACTGGCTCCGTGGTCGAGTGGTCAGCAAGCTGACTTTTCACCCGGAGGTCCCGGGTTCGATTCTCGGCTTGGGTGGTGAAATTTCCTTTAACCAGAATTATTCCCTATCCCCCCAGAGTCTGCAAGTATATATGCCAGAGTGAATGTGTGTGTTTGTGTGTGTTTAAGGGAAATAAAACAATTTAAAACCCAAGGTAAAAGAATCTACAGACGAGTTGTTTCCAATGAAAAGCCCCCGATATGACCTTAAATGAAACAATTTAAAAACGCTGGTGTAGAAAGAGCATGTGAATGGAACACATATATTCAACCCTATCCCTCCATTAATTTTATATATAGGTTTTTCTCTACCAATTCTAAAAGAAAAAGTCTGATGTGTTCCATTCACATGACTTTCTCTACATCTCTGCAACAAATTATTGTTAAAGTTTATGCTTCTCGCTAATCGAGAAAAAAATAGCAAAACACTCTTATACTTGCTTCCTTGTAAGTAGAAGCGAAATAAGGGAGTTCCATTGATTAAAGTGATAAGGCAAAAGCTGGCTGCTATGTGACTGAAGTCCCTTTGTTTGTATGGAAGGAGTTGAGAAATTCCTGTATGAGAAAAGTATGTTTTTCAAAGCTGTAACCAAAAACAAAAGAATACCTAAAAAGACGATCAACTCTCCCAAAAAAGTTATGGCATAAATTGTGTGTTTTAACGTGCTCTACGTTTCTTGTGTGATAAGCTTTTTGTCCATCTGTTACGGTTTAGCAGTTATGCGAAATTTCATAAAATTCATCCAGAATAAAGTAGTCTTCAGAGCCTATTCCCAGAAAATTCAAGATATACATATTATTTGTCAGGTAAATTATCTTTATCATACGATATTTTAATAAAAATTGTTAGTCATTTTTGAGAAAATCAAAATTATCGAAAATGTTTCCATGTAAAGGGTAGTTGGGGTGGGGGGATTTTATTGAAAATCCTCGTGTTGCATCCTTGGAAGGTACCAAACTTAAATGCCAAGTTTGGTTTCTAACGGTCTCTTCGTTTTTGAGCTATGCTTCCCCCCCCACACACACACACATACACACACACATTTCTCTAAAAAAATATATATATAAATATATATATATATATATATATTTTTTTTTTTTTTTTTTTTTTTTTTTGGATTCTGAGGGTCTCAAAACATATATTACCGGTGAATCCCGGTATCGAATTTTTGTGTGCAATACAATAGCTTCTCTTACACTATGTACATAGTGCGTGTAGAGAGAAAGTAAAAACAAGAGCGACATATTGAGAAAACGGCTCTATTCTTGCTGAATATCCTGAAAAGTTCACTCCAGAACCTTTTTATTTCACCTCTCGTTGAAGTGGGCTTTGTTTTACCAACATAAAACAAACGAAGTGAACATTCATATTCTTGTCCACAAAAGTGTTAATAAGGTGAGTCCATAATGCTGAATTGCTTCCGGCTGAACATTCCACCTTTTTCGTAAGGGATGGATGGTATTTTTACTCATTCTAGCCCAAATGTACAATGTACATAGTGAATACAGAAGTTATTGTATTTCACCCAAAATTTCAATTCGGAGATTTCCCCGAAAATATGTTTTGAGACCTCTGAGTCCAAAAAAAAAAAAAGAATTTTAGAAAAAGGTCCGTGTGAATGTGAACAGCATAGCTCAAAAACGAAAAGTTGATTTTTTACCAAAATTGGTATTTAAGTTCAGTATCTTCAGTATCTTCCAAGGATGTGACACGAAGATTTTCAAGAAAATTCTGCCATCCCCAACCACCCTTTACATGGAATGTTTTTCAAAAATTTTGATTTTCTAAAAAGTTATTCTAACGATTTAGATTGAAACACCATATATAAAAGATATTCATATGAGAAATAAAAGGTGTATCTTGAATTTTCTGGGAATAGCCTCTGAAGAGCTGTTTATTCTGGTTGAATTTTGCACAATTTAACATAAGATTTAAACCGTAAGTTAGAGGCAGAAACATACCAAAAAATGTAGAACTCGTTAAAACACGTAATTTATATAAACTGGACCATACAAAGCAAACCGAACCACAATTGTTTCACATGGCGACAAGCTTTTAAATGGTTTGAATACTACTTTAGCTAACGTATTCCCTTATTTCCCTTGTACTAACTCTCAAAAAACTTTAATCTGCGGTCTTCCAGTTCTAAACGATGCATTTTGTCAATGATCTCTGGAGTTGTCACTTCTACAGGGCATCCAGAGCGAGGCTCATCACTAGTGCTCGTACGTCCCATTTTAAACTCAGCAACCCACCTTTTAATCTCTGAATGTGAAGGGGTAGCGTCTTTCAATGTACTGTCCATTACCTCCTGATTTCTTTAGGCGTTAAGCCTTTAAATGGAAGTATTTAATAACTGCTCGTTTTTGCAAATCCTCCATTTTCGTAAAAACTCTTAAAAGTTGTTTTGTTTAAAATGCTGCCTTTCGAAAACTAAATAAGCTAGCCTGTAACTATGGATACAAGCTAGTCTGGAATTAAATTATACGTTGGTAGCATCTAACTGGCCTAGTGGCGCCATATCTGAGAGAGGCCCGGGACTTATCAGCCGACCCTCGTATTCTACCCAAAAATTCGATAACGAGATTTCACTGAAAATATATGCTTTGGGCTTCCTGAATAAATATTTAAATAAATAAAAATTAGTTTTAGAAAAAAAGGTGTGTGCGTGAATTGTCTTTGGACATGGCAACTCAAAAACGAAAATTCCGTTCAATATCAAACTTGGCATTTAAGTTTAGCATCTCCCAGGATTTAATACGAAGATTTTCATGAAAATTCCCCCACTCCAAACTACTAACAATATAAAATACCTATATTATAGATATTTGCATGACAAATAAAATATATACCTTGAATTTCCTGGGAATAGCCTCTGAAGCCCTTTTCATTCTAAATGTCTTTGATACAGCTGGTAAACTGTAAGACATAGATAAAATGTTACTACACAAATATGTAGATCTCGTCAAAACACACAATTTGTCCCTTACAATTTTATTGTTAGGCTAACCGTTTCCGAGATATTCCTTGTTATTGGTTTCAATTTTAAAATAGTTACACTTTTCTCTAACAGGAAGTCGTCCGTGTTTCCTTTTATGCAAAGAAGCAATTTCAATGGCAATCGCATAGCGACAGCTTTTAAAAAGTTCACTATCGCTTTAGCATAGTGTATTCCCTTAGTTCCCTTCTACTTATAAAGAAGTAATAAGGCCATTTACTAATGTTTATCTCGGTTAGCATGGAGTAGAAAGAAGAAGAATCTTTTGTAACAAGTTTGTAGAACGGGTAGAGAAAGGCAAATGAATGGAACACATCAGATTCTTTTCTTTTGTCCAAAGACTAACAAATTTGATCGACACCAATGTAAACTTGAAGTTCCTTGAAGGGGTATAGGGAACACTCATACATGCGCATCATACAACAGCATTTTTTCTCGTAAGTAGTTTGTGGTATATCATACTACTTTGTTCTAGCAATACAAATTAGAAAATCTATTTTACGTTATCTTTTTAAGGCAGTGAATCTGTGAAACTTGGAAAATACCCGTATGTAACATATCTTACTGAAATTTATATCCGTTATCACATTTTGTATATGTATAAAAATTCTAGCTTCCATAATTATTTAAATAATAATTTGTTATTGTATAAATGCATTGTTCTAATACAAATGAGGTCGTCCTTCATGATGTAGTGGATACTATGCTAGTCTATGAGACACAAGAAAGCAGTTTTAAAATCTGGAGGAAGGTGATGGATTTTTTCGGACGCAAAAATCCTTAGCATGGCTTTCTGAGAAAGGGAAGTAAAGCTGGTGGTCCCTGTAATGTTTATTTGCAAGTAAAAGATCTCCATACCTTGAAATAAATAGGTTACTGGGCAACATTTTCTGCCATTTAGCGTCCGCAAGTCGCGAATTCGTTCTACAGTGCCATCTGTGGTCGGCGAGCATAGTGACGAAATCACGAATTAGAAATTCAAATCCGATTATGAAATTGATTAGGAGATACAGAAATACCAACTAACTAAAAAAAAAATAAATAAAATAAATGAGCTACGTATTCACGTAGAAAAATCTAGTTTTACAGCAAATGAGATACAAATATATGAGCCATATTACACACATTCATATACACACTTATATATAAAACCCTAATTAGTAAAGATAAACGTCTTACTTTTTGTATTCTTTAAAACTCTTGATTTTTCAAGATGTAATAATTTATTTATCCAAATTGGAGCGTTGTTTTGAAAATGTAATACAATCATTGTCTTTAATGTGCTTTTAGAAGGCAGAATAAAAAAGTTTAAAACAAATTAGGGGAAATAACATCCGGTGGAACATTTGGAATATGGAAAAGTATTGGGAAAAACTGCGAGAAAATAAGGTTTAAAGTTGAAAATGCTTATTGATAAGCATGCTCCTATATATAGTTTCAGTTAACTAAGAGTAAAAGAGTAAAAAAAAAAACTATATATTTTCTTAAAGTTTAGAATTCATATCATTTTAATATGGAACAAAATATTGTTTCAATTTTTCGCAATTTTTGGTCAATTTAATTTAATTTTATCACTTCAAAGTTACATATTATATGTCGGAACAACTTGAAGATATCTTGTATCTTGTTTCTTGGTCCGACATTGCAGTCTGGACATCGAACCCACACTGGTTCAGGCGAGACGAACAAAATGTGAGTCATTCTCCACTTAAACATGCAAAGCCTCATAACTTTATGATTCGTATCGGCCTTTTTCACGGAAGAATGATTCCAGACCAACGATGCTCCAAATAAATTGTGACTGGAAGGTAGAATATCACATTCTGGGATCACTAACAGTTCCAAATGTTTATATACCAGAGTTATGAGTTTTCTATTGCTATGTTTGTTCTTCACCGTAGATTAAAATTCCAGGTTGTTAACCCTTGCGAGTCAGAAATGTGTAAATAATTGTGGTAAGCAGAGGAGCCACTTTATACCATCCACATTCCACGTGTATTTCAAGAACCTGCCCTGAATAAAATAAAACTAGAAAAACACGGGTCATGTGGTTTGTATGTACACCCTCGTGCATAAAATGTGGCCAATAATAGAAAGAAGTTAGTACCGATAAAACCTCGCCCACAAATGTGACCATGCGCGTATCCTAACCACTGGATCGATATACTACCTCGAACACCCGTAGGGTAACATTACTACTCATACCTTGTATTTTCATACTACACTACTGTTTTCTTAGTATTGGTATCCTTTCGATAACGGCAATGACTTTAACCTTCGTCTCCATGTCACTGATGAAAGCTTTGGTATAGTTAAGTGTTAATTGCTGTCCAATTTATTTTTATTTTTCTTTATTAGTCTGACTCATAAATGAGTTTGCCAAGTGACACAGAACAATATACATTTAGAAGTTTTTAACAAAAAATGTTATAAGTGAGTATTACAAAAAATATTTTATGATACGTTATAATAGTTATATAAAATTAAGCTATGAGAACAAATTGTAGCAGATTATAAAAGATGTGCAACAATAAAAGTTATAACCATAAAAGAGAAAAAACTACAAAAATAAAGTGATTTATAAACCGTACTACATTTTACGTTCTATTCAAACCATATAAATGATTTCGAAAAATGGCTACGGAATATTTTATGATGTTTTCAGTGATTGCTTGTTCCATACTTCTGTTAATTTTATATTTTGCCATCCATTTTACAAACATACTTGTAATTGTTCCTGCAAAAAATAGGCCTACTATTGTTATTTTTTTGAGATTGTACTTTTCTTTAAAATATGGTAGGCTGATATATTTTCTGTTTTTCCAGATGAACTTGTTGAGGTTGGTCTTTATTCAGTTCAAAGCGGATGGTCGAGTCTATTAGCTCTACTTCTGATTTTCTTCTGCTTATCGCAATGATGTCTATTCGACGATTACTACCACCATCAGCTAGGCAGTGAACTTCCTCGTAAACTTCTAGACCAGTTTCACGTAATGCGTTTGCCAAGATAGATCTTATGGTGGTGTGTCTCTTACATCTAAATGCTTCTTCACCACTCCTCTAGAATGCCAAATTATTGTTAATTGGTTTGGCATTTCCTCGTGCACTGATCATATTTCGGCATGCGATCCACCCTTCCGTTTCACAGCGATTATAAATCGCTCATTGGTTTTGTTTATGTCCGAGTTGTTTTTCAGGCCATTCACATACAACTGATACCGGCTGGGAGAATCAAAGTTTGGTATCTGAAGCTGGAAAACTTACGGAGAGAAAAACACTATTGTAATTTAAAAGAATTGGCTACGTTGTATTCACTCAAGTGTACATTTGTGTGTGTACCTGTGTATATGGTATATTTTACAGGGTGAGTTACCTAAATCTTGCACCGCAAACATTTCGGAAATAGAAAGTGCTATTGATGTGCTGTTTTTACAGTTAAGGCAGATAAACGGGCATTGTTCCATTTAAAAATGGTATATTTGCTCAAAAAATGTACTTTAAAAGTATTATTAAAATGTTTTTATAGACTAAAAGTACCAGCCCCTGAGAAACAATCAATGCTGTGAAATTTGTACCCTAAGAGTAAACTGTTAAACGGTACCGAGAAGCAGATTGCTTTAAATATGTTTCATAAGTTGCAGGAGCACATTCTAAATATTTTTGTGAATGAACTGGTGAAAATAACGGTAGAGTACTTCGGTATGTCAGAAGCGAATGTTATTCACGCTGGCAACAAATTTTAACTGGTAGTGTTTTTTTTTTGTTTTTTTTTTTTGACTTAATGTCCTTTAACCTAGTTGGTCATATCGGACGATGAATGAAATTAGTGAAATGATGCTCAAATGATCTCGGGGTCCGTGGACCTTAAAGTTACTCGACATTCCTCTTCTCAGGACAAGAGAAAACCCCGATAAAAACCTTACTCACCGTAAGCGAGATTCGAACTCACGGCCTTTTGAATGTGAGGCAGGCACGTTACCACCTCATTACCCAGGCGGGCACTGGTAGTGTTAAAACACTCCGTAAGAAAGAGGTAGAAAGCTAAAGCAGTTTTAACACAAGTGGACGACTACCTTATGTGTGAAATTCGTTCTAAAGTGCATATTGTTTGACAATAAGCCACTTACAATAAACAAAGTGTTGAGTCTGTCAACGGTGACCCTGATTTGCCAGATTTTAAATCTACGCGCTTCCCTAGAAATGGGGTTTTCGTTTGTGAAACAAAACAATTCAACATAATTATAGATATGGATGACATTGCGCTTTGAAAACAATAAACCTTTCAAACTGAAAGACGAAGCATTGCATCAGCTTTAGACAAAGCATTAGCTCAGGTGGCGGCGGAAATGTGGCAGGCTGACATCAAACTTGTAAACAAGGAAGAAGAAAAGCTGTGATAACTGGACTATATCACTGATCCTGTCGTGGATATTTTAGGATAAACTTAATGATGACAGTTCACAGTCATCCTCAGATTCCGACCTTGGAGTTGCAGCATTACCTGCTAGCCTATCCTTGTTTAAATGTATTTTTTACTTTCTCCATACGCACTATAGTGCATAGAGAAAGTATTGCACTCCACCATAAATTCGATACCGAGATTTCACCGGAAATATATGTTTTAGGGTCCCCAATATCCAAAAAAAGCATTTTCACAAAAAGGTCCGTGTGTGTGTGTGTGTGTGTCCGTGTGACTGTGAACACGATAACTCAAAAACTAAAGTCGGTAAAATACCAAACTTGGTATTTAAGTTTAGTATCTTCCAGGGATGCGACACGAAGATTTTGAGAAAAATCCCCCCACCTCCAACTACCCTTTACATGGAAGTTTTTCGACATTTTTTATTTTCTCAAAAATGGCTCAAACGATTTTGATTAAAATTTCGGATACTAAACATATTTACCTGACAAATGAAATGTATATCTTGAATTTTCTGGGAATAGCCTCTGAAGAGTAGTTTATTCTGGATGAATTTTACTAAATTTTGAATAACTGCTAAACCGTCAGAGATGGGCAAAAACTTAATACACAAAAAGTGTAGAGCACACTAAAGCACACAATTTATGTTATATACATTTTTTTCGTGGAGTTCGTCTTTTTTGTGACATTCCTTATTTTTGGTTTCTGCTATGAAAAACGTATACTTTTCTCATACTGGAACTTGTCAACTCCTATCCATATAAACAAAGGAACTTCATTGACATAGCAACCAGCTTTTGACTATCACTTTAACCTACGGTTGTCCCTTATTTCGCTTCTACTTACAAGGATGCGAGTAATAAAGCTATTTCTGCAAATTTTTTCTCTTTAGCATAAAGTAAATAGAAGTATAAGCTTTTTAAGAATTATTTGTTGCAGGGATATGGAGAAAGTCATGTGAATGGTACACATCAGATTTTTGATATTATGTTCTTGATATATTTCTCAACATCATTTAATAAAAAAAATGTATTTATTCAAGCAAAATCTACTAAAGCAATTCTTGTTCATACACCTTGTTTTGAATGTAATGTGGAGTAATACATGGGCGAAGGTAACACTGTCGTCTATCACATACGCTTGTGTACGTGGGCGCGGAGTAATACAAAAGTGTGCTTCTAAGAAGGGATAGACAATAGAAGCAGCACTATATTATTCATCTTCGAAAATTAGATAGAAATGCTTTGTTTTGATTGCATGCAAATACCTGTGTTTATAGGTTTAATACATCTGACTATTAAATTAAAGACAATAAGAAACCATATACCTGAAATCATAAAAAAAAAAAAAAAACACGTAAACGTACACACAAGGGTATTTTGTACCCAAAAACATGCAGCACTTTACCTAGTGACAATGAGCTGTAAAATCGTTGCAACAAATATTAAAACCAAAAAATCTGATGTGTTACATTCACGTGAGTTTCTTTACATCTCTACAACAAATTATTGTTAATAAACTATTCTTCTATTTCATGCTAAAATATTAGAAGAAACGGTCTTATTATTTAGTTCCTTGTAAGTAGAAGGGAAATAAGGGAATACACTAGGCTAAACGGATAATAAAATATTTTAAAATGTGGTTGCTATGGGATTGAAATGCGTTTCTTTGCGTGGCCGGGTGTCAAGTTTCCATATGAGAAAAGTTTAAATATTTTAAATCAATATCAAGGAATATCTCGAAAACAGTCAACTCCATGAAAAAAATATATGATGTAAATTGTGTTTTATTGAGATCTACGTCTTTTGTGTAATACGCTTTTTGTCTATCTCTTACGGTTTATCAGTAATGCAAAATTCAATAAAAATCATCCAGAATAAAGAGTCTTCACATGCTATTACCAGAAAATTCAAAAATACATTTTATTTGTCATGTAAATATCTTAAATATAGGGGATTTAGTCAAAATCATTACAGTCATTTTTGAGAAAATCAAAATTTTCTACTTGGGGGTGGGGTGATTTTCTTGAAAATCTTCGTGTCGCATCCTTGGAAGTTTGGTATTTAAAGGTCTTTTCGTTTTTAGCTATGCTGCCTATAGACACACACAGACACACACACGGACCTTTTCATAAAATGATTTTTTGGATTCAGGGGAACCCAAAACATGTATTTCCGGTGAAATCTCAGTATCGAATTTTTGGGTACAATGCAATACCTTCTCTACACACAATGTACGTAGTAAATGTAGAGAAAGTAAAAAAAATAAATAAATCGATTAACAGATCAAAATCTTAATACTCTTTATTTGATCCAGAAAGTTTTCTAAATTTGATACGAAAAATGACATTATGAGAACAATTAACTCAGGCAAACTTTTGGTTTAATGGTCCAAACTTCAAACGAAAGAAATTCTTATCGTTATAAGTACAAGAATAAGAATTGAATTGATGTGAACCATAATCATTATTGAAGGAGTGGCAATAAAAATAAAATGAGTTGGGATATCAAGGGGCCCAGTGTAACTGCTGCGGGTTAACCCAGAATCCCTTGATAATGAAAAAGGGACAACATTCTAATCCCAACCATCAAGACCTAAGCTCTCTGAATTTGCAAGCACTGTCACTGAAATTTCAGCAGAGCGTATAGAAATTTCACGCACTTTGTAACGAAATGACTTAGCAGCTAAGTTTATCAGATTTTATGTTATTCGTGATGTGCGGGACTACACAAAATTGCGGCACGTTGTTTATGAAGCTTCGTTTTAATATAAAGGGAGATGCAGTGCAGGCCCTGGAAAATTAAACGCCGTGTGATTAACGGTGAGGTTGGAATCTCGCCGCTTGCGAGATCTGCGCTCAAGCTCTTTCATTCTCTTTTCCATTGTTTGCGAAAATGTAGAGAAGAATTAGTCTTTAAATTATTTATTTGTTTTTATGCATGTTGGGGAAGGGATACTTTTTATTTAACTAACAAGCCACGTGTATACCTACAAATGTTCCAGTATCCCAACCCACTGACTTGTGGGCGAATTAATCACCTTTAGTCGTTTTTCTAAACAAACGGTTACCGTTAGATACAGTCAAAAATGTACATGTTTCCCTCCTAGTGTAATCTTTCCAAAATGACTGATACAACGTACCTACTCCTTGTATGGAATAGTTGTTTTTTTTTTTGTTTTTTTGTTTTTTTTTTTTTGTTTTTTTTTATTACATATAGCCGTGTGGAGGACAGGAGTTGGATAGGAAGAATCAATGCTATAGCCGGGATTTGAACCACGGATCTCGCATCTCCAGCCGGTTGCTCTGCCACTGAGCTACCATGCCAACATGTCGACATAGCATTGAATTTCTCAACTGACTCGCATGTTTCCCGGCAACCACAAGGTGATCTCAAATCAATGCTGTAAGTACTTTAGACCCAGGATTCATAGTATGGCCAACTATTATGGTAAATTTGAATGAAATAACTTTTTTTTATTTTTACACATATTATTTATTTATATTTATTATGTGTAAAAAAAAAAACAAAAAAAACAAACAAACGTGAGCTCTTGGCTATTCAAAGAAGTTGATTTCAAACCACATGAAAACTAAGTGTACTCCCTTATTTTTTTTTCTACTTACAAGGAAGCAAGTAATAAGACAATTTCTGCTAATGTTTATCTCGATTAATATAAAGCAGATAGAACTTTTTAACAGAAATTTATTACAGAGATGTGGAGAAAGTCATAGAATGGAACGCATCCGATTTTTAGAATAATATATTTTCCAAAGTTCATTCTAAGTAAACCACTAACGCCCAAAGTAGCTTCAGGGTTCAATACTGTAAAATGGTAGTACTTCCTGGCTATAGTCTATCAGTTAAGAATGACCCTGAGTGAGAGTTGAATGCAATATTCAAATCTGAAAGTAAATTTAACATATCCAGAATTGATATCACTTGTGTGGTAACCCAGGTGGCAAATCACGGATTCCATGTACTCGAAAGCAAAAACTGTGAAGAATCACTAACAGGTTAAACAGATACCTCTATAGTCGAGTGGTGAAAGAATTGTCTTTTCATTCGGAGATTCTGGGTTCAACCCCCGAGCAGGGGGTGCATTTGTTTTCTTCGTATTATTATTATTATTATTATTATTATTATTATTATTCCCTACCCTCCATAGAGTCTGCACCTGTCGATGTGACAGTGAAGGTGACCAAGGAAAAAAAAAAACCCATATTAAGCTAAAGTTCAAAGAGAAGAAAAAAAACAAAAAAAAAAAAAACCTAAAGTTTCTAACTAAAATAGCCCCCGATATACAGCAGTTAAAGGGGGCTGAAGCTAAACTAACAAATATATTTTATTCTCTTGATGAGTTTTTAAATATGAGGACGATTAACGTATGACGTAATTTTATAATATATTTTGACAATGCCTGTACGGTACTCAATGATAAATAGAGCTATTATTATTATTGTTATCATTATTATTATCATTATTATTGTTGTATAGAAATGAAGATCCAAAAAAAAAAGAGAAAAAAATTCTGTTATGTTCCATTCAAATGACTTGCAAACTACTTGTTTTGCAAACCAACTATCCTTATAAACGATTATTCTTTCTTCTACATCACTCTAATCAAGATAAAAATTAGCAGAAATTACCTACTATCTACTAGGTGAAATGTGAAATAAGGGAATACAAGGGCAACCGAGATAGTCAAATCTTTTAAAGGCTGGTCGCTATGTTAACAATTGTAGTTTAGTTCTCTTTGCATGGCCAGAAGTAAAACAAAACAGAGATGAAACGAAAGATGACTTTCCGTTTGAAAAACGTTTAAGTGGTTTAAAATTAAACAAAAAGAAGGAATGTCTAGAAAACTGCTAGCTCTACAAAATAATTGTATGTGACAAATGGTGTGTTTTATCGATATCACATTTTTAGTGTAGTAAGATTTTGTCTGTCTCTTAGGGTTTACCAGTTGTGCAAAATGCACACAGAATGGAAAGGTCTTCAAACGCTATTCCCAGAAAATTTAATTTCTCATGTAAACATAGTTAACATACGGTGTTTTAATCAAAATCCTTAAAAATTTTTGAGAAAAACCTTTTCAAAAAGGTTTCCATTTAAAGGGTAGTTTGAAGTGTTCGATTTTGATGAAAATAAGTGTCCATTCTTGGAAAACACTAAACTTATATGCCAGGTTTGGTACTTAACAGCCTTTCATTTTAGAACTATAATGTCTATCGCCACACCCATACACACACGGACATTTTTCTAATTTTGGATGGGGGGATTAGGGGCTTCATACTTCCGGTGGAATTTCTAATCAAATTTTGGGTGCAATACAACACCTTCACTATGTATTTCGTACCACAGTACATGTAGAGAAAATAAACATTCTGAAATGAGGACTGAATATAACTATCTTGGAAATTGAGTGATTTTCTTGTTCTTCATCATCATCATCATCATCATCATCATCATGCTAAATGAAATTTCACATCCCACAGCTGTGAAACGATTCCGACGCCATAACTTGCTCCTTCCTATATTAGAGAATTTAATGTGCTAGCAAATCGATTTATAGCACGAATGTATAAATAGTAACATGTACATCCAGTAGTTGATTACTCCCGAAGGGGAATTTTCTAAAATTAGCTGCTGCATGAATTTGGGTCATAAGGTAAACCCATCTCAACCAGAAATATTACGAAATGGAGCGCATAATAAATTTGATAACAATAGCTCTGAATCGACGGTACGATATTGTCTAAATGAGGTATTTTCAATGACTATACAGGCTGTTTCAAAACGACACCAAACGAAGATGGCAGTCGATTAGCTTACACTGTGACTCGTCGCAGCTTTCAAAATCTTCTATTTAAAGCTTTATGTGTGTTTAAAAATCGCACATATTTGGGATTAGGCAGCGAAGGAACAACGGTTGTCATACACCATACCCCCACATGCTACATTTTCCATTACTAAGGTGACCTGTCCCGCGCCGGCATGTGTATCAAACCACGCCTACACCACGCGACTAGGACCTTCGCTACCAACCTGCATCTCTCTCGGAGTGGGCCAGGCACGACTGCCTAATCTATGGTGATTTTATGGCAGGTTTTACATGTGCCGAATTTAGAGCTGAACATAGGGTATGGCCAACAAGGTCCACATTTTCGTTTGGTGTCACAATCGATGAACAAAGGCCAAGTACCTGCCCAAAAGCGCACGTGGTTCAACTCTGGATTTCTGTGTCCCAGTTACGGGCTCTGTCCCGGCTTGCATTAGGAATTTAAATGTGTTTAAGGTAACGCAACTGTAAAACCCTCAATGCGTAAGACATCTTGCGGAAATATGTAAATAATTACACATAATAATAGTGGCATTTGACATTTTTAAAAACTCTAACCTCGGTAATTTAAATAGTTTTTATTTCTCTACATATATTACACAATAGGTAGAGAAGGTATTGTATTTTAAAAATTTGATGACGAGTTTTCACCAGAAATATATGTTTCGAGATCCCTTGAATCCAAAAAAAACTTTTTAGAAAAAGATCCGTGGTGTGTCTGTGAGCATGTGTTAACAGCAATACTCTAAAACCTAAATACTGTTAAAAGCTAAATTTGATATTAAAGCTTAGTATATTAAAAATACGTGGATTGCAGAATTTCATGATAATTCGCCCGTTCAAACTACCTGTTACATGAAAAAACAATTGTTTCTTTTTTTACTTTCTCTATACGCACTATGTACATAGTGTATAGAGAAGGTGTTGCACTCCACCCAAAATTTCGATACCGAGATTTCACCGGAAATATATGTTTTAGGGTCCCCAATATCTAAAAAAAGCATTTTCACAAAAAGGTCCGTGTGTGTGTGTCAGTGTGTCCGTGAACATGATAACTCAAAAACGAAAAGTAGTTAAACACCAAACTTGGTATTTAAGTTTAGTATCTTCCAGGAATGCGACACGAAGATTGAGAAAAATCCCCCCACCCCAAACTACCCTTTACATGTAACTTTTTTCGAAAATTTTGATTTTCTGAAAAATGGCTCTAACGATTTTGATTAAAATATCGCATATTAAAAATATGTATATCTTGAATTTTCTGGGAACAGCTTCTGAAGACCTGTTTATTCTGGATGAAATTTGCTTAATTTGGCATAACTAGTAAACCGTAAGAGATAGACAAAAAATTTAGGTCTTGTTAAAATACACAAGTTATGTCATATACATTTTTCTCGTGGAGCTTACCGTTTTCGAGGTATTCATTGTTATTAGTTTCACTTGTGAAGTACTTATAGTTCTCTCAGACGGCAGTGTCCGTTTTTCTTTTGTTCTACTCCTGGCCAAGAAAAGAAGCGATTTGTAATGACAATCGCATAACGACAGCTTTTAAAACATTTGACTATTGCTTTTTCCTACTTATACGGAACTAAATAATAACAACATTGTGCTAATGAGTACCACGATTAGCAAGGTGCAAAAAAAAGAAGAAGAATCTTATATATGAAGTTTGTAGAACAGCTAGAGAAAGTCATGTGAGTGTAACACATCAGATTTTTTTTAATTATATTGTGTTGTACGTCACTTTAGCCACTAGGTTATATCGCTAAGAACCTTGTTAACGGTAAATAGGGAACTGTAGTCTTTTTGTTTTTGTACTAATAAGTTCTCATTCTGTTTCCATACGACCTTCGTTTAGCACCAAATAAGATGGTCTAGTTTAACTGCACTAACACTGCAGTCAGATAGCAAAGAGCAGGTAGCCTTTAAGGACTAATCTGCCCACACTACTTAGCTCCGCAACATGCAGATGGGGTTACCGTCTCTCTGTGGATAGATGGCAGCGCAATCGTAATTAACGTATATTTTTAGTTTTACTTTTGTTTTAGACTGAAGTTGGGACTTTGGGTCATGGCTGTTAAATTTTCAATCTGGTATTTACCTTAGTATGAGGGAAACCATGAAAGAAACCCAGTTAGATTGTTCAGCCCAGGGGATTTGAACTCAGGAACTCCCGAATGTGGACCAGAGACGTTACCGCCTGAGCTGTCCCGCTTAGTGTTGCTTCTTTGTTTAGATTAACATTCCCTCCAAAAGCTCACTTCCTCAATCCCCGAGGTTTATAAAGCAAACAAAAAGAAAATGTGGTCAACAACACCCAACCAACCAAGTACAACCACAAACAACTCCCGAGGGCTCACTTATTAAAAAAAAAAAAAAAAAAAAGTTATAAAATAAAAAAAATTCAACTCCAAAAACAAACCTCTTTCCATGATTACCTTCCCCAATTATCACCCTTTCACGGCCAGTAGACGTGGAGGTAGCCTGCAGATTTACCTGTAGCCAGCACCTCCTAGTGTCAACCGCCGTGCTGCTGTGCTTTGTTTAGATTGGCTTCCTAATTATACATGTTTCATGTATTTTATTCTTCTTCAATGGATTACTCTCCTCTTTGAGGGACTTACAAGTCAGTAGCCTGTCGAGGAGCAAATAAACTTTGGATCATAGTGCATCCCGGATGGGTGATCAGCCCAGGATGGGTTGAATAAGAAGATGGTATAGAGATGAACAAGAAGAAAATAGATGGAGTGATGATAGAAAAATTCGTTTTCTTTCCGTATCCTCGCCGTATTTAAGACTGACGCCTCTAGAACTTACAAGAGCGTGACGGCATGAGCATGAGGAAGTGTATGATAAGTAATACAAGCGAAAGGTGATGGTGCAATTGGTGCAATGAGTCGTGGGGAAAACCGGAAAGGACCGGAGAAAACCGTCCAGAAGTCGTTTCATCCATCACAAATCCTACATGCGGGGGTTTGGGATCCAACACGGGCCGCCTAACGTTAGGTGAGCAGTCTAACCACAATGCCACGAGCTGCCTGATACGATACTTCGCGGTCTATTCCAGCATTCACCTAGCGACCAAGAAAAACCACGAAAAAGTCCCCGGTCAGTTTGGTTAGCCCCGGAAAATTGAATGCCAGCCACACATCTGCTTTATATTTCACGCTTACTGGAATAAAATATAGTACTTGTATAGTAACCATGATCTGCATTCTGCTTATTTTCACAGTGGATGCATTTTCTTAGCCTAACAGACAGCATATTAGCTTACTAGCACTGGAAGCAGGAAATTCAGGTTTCCACCATGCCAGCATAAACGGGAAGTGGATCATAAATTACCATTGAGGAAAAAATATTATTCTTCGGCTAGATTGCTTTCTGGAGGAACCTTCATAGCAGAAGATTCTACCAAAGATACCGTTTTCATGAGCACTTTGATGTCAGCAATGTAGGTCAGAAGAAAAAAGCGTTTTCTTCTCGGCCATGTTAACTTTGTAAACACAATCTCGCCTTCCCTAAGAAAGAAAAGTCGCAGGTAGGTTGAACATCTCCCGCTCAAGTAAACACTGCACAGCGCACAGTATATTCAAGCAAAGCGCAGCTCGAGCAAGACGGTCGCTTACCTGTAACACATAACACTATAACAAAAATTCTTATATATTCCATTCACATGACTTTCTCTACATCTTATGATTGTATTTACGTCATACTAATCAAGAAAAGAAATAGCAGAAATAGTCTTATTACTTGCTTCCTTGCAAGTAGAAGCGAAATAAGGGAGTAACATAGGAAGTGATAGTCAAAAGCTGGTTGCAATGTAACTGAAGTTCCTCTGTTTGTATGGGCAGGAGTTGACAAATTCCTGTGCGAGAAAAGTAAGTTTCTTAAAGGTGAAATTAAAAAAAAGGTATAACTCAAAAAAGATCAACTCCACGAAAAACATGTACATAACACAAATTCTGTGTTTTAAAATTGCTCTACATTTTTTGTGTACTACTTTTTTGTCCATTTCTTACGGCTTAGCACTTATGCAAAATACCGTAAAATTCATTCACAATAAAGTAGTCTTCAGAGGCTATGCCCAAAAAATTCAAAATATACATTCTATTTGTCAGGTAAATATCTTTAATATACGATATTTTAAACAAAATCGTTACAGCCATTTTTGAAACAATCAAAATTTTCGAAAACAGTTCCATGTAAAGGGTAGTTTGGGGTGGTGTAGTTTTCTCAAATCTTCGTGTCGCATCCTTGGAAGATACTAAACTTAAACACCAAATTTACTATTTTACCGACTTTTTGTTTTTTAGTTATCTTGTTCACGGACACACGGACCTTTTTCTGAAAATGCTTTCTTTGGATTTGGTGTTTTAATTCAGGACCTCTTTTTACTTTCTCTATACGCAGTATGTACATAGTGTATAGAGAAGGTATTGCACTCCAACCAAAAATTCGATATCGAGATTTCACAGGAAATATGTGTTTTAGGGTTCCCAATATCCAAAAAAATCATTTTCATAAAAAGGTCCGTGTGTGTGTGTGTGTGTGTGTGTCTGTGTGTGTGTGTGTGTCCGTGTGTCCGTGAACACGATAACTCAAAAACGAAAAGTCGATATAACACCAAACTTGGTATTTAAGTTTAGTATCTTCCGGGGATGCGACAGGAAGATTTGCAGAAAAATCCCCCCACCCCCAACTACCCTTTACATGGAACTTCATTCGAAAATTTTGATTTCCTCAAAAATGGCTCTAACGATTTTGATTAAAATTTCGTATATTAAAGATATTTGCCTGACAAATAAAATGTATATCTTGAATTTATGGGAATAGTCTCCGAAGAGTAGCTTATGCTGGATGAATTTTACTGAATTTTGAATAACTGCTAAACCGTAAGAGATGGACAAAAACTTACTACACAAAAAATGTAGAGCACATTAAAACACACAATTTATGTTATATACATTTTTTCGTGGAGTTCGTCGATTTTGAGACATTCCTTATTTTTGGTTTCTGCTATGAAAAACGTATACTTTTCTCATACAGGAACTTGTCAACTCCTATCCATATAAACAATGGAACTTCATTGACATGGCAACCAGCTTTTGACTATCACTTTAACCTATGGTACTACCTTATTTCGCTTCTACTTACAAGGAAGCAAGTAATAATTTCTGCTAATTTTTTCTGATGAGCATAAAGTAAATAGAAGTATAAGCTTTTTAAGAATAATTTGTTGCAGGGATATAGAGAAAGTCATGTGAATGGTACACATCAGATTTTTTTACAAATAATCTTTGTGTGTATCTGCCAGGGATAAGAACGCGCAGATTTTCAGGAAAGGTGTTTATTAAAATAACATATATTTAAGAAATGCTCATGACAAACGAAATGTATGTAATCAATTTTATTGGGAATAGCCCCTGATGTAGTCTTCTTTCTGAATGACTTTTGCATAGCTGGTAAACCGTAAAAGATAGTAAAAATATTAATAAACAAAAATGTATATCTTGTTAAAATACACAATTTATGTCATATACAGTTTTTTAGAGGTAACCATTTCCGAGATATTCCCTGTTATTCGTTTTAATTTAAGACACTCAACACTTTTCTCATCCGCTTCATAAACCTTTTCTTTTGCTCCTGGCCCCTCCCTAAGACAGCTTTAGCTCTATGGAAGTGCGAACAGGTAGACCAAAACGGATAGGCTAATTGACAAGTGGCGCAGTTACGACCATGCAGAATTTATTTGATATTACATATTACCAGCCCCTGCGCCGCATTTTCGGCCACAAATCTCACGTACGGTCTCTTGGAATCGAACCCGGACGATGTAGGTGAGAGGCGAATTGTCTAACCATGGCCTCGCGCAGCCTAAACACAAAATATCAGACAGTAATTGAGTGATGTGCTTGTGAAACAAAGTGTTAGACGAGGAAAACAAATAACTAACATGCTGAAGTGGATAGCTATAAGGTACAAATTATAAAAATCTTTCTCTACCTCTCTGTAACAAATTATTGTTAAAATGCTTAAGCTTCGATCTATTTAATGCTAATCGAGATAAATATTAGGAGATATGTTTTCTTGTAAGCAGGAAAAGAAATAAGAGAATACAATGAGCATCATTAAAAGCTGGTTGCTATGTAGATGAAATGCGTTTCTATGTATTGCCGAATTGAAAAGTTTTAAGTATATTTAAAACAATAACAAGCCATATCTCAAACATGGTCAGCTCTACGAAAAAAATGTACGACATAAATTGTGTGTTTTAAGGAGATCTACATTTTTTGAAGAGTAAGTTTTTGTCTATCTCTTTAGGTTAACAAGTTACACGACATTCAAGAAAATTCATTCATAATAAAGAGGTCTTCAGAGGCTATTCCCATAAAATTCAAGATACACGTTTTTTCCTCGTGTAAATGTCTTTAATACATGGTATTTTATTCAAAGTCGTTTGAGCCATTTTTGAGAAAATCAAAATGTTCGAAATGTTTCCAAGTAAAGGGTAGTTTGGCGTGGGAGGATCTTCCTCAAAATATTTCTCTTCCTTGGAAGATACTAATCTTATATAACAAGTTTGGTATTTTACCGACTTTTCGTTTTTGAGTTATCGTGTTCATAGACACGCGGACACAGGGACACATATATGGACCATTTTCTAAAAAGTTTTTTTTTAGGTAAAGAGGGCACTAAATTGCCTATTTCCGGTGAAATCTTGATATCGAATTTTTGAGGGGATTGCAATACCTTCTCTATACATTAAGTGCATAGTAACGTGCAGAGAAAGTAAAACTACCTGTATAACGCTATATAATTATAAATAAGTAATTTTATGTACAATAAAGCGTGTCTTTAAACAAAAGGAAACAAGGTCACCTTTTTCTCTCCTTCTCCACATTAAACTCTCCGAAAAGAAGAGGTCTCTAAGGTATTTCCCATAGTGTTTCAGCAGACCTTTCATTTGAATAGCTGTGCTTGACATAGTTCCATGATCCGAAAAAAAGTGAAATGCCGCATGAAATATTTCGCAAATTCATAATTTCAAAAGTTGAGCTGCGTCTTTACGGCAAGCTTCGCTTTCTCTTGTCTTCCAGAAAGCTCCAGGGATACTTTGCAGTGGAGACACTTGGCCAAACAAATGAAAAAGCGAGAGGGAAAACAAAAGAAAGAGGCAGGTGTCCTACCTTCGTCCTATTCTTCATTAAGAATGACATGCTTAGCTTGAGGGCTGAGAACTTTAATAAGGACTTGTGCCTCTCTGCAAGTTGGAGTCCTGCAACTTCAGAAAACAAATATTTTCTTTCCGAGACTCGTCTTTAGAGAGAATATTATGTAGCCCAGTTTACTGCTTTATCTTTATAGCTGCTAAATTAGGTTGAACGGAGCTAAATTCACTCAAAGTATGTGTTGATTATCTACAACTCCAGCGTGTTACTCTAGGGTATATTCTAACTTATTTTCACAGAATATTATAGTTTATTGGGAAAAGGAAATGCAATTTTATTTTGAACGCTCTTTAACTGCTATCACATTCTATATTGGGCGTGAAAAACCGATTAATTTTGCCCAGAGGCCTCTTCATCATGCTTGAGGTTTTTTACGTACCGTAAATCTAGGACTCGGAACCAACAGCTTTACTCCCTTTCCGAAGGAAGCCAAGCTAAGGATTTTTACGCCCCTAAATAAACATCACCCGCGACCTCGGGTAACCATTACACCACGAAAGGTGACAAGTAGTTTAAGGAGCCATTCACAATAAAAATTAGACATGAACGTAACGTAATCATAAAATATTATTATGAAATTTGGTAAATCCACAATACGTAAAATGTCTTATTGAAATTTATATCAGTTATTAAACACAATAAACATTATAAAAATACTTTTTTTTTAATACAAGGGACCCTAAAACCTGTATTTCCGGTGAAATCTCGGTATCGAATTTTTGGATGCATTACAATACCTTCTCTATACACTATGTACATAGTGCGTATAGAGAAATTAATACATCAATATCTTAGATATTTTATTAATTATAAAACAGCTCCCCGAAAAAGGGAATAACGTATAGTAACAAAAGAATGACTACAAAAATGAATACTTTTCTTTTGTAATGTAATTTAATGCAATGTGACACGAAGATTTGCAAGAAAATCTCCCCACCTGCAACTACTCTTTACATGGACCTTTTTTCAAAAAGTTTGATTTTCTTAAAAATGACTGTAACGATTTGATTAAAATACCGCATATTAAAGAAATTTAAATATTTAGATATTTAAAGATACCTGACTAATATATATTATATCTTAAATTTTCTGGGAATAGCCTCTGAAGACCTCTTTATTCTCGATGAATTTTACGGAATTTTGCATAGCTGCTAAACCGTAAGAGATGGAGAAAAAGTTACTATTCAAAAAATGTAGAGCACATTGAAACACACAATTTATGTTATATACATTTGTTTCGTGGATTGATCGTTTTTTTTTTAGACATTCCTTGTTTTTGGTTTAGGCTTTAAAAGAACTTTACATTTCTCATACTGGAATTTGTCAACTCCTATCCACACAAATAAAGGAACTTCATTTACATAGCAACCAGCTTTTGAGTATCATTTAACCTATGGTGCTCCCTTATTTCGCATCTACTTACAAGGAAGCAAGTAATAAGATTATTTCTACTATTTTTTCTCGATTGGCATAGAGTGCATAGTTAGTCATCTGAACGGAACACATCAGATCTTTACCACTTGTATCGTAAACAACTATTATAGTCAGGCTGTGAATTCCAGTGCTGCTATTCTCAAATGAGAACTGAAAACAAAACACAGGCTAGCTACATTACTTTCCTCCTGGCTGTGGATTTACGGGAACCAGCAGTCCAGTTGCATTAATCAAATATGCATCCTGAGGGCATCAGTGTTGAAGTTCAATGCCACAAATCCGCATTACTCAACTAGAGCGTGTCATTGGTTCTGTAACCTGTTTTATTCCCGCAGGGCATGTCAGCAAGAAGAGACTGTAATCTGTTGTGGTTAACAATATAATCCTAGACAGCATAACGAAGTGCTGTGAGAGCTGCAGAAAGTCGACATTTGAATGTTTGGGATCAGTTAGGGCAGGTGACTCCAGAGCTACGTCATCAGAGATACTGTACCGCACTGTAAAGATATTGGTCAACAGCAAATTAGCTGAACTAAGTATCCCCCCTCCCACTTTTGGGAGTGATCAATCAAAATTCACCAACAAAAACAATTTTATATAATATAAACATCAGCGGAGCAGAGGAAAAGAATAGAAAATGTAAATGACGTGTTATTTATGGACGTTCTTCAACTGCTGTGGTTCTCAGCGTCCCATTATATACTGGGCTTGACAGACCGCTTAATTTTGCTCAGAGGCTTGAGGTTCTTTTACGTGCCGTAAATCTACGACATGCGACCAACAGCTTTACTTCCCTTCCGAAGGAAGCCATGCTGAGGATTTTTACACCCGAAAAAATGCATCGTCCTCTGCCGGGTTTGAACCCGCGACCTTGGGTATATGAAGTTGCCATGGTAATCATTACACCTCGGAGGGCGATAACAGAGGAAAAGGATGCTATTCCTAAAAACCTGATGTGTACCATTAACATGACTTCCTCTATATCTCTGCAACAAATTACTGTTAAAAAGCTTATACATCTATTTACTTCATGTTAATCAGACTAAAATAGCAGAAATAGTCTTATTACTTGATTCCTTGTTGCTATGTTTGCTTTGTTCCTTGCTGGTTGTCACTGAAGTTCCTTTGTATGGAAGCAGTTGACAAATTCCTATATGAGAAAAGTATAAGTCTTCATAGCAGAAACCAAAAACAAGGAATGACTCAAAAACGATGACTCCACGAAAAAAATGTATAAAACATAAATTGTGTGTTTTAACGTGCTGTATATTTTTTGTGTAGTAAGTTTTTGTCCATCTCTTACGGTTTAGCAGTTATTCAAAATTCCGTAAAATTCATCCAGAATAAAGTAGTCTTCATATGCAATTCCCAGAAAATTCAAGATATACGTTTTATTTGTTAGGTAAATATCTTTAGTATACGAAATTTTAATCAAAATCGTTAGAGTCATTTTTAAGAAAATCAACATTTTCGAAAACAGTTCCATCTAAAGGGCAGTTTGGGGTGGGAAGATTTTTTTCAAAATCTTCGTGTCACATCCCTGGAAGATACTGAACTTAAATACCAAGTTTGGTGTTATACCGACTTTTCGTTTTTGAGTTATCGTGTTCCCAGACACACACACACACACACACACACACACACACACACACACACACACACACACACACATTTTGTGAAAATGCTTTTTTTGGATATAGGGACCTTCTCTATACACTATGTACATAGTGCGTATAGCGAAAGTAAAAAATGCTACTGTTCGAGGAGCCTATCTAGCGCTTCCTCCCTAACGTCATCACCCGAAACCTCAAATACAGAACCTTAACCTTCACCTCATTCCTGTGGATAAACCCTTATCGGGGTAGGTACACAGAAGCTACACCTAGGATCACCACGGGTCTACCAGATACCGGACGGAAGGACAGTTTGCCAGGTTCTATAACTGAAAATAAGGGAGACTTCAGGAATGGCTTCCCAGTCACCTTAACATGTCCTATGGACCTTATACTTTGTTGATTTCAGCAGAAAATGTGTATAGAACTAAAACATATTTGATACACTAACAGAATTGAAAAGCCGTCTCCTTAGCGGTGGTAGCGTTGCTGCTTACCAAGCGGAAGACCTGGGTTCGACTCCCAGTACCGGCTTGAGGATTTTTTCCCCGCTGGGAGAGCTGGACTGGGGTGCACTCAGCCTCACGAAGTCCCTGGGGAGTCAATTGAAGAACTACTTGATGGAGAAGTAGCGGCTCCAGGTCAAGAGCACTGCATTAACCGGCCGGGGGGGGGGGTCGAGGCGCTGACAACGGCTCACCCTCCAATACTACACACCATCCATGACAGATGTCTTGGGGACGCAGCGGCCGGGCGGTAGGTCAAGGTTCCTTGTGAGCTGTCGTGCCGTGGAGTTATTATTATAATATAATTTAAAACAATAATAGATATAAATATTTACAATATGATATGAAACTATTGCGAATATTGAGCAATATTTATATATTATTCACAAAATCTGCCGACATTTTATGAGTTTTGTGTCATGTTTATAATATTTGATGTTCAATTGTTTCTATTCCTTTGCTTCCGAAGTTGAAATCGCTGGATGCAAATGTTTATTACTCCTTGTGCTTTCGTCGCATTTAAGTGTTTTGATTTTCTCGATGCGATTTTGTTTTTCAACAGTATCCGTTTAGAGATAACGCGTAAAAATGCATTCGTGTTGAATTATACGCGACCATGGATTCACAGGTTCAACAAAGTAAAGAACTGCATCGAGCGATTACAGTTTATCTTTCGAATTGTAAAATAATAACTGTAAAAATAAACTGCGAAGCGGCCAGGTAGTCTGGATCTGGGAAGCCCAATAAGTCCGATAAAAAAAAAACAAAAAAAAACGCCCTGAGAAGAGTCAAACGCTACACAAAAAGTCAAACATAAGCGCAAGTAGACTTACAATCCAACATTTGACGAGCGCTTATAGAAGCTCCATATATAATTGCTTCAATATTTAGCATTTGATTTACACTCATCCAGAAGCTTGACATCAGTTCTCACATAATTAAAGCACTCTTTGCAACTCATTTTAAAGTTCACCACTTTGATAAGTTCACTTATTGTTCCTTGAGGAAAACATTCTTTCTGCATAAAGAGCAATGTGCGTAACCTTATTACCAGAGCTAGGTTGTTCGTACCGTTCGCCTTTCCAAATACAGGTTGCGACCCGCCGTCTCGCTGCATCAAAACAAGCCATTGATAAGAAGGCACAGTGGAGAGAGGTAAACAATCTGTTGTCAAGTAAACAGTGCTGTTTCCAGAGAACAAACACGGCTTATGATACGCTCATAAAAGCACATCTATTTTAATCATTAATTATGTACAACATACAAATAGTTACATATGTAGGCTGACTCTGACATCTCCTTCTTTACATATCTACATTATGAAAACACCCAAGCAATATAACACGGGTTGTAATACGAGGTACGTCCAGAAAGTAAGTTCCGTTTCAATTTATCTCCGCTGCAGCGCTGCGATCGCAGTTCCGCACATGCGCGGTAGACGCTCAGTATCAAGGAGAAAAAACGTGCGCCATTTTGAGATCGCTGTCAGCCACATACGCTTTGTTGTGCTTGTTTACAATGTTACAATTCCACCGCTTGTGAAATCAGATCTGTGATTCGTTTTCTGAATGCTAGGAAAGTGAAACCAATTAAAATTTATCGGCAAATTTGCGAAGTTTACGGACAAAATGTGATGAGTGATTCAATGGTGAGAAGATGGGTCCGACAGTTGAATGAAGGACGTAGTGAAGTGCACGATGAAGAACGAAGTGGGCGTCCATCTTTGGTTACAGAAGAAAAACCTCCTACAGGGATTTGGCTGGGACGTGTTTGACCATCCTCCGTACAGCCCTGACCTCACTCCTAACGACTTTCATCTGTTCTTACATCTCAAGTCTTTCCCTGGCGGTCAATACTTCAACAATCACGAAGAGCTGAAAGAAAATGTTTCCAACTTTTTGAAGACACGGGCGGCAAACTTCTATGAAGAAGGTATACAAAAACTTGTGCCACGCTATGACAAATGCCTGCAAAATTTCGGCAGTTATGTGGAAAAGTAGTTTAAGAGTTGTAGCATTTTGTGCAATAAATAATTATTCTGTATCTGTACACAATTTAATTTTATTATCAAACGGAACTTACTTTCTGGACGTACTGATAGAATGTAAAATAATATCCAACTAATAACATTTCTTAAATATCTTCAGAATCTTACTAGGTGAAAACAAAGGCAGGAATTGTCTGCAGATGTATTACTGAAAGCTATACCTATGTACTTCTGAAGCCTTTCAAAGGCAAACCTCATTCTACGTTCCGACAAACAAGATTGTAACCCGAAAAAGTTCGATTCACTTTGCATGATGTGATCGGAGCATATTTGAAATATTTTATCAGTTCCGTATCAGCATCACCAAGCAAATAGCATTTGTTGGGGTCTAAAAGTGCAGTTTGTATGCGATACATCACACTGAACCCTGCATCATTTTCAAATACACTTTACATTTTCATTTTTGTTTCAGGCTTCGTGAATTGGAATATCGTCTTCACAGTTCATGCCGACAGTTTCAGTTCAGCTCCATACCTCTGGACTGTAACAGTGTTGTGGGTAACTTTTTGAACAGATTTTCAAGCAATAATACGTTTCTGCGAAGCTGTTTTGTCACTGGACAGTTTACAGTTTGTATACTAGAACTGCCATCGGTTTCTAAGTAAGCACACGGATAAGTACAATGCCAGAAAACTTACTATGGTTGTAAAACAAATTAATGTTGCTCACCTTTGACCAGAACCAAAATGTTATTCGAATGGATTTTTTCAAGTTGATAAGAAGAATAAGATGCTTTGAGTTTTAAATGATTATGTCTGAATAATAATGACAGGCCATTTTGTTTTGGCATTTAATACATATTTTGCGTTTTAATTAACAGTAATCTGTAGTTTTGAAAACACAAGCCCATTACGGCACTACTCCGATGGGAAGGGGGTATCCAATCTACGTCATACAGCTTTCTCTCCTAGGTTGTCACTTGCATTTGACCATACCTGCTGTAGATAATCTGCTGTGTTGGAGAAAGAGAGATTAAATGGAAATTGATTTTTATTTATGGACACTGTTTAACTACTGTGGTACTCAGCGTCCCATTCTATGAAAGACCGCTTAATTTTTAGGTTCTCTTACGTGCCGTAATCTACGACACGCGACCAATGACTTTACGTCCCTTGGAAGCTATGCTAAGGATATTTACGCCCGAAAAAATCCATCTTCACCTGGTTTGAACCCGCGACCTTGGTAACCACAGAGGGCGACAAAGAGAGAGACATTAGGTAAAACACACAGATTGTCACTTTCTCTAGCCCCGTACATACAATGTACATAGGGATAGAGAAGGTATTGTATTCCACCTAAAAACTACATCGAGGTTTCACCAGAAATATGTGTTTTGGGGTCCCCTGAGTCCAAAAAAAGCATTTTTAGAAAAAGTTCCATGTGTGTTTGTGTGTGTGTGTGTGTGTGTGTGTGTGTGTGTGTGTGTGTGTGTGTGTGTGGACAGCATAGCTCAAAAACGAAAAGACCGTTAAATACCACTTGGTATTTAGGATCGGTATCTTCCAAGGATGCGACACGAAGATTTTCAAGAAAGTCCCTCCACCACAAACTACCCTTTACACGGAAAATGTTTCAAAAATTTTTATTTTCTGAAAAATACCTCAAACGATTTAGATTAAAATGCCGTATATTAAAAATATTTACATTACAAATAAAACGTACATCATAAATTTACTGGGAATATCCTCTTACTCTGGATGAATTTTGCTTAGCTGCTAAACTGTAAGAGATAGACAAAAACGTACCACACAAAAAATGAGATCTCGTCAAAACACACAGGTTATATACCCCTTACGTTTTAGTTGTTGAGGTAACCGTTTCCGAGATAGTCCTTGTTATTGGTTTCTATAATTGTACTTATACTTTTCTCAGACAGGAAGTGTCCGATTTTCTTTTGCTCTACTCCTGGCTAAGCAAAGAAGCGATTTGCATAGATAATCGCATAACGATAGCTTGAATCATTTGACTCTCACGTTAGCATAGTGCATTCCTTAAGTTCCCTTTAGGAACTAAGTAATAAGAACATTCTGCTAATGTTTATCTCGATTAGAAGAATAATCTTCTGTAAGAAGTTTGCAGAGCAGCTAGAGAAAGTCATGTGAGTGTAACACATCGGATTTTTGTTACAGAGTGTACGTGTATTTTCCAAAATATAAAAGGAATGAGAAATTTGGTGGCTGGACTTAGTCGACGAAAGCGAGGTATAATATATCCCACAAACTCCACGACTTGGCAAATTGAGAAATGATTGGAGACAGTAAATCGTGTAATAGCAGGAAACTGGGGAACACTAAGCATGGACCAAAGTGGAGATAATGAAACCAAAAGGACTGAAGCGGTTCTGCTAGACAGAGATGTCAGCTCAAGATTACGCTTTGACGTCTTGGGAAGCTGTGTCATCTCCTTTGCTTTGTGGCTGCCAGACATGGTCTTTCATCCAAACCCTATTCAAGAGATTTTAAGTATGCCAAAGTAAAACGGAAAGGAGAATCCCTACCGTGTAGGATAAAAGAGAGGACGAACGATTTGATCTAAGAGGATGACGGATGCAGTATTCCACTGACATGCAAGAAATATGGCCCATAGTGGAATAAAGCTATTTATATTGGTTCTGACTTAATTCGCCCCACTCTCTACCAATGTGATCACTCTTAAGCATCACTTTTGCTAATGCATTGACCGGGAACTTTATCTCCCCTAAATTTAACCCTATTGCCAAAGGATAGCATCACAACTCAGACTTTATTTTATAATGCTAACCACCGTTTCCAGCTTGACAACATCTGTTCCTTGCATATACTAATTGGAATCGTAAGGGGAACTATAATGACCCCTGTACTTCAACCTGAACAAGTCCTTTGTGTCTCCCCAAACTTACATCCCCATAAGTTCTGTGCCTTAATTAAGGACTATAGATCCTTAAATGGGACATTTTGGGAATCACTTAAAACTGGAAAATGATTTCCAATGTAGCAACTTCTTAATTCTGCTAAACTAGCACAGTCACACAGGACATGAGCCGTTGTTTCATCAGCAGCATAGCATCTTCAATATCTAAGTTCAGTTTCTATCCATTTTGTGAAAATGTCTCTTCAAAAGACAGAGTCCCGTAAGCAATCCAATCATTGAGGAGAATTGTATTCAATATGGATTAAGCAATTGCTTGGTTTATTCCTGCTTGAGCTTTTTAAAGTGGTTTTTGAGTTCCTACACTCCTTTATGGAATACCAATACTCCATGTTTTTGAGGACCCAGTACCTGATACCTGTATTATTGCTCCATAACAGATACAACCGCAGGTTCAGTCCAATGAATGGATCACTCGATCCTTTCTTTTCCAGAAAGTCTGCTCTTTCATTGCCCTGAACACCTCTATATCCTGGGACCTGCATCAGCTCTACCGAATTATGTTTTGTCAGTATCACGAGGTGCTCTAGACATTTCCAGAGCAGATTTGATTTGACCTGGGGGTATTTCAGTGCCTTAAGGGCAGCTTGACTATCAGAGAGTATTAACACATTATTTGTTGTCCTCCCTTTAGGTTCTTCTGAACACACTCATACTATAGTTATCAGCTTGAAAAACTGTGTTGTGGTTGACCAAACTGGAGGGAAATTTACAGGGGCTTCTATACATCCCAGCTCCAACTCTCCGATAGATTCTGGAACCATCAGTAAACCAATATGGGCCTTTATCCCAATCAGCTTGTTTCCTATTAGTCCATTCATCCCCTTTAGAAAAGATTACGGTGAATGATCTATTAAAGGTGTTCCTGGAGAACCCCATGTGTCCTCTATCTATAGATGAGGATCTTACAATTTGTCGGAAGAATCGATATTGAACCAATCTGGCCTCACCCTCTGTCCACAAATATAATGATGGGAGATTCAAACTTACTTCCAATGCAACAGTAGGACTAGTGCTAATTGCTCCTGTTAGTGCTAGGTAGAATGTTCTTTGTAGTTTACTAAGAGCAATTCTGCAAGCCCATCAAATGCCAGTACCATAGGACAGTAAACGCCTGATCAAAGATATGTACATCCAATAGAAAATCTTTAGCCTAAGACCACGTACTTCATGTTTTACCAAACATGCGTATAATATTCGCTAGTGGGTTGGCAGGATACTTTACTTCCCTTAAAATATGACTGAACAGTACCGTTATAACAGTACTTCATGAAATTTTGGCACAAAAATAAAATAAAATACAGAAACATATACAAATATGTTGTTGATCAAAACCCTCATAAACGTCGTAACTGTCACACAGTTTAACGACACCTACAAATAACTCTTCACGTTCTTCTTCTATATGGCCGAATTATGTTGTTAATTGTTTAAGCCTTTCTATATGTACCAATTATAGTCAAACTCTTTTGTAGAGGAGGTATATGAACCACCAAGTAATTTCACTTCTCTTATAACGTCATCCAATTATTCCTTTTTATGGCCTTGAATTTTTACTTTCTCTATACGTACTATGTACATAGTGCATAGAGAAGATATTATATTGCACTCAAAAATTCGATACCCAGATTTCACCGGAAATACATGGGACCTCCTGAATCCAAAAAAGGTATTTCTAGAAACAGATCCGTGTAAGGTGTGTGCGTGTGTGCACAGCATAGCTCAAAAAAGAAAAGTCTGTTAAATACCAAACTTGATACTTAAGTTCAGTATCTTCCAAGGATGCGTCACGAAGATTTTCAAGAAAATCCCTCCACCCCCAACTACCTTTTGCGTTGAAATTATTTTGAAAATTTTGATTTTCTCAAAATGGCTCTAATGGTTTTGCTTAAAACATATATTAAAGACAAATCCCAGTCATATGTGTATCTTGAATATTCTAAGAATTGCCTCTGAAGACATTTTTATTCTGGGTTAATTTTGTGGAATTTTTCATACCGTAAGAGACTGCACAGAAATGCAGAGCTCATTAAAACACACAATTTATGTTAAATGCATTTTTTCCTGGAGTTAATCGTTTTTAAAATATTCATTGTTATGGATTTCAGTGTTAAAATACTTGATACTTTTCTCATAAGGGAACTTGTCAACACCTGATCATGCAAAAACTCGGATTTCTGTACCATAGTAATCATATTTTAAAGCATTTGAAATGGCTGTTTAGCCTAGTGTATCCCTTATTTCTCTTCTAATTATAAGGAACTAGAAAATAAAACCGTTTCTGCTATTGTTTATCTTTATTAGCATGAAGTAGATAGAAGAATAAGTTCATTAACAATAATTTGTTACAAAGAGGAGGATGAGCACAACAGACTTTTTTTGTATCACATAGAGAACTGATACCGGCTGCGTTACCTCAAGGTGGAAACCTAACGAGAGAAAAAAGACTATCAATCTAGGGGAACCGGCCGCTTTTTATGCACATGAGCGTACATTTGACTTCGCAATGAATGTATCACAACACCTGTGCTTGAAGAGTATAATGGTTCCACAAGTACAACGATTTTTAGTCTTTAAGAGCCACAAATCCTGAAAAAAGAAACGAGATAAATTCCAAGCAGATCCTGGTTTTCAATTTATTCCTCTATCTCCTCGAGACACTACCAGGTGTAGTATTCACTTTTCACTATTCATCATAATGTAATGTATATACGAAATTCGGAAAATCCACAATTGGCATGAATTTTTTTGGTTTCAGAATTCTAGCTTGCATGTTTCTGCAAGTAAAAATGTTTACTCTCTAAGACGTATTTTTAAAATATGCTCACAAAACTTCAGCTTTAACAGGAAAGGAATGTAGAACTAAATATGCCATACCAGATTGACATTCACCGCTAATTAGAGTAGGAAAATTATTACCAAAATGTTTGAGATTTCGAAATATAATAACTTATTCCTGAAAGTTGTAGCATTATTTCGAAAAAGTTATACGGTAATTTCCATTAAAGTAGTTCTGAAAGGTGGTAAAACATTTTTAAACAAATTAGTAAAAGTCTGTGTTCCATTCACATGACTTTCTCTACATCTCTAACAATTTATTATTAAAGAGCCTATTCTTCCAGATAAACATTAGCAGAGAAGATCTTATTACTGGCTTCTTTGTAAGTAGAAGGGAAATATGTAAATTACACTACGTTAAAGCGGTAGTCAACTGTTTTAAAAGCTGTTTGCCATGCTTCTTTGCATGTCCAGGAATTTACAAATTCCATTGTGGGAAAAAATTAAGTATTTTAAAACTGACACCAGAAACAGGGAATATCTAGGAAATGTCCAACCCCGTAAAATATATATAAATGTTGTGTTTTAACAATATCTACATTCTTTTGTGTGGTAAGTTTTTGTCTATCTCTTATCTCTTACTATTTGTCAGACAATATCCAGAATAATTAATCCAGAAGAGGTTTTCAGGGGCTATTCCCAGGAAGTTCAAAATATACATTTTATTTGTTGTATAAATATCTTTAATATGCGACATTTTTATCAAAGTTTTCTGATTTGTTTCCATGTTTTCCATTTAAAGGTTAGCTAGGGGGGGATGCCTGATTTAAAAGAATTATCGTGATAGGATAAAAAATTTCATTTTATTACTTTTACTAAATTACTGACCATAATCTATATTTACTACATTTAACAGAATTAATCTATAATCCTAAAATATCAAAAACATTTTATCATCTTACACCAAAATGTTTAAAAATAAGCTAAAATCCTTGAAAGATACTAAACTTAAATATCAAATTTGGTATTTACTTATTGTGCGTTTTTTAATTATTGTGTGTAAAGACACACGACACACACACACACATACGTTTTTCTAAAAATGTTTTTTTTAATACAGAGGACCCTAAAACATGTATTTCCGGTGAATTTTCGGTATCGAATATTTAGTTGGAATGCAATTCATCTCTTCGTATGTACCATGTACTAAGTAGAGAAAGTAAAAATTGCATCGATTGGATCATTTTGAGTATGGAAAAATGTTGTAAAGTTCTTTTAAAGTTTAGAATATATATTAGTTTATTAAAAAAAGTATTTTTATTATTCACAATTTTGACTGTGAAAAAAATGTTGGAAAATTTGCTTAAAAATTATAATTCATATTATTTTACTAAAAAAGATTATTTTTTATTCTTCACAATATCGGAGCAAATTTTGTAGATGCAAAATTCTGAGAATGAAGACGTCAAATCTTGCTTGAAACTTCCTATTAATGAGGCAATAAAATTTAATATTCACGCAATAGCATTAATAAAAATCAGACTTGTTCCATCCACATGCCTTTCTCTACATCTCTGCAATTATTAAAAAGCTTATGCTTCTACGTACTTCTTACTAATCAAGAAAAAATGAGCAGAACTAATCTTATTACTTGTTTCCATGTAAGTCGAAGTGAATTAAGGAAGTACCATAGGTTAAAGTGATAGTCAAAAGCTGGTTGTTATGTGACTGAAGTTCCTTTGTTTGTACGGACAGGAATTGAGAAATTCCTGTATGAGAAAACTACACGTTTTTCAAAGCTGAAACCAAAAACAATGAATACCTGAAAAACGATCAACTCCAGGAAAGAAATTATATGACATAAATTGTATGTTTGAACGTATTCTACATTGTTTGTGTGGTAAGTTTTTGTCCATCTCTTATGGTTTAGCAGGTATGCAAAATTTCGTAAAATTCATACAGAATAGTCTTCAGAGGCTATTCCCAGAAAATTCAAGATATAGATATTATTTGTCGGGTAAATATCTTTAACATACGATATTTTAATCAAAATCGTTACAGGCATTTTTAAGAAGATCAAAATTTTCGAAAAAAGTTCCATGTAAAGGGTAGTTTGGTGCGGGGGATTTTCCTAAAAATCCGTGTGTCGCATCCGTGGAAGATTCTAAACTTAAATACCAAGTTTGGTATTTTATTGACTTTTCGTTTTTGAGTTATCGTATTCACAGACACACGGACGCACACGGATTTTTTTGTGAAAATGCTTTTTTTTTTTGGATACAGGGGACCCTAAAACATATATTTACGGTGAAATCTCGGTATCGAATGTTTGGGTGGAGTGCAATACCTTCTCTATACACTATGTACATAGTACGTGTAGAGAAAGTAAAAAGCATATTAATATTCTTATATGTACATTGTACATATTTGTACATAATTGGTATTTTATTGACTTTTCGTTTTTGAGTTATCGTATTCACAGACACACGGACGCACACGGATTTTTTTGTGAAAATGCTTTCTTTGTTTTTTTTGGATACAGGGGACCCTAAAACATATATTTACGGTGAAATCTTGGTATCGAATGTTTGGGTGGAGTGCAATACCTTCTCTATACACTATGTAAATAGTACGTGTAGAGAAAGTAAAAAGCATATTAATATTCTTATATGTACGAGTTTATCGAATTAAATGTTCTTTAAATACGTGTTTGAAGGCCAGGAAGTCTTTACAATTAAGAACCACTATGGCTGATGATATACTTACTCACTGTAGATACCAGATGGTCAACTACCCCGTATTTGGCGTGCGTAGATATTCATCCGTGCGTTAAAAGAGTTGCAGAACTCAATGGAGCAATTTCAAATTATAGCCGGCCAATGAATAACTGGCGATAGCGACTTTTTTTTTTTTTTACATCTCGCAATGAGCGCGGCCCGCTTACCGTTTCCGCGAATAAAAAAGACGGTAAAACAAAGGTCGCTCTCTCCATTTCTCCTATAGCGCATTTTAACTTGAAATAGCCCCGTTGAATTCTGCAACTCTTAGAGCTCGAAAGGATGTCTGTACAAGTCAAATACGGAGCAGTCGGAATATTACACTGGTGTGTGCATTTTTAGCAATGAATGCTGTCAAAGTTGTTTTTATAAATCTTTCATTGATCGAGTTCTAGATTTAACCAAAACACTGTTTAAACACTTCAATTCCCACTAACCGCTTGAGCGGCAACTGTTTTCAGGTAGTGTAAATATTTATCAAAACAGCTACCTTTACTGTTTTAAAGTCTCATACAAACAAATCAAAGTCAGGATCTCTGGTTCTGTGTAATTATGTCATCAGTACGGTTTTGTGTGATCAGATCGTTTTAATTGTTTAATTGCCTTCGAGCAGAGTATAGTTATGTGATAAAATAACTAATACAAAAGAGCTTATTAAATAAATAAAAATAGGAGTTGGATAAGTAGAATCAGACTGAAAAATGCAATGCCATAGCCGGGATTTGAACCACTGATCTCCCGGTCTCTAGCCTGTTGCTCTGCCACTGAGCTACCATGGCAACATGCCGGCATAGCATTGAATTTCTCAACAGACTCGCATATTTCCCGGTAAACCACAAGGTGATCTCAAATTATTTTGAGATGACAACCCCAATGGTGACTTACAATTCTGTAAGTACTTTAGACCCAGGATCCATAGTATAGCCAACTATTATGTCAATATACGATTTCAATAAAATTCTCTATAACGATCACATATTAGTCTTGTGTGCATTCCAACGTAATGGACATTTAATACGGTGTTTCGTAATAATGCGATCATGATCACGCATGGCCGTTACCTGACCATCATATAAAAAGTTAATGGACACACACATTAAAATGTATGTTTGGATTAAAAACTGCGATAGCTAGCCTGATTGTTGGCTGGCATTCTTTTGTATTGCCAAATCATGCCAGGCTCATTGTTTTTGGAAATTGTGATAATGACGATATAGTCCATATGCAACTTATCCATGTTTGCCAACATTCACATATTAGTCTTTGATACAGTGTCTGTCCCAGAAGTACTCGACCTGACGAATAGATAGCGGTTGTTTCAAACAACAATAATAAAAAGCACCAATCTTAGAAAGCTTAAGTTTGAAGTTTGACAAGTTTACATTGTTCATTAGTGATTCTCTTAACGAATTTGTAAACATGGATAAAACTGGTCTTCGTTACGTGATACAATACTTTCATTTAAAAGGGCTTAATCAACTAATATTAAAATTCCACTTTGGGGGAGTTTGCTCCTTCGTTTACAACAGTGAAACATTGGGTGGCAGAATTTAGGCGCGGCCGTACGAGCTGCCATGACGAACATCGCAGTGGTCGACCAAATGAGGTTGAGTGGTCCAGAAATTGTAAAGAAACTCCACAAAATGCTATTGGATGTCCGTTGACTGAAAGTGCACGAGCTAGCAGACATTGCAGGCATTTCAGAAAGCTCTGTACATCGCATACTGACTGAAAATTTGGATTTGAGATGCCGCGTTTGCACAGAATAGAACAAAAACAGCGTCGTGAGGATGTTTCAGTCGAATGTTTGGCAGTTTCGCTGCAATAAAGCGGAGTTTTTGCGTTGATTCATAGCAATGGATGAAGCCTGAGTCCATCACCTGATGTGAAGGAACAATCTAAACATTGTATTGGAAGGGGAGAATCTGTTCCAAAGAAGTCGAAGACATCCACAGGCGTCGGTTTTCTGGGACACACGTGGAAAAATGTTATTTGATTATCTCAAAAAAGGAAAAGTAGTCAATAGCGAATATTCTGCAAACTTGTTACAGCGTTTGAGTGATGAAATCGAGCAAAAGCGGCCGCATTTAGCGAAAAAGCAAGTTTTATTTCATCAAGACAATGTACCAATTCACCGTCCATTATCGCTATGGCCAAAATCAATGAGTTGAAGTTCGAATTGCTTCCTCATGCACCCTATTCACCAGATTTAGTCTCCTCTGATTATTTTCTGTTTCCAAACTTCAAGAAATGGCTTGGTGGTAGAAAATTTGCCAACAATGAAGAGGTGGAGTCTGCAGTTGATGGCTATTTTGCAGACCTCGATAGTTCTCACTATAAACAGGGTATCGAAGCTATTGAACATCGCTGGGAAAAGTGTATCGAGCTGAAAGGAGACTATGTAGAGAAATAAAGAAGCTTTCCCCCAAATTTTTGTGCTTTCTTTGTTAGGTTGGTACTTCTGGGACAGACCTCGTAATATGTGAACAATGCATCGCGACAGATGCTAATATTTAACACATTTGCGAATTATACCGGATGGAATGGAGCTTATTACACTCCATCCTATATACGTATACTTCATTGAAATATTACAATAGGAATAACGTACAATAGGATGTTTTACTTTCTCTACTTAGTACATAGAGAAGATGTTGCACTCCACCCAAAAGTTTTATAGCAAGGTTTTACCGAAATACACGTTTTAGGATCCCCATTATATAAATAAATAATTTTGCTTTCTGTAGCACTTATGCACAATGTACATAGTGGATAGAGTAAGGTAATTGTATTCCACCAAAATTTTCGCTAAACATGCGTCTCTCCATTTATAGTTTCAGTTAATTTGTAGTTAAAATCGCCAACTGGAAAACAATTTATTTTCTTAAACTTTAAGATTTATATATATTTATATATTATGAAAATAAAATACATGAAGAAAAGTAAGATTTTATAATAATAGATAGAGTCAGACTGAAACATTTAATACCATAGCCGGGATTTGAGCCACGGATTTCCCGGTCTCTATCTGGTTGCTCTACCAATGAGCTACCATGGCAACATACCGGCATAGCATTAAATTTCTCAACTGACTCGCATGTTTCCCCGTAAACCTCAAGGTGATCTCAAATTACCTTGCGGTTTACCGGGAAACATGTGAGTCAGTTGAGAAATTTAATGCTATACCAACATGTTGCCTTGGTAGCTCAATGGTGGAGCAACCGGCTAGAGACCGGGAGATCCATGGTTCAAATCCCGGCTATGGCATCTGTCTCTACCTATCCAACTGATGTCCTACACACAGCTTGTGTGAGGAATTAAAACATACTATTTGTAGAAATAGTTTTTAGACATATAAAAATAACGAGTGTTAAACCTCAAATCTGCGCCATATTGTTGAGCTCTAACCAAAGGAGAGAGAATAGAAATCCTCATTCATGAGTGTTTTCCACTTTAAACTTATCTTCAATTATTGAAAGAGTGCTCACTGTTACCTCTCCACGAATAATTCAGGTTAAATAAAATAATTCTGCTTGAACGAGGTCATGACTTGGATGTGATGGATGGTCGATATATCGACTCGGAGGTTGTTTTGAGTGGCTTCAGCTGTGACTCAACAGGTGTTCTTGTGATTCTGGACATCCACTGGATTGTGTAATGTACAAATACGCATGCTATGAAGGTCATGTTTCTGTAACGACGAAGAGCGATACAGCCCGAACAGTGCTGTCAGAAGCATTTCTCAAAATTTCGCCCGAATCATTAAAAAGTCGCAAAGTTGAAGTTGCCCAATATTTTTATTAAAATATGTAATTTATTTTGCTAATTTATATACACAAACACACACACACACTCTTGGAATATTTTCAAAAGATTCTTATAACCGGTATCTCTGTAAGTAGAGCACAATCATAATAAATGACATAATATTGGAATAGTAGCTAGTGTGGGCTGCGCTGACACAGATTCAGGAAAGAGTAAAAGTATGAGGCGTAGAACCCTCGAAAAGCGCAATCTCAGAGGAACCGGCATCGTGGACCTCAGCATCAGGTGCAAGGAAGCCTCAGCCCCTGCCCCGACACCTCTAATCATTAATGTGCGGCTATAAAATTAGACCCTTGTCAGTCTTAGTAGGTTCTGGTGTTCATTCATTCATCTTTCTCCTGAGGCACAAGACTGAGGGACATAACTTTTCAAGATAATTAAAAATACTACTATTTTTGGTACGCGCAGCTCATGCCTTCAACTGACTTCCATCTTCCCGCTTAGTTGGCCATTGTTCCATGATGGGAGGAAAGGTGGGGATGGAGAGAGAGTTTGCCATCACTGCTGTATCATTGTTACAATATGCGCGTGCACGGCTGAATGTCGGATGAGAACAAAGTCAACAGTGTAAACAATCTCCCCAGCCTGTCCTCAAGGAACTTATAAAGAGTAGAACTTGGGTATTGAAGGTCCCAACATTACTCTTAATATTCTCAGTTTATATACGATAAGCAGTACAATATGATTTTTGTGATCATTCACTACCACTTGCAATGCCGTCTCTCCTACCACTGACAAAAATCTGGTGATGCGCATGCGTGTCTGATGTCACATGGGACATGCGGGAGAAGGGTGGAAACCATATCCCCCACTGAATTAGGACATCCGAAGTACAATGAAGGAGGCTATTGGAGAAGGGGAGGGAATGGGGTGGTGGAGTAAGGAATGGATGTATTTTCCTCATGTTTGAATTATGATTTGGAGTGGGGAAAGAATTATTAAAATGTTTTATTGTTTTTTAAGATTACCCTTAATTTATTAACTTAAATACTTATTATCAGAAAAATAAAAAAACAAACAAATATAAAGAAGTTTGTCAGTCCTTTTAAAGTAATAGAAAAGTACTAAGTTATTGTAATATTTTTCCATTTATGTGGTGCATTTATGTAAAATTCAATTTCTTTACATGATTCTTTTACTATTGTTTATAATAGCAAACCTGTCTAGCAGTCCCTTTGGTTGAGTTTCTTCCAACAGTCTGATGCTGTTCTTGGAGATACTTCATATTATTTCACATCCCTCTCAGGGTAATAACTTTATCAATAAGGACAATAATTTGTTGTCCATATTCTTGTTCCTCTCAAATATCATACAGGTTCTTTAGGTATAAGGGCAAATATTTGTATTGGTAATAAAGAACAGTATAATAAACAACACCACTTCTTCTTTTGCGAAATTATAATGTTATTTTTAAGAGTAGTATGTTTTCAGGTTGGTTGATATCTTCAAACACGCATGGCTCAAACAAGACATAAGTGTTTATTTTCCCTCAGCCGTGAGGTTGGAAGGCGTAACTTGAGTGGGCGGATCTCGCTCTATGAAACGTATCAGAACTGAGTTTGAATGTTTTTGCAATGCCAGTGTCCCAACACTATCTAGACCAGCAGCTCACATGTTGAGATGTGAAAACTTTGAATCGGAACAGATAATCTATATTGACAGGAGTCATTTATTTCGCCGCGCAGTCAAGATCATGTCAAATATATCAGTAAATTGTTACCGGATTTTGAAAAAAAAACTGTTTAACAAAGAGACAAACTAGTAACACACCGGAGTGAAATAATAAAGACATTGCTTGTTTTACAATATCCCCTTCGCTGACATCCGTTCATTGGTTGTGGTTTGGTAGCAAGATTTCTTATTCAAGCCAATAGGAGACGAACACATATGCCAGTCATTCAAATAACATGCTTATTTTACCATCCCTTCCGCAGCTTCATTGTTCAAACAATAAGAGATTAGAACAACAAGATAGATGTAAGACGCAATTGATAAGGGAATTCTGTAAATATTAAATTAAGAAAACACGTTAACTAAACGCATTGGAGTATTTTCTGCAATCGACTCCTCACAATTCACTACGAGTAGTTCAAACAACTGAAAAGAATGAATGCAGCCAAAGAGACTTGAAATTCTTGACTATACATTTCTGTCGTAGAGGGCCGTACAATTTTGTGGTTATTATGAGCGAAGTCAAGCAGTTTTATTGCTGTAGTAAGATTACAAAGCCGGTGATAAAGTGTTACCTTTAAGAGCATCTACAGAAATACTCTTTTAGAAAAGAAATAATTCAGAATCGTTGTCAAACATTGTGAATTTTGCTTCACTTTCTATTCATTCCGTTTAGAAACTCAGAACTCATATTTACCGTTTCATAGATTTTTGCATCCCAACAAATATGAAATAAACCTATGCATTTAAGGAACATGAAATATGACATTGCTAAGGGTGGTGATTTTTCGTAAATGGACGAAATGTTTATAAAGTCTTGTACTCTTGTATTTTCATTTTTCACAACCTCTAAATCACATTTTAATGTGTTTTGAAAATGCGATAAAGTGCGAAATTGAATCAAAATGCGAAACTTATACTAAAATGCGAAATAAATGCGAAATCGACGATTTTTTAAATTTTACTTTCTTTATTTCTTTCCAGGAATTGCATCCGATGAGTTTGGAATTCTGACACACTTGTCCACCGCACTGACCTAGAATGCGGAACTAATTCTCTCATCCCTCATCTGTTTGTAAAATGCATATTATAAATCTGAACTTGTCATACAGAAATAAATCAATTTCATAGTTATCAAATTTAAATAAAAATCATATTTTCATATTAACAAATATTAAAGAAGGGGACTTTATATACAAGAATTTGTGCAAAAATGTGTATACAAAAAATCTGATGTGTTCCATTCACATGACTTTCTCTACATATCTGCAACAAATTATTCTATTTACTTCATCTAATCCAGAAAAAAAAAATAGCAGAAATAGCCTTCTTACTTGCTTCCTCGTTAGTAGAAGCGAAATAAAGGGGTACAATAGGTTAAGATGATAGAGAAAAGCTGGTTGCTATGTGACTGAAGTTCTTTTGTTTGTATGAACAGGAGTTTACAAATTCCTGTATGAGAAACGTACGCTTTTCAAAGCTGAAACCGAAAACAAGGAATATCTATAAAACGATCAGCTCCATGAAAAAAAATGCAAATAACTTAAAATTGTGGGTTTTAACGTGCTGTACATTTTTTGTGCGGTAAGTTTTTGTTCATCTCTTATGGTTTAGTAGTTATGCAAAATGCCGTAAAATTGACCCGGAATAAAGTGGTCTTCAGTGGCTATTCCCAGAAAATTCAAAATATACGTTTTATTTGTCAGATAAAAATCTTTAATATACGATATTTTAATCAAAATCGTAAGAGCCATTTTTTAGAAAATCAAAATTTTCGAAAAAAGTTCCATGTAAAGTGTAGTTTGGGGTGAGGGGATTTTTCTCAAAATCTTCCTGTCGCGACCCTGGAAGATACTAAACTTAAACACCAATTTTGGTATTCTACTGACTTTTAGTTTTTGAGTTATCATGTTCACCGACTCACACACACACACACACACACACACACACACACACGGACATTTTTCTGAAAATACTTTTTTTGGATACAGGGGACCCTAAAAGTTATATTTCCGGTGAAATCTCGGTATCGGATATTTTGGTGGAGTGCAATACCCTCTCTATGTACATTGTACGTACAGAGAAAATAAAAATGAGAACAAAAATCATGTCCTGAAATGAGGACACTAGCCTTATATATACATTGTTGACACAAATGCTTATTGTTTATGTCAACAATATTTTATTAAAATAAGAACTGAAGCTTTCCTGGCGACGTATTAATTCAAAATCTTCTCGGGCTTCTAACCAGGTAAAAACGTTGGTATCAAGCCAAGTGTTTACCTGGTTAGAAGCCCGAGAAGATTTTAAATTAATATTTTATTATTTTATCATTGTTGTATCGGTGTCATTGTTATTGTTGAGAGTTCAGTTACCATCTACTAATGTTGTATTATTGTCACATTAAAATATTTCATGAGACCATTCTGTTTATCAGAATCAATTCAAGATGTATGTTTTTCTTCAAAATGCTATAAAATGATAAATTGAAAATGTATTAATGCTATAAAATGCTAAATGTACAAATCAAAATGCTAAATTTATGATTGAAAATGCTACAAATCACCACCCCTAGGCACTATAATCCCAACTTAACGTCTTGAATGGGTAAATATCCTGTGGGGGGTTGTAAAAGAGAACGGTCTTCCAGGTTTCTCTCAGGAAAGAAGCACATTGGGACAGAAAGCAAGAAAATGTAATGTTGTTTACTTTGATCCACTAACAAGATGAAGTTACAACCAATAAAACTCTTGTCGGAGAATTCTTTCTGTTTCCTCTCCGAATGCGTGGACGGCCAGTGGCGTTCTCAGCTCTGTCAAGAGAAAAAGTCGTTCGTAATGTCACTAGGAAAATACCAAATCCACTTATCAAACTAAAAGTAAACTTGAGCGTTGTGTATAGAAACGCAATATAATTCTTCTTAACTTGTATTTTTCTGATAAGACTAACACATTTCTAAGTGGTTTCTCCAGATTTTAGCAAGTGTGATCACTATATATGTTTATTCTTTCCCTCTGGAGAAAAATTACCTTTCAAGTAAGACACCAGAAAGGCTGTACGAAGGTGGTCTTATAAGTTCTCGGCCTCGCCCAGAGATCGCTGTACTACTTGATGATTTTTCCCCTTGCTTTGGTACACATGTTAATAGATCCTGTGTTAAATTACAAGTCATTCCAGGCAATAGTTGACTGTTTGAAGCTGCTGTTTGAAACAGTGGAAGCGCGCATTGCTTTGAAAATGGAGAAATTCGAGTATCGTGCTGTGATAAAATTCTTCGTAAAAGAAGGTTTAACATCTTCAGAAATTCATTTGCGATTTGTAAACGTGTATGGTGACTCTTCACCTTCAGTTTCCACTGTGAAGAAATGAGCGGCCGATTAACAATGTGGCCGTGAAAGCGTCCAAGACGATCCAGGCGAAGGACGTTCAAAAACTGTAACCACATCGGAAATCATTGAAAAAATGCATGACACGATTTTGGAAGGTCGGAGTACAAAGGTACGTGAAATCGCTAATGCTCTTGGAATTTCAAAGGGACGTATTGGTCACAACTTGCATCAGGAATTAAACATGAAAAAGCTTTGCGCCAGATGAATGCTGCGTAAACTCACTGTGGATAACAAACGCATTCGCACGACATTTTCTGAAAAGTGCTTTGCGCATTTTCAGAAGAACAGAATTGACTTTTTGCGCCGATACGTCACAATGGATAAAACATGGATTCACCACTACATACCCGAATCCAAGCAGCAGTCGAGACAGTGGACAGAAGCTGGTTCTTTAGCTCCAAAGAAAGCGAGGATGATGCCATCGGCGGGAAAGCTCATGTTTTGGGATGCCAGAGGAATTTTGTTGATTGAGTATCTCGAAAAAGGTAAAACTATTACTGGAAAATACTACTCTCAACTTCTAACCAAACTGAATGCAAGCACTCGTGAAAACAGACCCGGGTTAAAAAAGAAAAAAAATTGTTTTCCATCAGGACAATGCACCTGCCCACAAAAGTGTTTTGGCAATGGGATAATTGAGGGATGTGCACTATGAAGTGCTGGAACATCCGCCCTATTCCCCAGATTTGACTCCCTCGGACTTCTGTTTCCAAAACTGAAGAAATTCCTCGCTGGTAGGCGCTTTTCGTTCAATTGCGGCTGGAAATCGGTATTTTGCAGCACTTCCAGCGGAGAGGGGATAATGCCATTGGACATAATGTATTGATATTAGAGGAGATTATGTTGAAAAATAAAACTACTTTGAAAGCATGAATTGTCGTTTTTCACTATCAGGCAGAGAACTTTTCAGACCACCCTTGTATTTTTTGTAGGCTACATCCTTGAACCTGGTTGATCATATCGGACGATGAATGAAATCGGTGAAATGATACTCAAATGATCTCGGGGTCCATGGAGATTAAATTTACCCAACATCGTCTCCTCTGGATAAATGGAAAACCCAGAAAGAAGCCTTATCCCTTTAACTTACCCTAAGCGAGATTTGAACTCGCGACCTCTTGAATGTGAGGCAGACACGCACCACCACACTACCAATAAGGGCTGTGTTTTATTCTTTTCTTCAACGTTGCTCATCGGCATACATGTATTAGAATAATACTTCCGATCCAAAGAATAATTATTTAAAACATAACGTTTTAGGTTGAACCCTCTGCTTATTTTAAGGACTTCATCTGTACTTCCCAAGGATTCAGTGGCCCCTTCAGAGAAATTAAATAAATAAAACCTGAATCAAATACTCATATTAAATACCAAATTATATGAAATTCAACTGTAATCAGCAAATATAAACAAAGTATCACTAATTTCATCCTGAACAGAAATCTCATCTATAACTTCGCGTGTGCTATAGAGGCATTCAGCTCCGGATTCTTGAGAGAAGCTTTGCACAGCTGGAAAAGGATAATGGGGGCAGCAATTAAATAAATAAAACCTGAATGAAATTACTCATTATAAACACTAAATTGTATGATATTCAACTGTTAATCAGCAAATATAATCATAATAACACTAATTTCATTCTCACTCGAAATCTTAACTATACCATTACTTCTGCTGAAGAGGCATCCAGCTCTGGATTCGTGACAGAAGCTTTGTGCAGCTGGAAACGGATTACGGGGGTAGCAATTAAATAAATAAACAAATAAATAAAACCTGAATGAAATTACTCGTTATAAGCAGCATATTAAATTCAACTGATAATTACCAAATATAATCAGAATAACACCTATTCATCCCCAACAGACATCTCAACTGCACCTTCACAGGCATTCAGCTCTGAGTTCTTGAGAGAAGCTTTGCGCAGCTATAAACGAGTAACGGGCGCAACAATTAGAAGACACCCCCAACTTTCTGCTCTTTCTTCAAATTTATTTCATAATGCTCCGCAATTATTTGGTTTACTATGTAGAACCGAACCTGTCATTTCATTTTGGACAATCACTGGATATATCCTTGCTCAGCAGAAGGACGTTTCAGATGCTGCTACTACCATTAAAGCTCTGGAATCTGGAAATACTGCCACAAGCTCCAACATAATTGTAGCGTAAGTTGCACAATAGATGAGGCCTAAATAATAAAAACTTGAACAAGTCATGAGCAAATATGTACTTTGTAATCTTATGCATTAAAAAGTTCCCGGACTGTGTAAATAACACAGGAAAAAGTTACCATAAACTAATTTACACATAATTCCCTTCAAAATACTTCCCTTGCGCAGTGAAACATTTCTGCCACGACGTGTAAAACCACTGCAAGTACTCCTGGAAGCCGTCCTGTCGTAGTGTCCTAGTCGCATGTACAGTAATTTCTATAGCGTTCGAAAATCTTGACTGAAACGTTTATGCCATTCATACACCTGAGTTTTCTTCATCGCTGCAGCACCATAGGCTTCTTCCATTATTTTTAATGCCTCTGAGAGGGATTAACAAAACACAAAACCTTTATGTTCGTGCTCCGTTGCCGACATTATGAAATGCGATAGGCGAACATAGATACACAACAAAAACTAGCTGTCAAGCAAAGACAACAATCATTATTAACCGTCATAGACGTCATCAATACCTCAAAATAAAATATCCTTTACTTTCGTATACATTGAAGAGAAATGATACCATTCAGGGGACTTTTTGAAGCTATAATATAACGCTTACCCATAGTAAGTGGAGGTTATTTTGATAATAATTGTATACAACACATTTAAATATTTACACGACAACAAAATCTATTTCTTGAATTTTCAGCAACCATCCTGAGAAGAAGTCATGTTTATTCTAAATAACTTTTGTATAATTGGCAGACCATAAGACAGAAACAATATTTAGCCTACGCAACCCTATGTAGGAGAGAAGTATTGTAATGCATCCAAAAATTCGATGTCGAGATTTCACCGGAAATATATGTTTTAGGGTCCCCTGAGTCCGAAAAAAGCATTTCTGAAAAAAAAAAAAAAAAAAAAAAAGGTTCGTGTGTGTGTGTCTGTCTTCTGTCTGTGGACATCATAGCTCCAAAATGAAAAGACGGTTGGTATTTAAGTTTTTGGTCTTTCAAGGATGACAAACGAGGATTTTCATGAAAATCCACCCCTTCTCTAACTACATGGAAACATTTTCGAAAATTTGTTGTTTCTTAAAAATGGCTCTAACAATTTTGATTAAAATACCACATATTAAAGACATTTACACAAAAAATAAAATGTATATCTTGAATTTTCTGGGAATAGCTTCCGAAGACCTCTTCATTCTGAATGCATTTTGCTGAATTTTGCATAACTAGTAAACCGTACGAGTTAGAAAAAAACTTACTACCCAAAAAATGTAGACCTCGTTAAAATACACAATTTATGTCATATACAATTTTTTCGAGCAATTTACTGTTTCCAAGATATGCCTTGTTATTAGTTTCAGTTGTAAAGTACTCATACCTTTCTGAGAGAGGAAAAGTTCTACTTCTGGCCAAGCAAAGAGGCGATTTGCAATGACAATCGCATAACGATAGCTTTTAAAACATTTGACTATCACTACAACCTTAGCTCCCTAAGTAATAAGAGCATTCTGCTAAAGTTTATTTCGATTAGCATTGTGTAGAAAGAAGAATAATATTTTAGGAAGTTTGTTGAGCAGCTAGAGAAAGTCATGTGAGTGTAATACATCAGATTTTTAGAAAAATGTCCGTGTGTGTCTGTGTATGTGGGCAGCATAGCTCAAAAACGAAAAGTCCGTTAAATACTAAAACTGGTATTTAGTTCAGTATCTTCCAAGGATGCGACAAAAAGATTTTCAAGAAAACTTCCCGACATCCAACTACCCTTTACATGGACAAAGTTTCGAATATTTTGATTGTCTCAAAAATGGCTGTAACGATTTTGATTAAAATGTCATATATATAATAGACAATTACATGACAAATAAGATGTATATCTTTAATTTCCTGTTTATAACCTCTCAAGACATCTTTTTTTCTGAATGAATGTTGCGGAATTTTGCATAACTGATAAACAGCAAGAGATAGACAAAAACTTACTTAACATGAAATGTAGAGCTCGTTAAAACACACAGTTCATGTTATGTACCAATTTGTCGTCGAATTTATCGTTTTTGAGATATTCCTTGTTATTGGTTTCAGGTATAAAATACGTATACTTTTCTTATACATGAATTTGTCAACCCCTATACATACAAACAAAGGTACTTCAATCACATAACAATCAGCTGTTGACTATCACTTTTTTCCTTTCGTATCCTTTATTTCCCTTCTACTGACAAGGAAACAAGTAAATAGAAGCGTAAGCTTTCCAGCAATAATTTGTTGCAGAGATGTAGAGAAAGTCTTGTGAATGGAACACATCAGATGTGTTTTCTAGAGTTAACCATTTTGGAGATATTGTTCGTTATTTGTTTCAATTTTAAAGTATTGAAAGTTTTAATTGAAACTACATTTTATTAATGGATGCTCTTTAACTGCTTCTTAGCGTCCCATTGTACATTTTTTTATAGTTCCGGAGTCTGGTCGGGACTCCGGCGCTGTATACCCTACTTTTATTTACCTACTTTTTTTTTTTTATTATTTTGCTCTATGCTTACTGAATTACTGTTTTTTTTTTCTTTTACACACACACACATATACACAAACATATAACACCCATGCCCAAGTCGGGACTCGAACCCACGATCGCCAGAAGCCTAGAAGTATCAACTGTACATGGGCGTGAGAGACCTCTTTATTTTGCTCAGATGCTTCTTTATCAGACTTGAGGTTCTTTTATGCCGTAAGTCTAGGACTTTACTTCGCTTCCGAAGGAAACCATACTAAGGATTTTTAAGCCTGAAAATAGCCGGTCCCCATGGCCGCTCAGCAGCGCAGGGGATCGTGGGTTCGAGTCCCGCCTTGGGCATGGGTGTTATATGTTTGTGTAAAAAGTAAAACAGAAATTCAGTAATCAAAGTAAAAAAATTAGGTATATAAAAAGTAGGGTATACAGCGCCGATCAGACTCCGGAACTGTATTTAAAAAAAAAAAAAAAAATATCAGGGTTTGAACCCGCCAGCACGGTAACCACTGCACCACAGAAGGCGGCAGGAAGAACAAGGTTATGCTAATTCTTGAAATATTCCAAACGCATAGAAGACAAAACAACAAAGACGCCACTGTAAAGATCGAGTAGGAAAGGTATGTCAGACAATAAAGATGTCAGTAGAAGCACGAAATGACAAGTCATTGCTGCCAGTAGGCGGGCTGGCCCCTCCACAGGCTAACCTTAAGGTCGTCGTGTCACGAATTCAGGAGTGCCCTTCTTGACTTCTGTAGACCATAACGAAAACAAAACTAACATAGCGTGCAACACCAGGTATTAACAATATATTGTTACACAGAAAGATTCTCCATTCGCATAGCTTTCTCTACATCTCTGTAACAAATTATTGTTAATAAGTTTATTCTTCTACCTATTTAATGCTAAAATTAGCAAAACGGTCAAATGTTTTAAAATGTGGTTGCTATGGGATTGAAATCCGTTTCTTTGCGGGGCCAGGAGTTGACAAGTTCCCGTAAGAGAAAAGTTTAAAACTGAAATTAATAGCAAGAAGTATCTCGAAAGCGGCCAACTCCACGTAAAAATCTTATGTATTCCATTCACATGACTTTCTCTACATCTCTGCAACAAACTATTGTTAAAAAGCTTATGTTTTTATTTATTTCGTGGTAATCAACAAAAAAATTAGTAGAAATAGTCTTATTACTTGCTTACTTGTAAGTAGAAGCGAAATAAAGGAGCACCATAGGTTAAAGTGATAGTCAAAAGCTGGTTGCTATGTGAATGACGTTCCTTTGTTTGTATGGACAGGAGTTGATAAATTGCTGCATGAGAAAACTATACGTATTTTATACCTGAAAATTCCGTAAAATTCACCCAGAATAAAGTAGTCTTCAGATGCTATTCCCGGAAAATTCAAGAAATACATTTTATTTGTGCGGTAAATATCTTTAATATAGAACATTTTAATCAAAATCGTTAGAGCCATTTTTAGAAAATCAAAATTTTCGAAAAAAGATCCATGTAAAGGGTAGTTGGGGTGGAGGATTTTTCTCAAAATCTTCGTGTGGCATCCCTGGAAGATACTAAACTTAAATACCAACTTTGGTATTTTACCGACTTTTCGTTTTTGAATTATCGTGTTCACAGACATACGGACACACACATGGACCTTTTTCCGAAAATGCTTCTTTTAGTTAAAGGGGACCCGAAAACATATATTTCCGATGAAATCTCGGTATCGAATTTTGGGTGGAGTGCAATACCTTCTCTATACACTATGTACATAGTACGTATAGAGAAAGTAAAACTGTATGTGATGTAAATTATAATTTTATCGTGATCTATATATTTTGTGCACTAAGTTTTTGTCTGTCACTTAGGGTTTATAAGTTTTGCGAAATTCAATGACAATCGTCCAGAATAAAGGGGTCTTTGGAGGCTATTCGCAGAAAAATCAAGATATACATTTTATTTGTCATGTAAATATCTTAAATATAAGAGATTTCAATGAAAATCGTTAGAGAAAATTAAAATTTTCGAATTTTTTTCCATGCAAAGGGTATTTGGGCACGCACACACGGACCTTTTTCTCAAAATGCTTCTTTTTGTCTTCAAGGTGACCCAAAATATATATTTCCGTGGAAATCTCTATAGGTATTTAGTGCATTACAATACCTTCTCTATACACTATGTACAAGTTCGTGTAGAGAAAGTAAAAAATCTGATGTCCACTCACATGACTTTCTCCACTCTACAAAATTCTTACAAAAGATTATTATTCTTTCTAAACAATGCTAATGGAGATAAACATAAGCAGAATTTTCTTATTATTTAGTTCTTTATAAGTAGAAGGCAACTAAGGGAATGCCATAGGCAAAAATGAGAGCCAAATGATTTAAAAGCTATCGTTGTGCGATTATCTTTGAAAATCGCTTCTTTGCTTGATCAGGAATAGAACAGAAGAAATACGGATCCTTCCTGTCTGAGAAAAGTATAGGTACTTTACAACTGAAACCAGTAACAAGGAATTTCTTACGCAAAGGTAATAAACTGAGTGTTTTGACGAGATCTACATTTTTTGTACAGTAAGTTTTTGTGTATGTGTTACGGACCCTTGGAAGGTACCCTGAGTGATGCCTGTTTAACCAGGTGATCCTAGCTCTCGTTGCAATGTATACCTTTTAAAACATTTGACTTCCGCTTTAGAATAGTGTATTCCTTTTGTTCCCTTCTACTTATAACGAACAAGTAGAACATTATGCTAATGTTTATATTTTTAGCAGAATAATAATAATTATTTTGTAAGAAGTTTTGTTTGTAAAACAGATAGAGAAAGTCATGAGAGTGTAACAAATCAGGTTTTTTTTTACTTTCTCCATACGCACTATGTACATAGTGTATAGTGTATAGTGTGTGTATGTGTGTGTGTGTGTGTGTGGGGGGGGTGTCCGTGAACACGATAACTCAAAAACGAAAAGTCGGTAAAATACCAAACTTGGTATTTAAGTTTAGTATCTTCCAGGGATGCGACAAGAAGATTTTGAGAAAAATCCCCCCACCCCCAACTACGCTTTACATGGAACTTTTTTCGAAAATTTTGATTTTCTCAAAAATGGCTCTAACGTTTTGATTAAAATTTAGGATATTAAACATATTTACCTGACAAATGAAATGTATATCTTGAATTTTCTGGGAATAGCCCCTCAAGAGTAGTTTATTCTGGATGAATTTTACTAAATTTTGAATAACTGCTAAACTGTAAGAGATGGACAAAAACTTACTACACAAAAATGTAGAGCACATTGAAACACACAATTTATGTTATATACCTTTTTTTCGTGGAGTTCGTCGTTTTTGTGACACTCCTTATTTTTGGTTTCTGCTATGAAAAACGTATACTTTTCTCATACAGGAACTTGTCAACTCCTATCCATATAATCCATATAAACAAAGGAACTTCATTTACATAGCAACCAGCTTTTGACTATCACTTTAACCTACAGTTGTCCCTTATTTCGCTTCTACTTACAAGGATGCGAGAAATAAGACTTTTTCTGCTAATTTTTTTTATCTGATTAGCTTAAAGTAAATAGAAGTATAAGCTTTTTAAGAATTATTTATTGCAGGGATATGGAGAAAGTCATGTGAATGGTACACATCAGATTTTTTTTAAAAATGCATCACATGACTTATTACTTTCTCTACACGTACTACGTACATAGTGTATAGAGAAGGTACTGTATTGCACCAAAAATTGGATATCGATATTTCACCGGAAATATACGCTTTAGGGTCCCCTGAATCCAAAACAGCATTTACAGAAATAGGTCCGTGTGTATGTGTGTGTGTGTGTGCAGCATAGCTCAAAAATAAAAAGCACCAAACTTGATATTTAAGTTCAGTATCTTTCAAGGAGGCGACTAAGATTTTCAAGAACCCCCCCCCCAACTACCCTTTACATTGAAAAAACGTAATCTTTTCAAAAATATTTCTAACAAATTCGATCTAAACTCTTATATATAAGATATTTTCATGACAAATAAAGTGTATATCTTGAATTTTCTGGGATTAGCCTCTGAAGACCTCTTTATTCTGGATGAACTATTTTTTAACGTAAGAGATAGACAAAAGCTTACTGCACATAAAATGCAGATCTCGCTAAAACACACAATTTATATCATACACATTTTATTCCTGGAGTTGACTGTTTTCAGGATATTCCTTGTTATTGGTTTCAATTTTAAAATACATAAACTTTTCTCAAACAAGAAGTTGTCAACTCCTGGTCACGCCAAGAAACGGATTTCAATCGCATAGCAACCACATTTTAAAACATTTGACTGCTGGTTTAGCCTAGTGCATTCCCTATTTTCTCTTCTACTCGTACTTACAAGCAACTAAGTAATAAGACCGTTTCTCTGCTATTTATATTGATTAGCATGAAGTAGGGAGAAGAATGAGTTCTTGTTTAACAATAATTTGTTACAGCAATGCAGAGAAAGTCATGTGAATGGAACACATAAGATTTTTAACACGAAATTAAAATCACAAATATCTTATAGCCTTCAACTGTTAGCCATTAAATTTGTGTACTTATTTCGTATGGTAAATATTATAGTCCGAGATGGAACTGGGCAGGGGAAGTCTTTCACAAGCTTTAATTACAACATTTACTTTCTGCACATGTAATATAGTTGCATTTTGTTAGTAAGCTGTGGCGTGGTCTGTGTGTATACGCCGGAAACTGAATAAATTAAACTTTTATATATACGCGTTAATTCCGTGGCATGAAAATAAAACCAACAAAGCAAACTAGCTGCACTGTTAAATATTACACGAAGCCTGAGAACCTAGCAACACCACTTTTGTTAATTAATCATGCTAATTAATTGAATTGCTATCTACTTTTCTTTCTTTTTCTCCACATAAATGCCACTCTTTAGTAGTGTACTTCATCAAATATATACGAGTTGTAAGGTAGTTAATAAATAAACAAATTATATAAATGTCATAGTGTCTACCATAGCAAGGTTTTATAATACAGCAGAGACTAAAATAAAACTTCTGATGTGTTCCATTCACATGACTTTCTCAACATCTCTACAACAAATTATTACTAAAATGCTCAGGCTTCTATTTACTTCATGCTAATCGAGAAAAAATTAACAGAAATAGTCTTATTACTTGCTTCCTTGACATAAAAATGAAATAATGGAGTACCATAGGTTAAAGTGATAGTCAAAAGCTGGTTGCTATGTGACTGAAGTTCCTTTGTTTGTATGGACAGGAGTTGAAAAATTCCTGTAAGAGAAAAGTATAAGTTTTTCAAAGCTGATACCAAAAAACAGGAGCATCTCAAAAACGATCAGCTGTACATAAATTGTGTGTTTTGTCCTGATCTACATTTTTTGTGTAGCGAGTTTTTGTCTATCTCTTACAATTTACCAATTATACAAAATTCAACAAAAATCATCCGGAATAAAGACATCTTTAGACGCTATTCTCAGAAAATTCAAGATATACATTTTATTTGGCAAGTAAATATCTTAAATATAAGAGATTTTAAACAAAATCGTTAGAGCCATTTTTAAGAAAATGAAAATTACCGAATTTCTTTCCATGTAAAGGATAGTTGGAGGTGGGGGGATTTTCTTGAAAATCTTCGTGTCGCATCCTTGGAAGATACCAAACTTAAATAACAACTTTGGTATTTTACCGTATTTTTGTTTTTGAGCTATGTTCACAGACACATGGACACACACACAGACCTTTTTCTGAAAATGCTTTTTTTGGATACAGGGGACCCTAAAACATACATTTCCGGTTAAATCTCGGTATCAAATTTTTGAGTGGAATGCAATATCTCCTCTATACACTATGTACATAGTGCGTATAGAAAAGCAAAAATCTGATGTGTTCCATTCACACGTCTTTCTTTACATCTCTGCAACAAATTATTGCTAAAAAGCTTATTTTTCTTTCTACTTCAAGCTAATTGAGATAAAACTAATAGAAATGGTCTTATTACTTGCTTCCTTGAACAGTTGGTTGTTATCGATTGAAATTCCTTTGTTTGTAAGTATTTTAAATACATCAGAAACTGTCAGCTCAAAAAAAAGAAAAAAAAAAAAAAAGAAAAAAAAAAAAGACATTTATGACAAAAACTTAACGAGATACACATTTTTTGTATATGTATGTATTTATTTCTCTGCAAGTGGGTATCACCCGGTTACAGAGTTATATATGTATACAAGATATATGTACAACAATTCACAGCTGCCAGTTTATGGCTTTGTAAGCTAGATATAATAGTTATTTACACAAATGTGAAAACATTAATTTTTCTCTCAATTCAGATTAATGAATTTCGTAACTAGAACCACCAACCAATTTAACATTTGTATTTACAACAATATAAAATCACAAGCATTTCATTTAAGGAATATTTACAAAAATTATCCAACATTAATATCAAGATTTTTCCTAAATTTCTTCAGAGACAGGGGACAACACCGAAAGGCTGCTCCAGGCAATTCATTCCAGTCTTTTATGGTTCTATTAACAAAGGAGAACTTACCCACGTCAGTTCTGTATCTTCTACCCTTAATTTTGAACGGATGATCGTTTCGTGCATAGTAAGTTGGATTTTCCAGTAACGTCCTCCCATGCGTTTAAGCCAGCGTAAGCTTTAAATAAAGCGCACAACCTCTGTTTCTCACGCCTAACTTTCAACGGCTTCCATTTTATCTCCTCAGCGTTTGTAGGCCCAAAATATTTACCCCTTTTTATGAATGTTATAGCCCTTTTCTAGATCTTTTCTAACGAATCAATTTGATTTGCTCTATACGGGTCCCAACAAGTTACTCCAAATTACATGACCGGCCGCACTAAGGACTTATACGCGATTTCCCTGGACTTTGCACTCCCCTTTTTTAAAATCCTCATTAGGAAGTGCAGTGTTTTCCACGCTTTCTTAGATACAGAATTTATCTGCTCGTCCCATCCGGCGTTACTCACCAAGTAAACTCCCAAGTATTTGCAGCTGTGTACCTGTGGAATTTTTTGCCCACCCATGGGATACTTTTGCAGAATTTTTTCCCTAGATCTATTAAATGCAATTGACTTACTTTTTCTAGCGTTAATTTTCATTTTATTTGCAGCAGCCCAATCACTAATTTTATTTAAATCACCCTGAAGAGCAGTCTCATCTTCAACATTTCTAATTTTATTGTAAATAATACAATCGTCTGCAAACAACCTTATCTGGCATTTTATATTAACAGTTATGTCATTTACAAAAATAAGAAAAAGTAATGGCCCCAGTACTGAGCCTTGGGGTACGCCCGAGCTTACCATACCCCTCTCAGATAGCTCCTTGCCTACTTTTACCCTTTGCGATCTTCCTTCCAAAATTTTTTTAACCCATAGAACTACGCGTTTATCAATTCCTGTAGCAGTTAGCTTCTGGATAAGTAAATTATATGATACAACATCAAAAGCTTTGGAAAAATCTATCACCACTGCATCTGTTCTTCCCCCTGCATCCACCTCCTCTGATAAATCTTGAAATAATGACACTATCTGGCTTTCACACGAGTATCCCGGTCTTAACCCATGTTGCGCCTTATTGAACCACTTTTTGTTTTCTAATTCCTCCCGTATATATTCCACAATTAAATGTTCCATCAATTTGCACACTACTGAAGTTAGGCCAACTGGTCGATAATTATTTAATTCTGTTTTATTTCCCCCTTTATGAATTGGAACTACAATCGCGGTTTTCCAGTCCTCCGGTAAGGCACAGTTATTTATTGACATATTAAATAAAAGCATTAGGTACGGAATCATGGATTCCCCTCCAATTTTTAGTATTTCGGTCGGTATATTATCAGGCCCCCTCGAGTTTCGATTTTGCAACATTCTGATCCTTCTGCGCAATTTGGATGCCATTATTTGAAAAACGGAATTTCCACTATCCTCAATTTCCAATTTATAATCCGTTTTGTTAAAAACAGACACAAAATGTGAATTTAATGCGTTCGCTTTTTCCTTATCGTTGAATATGGCAATTCCATTTTCCTCGAGTTCTGGTATGCCAAGTTTATTTCCCCTGCGTCTACTGACATAATTGTAAAAAGATTTCCAACTATTATTAGTCCCGCTAAGAATTTGTTCTAAGAACCGCTCCTGGGCTTGCAACGTTTCATCTTTCAATTGTTTAGCTAATTCTTTATATCTGTTAAAATGCCAATCTGACTTCTTCCGTTTATGAAACGCGCGCCTAGACTTTCGTTTAAGTATTCTGATGGATCTTGTATAATATTCTGGATCATTATTTTGTTTGATAACTTTGTATGGAACGTATTTTTTTTTAGTGATTCCGAAATAAGTATTTTGAAACTATCCCATGTTGCATCTACATTTGTTGCAGATTTTACAAACAGGCAAAATTGCTTTTTGAGAAAAGTCTGAATTCCATCTACGTCTGCTCTGCAGAAGTTAAAACTAATAATTTCCTCTCCTTCAAACCGGTTTTATCTCTCTTATGGCTTAACAACTATGCAAAATTCAGTAAAAATCTTCCATAATAAAGAGGTCTTCAGGGGCTATTGCCGGACAATTCAAGATATACATTTTATTTGCCAGGTAATTTTATTTGTAATATTCGATGTTTTAATCAAAATCTTTAGAGCGATTTTCAAGAAAATAACAATTTCGAAAATGTTTCCATCTAAAGTGTCACTTGGGGTGGAGGAATTTTCTTGAAAATATTCCTGTCCTATATTTGGGAGATGCTAAACTGAAATACTAAGTTTGGTATTTAATCGACTTTTCGTTTATGAGTTATGCTGTAAACACACACATAAAGGCATTTTTCTAAAAGTGTTTTTTATGAAGTCGTCAAAACATTACATATTTCGGGTCAAATTTCAGTTTCGAATTTAGAATACAGTAGCTTGTCTACCTACTAAGTACATTGTATATACGTGCTAGAAAAAGTGAAAAGAAAAGAGGGAAAATAGTCGAATGTTTAAAGCTGGGCGTTATATGCTCATTCCATTACTTTAATAATCGCGAGAAAGAACCGTGTGTCGAAGAACTTTATAAAAAATGAAGTATTGAAAGTCCAACCAAATAATAACGGATATTTTGGAAATGGCTTAGATAAATAAACACAAAAATAAAACAAAATTATATGTTTTAAAAAGTTGTACATTTTCGAATGAAGAGGAAACATTTTTGATAAAATTCATTGTTTAAAAATATTTGTTATAAAGGCTAATTTGGGATGCCGGGTCGCATCCTTGAAAGGTGGACTTAAAACACCAAGTTTGCTATTTAATCGACTTTCGTTTTCTTATTATGCTGTTTACAGACACACGCACAGAGACACGTAGACTCTAACAGACAGACAAGGATCATTTTCTAAAAATGTTTTTTTTTGGTTTCTCTACCACGTATGTACAAAATACTAGACGGTAGCAAAGGCATTGTATTACAGCCAAAAATTCCATACCAAGATTTGATCATCAATACATGTGTTGAGGACTCCTGAGTCCAAAGTAGCAATCTGTATGTGTGTGTGTGTGTGTGTGTGTGGAAAACATAACTCAAAAACGAAGAGTCACTAAGCATGAAACTTGACATTGAAGTTCAGTATCTCCCAAGGATGCAATTCGAAATTTTAGGAAACTCCCTCCCTTAACCTCAACTACCTTTTGCTTGGAACAGCATTTGTTAATTTTTATTTTCTAAAAATGGTTTTAATGATTTTTGATTAGAAAACCACATGTTTAAGATGTTTTCAAGATAATTGAATGGCTTGTTGAATTTTCTGAGAAGATCCTCTGAAGATCTCTTCATTCTAGATGACTTGTTTAACTATAAGCTGTAAGAGGCAGATAAAAGCTTACTCCACAAATAATATGCATTTTGTTTTATTTCCTCTCTGCTTTGTACAGTTAATCGTTTCCGAGATATTCCTTATTGTTTGTTTCAGTTTAAAATTACTTAAACTTTTATCAAACGAGACGTTTTTATCTCTCTTTCGTTTTACTCCAAGCCTTGCGAAGAGAAATTTCAATTGTTTCACATAACGTCCAGCTTTTGTAAAATTGACAAAATGCTTTAACCTAGTGTATTCCCTTTCTGCTTTCAAGGAAGCAAGTAATGAGACAATTTCTGCTTGTATTTATGTTGATTATCATTATGTATTTGAAACAATAATCTTTTATAAGAATAGCTTGTGACCAGAACAGATAGAGAGTCATGCAGTTTTCTTTTTTATTCTGGGAGTTTCAAAATTTGTATTATATTTCTGGTAAAATCTCTCTACCGAATCTTTAGGTTAAGTGCAAAGTTCTCTTCATGCTAATCTGTTTAGGGAAAGTAAAATTGTTATCATATTTTACTTTTTGTTTGGCAAAATGAATAATTAATGTTTATATTCTAATTTTGGATATTTAATTTGAAATTTTTAGGGCATCTTTTCGTCAAGAATAGACTATATTAATAATCTATTTTGCTAATGAGGTAAACGCCTACGAACACCCAGCAATTCGTTACAAAACCCTGAATTTCATTTTAGTGCAACCAGGTAGACACAAGGCGCATAGCTTCCGGCATAATTCACTGCAGAGGATTCACTATTCATGTAAACAGCTCGCGGTCTATCTGTGCAGATACAACATTAAACGGCCAGACTAGCTTAAAGCGGCTAATTTAACTGCTAGAATCCACCTGCGGTTGAAGTAAAAGCCTCGTCAAAAGGTACTCAGCAGAACTCCACGCCGTTTCCATTTACGGAGACAGCCTTTGTAGCTCACTTGGTGTGAACATCGCTGAAAAAAGCAGAATGGAATCATTTACTGTGTGTCCGAAATGTTAATTTATTGATAAGGGTCAATACAGAGTGGTCCAAAAAATGTATACACTGTTTAACGGTCCATAACTTGCAAACTAATTGGCGGAAATGTCTAATTGTTTTGTGAAAGTGTAGCTTAAAGTTCAACTTACAGATATTACTGTAGGTGTTCGAAATGGTCACCATTAACATCCACACACAGACGATGCCGCCGAACTGCAGCACGAACTACCGACTGCAACGTGCTCAGTTGGATATCAGCACACGAATGTACGATACATTCTTGTAGATTGTCCAAATGTGCGTGGCTTTTGTCCATAAACGACATCCTTTAGTGTTCCCCATAGGTAAAAAGCCAGAGGCGTTGAGTCTGGGGAACGTGGTGGATACTCTATAGCACCTCTTCGGCCTATCCATCCTGGAGGTAGATTTTCGTTGAGATACTCCCTGACACGGTTATGATAGTGGGCTGGTGCACCATCTTGTTTAAAGTAAAACCTTTCGCTGGACTTGTTGCTGTTACAGATCGTCCAGATCGTTTTTTTCTATACATCTGTAACACAGCCGTCAACTTCAAACTTGTCTCAAATGCGCGCAATTGTTAAACTTGTCGGTGGCTCTGTTTGATACTCATTTCGCCACTGGCGTTGAACTTCATTAATGTTTTCGTACCTAATGTACCACTTCAACTGGCTTCCGTTAATCGAATATAAGCCTTGCGCCAGCCTTGTTTACTCAATTAACTATCAACAAAAGAATGCTTACGTATCTGGCGACTGTCATTAGACACCGCTTGTCAATTGCCGGAACAACAAACTATTACACTACCAAAAATGAGATGTTTCCGCCCATTGGTTTGCAAGTTATGGACTATTAAACAGCGTATACATTTTTGGACCACTCTGTATAATTATATGCATAATTAAGGAACGGAGCTGCTTATATTGGTACTAATGAAATATCCCCGCGGGGTACTTTACCTTCTCCAAAATATGGCCGACTGCATAACAAATATAACTTAAACAATATATTTTTGTAATAAACAGCCGTTTTGTTAATATCGGTGCCGCCGGAATATTTGGAGAAAGATCAAGAACCTTCTCTGTGATATTCACAGCAAGTAATTGTGCATTGCACGGAGGAGATTTCCTTGGAAGTACAGTCTGGCCTAAAACCGGAGAGTGGTAATACATCAAAACAGGCACCAAACTCATTAGACAGGGGCTCCTGTGGGCGGATGATAAAAATTACTGTGGAGAATGGTCTGAGAATATTCCCCATTTGGGAAAAGGAGTAGTCATGGGCTCATATCTTGCCCAAGGTGGAGGTACGGGTACGGAGAAATGGAGGGAAAAGTATTTACCGCGATGATTTACCTCATCGATTGGAGAGTTAGGAGCATGTTGGACGCTACTGGCAGGAATGGAAGACAAAGAGGGAATGGGTAAGTTTCTGTTTAATACGAGACAGCTGAGATCTGAGAAGATTGATAATAGGAAAGAGACAAGAATAGCTAAAAAGTGATTATGATGTTTTAAATACATTTTATGTCATCCTTTTCTGTCATTGTTTTGTTGTGGTGTTAGAATCGTGTGTATATATCTCTCTTAAGTGTGAGGCCGCGCTATGGGAGAGTGGTTAGATCACTTGCTTCTAACCTAAACAGTCCGGACTGAATCCCAAGCGAACGCATGCGTAACATGTGGAAAAAGCGATGTAGGTTGGGTTTTCTCTGGATTCTCCAATTTCCCCTGCCAAAGCATTCCAACGGTGCTCAATCTTTATTCCAGTCGTTAAAAGCTATAAAAATTCTCTAAAGTGTATAATAGGGAACACTAATGTCCATCGGTTTATTGTGTTGTTAATTAAAGGTATTGTGGTTAAATATGTCTGTTTTTTGAGTTCACACTCTTCATTTTTTTTTAATATTGTGTATTATTTTGTGTATTACAAGAGTACATAGGGCCTGTGGACCCGTGTGACTGACGACTAGTGGTATTTAAATAAATACACTTATTCATTCAAAATATCGCTTCCGTGGGAAATCTTGTCTTCCAAGTTTGCTGAACTCGAAAGAGATTTGAGAAGAATACGTATGGGGTCAGTATAGCAAAGAGGTGAAACAATAACAAAAACATATAAAAAAATCTGATGTGTACCATTCACATGACTTTCTTTACATCTCTGCAACAAATTATTATTTAAAAACTTATACTTCTATTTACTTCATTCTAATCAGAAAAAAAAAAAAAAAAAATAGCAGAAATAGTCTTATTACTTGCTTCCTTGTAAGTAGAAGCGAAATAAGGGAGTACCATAGGTTAAAGTGAAAATCAAAAGCTGGTTGCTATGTCACCGAAGTTCCTTTGTTTGTATGGACAGCAGTTGACAAATTTCTGTATGAGAAAGTTTTTCATAGCAGAAACCAAAAACAAGGAATGTCTCAAAACGACCAACTCCACGAAAAAAATGTATATAACAAAAATTGTGTGTTGCAACGTACTCTACATTTTTTGTGTAGTAAGTTTTTGTCCATCTCTTATGGTTTAGCAGTTATTCAAAATTCCGTAAAATTCATCCAGAGTAAACTACTCTTCAGAGGATATTCCCAGAAAATTCAAGATATACATTTTATTTGTCAGGTAAATGTCTTTAATATATCGTATTTTAATCAAAATCGTTAGAGCCATTTTTGAGAAAATCAAAATTTTCAAAACAATTTCCATTCAAAGGGTAGTTTGGGGTGGTTTTTTTTTTCTCAAATTTCTGGAAGATACTAAACTTAAATACCAAGTTTGGTATTTTACCGACTTTTCGTTTTTGAGTTATCGTGTTCACAGACACATGGACACACGGACCTTTTTCTCAAAATACTCTTTTTGGATACAGGGGACCCTAAAACACATATTTCCGGTGAAATCTCGGTATCAAATTTTTTGGTGGAGTGCAATACATTCTCTATACACTATGTACATAGTGTCTATAGAGAAAGTAAAAAATGTGTCGAAAGAAGATTAGCAGACCTCCGTCGCTAGGAAATTGAATCGAATTGTAAAATTAATCCCTCTCTTGCTCTAGCAAACGAAATAAAATTTAATTGGGGTAAATATGCATATATACTTCATTTAGAAAGAAAGGAAATGTCAGAAATGATATGGCTTAGGCTGAAGCTTGGAGGACACCGAAAATGACACATAATTCTGGTAGGAGAATTTGCCAATTTTGTGGTTTGGATGAAGACTAGGTACATATTTTGGCGGAATGTGCACAGGAGGAGAAACAGCAAACAAATTCAAAGAAAAATGTTTAAGTTCCACTAAAAGGAGATTGGCATATTAGGATCTACTGCCTGACTAGAGGAATTGGTAACACATGAGTAATTTCCTGAATGAAGTTCTAAAGCCTAAGTAATACGCGCACGTGGTGGACTAAATTAACACAGCTTATATGTACAAGCCAACCTGCTCTGAGAGTGTCGAGGGATTAAGGGGTGGATTGCCCAATAGGTTTTGAATTTTCTTACTCGAGTGGTTCGTTGTACCAGAATGGCACCAATGAAAATCGTGGTAAGACCCGAGTCCCCATCAAACGTTCACATTTTCAGCAAAATCACAACTCTAGACGTATTACTTTCTCTACCCGTACTATGTAGCCACTTACTGGATAGAGAAAGTTTTGTAATGCATCGAAAAATTCGGTACCGAGATTTCACCGGAAATACATGTTTTGGTTCCCCCTAAATCCCCCCAAAAGCATTTTTACTTTCTCTACACGTCCTATGTACATAGTGTGTAGAGAAGGTATTGCATTCCACCCAAAAATCCGATACCGAGATTTCAAAAAAAAAATGCATGTTTGGGTCCTCCTGAATCCCAAAAACATAACATATTTACTTTCTCTATACTTCCTATTTACATAGTGTATAGAGAAGGTATGGCATTCCACTCAAAAATTTGATACCGAGATTTCACCAGAAATACATGTTTTGGGTCCCCCTGAATAAAAAAAAGCATTTTTAGAAAAAGGTCCGTGTGTGACTGTGGACAGCATAGCTCAAAAACGAAAAGACTGTTAAATACCAAACTTGGTATTTAAGTTTGGTATCTTCCAAGGATCGACACGCGACACGAAGATTTTCAACAAAATCCCCCACCACAAACTACCCTTTACTTGGAAACATTTTCGAAAATTTCGTTTTTCTCAAAAATGGTTGTAAATATTTTGATTAAAATACCATATATGAAAGATATTTATATCAGAAATAAAATTTTGATTTGAATTTTCTGAGAATAGCATGTGAAGAGCGCTTTATTCTGGATGAATTTTGCATAACTAATAAACTGTAAGAGATAGACAAAAATGTAGTACTCAAAAAATCTAGACCTCGTTAAAACACATAATTTATGTCTATACGTTTTATTTGTAGAATTGAACGTTTTAAGCTACCTACATTTTCTCAAACGAGACCATGCAAAGCGGACCTAACCTGAATTGCTTCACATAGGACCAGCTTGTACAAGATTTGACTATCGCTTTAGCGTAGTATATTCCCTTAAATCTCTTTTACTTACAAGGAAGCAAGCAATAAGCACCTTTTATCATGAGTAGGTGGAACAATAATTTGTAACAGCTGTGTAGAAAGTCATAAAATGTGCACATCAAATTTTCATAGGCTCAAAATCGTGTGGTGTGAGAAACATACTCAATTGAATTTTAAAGGTTGGTATTTATTTTCAGATAACGTACGTATTTCTGTCCAGAGTTTATTTGAGGGCTGAGTTTATGGTACCGAGTCGTGAGAAATTTGCTGGCCTGGGAACATCCAAACCACAGTCTTCTTTGTGAACTGGATATCCCTGTGAGAACAGGCAGTGAAGAAAGACCTGCCTACGTAATTTTATTTACCTGCTTGCCTGGAAGTTCATGTGCTTATAGTTGTTCCGATACAGCAAAACCTGTCACAATTGATCTTACTGGAATGATCATTGAAATTGAAAATACGTTGTTTTTTACTTTCTCTACACTTACTATGTACATAGCGTATAAGAGAAGGTATTGAAATGCACCCAAAAATTCGATACCGATATTTCACGGGAAATACATATTTTGGGTCCCCCTGAATCCAAAAAAAGCATTTTTAGAAACAGGTCCGTGTGTGCGTGTGTGTGTATGTGAGTGTCTGTGGATAGCATAGCTCAAAAACGAAAAGACCGTTGAATACCAAACTTGGTGTTTAAGTTTGTTATCTTCCAAGGATGCGACACGAAGATTTTATAGATAATCCCTCCACACCCAACTACCCTTTACATGGAACATTTTTAGAAAATTTTGATTTTTTTAAGAATGGCAAAAACTTACCACACAAAAATTTTAAAGCACCTTAAAGCACACCATTTGTGTTATATATTTTTTTTTCGTGCAGTTGATCGTTTTTGAGATATTCCTTGTTTTTGGTTTCATCCTTGAAAAACATGCTTTTCTCATACGGGAATTTGTCAACTGCTGTCCATAAAACAAAGGAACTGCAGTCACATAGCAACCAGCTTTTGGCTTTCACTTTAACCTATGGTACTCCCTTATTTCGCTTCTACTTCCAAGGAAGCAAGTAATAAGACAATTTCTGCTAATTTTTTCTCGATTGGATGAAGTAAATATTAACAAAAGCTTTTTAACAATAATTTGTTGCAGAGATGCAGAGGAAGTCTTGTGAATGGAACACATCAGACTTTTTTTACTTTCTCTACACGTAATATGTACATAGTGTATAGAGAAGATATTGTATTGAAACAAAAAATTCTATACCGAGATGTCACCGGAAATACATGTTTTGGGTCCCCTTAAATAAAAAAAAAATTGGCAAAAGGTCCGTGTGTACGTGTGTCTGTGGACAGCAAAGCTCAAAAACGAAGAGACCGATGAATACCAAGCTTGGTAATTAAGTTTGGTATCTTCCAAGGATACGACACAAAGATTTTAAAGAAAATCGCCCCCCTCAACAAAAACCCTTTACATAGAACTTTTTTTCGAACATTTTGATTTCCTCAAAAATTGCTCTAACAATTTTGATTAAAATATCGTATATTAAAGATATTTACCTGACAAATAAAATATATATCTTAAATTGTCTGGGAATAGCATCTGAAGACTACTTTATTCTGGATGAATTTTGCGGAATTTTGCATAACTGCTAAACCTTAAGAGATAGATAAAAACTTTAAACACAAAAAATTAAAGCACATTAAAACACAAAATTTATGTTATATGCATTTTTTTCGTGGAGGTAATCGTTTTTTAATTATTCCTTGTTTTTGGTTTCAGCCTTGAAAAACTTATACGTTTCTCATACAGGAATTTGTTAACTCCTGTCCGTACAAACAAAGGAACTTCAGTCACATAGTAACCAGCTTTTGGCTATCACTTTAAGCAATGGTACTCCCCTAATTCGCTTCTGCTTACAAGGAAGCGAGTAATAAGACTATTTTCGCTAATTTTTACTTTCCCCTTACCTACTATTTACATAGTGTATAGAGCAGGTATTACATTGTACCCAAAAATTCGATATGAGATTTCACCGGAAATAAATGTTTTGAGACCCCCTGAATCCAAAAAAAGGCACTTTTATAAACATGTCCGTGTGTGTGCCTGTCTATGTGTATGTGTGTGTCTGTGACTGTGGGCAGCATGGTTTTTAAGTCTGGTATCTGCCAAGGATGCGACACGAAGATTATCAGGAAGAGCCCCCCACCCCAAACTACCCTGCACATGGAACTTTTATTCGAAAACGTTGATTTTCTAAAAAATGGCTCTAACGATTTTGATTAAAATCCCGTATATTACTGAAATTTACATACCAAATAAATAGTATATCTTTAATTTTCTGGAAATAGCCTCTGAAGACCTCTTTGTTCTGGATGAATTTTGCCGAATTTTGCTTAACTGCTAAACGGTAAGATATAGACAAAAGCTTACTACACAGAAAGTGTAGAGCACGTTAAAATACACAATTTATGTTATACAATTTTTTTCGTGGAGTTAATCGCTTTTTAGTTATTCATTGTTTTTAATTTCACCTTTCAAAAGCTTATATTTTCTCATACAGGAATTTTTCAACTCTTGTCCATGCAAACAAAGGAACTTCGTCACATAGCAACCAGCCTTCACTTTAACCTATGGTGCTCCCTTATTTCGCTTCTACTTAAAAGGAAGCAAATAATAAGACTATTTCTGACATTTTTTTTTTCTCGATGAGCATGAAGTAAATAGATGCATAAGCTTTTTAACAATAATTTGATGTAAAGAAAGTCATGTGAATGGAACACATCAGATTTACATAGTACAAAGTCTTATTCTTTTAAATTCATGTTAATTAACATAAACATTAGCAGAAATGGTTTCATTACAAATTATTTTCTTCTGGGTAAAAGGGAAAACATGTCGACCAGTTTGTGTAGGTTGAAACGCTATGAAGAGATATAGACTACTGCAATCTAGGGAAATGCACCACCTTTTATGCACTCAAGTTTACGTGACTGGTTTTCTTCTAAAAATTAGTTTCGTTGACTTTCTCTAGCACGTATGTATATATACATTGTACATATTAGCTAGAGAAGGTATTCTATTTCACAGAAAATTCGATACCCAGATTTCAGCGGAAATACATGTTAAGTTCAGTATCTTTAAAAGATGCGACACGAAGGCTTTCAATAAAATCCCTCCACCCCAATTACCCTTTACATGAAACATTTTTCAATTTTTTTTTATTTTCCAAAAATATCTAATAATTTTGGTTAAAATCCCATATGTTTAAGATGTTTTCATGAAGAACGACACGTAAATCTTGAACTTTGTGGGAATAGTCTCTGAAGAGACCCTTAATTGTGGATGATTTTGTCTAACTTATAAACCGTAAAGATCCTCAAAAGGCTGCTATGGACACAAAAAATATAGATGTCGTTAAAGCACACGATTTTTCATACAAATTTTTTAACGGTTTCTAATATAGATATTATTTTATATTGGTTTCAATTTTAAACTATTTTAAGTTTTCTCAAACGGGAAGCTATATTTACTTTCGTCTTTCTTTTGTTTAACTGCAGAACTTACAAATAGAAGCGAATTTCAATTGTTTTGATTAGCGACTGGGTTTTAAAATATTTCAGTATCGCTTTGGCATAGTATACTCGTTTATTTCCCTTCTGCTTACAAGGCTGCAGCTAATACAATTTCGATTAGCATGACGTAGGTAAAAGAATAATCTTTTGTAAGAAAGGTTTTTTTTATGTGTAACAGCTAAAGAAAGTCATGTGAACTGACGCATCAAATGTTTTGATTCAAAGAACCTCAAAACGTGTATGGGACACATTCTAATTGCTGTAAGGAAATTAAATAAAGTAATAATCCTTCTTCGTTTCCTTAGCACGGTGGTAGCGAGGCTGCTTGTCCAGCGGGAGACCTGGGTTCGATACCGGCGTGAGGAATTTTTCCTCCGCTGGAAGATCCTGGTGGAGGGGGCAATTGAGGATCTACTTAAATGAGAAGTACCGGTTCCAGATTCATTGAGCAGTTCATAAAAAAGCCAAAGTTACAACCTGTATAAGCGTAAAGCAAGAAACAACAATGAACTAATACAAGAACTAGGCACCTATGAAGCAGAAAATAACAAACACAAGAGACCGCTCTCTCTATTTGACAGAACCCTCGGTCTGGGGGAACCCGATTTAAATGTACAAGAATATCTAGAATCGCTAGTAAGAATTCCATAATAAAATTACCCATGAATGTGTCTACGACATTAGTTTGGTGGCCCTTGAAGTCCTTACTTTCTGAGTCAAGGCGGATCCGGGGGTTTGAGGGACCCCCTCTCTACAGCGACCTGGCAGACCACTAACGGACCTTCTCTGGTATTTAGATAATAGAATGTAAGTAATAAGAATAAGTGTTTTATTACAGGTAAAGCAGCATTGGGCATGGCCATCACTTGGATGGGTGACCACTAAGTCCATGAGAAACCAATGATGTCTCTACTAAATGACAACGCCCTCTCTAGTTAGAGAGTTGAACACAACTAATAACTAATAACTAATGACTTCGCCAGGCAGGGCAGCAGTAGTTGTAAAAATATAACTAGCTTAGAATTTATACCAAATTGAAATATCTAAATGACTATGTCCTTATGTTACAGGGCTGCAGACATACGAAATCTACCAACGACTTTACCCGAAAGGGCAGAAAATGTTATACTGACTACGTCCTTTTGTTACAGGGCTGCAGATATATACACACACAATATGTACTTATTCCTCACCACAAATCTTCCAAGGGCGCAATCAGGGCTCCGGTCATGTTTGCGTCCTGGCCCTCACTCTCTCCTGGCTATGGCCTTTGGCTAGCCATAACACCCGCTCCTTGAATCCGCAGGTGCAACAAGCGGTACTGCAGCATTCCTACACCCGAATTCTCTCCGGTGGAGTGGTTTTTTAGTGGGTATTGCCAGTTTAGGGCGACCCCCACACTTGGCAGAGCTATCCCCTCTGTCGCCTGTAGATTGGGTTTTTCCACTCCACTCGAAAAAAAAAATCCAGATCGAGAAGACCGGGAGGGATTTGAGGCGCTGATCACGTCTCACCTTCCAGCACTGCGCCTTCGGGTCGAGGTGGGCGATGCAGCGGCCGGGCGGTAGGCTAAGGTCCCTTGCGGACTGTCGTTAAATGTAGTTATGTTAAAAGTCCTTATATGCTCGAACAATTTGAACTCCTCGTGTATACAAACGTACTGATATTGTCTCAAGCTATCCTGGCCAATTCTAATACTCTAACCTGTCCTGCTGTCTAAATAATTCCTCTTCTTTACCAAACCTAATCTAATAATCTAATCTTACTAGTCACTTACCTCGGTACACCGGCGAGTAAATCGAAACTGCTGCTGGAAAAAATAGAAAATAAGTAAATTATATCTGTGGGATATACGACGGCGATCCAGTAAGTAACGAATGTTTTTGCATAACTAACTGACAACAAAAGATATAAACACAAAACTTTATTTACAAAGTTGCAATACCTTATTCTGTTTCTCAACGCAATCGCTATTACTATCAAGGTATTTATTGTCACGAGGTACCGGTGTTTCAATGTCTTTGTTATACTCTTCCACCGCTCAAGATCTGAGTCAAGATGTTGAGGTTGTCATCGGTTGCGAAATCTTTTCCACCCCAAAAGTTATGTATGGTGACCAAAGTGAAATACCAGTTTTTACTTTCTCTATACGTACTATGTACATAGAGTATAAAGGTGTTGCATTCCATCCAAAAATTCGATAGTCAGTTTTCATCGGATATACATGTTTTGGGTACCCCTGAATCAAAAATACATTTTTGGAAATAGGTACACGTGTGTGTATCTGTGTGTCTGTGGACAGCATAGCTCAAAAATGAACAGACCATTGAATACCAAACCTGGTATCTTCCAAGGATGCGACACGAAGAGTTTCAAGAACATCCCCCTACCTCTACCCCTTATATGGAACTTTTTTAAAAAAACTTTGATTTTATCTAAAATGGCTCTAGCAATTTTGATTAAAATAATGTGTATTAAAGATATTTACCTGACTTATAAAATGTATATCTTGAATTTTCTGGGAATAGCCTCTGAAGATTACCTACTTTATTCTGGTTGAATTTTACGGAATTTTTCATAACTGCTAAACCGAAAGAGATGGACAAAACGTACCACACAAAAAGTGTAGAGCACGTTAAAACATACAATTTATGTCATACACATTTTTTCGTGAAGTTTCTTGTTTTTAGATATTCCTTGTTTTTGGTTTCAGCTTTGAAACACATACTTTTCTCATACAGAAATGTGTCGACTCCTTCTGTCACATAACAACCAGCTTTTGACTATCACTTTAGCCTATGGTAGTCCCTTATTTCGCTTCTACTTACAAGGAAGCAAGTAATAAGGCTGTTTCGGCTAATTTTAGAGACTTTAGCTGAGAATTTTAGCTGATGTAGAGAAAGTTATGTGCATGAAACACATCAGATTTTTTTAAAATAATCATGCAAGCTAAACTTCCTATAAATGGGGAAAATAGTCCTGAAATACAATTCAATAAAGTATTTTACTGTGGATTTTCCAAATTTTACACATGCATCAGATGCAGAAGTTCAGTATTACCTACTGCAATTTTATGCACATAGCTCAAGTAACATCATTTATGAACTGGAATTGATTGGTCGAACAGCGTAGCTGCAGTATACATGCACAAATTAATTTGCAAGCACGGAGAAACTTTCTGCCTCTGTTGCGTTTACATAATAGATTGCAATAATAGGATAGTGAGAGACTATTGCATGATCTGGAGTTCATCCTCACAGTGCAGCAACTGTTTGGACGTGACAAGGATAAGCAATTAATACAGTTTGGATCACCTAATAATGTTAAAGCACCGCTACGTAGATCTACGTGCACATGCTGAATTAAATTCCTTATAGTGATGACTGTTTGTGGCTTTATAGAGGATGACTCTATCCAGGCTTTTGTGCTTGTAGGATCCTGAAATTATGCTGCTATCCTGATTTCGGAAGGTTTGGACTGTAACGGAAGAATCCACTTAGACATGAATCCTAAAGTTATAGGTTAAAGTAATAGTCAAAAGCGTGTTGCTATGAGACTGAAGTTCCTTTGTATGGACAGGAGTAGACAAATTCCTGTATCAGAAAAGTGTAAGTCTTTCAAAGCTAAAACCAAAAGCAAGGAACATCTCAAAAAGTATAAACTCCACGAAAAAAAATGCATGTAACATAAATTGAGTGTTTTAACGTGCTCTATATTTTTTTGTGGTAAGTTTTTGTCTATCTCTTAGGGTTTAGCAGTTATGTAAAATTCCGTACAATTCATCCAGAATAAAGCAGTCTTCAGAGGCTATTCCCCGAAAATTTAAGATATACGTTTTATTTATCAGGTAAATATCTTTAATATACTAAATTTTAATTAAAATCGTTAGAGCCATTTTTGAGAAAATCAAAATTTCTAAAAAAAAATGCCATGTAGTTTGGAGTGGGGGGGTTCTCAAAATCTGTGTGTCACATCTCTGGAAGATACTAAACTTAAATACCAAGTTTGATACCTTACCGACTTTTCGTTTTTGAGTTTCGTGTTCACAGACACACGGCCACACAAGGACCTTTTTCTGAAAATGATTTTTACTTTCTCTATACGCACCATGTACATAGTGTATAGAAAAGGTAATACACTCCACCCAAAAATTCGATACCGAGATTTCATCGGAAATGTATGTTTTATGGTCCCCAATATCCAAATAAAGCATTTTCACGAAAAGGTCCGTGTGTGTGTGTGTGTGTGTGCGTGTGTGTGTGCGTGCGTGTGTGCGTGCGTGTGTGCGTGTGTCTGTGAACACGATAACTCAAAAACGAAAAGTCGGTAAAATGCCAAACTCCGTATTTAAGTTTAGTATCTTCCAGGGATGCGACGCGAAGATTTTGAGAAAAATCCCCCCACCCGCAACTACCCTTTACATGGAACTTTTTTCAAAAATTTTGATTTTCTCAAAAATGGCTGTAACGATTTTGATTAAAATTTCGTATATTAGACGCATTTACTTGACAAATAAAATGCATATCTTGAATTGTCTAGGAATAGCCTCTGAAGAGTAGTTATGCTGGATGAATTTTACGGAATTTTGAATAACTGCTAAACCGTAAGAGATGGACAAAAACTTACTACACAAAAAATGTAGAGCACGTTAAAACACACAAGGTATGTTATATAATTTTTTTCGTGGAGCTCGCCGTTTTTGAGACATTCCTTATTTTTGGTTTCTGCTATGAAAAACATATTTTTTTCATACAGGAACTTGTCAACTCCGATCCATATAAACAAAAGAACTTCATTGATATAGCAACCAGCTTTTGACTATCACTTCAACCTATGGTAGTCCCTTATTTCGCTTCTACTTACAAGGAAGCAAGTAATAAGACTATTTTTGCTATTTTTTTCTGATTAGCATAAAGTAAGTAGAAGTATAAGCTTTTTAAGAATAGTTTGTTGCATGGATATAGAGAAAATCATGTGAATGGTACACATCAGATTTTTTTTTTTTTTTGGATATAGGGGACCCTAAAACATATATTTCCGGTGAAATCTCGGTATCGAATTTTTGGGTGGAGTGCAATACCTTCTCTATACACTATGTACATATTACGTGTAGAGAATGTAAAAAATCTATGTTTAATCAGAAACTGCATGAAGGAGAGTTATTTTCAAGTGTAAAAACGCCCGAAAGAAGCATAATTATGTTTCAAATTATATGTATACATTTATAATTTAACGGATGTTCATAGGCTAAAAGGATTCATAAGTTAAGACAAGTGAAATCAGCTTTCACTGTAGAAGAGATGACATTTTTTTTCCATAGCAACATAACAAGCTATTCAAATTTATTGAACTGAAGAAGCAGGCACGCTACCATTGAATGTTTGTTTTAAAACTGATACTATATTGATTTACGTCGTAAAAGCTAATTATATAACAAAATGTATAGGCAATATGTAATGTAAATTGAAATTATACTTCATATGTGATGATCTTCACATAAGTAATGGTGAAAGTGTAAAATTAAACGAAAATTAAACTGGTCTTAAACTGTGTTAAAGCCATTTTCTGTTCGCATCGAACTAAAACGAAATAAAAACATTTGGAAAGAAATCTTACCGTGTAAATTCAGTACATTGGCTATCCCTTAATTCCACGCCTTTGAGAGAACGTTCACGGTACAAATTAATGTATTAATCTGCATACAGTAACTGAACACAATGAACCCCGCTGAAAGTTCTACTGAAATAAAATAATGTTATTGTTGATGAAGACGAAGCGGGGCAACTTTATCGCCAACAGCGGAAGAAAACCGCGGCATTTAATATTACCACCGCAGGATATGGAATATGAAATACAATCTTATATAATCTTCCTTGATACGATTATGCACTTTTACGTGTTCCGTCTTTACAGTGTGATGACAAGCTTTCGGATAAAATTGCGATTTGGTTGCACTTTGGCTGGAAAATCACCTCTCTCACCTACAATTTTTATTTTCTACACCACATATGGCGTGTAAAAGGTACAGAGGCTCTAATGATCTTGATTAAAAGTCGTATATTAAAGATGCCAACATGCCAAAAATATGTATATCCTGAATTACTTTTGTATAACTGAGGGATTAACAAAAACGTACCTACTATACAAAAATGTATAGCTCGTTAAAACAGCGCAATTTATGTAATATGCAGTTTTTATACAGCTCATTTCAGAGATATTCCCTTAAACTTTGCCCAAACGGGAAGCCCTCGTCCCTTTCATATTGCTTTTGTTTTACTCCTGGCCCTGGAAAGAGAACCCAATTTCAATGACAATCGCAGAGCGATAGCTTTTAACAGATTGAAATGGTCTTTAGCCTAGTCTATCCGCTTATTCCCCTTCTGCTTACAAGGAACTAAGTAATAATTCCATTTCTTAAAATGGTTATCTTGATTAGAATGAAGCAGCTAGATCATTTGCCTTTTGTAAGAATAGTTGGTTTGCAGAACACATAAAGAAAGCCATCAGACTTTGCCTCTTTGTTTTTTATTGTTTCATTTGTATACAGCCCAGTTTAACCTGAATGGTCATATCGGAGGCTTTGACTTGTGCAACACCTCGTAATACTGTATGTTTAGAACATTAGGTTAATCAATTTTATATTACCAACACACTCACATTCATACTTCCAGACTCTGTGGGGAATAGGGAATAATTCTGGTTAAAGAAACATTCCCCGCAACAGCCGGGAGTTGAACCCGGGACCTCCGGTGAGAAGTAAGCCCACTGATCACTCGACCATGGAGGTAGTCTAATGTTGTTTTTACTACACTTAATCCTTCCTTTTTAATGCTAATTGGCGGACTTGTTAATGTTGGTAATCTTTTTGGCTTTTCTTTAGAAATCCGAATTAATTTTATTGGTTTAGCATTCCTTTGTGCATCAATTGCATTGATATATCTTTCATAGAACCACTTCTTCATTTTGCATGATAATAACAGCGTGCATAGGTTGGTTTTTTGTGTCCCTGACTTGTTTTGCACACTAGTCACGTCCCTGGGTGAAGTCAAATGTTGATTACTTGAAAAGTGGAAACTTTGTGGAGGGAAAAACGTTATTATGGCCTAAGGGAGTAAGATATTTTTATCCACATCAGTGCAGGCTTTGCCCGTATTATCCCGCTCTTGCCCTTGATCAAACTAAATCGCAAGGAGATCACGTGATATTGGCGGAGAGTAAGATGGCGGATTTGGATCGGCGCTGTGCTTCGTTTAAACAGTAATATTCTGCTGCCAGTGAGGGGCTCGTTGTCAGTATACCAGTTCCTATTAGTTTGTTATGGCATTACGGAAATACGAGTGTAATATGAGGCGATCTGAGAGGAGTACGAATGTGCTTCCTGTAGTAAACATGCAACTGTAAACATATTTTTCTGCAGTCTTGGCCTTACATCAATAATTCCTTACGAGTATATGTAATATTTGCACAAAATACTGGTACATATGTTTGCCCTTTTCCGTCAGCATTCATTAAAGATGTGCATTGTTTGTGCTCAGAATATTTGCACTGAACAAGTAATGTAAGTGAATAATGTAGATTGCGCATGCATACTAAAATAGTAAAAGGACGTGGGATGCACTCGCGATAGAGTTGTGGACTTGGTAATTGGAATGCAATTTACTACAGCATCCCTTGCAAATAGAAGGGATTTTGGCACAAAAAGGCAAATAACCCTGCTTAATTACTTCTGTCTATAGTTAATTACAGACATGGCAATTTACCTACACAATAAATACACAGCTATATATGTGTGGGATACATTTTAAAACAACTACAGATAAAAGAAGCCAATGAAAACAAGGTCTTAATGCTGTCGAAGATACGTAGAGTTCTGAAGAAGATCAATCTATATTAATTAATTTTACTTTCTCTACACATACGATGTACATAGTGTGTAGAGAAGGTATTGTATTGCATCCAAAAATTCAATACGATATTTCAATGGAAATACATGTTTTGGAACCCCCTGAATTAAAAAAATCATTTTTAGAAAAAAAGCCTGTGTGTGTTCAGTATATTCCAAGGATGCGATACGAACTTTATCAAAAAAATCCACCCACTCCAAACTACACTTTACATGTAAATATTTTCGAAACATTGATTTTCTAAAAAATGACTATAACGATTTTGATTAAAATCTCTTAAAGATATTTTCACATGACAAATAAAATATATATCTTCAATTTTCTAGGAAGGGCTTCTAAAGACCTCTTTATTCTAAATGATAATTTTTAATTTTGCATAACAGATAGGCAAAAACTGACTACACAAAAAATGTAGGTCTCGATACAACACACAATTTATGTCTTATAACTTTTTCGTGGAGTTGGCCGAGTAATGTCTTGTTGATTTTAGTTTTAAACTACTTTTCTCATACGGGAACATGTCAACGTTTGGCCACGGAAAGAAACAGATTTCAATCCCATAGCAACCACATTTTAAAACATTTGACTGTCGGTTTAGCCTAGTGCATTCCCATATTTCCCTTCTACTTATAAGCAACTAAGTAATAAGACCGCTTTTCCTAATGTTTTAGCATGAAATAGAAGAATAAGCTTTAAGCTTATTAACAATAACTTGTTACAGAGATGTAGAGAAGGTCATGTGAATGGAGCAAATCAGTATTTTTTTTTTCGGCTAGAGACCGGGAAATCCGTGGTTCAAATCTCGACTATGTCAATGGATTTTTCAACCTGACTATCTATCCAACTTCTGCCCTACTCACGGATTGTGTAAAAAAAACTAATTAATTAACATTAATTGATCTAACAGTTGGTTAAACTATGAATCTCTAGAGTTAAAGTACTTATGACATTGTAACTCGCCATAGGGATGTGTTATCTCAAAATAATTTGAGATCACCTTATGGTTTACCGGGAAACATGAGAGTCAGTTGGGGAATTTAATGTGCTGGCATGTTGCCATAGTAGCTACGTGGTTAGAGCAATCGGCTAGAGAAAAGGAGAGCCCTTGTCTAAAATCCGGCTAAGGCATTAATTTTTACTTTCTCTATTTTACTATGTACATAGTGTATAGAGAAGGTCTTGCATTCCCCCCAAAAATTCGATACCAAGATATCACCGGAAATATATGTTTTAGGCCCCCCTGTATCCAAAAAAAGTATTTTCAGAAAAAGATACGTGTGTGTGTGTGTGTGTGTCCGTGAACATGAAAGCTCAAAAACGAAAAGTCAGTAAAATACCAAAGTAGGTATTTAAGTTTAGTATCTTCCAGGGATACGACACGAGGATTTTGAGATACTCCCCCACCCCAGACTACCCTTTACATGGAACTTTTTTCGAACATTTTAACTTTCTCAAAAATGGCTCTAACGATTTTGATTAAATTTTTGTATATTAAAGATATTTACCTGACAAATAGAATGTATATTTCGAGTTTTCTGTCGCCCTCCGTGGTGTAATGGTTACCATGCTAACTTCATATACCCAAGGTCGCGGATTAACCCGGCGGAGGACGATGGATTTTTTCGGGCGTAAAAATCCTTAGCATGGCTTCCTTTGGAAGCGAAGTAAAGCCACGTAAAAGAACCTCAAGCCTGATAGAGAGGCCTCTGAGCAAAATTAAGCGGTCTTTCACGCCCAGAATAGAATGGGACGCTGAGAACCACAGCAGTAAAAGAGCGTCCATAAATAACAGGCCATTTCCATTTCGAGTTTTCTGGGAAAAGTCTCTGAAGACTACTTTATTCTGGATGAATTTTAGGGAATTTTGCATAACTGCTAAACCGTAAGAGATGCACAAAATTTTGCCGCACAAAAAATGTAGAGCACGAAAAATGCAATTTATGTTATATACCTTTCTTCGTGGAGTTGATTGTTCTTGAGTTATTCCTTGTTTTTGGTTTCAGCTTTGAAAAACTCTCATACAGGAATTTGTCAATTCCTGTCCATGCAAACAAAGGAAGTTCAGCCACATAGCAACCAGCTTTTGACTATCACTTCAACACATGGTACTCCCTTATTTCGCTCCTACTTACAAGGAATGAAGTAATGAGACTATTTATGCTAATTTTTTCTCGATTACCATGAAGTAAACAGAAGCCTAATCATTTTAACAATATTTTGTTGCTGAGATGTAGAGAAAGTCATGTGAATGGAACACATCAGATTTTTCAATTTGATTCTACCTATCCAAGATAAATCTACATTTGAAGACTCAAGAATGATCAAAAGACAATTTGCACATAGGAATCAGATTAATAAAGAAATTAAAGATAAAGAAAACTTTCAGAATCTGCACTCGAAGATAATATTTGTTCTGCATCTACCATTTTGGATATTCTAAACAAAAAATACAAAATCTGATGTGTTCCATTCTCATGACTTTCTATACATCTCTAGAACATTTATTATTACAAGGCTTATTATTCTATTTAATTCATGCTAATCGAGATAAAATTAGCAGAAATAGTGTTATTACTTGCTTCCTTGTAAGTACAAAGAAATAACGCAGTTCCTTTGTATGTACAGGAGTTGGCAGTTTGCCGTATGAGAGAAGCATAAGTATTTTATAGCTGAAACTAATAACAAGGAATATCTCAAAAACGATCTACTCCACGAAAAAAAATGTATCTTACAAATTGTGTGGTTTAATGAGCTCTAAATTTTCTATTACGTAAAATTTTATGTATCGCTTACGGTTTACCAGTCATGCAAAATTCCGTAAAATTCATCCAGAGTTAATATGTGTTTAGAGGCTATTCCCAAACAATTCAAGATATACATTTTATTTGTCAGGTACATATCTTTAATACACGATATTTTAATCAAACTCGGTACAGTTGTTTTAGAGAGAATATCATAATTTTCGACTTTTTTACATGTAAAGGGTAGTTAGAAGTAGGGGCTTTTATTGAAAATCTTCGTGTCGCATCCTTGGAAGATACCGAACTTAAATACCAAGTTTTCAGCTATGTTCAGTTTTTTTTGTTTTTTGTTTTTCAGGTATGCTGACCCTCCCCCCAACGCACACACACACAGAGTCAGACACACACACACTGATTTTCTTCTAAAAATGCTCTTTTTTGGATTCAGGGTTCCCAAACGTATGTTTCCGGTGAAATCTCGGTATCGAATTTTTAGGTGCAATAATATACCTTCTCTATACAATATGTACATAGTACGTGTAGAGAAAGTAAATCTTTTTTAAGATTCTGAAAATCACCTTAACAGTGCTACAACAGTCGGAAAAGAAAGCTTTTTATACGACCCCAATATTTTGAAACTTCCTCTGTCATTTGATTCGAAAAGTATTATTATGCACCGTTATTTTTGTTCCAGACATTTCGTATTGCCAGATACTGATCGCAATACATTTGTGGCTGAAAAAAAAAAAAAAAAAAAGTAATGCTTGGAAAGAAATTGCGAACGTACACGCTATGTAGCCGATTTGCTACATATGACGTAGGTACCTTTATTTTGGAATATTGTTTTATTACTTTCTCAACACGAACTATGTACATTGTGTATAGAGTAGGTATTACATTCCACCCAAAAATTCGATACCGAGATTTCACTGGAAATATATGTTTTTGGTTCCCGTGAATACAAAAAAAAAAAAGCATTTTCAGAAAAAGGTCCGTGTGTGTCTATGGACAGCATAGCTCAAAAACGTAAAGACCGTTAAATACCAAACTTGGTGTTTAAGTTTTTTATCTTCCAAGGATGCAACACGAAGATTTTCAAGAAAGTCCCCCCAACCCAACTATACTTTACATAGAAATAATTTCGAAAATTTTGATTTTCTCAAAAATAGCTGTAACGATTTTGATTAAAATCTCTTATATTTAAGATATTCACACAAAAGACAAAATACATGTCTTGAATTTTCTGGGAATAGCCTTTAAAGATCTCTGTATGATTTTAATTCAATTTTGCATAGCTAGTAAACGGTAAGAGATAAACAAAAACTTACTACACAAAAATGTACATCTCGAATAAAACACACAATTTATGTCATAATCATTTTTTCATTGAGTTGATTGTTTTTGGTTTCATTTTGAAAAAATTATGCTTTCCTCATACAGGAAAGTGTCAACTCCTGTCCATACAAAGGAACTTTTCACATAGCAAGCAGCTTTTGAGTATCACTTTAACCTTTGGTAGTCCCTTATTTCGCTTCTACTTACAATGATGCAAGTAATTAAGTCTATTTTTGCTAATTTTTCTCGATTAGAATAAAGTAAATTGAAGCATAACCTTTTAACAATAATTTATTGCATAGATGTAAAGAAAGTCATGTTAAAGGAAAATATCATAGATATACAAGAAATTTAGGGTGAACTAGAAAATAAAAAATCGTTTCGTTTATATTGTAAAATAAAGAAGGAATGGCCCAGAGATGTGAAGGATATATATAATGAACAAGAGAACATTACTGCATGAGAATAGAAGCATTACTTTTGAAAGTGATGAGAGGAAATAAGTTGAGCTAGGTATATTTATGGATGGTAGGTGAGTGGTTAGACCGCTCAACTGCCAACTTGGCGACCCGGGTTTGATCCCAAGCGCCGGCATGTGGGATTTATGGTGGACGAAGCGCCGTCTGGGTGGGTTTTCTCTCGGTTCTCTGGTTTCCCCCGCCTCTCATTCCACCAGTTGCTCCATCATCACCTTCGTTTATATTTCATATCATCCACTTGCTCATGTCCATGCCTGGCTACGGGCCGACACCTCGTAATAGGTTCTCTATTCTGTAGTTTCATGCCGTGCTTCTGACCTCTAGGCATTGGCTTGTAAGTCCTAGGGGGGTGTCAGATCTACGAATATGATGAGGGCAAGCCGATAGCGAAACGAAACGCTATTTATGTATGCTCTTTAACTGCTGTGGTTCTTAGCGTCCCAATCTATAATAGGCGTCGAGGACCGCTTAATTGTGCTCAATTAGTCTTGAGATTTTTTACATGCCTTAAATTTACAAAATGGGATCTACAGCTAATTCCTTCCGAAGCAAGCCATCTAAGGATTTTTGCGCCCCAAAACATCTTGGAACCAGAGGCTAGCATATTAACTCTAGATAACGAAGAATGACATGTCAATGAACTAGAACGTTGTATTTTATGCGGGGAGAAAGAAGTATTGTTCAATGTTGATTTGAAAGTAAGGAGGTAAGAAATTGGAGGAAAGAAAGCATTTGGGAACACAAATGGAATAATATGACAAAAGATGGTAGCGATGAATGTAAAGGGAACGAGGAAAAATTAAATAAAGGAGCCTAATATTTGGGAAAGGTAAAAGAAAAGCGAATATATGGAATAGGTAGTACAAATAAAAGGGGGCTGCGCTCAGTAACAGCCAGGGAACTATGCGGATATAGTGCCTAAGGGATTGCCGATCCCGGTGGCTGTGCTCGCTAAAGTGTCTCGCTTTGGCGCTTCGTGGTGCACAGGATCGTGGGTTCGAGTCCCACCTTGGGCATGGGTGTTTCTGTGTTTGTAAATGTGTCTTATGTTTGTGTATGTATATGTAAAAAGGAAAACGTTAAGAATAATAAGGTCTACTAAGGAAATATAGGAAACTGGAAAAAATGGAGAAAAACAGGAATTCAGCGCCGGAGTCCTAACAAGCCTCCGGAACTGTATTTTTTATTAAAAAAAAGGGCTACTCAAACCTTATTATATATCAGGATAAATAATATACGAGAGCCGTTTTGTTTTCAACCTCCGATAGGCTATAACTAAAAGACAAGTTTATAGAAAACAAATATTTTATTACTAAACACTTTTCAACATAATCAACGAAAATATTGAGACATTATCGTACCTATAGTTTTACAATACCCGTTTCAAAAAATGTTGTCGCCAATGATTTCAAATAAGCATAGACGTTGTTTGGAAGATCCTCGTTGGTTTGGAAGTACTGCCCTCCTAGCCACATCTTCAGTTCAGGGAAAAAGTGAAAGTCTCTGGGTGCCAGGTCAGGACGTACGGCAGATGATCGAAAATGTCCCATTGAAATTGTTCAAGGAGCCGATGGGTTGTGCCAGCAGTGTGTGGACGAGCGTTGTCATGGATCAACACAATTCCTGAAGTCAGCATTCCTCTTCGTTTGTTTTGAATGGCTCTCGTCGTAAAGTGCAAAGATCTTCAAAACAACGTCAATGCTCATTTGAAGTCATTGGTGGCAACATTTTTTGAAGCGGGTGTTGCAATGCTTGTGCACAGGTACGATAAATGACTCAATCTTTTCGTTGACTATGTTGGAAAGTAACCATAAGTGTATAAAACGTTTAGTAATAAAATAATTGTAATCTATGAACTTGGTCTTTTATTTATAGCCTCTCGGAGGTTGAATAAAAAGGCCCTCGTAGATTAAGTGGCAGGACATATTTTGTAAATACTTGAAAATTTAACCTGAGCACAATTAAGTATTAAGAATTTAACTGTTTTCTCATTCAAGTAAGAAAATCTGGAAGTCATATTTCCAATGGTCTTCAAATACGAGAAACAAAACACATTCACGACGGCTTTATCGTTTCGGTAACTTCCAGCACAGGAAATAAAACTTTACCTGCATATAAAATGTGCACTTAACTGCAGTAACGTCACAGCTGTTTGGAGATCTCGTTTCAGGTTATTTTATTTCAAAGCCTGGCCTCACCCATTTAAGTGCTTTGGACTGGAGTATATTTTAAGAACCGCTTTTATCGACGCGCCCACCGTTCAAGTGGCACTGGATGGATCAAACGGAAGGGAATATATCTAAAGGCACATTTTGAAACATTACTTCAATCCCGGTATTTCTGTCGATAGCTCTGAATGATAATCGAGGCTCTCAATAATATTTTAAAAGAAATAAAGCCTCTTGTGAACAGAGATATATGCAATAAAACGGAGACAAACTTAAAAATCTGATGTGTTCCATTCACATGACTCTCTATACATCTCTGTAATAAATTATTATTAAAAAGCTTATGCTTCTAATTACTTCATGCTAATCGAGAAAAAATTAGCAGAAATAGTCTTATTAGTTGCTTCCTTGTAAGTAGAAGCGAAATAAGGGAGTACTATAGGTTAAAGTGATAGTCAAAAGCTGGTTGCTATGTGGCTGTTTCTTTTGTTTTTATGAATACGAGTTGACAAATTCCTGTATGAGAAAAGTAAGTTTTTGAAAGCTGAAACTAAAAACAAGGAATATGTAAAAACGATCAACTCCACGAAAATATATATAGAACATAAAGTGTGTGTTTTAACGTGCTCTGCATTTTTTGTGCGGGAAGTTTTTGTGCATCTCTTACGGTTTAGCAGTTATGCAAAATTCCGTAAAATTCATCCAGAATAAAGAAGTCTACACAGGCTATTCCTAGAAAATTCAAGATATACATTTTATTTGTCAGGTAAATATCTTTAATATATGATATTTTCCATCAAAATCGTTAGGGCCATTTTTAAGAAAATCAAAAATTTTGAAAAAAGTTCCATGTAAAGGGCAGTTGGAGGTGAGGGGATTTTTTTGAAAATGTTCGTTGTCGCATCCTTGGAAGATACAAAACTTAAATACCAAGTTTGGTATTCAACGGTCTTTTCGTTTTCAAACCATACTGTCCACAGACACACACACACACACACACACACACACACACACACACACACACACACACTTACACAGACAGACAGACACACACACGGAACTTTTTGTAAAAATGAAGTTTTGTGTTTAGGGGGTCCTAAAACATGCATTTCCGATGAAATCTTGGTATCGAATTTTTTGGGTGGAATACAATACTTCTTCTATACACTAAGGACATGGTACATGTAGAGAAAGTAAAAAGGAATCTGGTACATGGTCAGAAAAATATTTCACCTGATGAATATAGTTGGAGTCTCCCAACTTTTTTGAAACCTTATGTGATTTATTCATCAACTAAACAAATTAAGTATTTCTTAAAAGATGGTAAAGTTGACCGACCCTATTTGGATAGCACGGTTAGATGCTGAGAAATGCAAAGAGATTGGGATGCAGAGGTTTATCTCAACTAATGCTATGAAGAAGAGTATCCCGATGAACACCTGATATGAGAGTCAATAAAGGTTCATCCAATGAACTTATGTGTCACTGGGATTTATGGACCTACACGTAAATGTCAGACTTTTTCCTTACAGAGTCAGAAATTTCCATAGGTTTTTTGAGGAAATAACTTATATATCCTTACAAAAAGCAAAGTTTCTTTGTCGATATTTGAAGTAGAACAAATAATGGAACATACGCGACCAAACCTGCATCACTGTCAGAGAAACAAATTATTCGTAATACATGCTAACAAATGATGGATGGATGGGATTGGGATGGATGGATGGATGGGATTGGATTGGATTGGATTGGATTGGATTGGGATGGATGGATGGATGGATGGATGGATGGATGGATGGATGGATGGATGGATGGATGGATGGATGGATGGATGGATGGATGGATGGATCACAACTCGCCAGTTTGACGCTACAATGTCCAAAGTTTTGCGACTAAGTGGTAGCGGTGCTTTTTCACAGTAAATTCAAGAGGACGTTACCAAAAATAATATTAAATATATGTTAACTCCATGGCACGACAGCTCACGTGGAATCTTGGGCTACCGCCCGGCCGCTGCGTCTCCCATCTCGGTCCACTATAGACGTCATGGATGGTTAATGCGGTCCTCATGACCTGGAGCCGCTATTTCTCCATCAAGTAGTTCCTCAATTGGCCCCCCAGGGACCTTACGAGGCTGAGTGAACCCCGGGCGGTACTGGGGATCGAACCCAGGTCTCCCGCTTGGTAAGCAGCTGCGCTACCACCGCGCTAAGGAGACGACCTTATTAAATATATGTTATAGGAAATTAATATTAACGATAACCCAAAGGCTAAACTTGGTTGTGTTTATTTTGGCAAACTGACAAGGCATGCTCCAAGAAGATTCGTTAACTGCTTTTAAGTTTCATACAAATTTTCTGGGCTTTGAAGTATAAGAAAGAAAGTGTCCTTAATATCAAAAGTGACTCTGCACAATTAACCTTAATATTTGAATTAGCATTCATCTCGATACTGATTTTTTGCCATGAATGGCTGTATGCTTTAGGAATACAACTTAATAACAGTGTTTGCTTTCTCTACACGTAATATGTACATAGTGTATAGAAAAAGTATTGTATTCCACCCAAAAATTAGATACCGAGATATCACCGGAAATACACGTTTAGGGTCCCCTGAATCCAAAAAAATGCGCTTTTAGAAAAAGGTCCATGTGTCTGAGCACACGATAACTCAAAACAAAAAGTCAGTAAAATGCCAAATTTGGCATTAAAGTTTGGTATTTTCCAGGAATGCGACATGAAGATTTTGAGAAAATCTCCTCACCTCAAACTACCCTTTACATGGAAAAAATTTCGAAAATTTCGATCTTCTCAAAAATATCTCTAATAATTTTGATTAAAATACCGTAGATTAAAAATATTAAATGGCAAATAAAGTATATATCTTGAATTTTCTTGGAATAGCATCTGAAGACCGCTTTATTATGAATGAATTTTGCGGATTTTTGCATAGCTGGTAAGCCGTAAGAAATAGACAAAAACTTACTACACAAAAAATGTATATCACGTCAAAAACCACAATTTGTGTCATACGTTTTTTTCGTGGAACTGACCATTTTTTTTATATATTTTCAGATTTAAAGTACTTGAAATTTTCTTACACGGAAAGTTGTAAACCTCTGGCCCTGTAAAGAAACGGGTTTCAACCACATGGCAACCAGATTTTAAAACAGTTTAGTCTAGTGTATTCCCTTTATTTTCGTTCTGCTTACAAGGAAGCAAGTAATTGAGACAGTGTATGCCTATGTCTATCTTGATTATCCTAAAGTAGATAAAAGAATATGCTTTTTAACACTAATTTGTTACATCGATGTAGAGAAAGTTACAAATGTATTTAGTGTTCATTATACATTGACCTTAATATACAGGTACCTAGAGTGCTAACCATTTTCACCTGAGCACAGATGTGTTTCCAAGGTATCTTAATACAGTGTAGATATGGAGCATTGAAATGTCAGGAAAAGCCTGCTGATATATCAGGTGTCACAAAGAGCATAAACAAGCAGGTAACAAGAGAGGCATGTCACTTCTGCCATGAGCGGATTCATAAAATCCACCTTCAAAGACCAAGTGGCAACCCAGAGGGAATCGCATTCGCTAGGAGCGTCTGAAAATCAGGTCTGCAAAAGCCGGAGTCAGTGTCGGCCATTTTATAGCGACACGCGCCAAAAGGTTACTTTCCTGTAGGCACATTTGGCGCTGATGTACTGATGCGAAAGGGTCGCGGGTTCGAACCCCACTATGGGCATATGTAATAATAATTAGTGTTGTGTCTCTCTGGCCAATCTGTCCTTCTGATTACCAAGTAGGTTACGCCTAAGGGCCAATTTACTTTCATTGCTGTGTATATTGACGTGGCTAAAATGTAGCCTATAATAAGACGCAACTTTGTTTGAACAACATTGCATCAATATTTGCTTCATTTATGGATTTATAATTATACTTATTAAGATTATTATGTTTTCAAGTTGATTAGTGAGTCTTAAGTTGGCCTGGTATACACAAAACATACGTGTTTTCATTTTTTTGTGAAACCGCGGGACGGAAGGAGTAACGTTGAGTGGACAGGTCTCACTATAACGAATGTTGTATCGGAACTGAATTTGAGTTCTACCTAGGCCAGCAAACCGGATAGTCTATATTCACTGCGGCGCGAAATGAAGAATGTGCTTAATACATCAGGTAGTAAATTGTTTGATTGGTTTGTGGGAAAACCGTTAGCGAAGAGAAAAAATACTAACACAGCGAGGTTTATACTATATGCTATTTATGTGTGTATAAAATATTAAAAGATGTATATAAGACATATATACACCTAGCAGCCCTGTAATTTAACCCCGGTCCCTGACAGATTGACTTCTGTTCCTGGCGTGTATGTATGTGTGTGTGTGTGTGTGTGTGTGTGTGTATAATATGGAGGGCTATTCCGCACTGCAGCAGTTGGCATGATTATACGTCAAACCCCGGAAAGAGAGGATGAGACGAGTGTAATTTCAAATGGTGGCCGACATCCGGATAGGGAGAGAGCCACCGTGGAGTGTCCCTAACAGACTAAGCAGTGCTTCATCTCCACGCTGAGAGCGCCAGGAGCCCTAGCTCAGTCCCGGATAGACCACCTGTGAACACAGATAGCGCTATCCCAACGCCGAGAGCTGTATTTCCAGAGCGCAGTCATCTCCATGGAATGGCGTTACTGCCGCAGTCCTAAAAGGGACCGGTGGAGATGAAATGAAGGGACCAATCCACCCCAGCATTTGTTAAATACCAAACTTGTTATTTAAGTTCAGTACCTTCCAAGTATGTGACACAAAGATGTTTAAGAAAATCTCCCCAGCCCCAACGGCCCTTTACATGGGAAAATTTTGATTTTCTAAAAATGGCTTTAACAATTTTGATTAAAATATTTAAGATATTTATATGAAAAATAAAACGTATTTATTAACTTTTCTGAGAATTATCTCCGAAATCCTCTTCATTCTAAATTACTTTTGCAAACTGTAAGACTTACTACATAAACCATAGATCTCGTCAAAACACACAATTTATGTCCTACATATATTTTTGTTGTATAGTTTACCGTTTCCTAGATACTCCTTGTTATTGGCTTTAATTTAAAATACTTATACTTTTCTCAAACAGAAACTCGTCCGTGTTTCTTTTGTTTTGCTGCGGGCCATGCATAGAAGCGAATTTCAATGATAATTGCATAGCGACAGTTTTTAAAACATTTGACTGTTATTTTAACATAGTATAACCTCTTAGTTCTCTTCTACTTAATTAATATACGGTATTTTAATAAAAATCTTTAGAGGTCTGCTTCAGAAAATAACATTTTTTTAAATGTTTTCCATGTAAAGGTTAGTTTGGGTTGGCTGTTCTTTTTGTAATCAAGGGGTCTCAAAACATATATATCCGGTAAAATCTCGGTATCTAATTTTTGGGTGGAATACAACTTCTCTATCTACTAGTAGGTTGTACATATGAGCTAGAGAAAGTAAAAATCTGATTTATTCCATTCAGATGACTCTCTCTCATCGCTGTAACAAATTATTGTTAAAAAGCTTATTCTTCTGACTACTTTATGATAATTGAGATAAACATTAGCAGAAATTCTATTAATTATTTGCCTCCTTGTAAAAGAATACACTAGGCTAAAATGATAGTCAAATCCTTTAAAAGCTGATTCCCATATGATTTAAATCCGTTTCCATGTAGGGCCAGGAATTTACAACTTTCCGTGTGAGAAAAGTTTAAGTATTGTGAACCTGTAACAAACAACTAGGAATATCTCGGAAGTGGTCAACTCCACGAAAAAAACGTATATAACATACATTTGTGTTTTAATGTGAACTACATATTTTGTATATATAGTGTTTGTCTATCTCTTACGGTTTAGCAGTTAGGCAAAATTAAGCAAAATTCATTCAGAATAAATAGGTCTTCAGAGGCTATTCCCAGACAATTGAAGATATACATTATATTTGCCCTATAAAGGTATTTAATATACGGTATTTTAATCAAAATCGCTAGAGCCATTTTTGGGATAATCAACATTTTCGAAAATTTTTCCATGTAAGGGATAGTTGAGGGGGGGGGGATTTTTCTCAAAATCTTCGTGCCGCATCACTGGAAAATACTAAACTTAAATACCAAGTTTTGTATTTTTCCTACTTTTTGTTTTTGAGTTATCGTGTTCACAGACACACTGACCTTTTTCTAAAAATGCAGTTTTAGTTTCTCTATTCCAAGGATGCAACACGAAGATTTTCAAGAAAATCCACCCACCCCCAACTACCCTTTACATGGTACATTTTTCGAATATTTTGATTTTTTAAAAAATGGCTAACAATTTTGATTAAAATATCGTATATTAAGGATATTTACCTGACAAATAAAATGTATATCTTGAATTTTCTGGGAATAGTCTCTGAAGACTACTTTATTCTGGATGAATTTTACGAAATTTTGCATCACTGCTAAACCGTAAGAGATGGACAAAAACTTACCGTACAAAACATTTAGAGCACTTTAAAACACACAATTTATGGTATATAAATGTTTCTCGTGGAGTTGGATCGTTTTTGAGTTATTCCTTGTTTTAGATTTCACCTTTAAAAAACATAATTTTCTCATATAGGAATTTGTTAACTCCTTCCATACCAGCAAAGGAACTTCAGTCACATATCAGCCAGCTTTTGACTATCACTTTAACCTATGGTACTACCTTATTTAGCTTCTACTTTCAAGGAAACAAGTGAAGAGACTATTTCTGCTAATTTGTTCTTGATTAGCATGAAGTAAATAGAAGCATAAGCTTTTTAACAATAATGGTTTGCAGAGATGTAGAGAAAGTCATGTGAGTGATACAGCAGACCCTAAAACCCGTGTTTCCGATGAAATTTTGGTATCGAAACTTTGGGTGCGATGTAATACCTTCTCTATACACTATGTACATATTACGTGGAGGAAGTAAAAAGCGGTCGAAGCCATGTTTCGCAGAACTGATTCAAGGTATGCTATAAACTTCTGTAAGATGTTACTTCACAACATATATCTATTTTCACATATATCTATCCACATACCAATCGTCCAAGAGAGCTACAACTTTCTTTTCAGATAAAAATTTGTAACCTTTGAACTTTTGTCGAGATTTCACACGCGAGAAAAGGTCAAAATGTGTATGCGCGCGCACGAATGGATATCGAATTTTGTGCTCAGTTCAAGCACTTTCTGTGAACGCAAATCTGAACGTTTTTAAGGAATTTATCCAAACCAAACAACTCCTTAGGTTGAAAATGTTTTCTTTATTTTCCCAACAATAGCCCCAAGGACTTCTTTTAAAATAAATGATACGAAAAATTAATATACTCTTATTTTCTTGTATGAACATAACTTGTAAAACAATTTGTGTTCTTAATTAATGATATATACCTTGGAAACAGTCAAATAATCAAAACCTAATGCAAATGAAATATATCATTTATGTGTTTATTTTCTCTAGCACGTATGCACAATGTACGTAGTGGGTGATGAAGTTATTGTATTCGGTACTGTGATTCTAATGCAAATACATGTTTTGAGGATCCCTGAAACCCTTAAAAAGATGTTTAAATGGTCAATATGTGTATGTTATGTGTGTGAGTGAGTGAGTGAACATATGGGTGGTTGTCTATGGACAGCATAACCCAAAACGAAAAGCCTGTCAGTTACCAAACTTTGTATTTGAAGTTAGTATTTTCTAGGAATGCTAAAGAAGGTGTTCAGTATAGTCCCTCATTCCAATCTATCCTTCATATGGAACATACTTCGTAATATTTTATTTTCTAAAAAATGGTTCTGAGATTTTGATTAAAATAGCTATATATTAAAGATGTTTACATGACTAACAAAATATATACCTATCATGAATCTCTTGGTTATAGCCCTAAAATCATCTTCATTTGTAACGATTTGGTATAACTGTGAAACCGTAGAGTTATAGAAAACGTACTACACACAAAATATCTGATGTGCTCCATTCAAATGACTTTCTCTACAACTCTTTAACAAATTATTGGTAATAAGCTTATTCTTCTATTTAATTTAGCAGAAACATTATTACTTAGTGCCTTCATAAGAAGAAGGGAAATAAGAGAATACACTAGCCTAAACCACAGTCATATTTTTACTTTCTCTAGCCCCGTATGTACAATGTACATAGGGATAGAGAAGTATTGTATTCCACCCAAAAATCCGATGTCGAGATATCACGAGAAATATATGTTTTAGGGTCCCCTGTATACAAAAAAAACATATTCACAAAAAGGTCCGTGTGTGTGTGTGTGTGTGTGTGTCCGTGTGTCCGTGTGTCTGTGAACACGATAACTCAAAAACGAAAAGTCGGTAAAGCACCAAACTTGGCATTTAAGTTTAGTATCTTCCAGGGATGCGACACAAATATTTTGAAAAATATCCCCCACCCCAAACTAACCTTTACATGGAAATTTTTTTTGAAAATTTTGATTTTCTTCAAAATGGCTCTAATGATTTTGATTAAAATATCATATATTAAATATATTTACCTAATAAATAAAATGTATATCTTGAATTTTCTGGGATTAGCTTCGAAAGACCTGTTTATTCTGAATGAATTTTGCTTAATTTGGTATAACTAGTAAACCGTAAGAGATAGACAAAAACTTACTCTACAAAAAATTTAGGTCTTGTTAAAATACACAAGTTATGTCAATACATTTTTCTCGTGGAGCTTACCGTTTTCGAGGTATTCATTGTTATTAGTTTCAGTTGTAAAGTACTTACACTTTTCTCAGACGGGAGTGTCCGTTTTTCTTTTGTTCTACTCCTGGCCAAGAAAAGAAGCGATTTGTAATGACAATCGCATAACGACAGGTTTTAAAACATTTGATTATCGGTTTAGCCTAGTGTATTCCCTTATTTTCTTCCTACTTATATGGAACTAAGTAATAATAACATTATGCTAATGAGTACCACGATGAGCAAGGTGCAGAAAGGAGAATAATCTTATGTAAGAAGTTTGTAGAACAGCTAGAGAAAGTCATGTGAGAGTAACACATCAGATTTTTTAGTTAAAGGGGACCCTAAAACATATATTTCCGGTGAAATTTCGGTATCGAATTTTGGGTGGAGTGCAATACCTTCTCTATACACTATGTACATAGTGCGTATAGAGAAAGTAAAAATTGTCTAGAGAAATTAAAATTAGAGCTATTTTAGCACTTTAGAGTGCAAAGCTAATGCCAGAAAACCTCTGTGGCTATGGCGTAGAAAGTACACAAGACTCCCACTGGAAAGAAGTGCAACGTATGAAGGGTTAAAGCTACCTAGGAAGGTGTTCGATTTCCTTTAGAACAAGAGAGTGTGAACTGTTTACAGAACACATATGAGTGTTCTACACCCCTGTATCTAAGTTCAGCTTATCATATATGTACAGCATGGCTTCACTTGGTTTTCTGCCGTGCCCTCATCAATAACGAATGCCTGTGTACGCACCATGATACAAGCCACAGGTTAGTTACATACTTGACATGTCAATGACTAATGCTTTGGATAAAAACAAAAACCGGTTCCTTCTTCCGCAATCAAACTGGTCAAGCACCTCAAGGGAGCCATTGGCCGCATCGACAAGTGCAATTTCTAGACCTGCAATCTAAGTAACAAAAATCTGATGTGTTCCATTCACATGACTTCCTCTATATCATTGCAACAAATGATTCCATTTACTTCATCTAATGGAGCAAAAATTAGCAGAAATAGTCTTATTACTTGTATCCTTGTTAGTAGAAGCGAAATAAAGGGGTACCATAGGTTAAAGTGATAGTCAAAAGCTGGTTGCTCTGCTACTGAGGTTCCTCTGTTTGTATGGACACGAGTTCACAAAGTCCTGTATGAGAAAAGTTTAAGTTTTTATAGCTGAAACAAAAAACAAGGAATATCTCAAAATCAATCAGCTCCACGAAAAAGATATATATAACATAAATTGTGTGTTTTAAGGTGCTCTACATTTGTTGTGTGGTAAGTTTTTGTCCATCTCTTACAGTTTAGCAGTTATGCAAAATTCCGTAAAATTGACCCAGAATAAAGTAGTCTTCAGAGGCTATTCCCAGAAAATTCAAAATATACATTTTGTTTGTCAGGTAAATATCGTTGATATACGATATTTTAATAAAAATCGTTAGAGCTATTTTTAAGAAAATAAACATTTTCTAAAAAATTCTATGTAAAGGGTAGTTTGGGGTTGGGGGATTTTTTTTCAAAATCTTCGTGTCGCATTCCTGGAAGATGCTAAACTTAAATACCAAGTTTGGTATTTTTCCGACTTTTCATTTTTGAGTTATCGTGTTCACAGACACACGGACATAGGACCTTTTTGTGAAAAATGTTTTTTTTTTTTTTTTGGATACAGGGGACCCTAAAACATACATTTCCGGTGAAACCTCGATATCGAATTTTTGGTTGGAATCTAATACCTTCTCTCTATGATGTATAGGATTTTACTCAGAATTGTTTTTCTTTCCATATTTTTGAGAATGTTTTTAATGAGAAATGTATATGTATATTCTTTTTGGCTTTTCTTTCGAACATGTGACGAACGATTTTTACTTTAGGTCTCCTGTATAAAGAAAAAAACATTTTTGCTTTCTCTACACGTACTATGCACATAGTGTATAGAGAAGGTATTGTATTGCACCCAAAAGTTTATACATAGATATCCCTGGAAATATATGTTTTAAGAACCCCTGAATCCAAAAAAAAAATGTTCAAGAAAAAGGTCAAAGTGAGTGTAAAAAACTAGCGTGGTATTTATGGTCGCTCTTTAACTGCTGTGGTTCTCAGCGTCCCATTCTAAATTGGTCGTGAAAGACCGCTTAATTTTGCTCAGAGGCCTCTCTATCAGGCTTCAGGTTCCTTTACGTGCCTAAATCTACAACATGGGACCAAAGGCTTTACTTCTCTTCCGAAGGAAGTCATGCTAAGGATATTTGCACCCGAAAAAATCCATCGTCCTCCAGAACCTGCGACCTTGCGTATATGAAGTTAGCATGGAAACCATTACACCACAGAGTGTATAATGTTTGTATGTGTGGACAGTATATCTCAAAAACGATAGGTCCGTTAAATAAACTTGGTACTTGATTTTAGTATCTCCCGAGAATGCGAGACGAAAATTTTCAAGGAAATTCCCCCAACTACCATTTATATATTTCTTTTAAGTGTATTTATCTTTATAAGGGGGTACATTTATGCTTCTGAATAAAGTGTAGTCTGTGCTGTAAATTTAAATTGCTGTATTTCAATATCTTTTTCTTCTTGTTGTTGTTTTAATATTGCTTTTTATTGTGTATTACAAAAGCAGAAACGGTGTGTGGACCCGTGCGATTGTTAAAGTTCAATGCATGATATTGTTATGGCAACAAATACACTTATTCATTCATTTGGAATATGTTTCTAGCAACCGGCTTGATCCGTGGTTCAAATCCTGCTATGGCATTGAATTTTACTTTCTCCATACGCACTATTTACATAGTGTATAGAGAAAGTATTGCACTCCACCAAAACTTCGATACCGAGATTTCACCGGAAATATATGTTTTAGGGTCCCCAATATCCAAAAAAAGCATTTTCACAAAAAGGTCCGTGTGTGTGTGTGTGTGTGTCCGTGTATCTGTGAACACGATAACTCAAAAACGAAAAGTCGCTAAAATACCAAACTTGGTATTTAAGTTTAGTATCTTCCATGGATTCAACACGAAGATTTTGAGAAAAATCCCCCCACCCCCAACTACCCTTTACATGGAACTTTTTTCGAAAATTTTGATTTGCTCAAAAATGGCTCTAACAATTTTGATTAAAATTTCGGATGTTAAACATATTTACCTGACAAATGAAATGTATATTTTGAATTTTCTGGGAATAGCCTCTGAAGAGTAGTTTATTCCTGGATGAATTTTACTAAATTTTGAATAACTGCTAAACCGTAAGAGATGGACAAAAAGTTACTACACAAAAAGTGTAGCGTACATTAAAACACATAATTTATGTTATATAGATTTTTTTCGTGGAGTTTGTCGTTTTTGTGACATTCCTTATTTTTGGTTTCTGCTAGGAAAAACGGATACTTTTCTCATACTGGAACTTGTCAACTCCTATCCATATAAACAGAGGAACTTCATTGACATAGCAACCAGCTTTTGACTATCACTTTAACCTACGGTTGTCCCTTATTTCGCTTCTACTTACAAGGATGCGAGTAATAAGACTATTTCTGCTAATTTTTTCTGATTAGCATAAAGTAAATAGAAGTATAAGCTTTTTAAGAATTATTTGTTCCAGGGAACTGGAGAAAGTGATGTGAATGGTACACATCAGATTTTTTTCAGTTTGGCTCTACCTATTCAAGAAGATTTTATTTCGATTAGCATGAAGTATAAGCTTTTAATAATACTTTTTTACAAAGATGTGGAGAAAGTAATTTGGCTTAATTCAGGTGGAAAAGCCTGCGTATGGAATGATTAAAGGAAGTTCTATAGAGCATTAATACAGTTAGGACTGCGTATATAAACTTAGCATTCTGTCGATACAGAGAATCGATTAATGAAGCATAACAGAATCTCTGGCCGCAGGAGCTGCCAGTGTTGAATAGGTTGTGTATTGTGCGAATCAGGCATGTCACGTGCGATTTTGGTTGTTAGGTCAGCGTCACGTGGACACGGCCTTGTGGTTCATTGAACCGTTAGTGCGGCGGGCTTTTGCATGCCCCATGATACTTCCACCCACTCATCGACCCACGGATTTCTTGCGGCAGAGATAATAGCCTCTAACGAGACAGGATTTGCTTCTCATACTTCTCATCTTCTATTTACTGTATGATACAAATTATTTCCTTTGAGCACGCACGCTAGCAGATCCGCTCCCAATGGCCAGCGAGGTGGAGGGAGGTAACTCGCAGACAATACACCCTCAAGCCCGGAAGCTTTCACTTCCAACTAAGACAGAAATGGCTAACCTCTATGTAGAGAACAGCCTCTTGCTTAGATAATGCTGCATTTGTAAGCTTGTTTCTCTGAGAGAAAATGATATCTATATATAAACTCTTTGCAAAATAACTTTAAGATTTAAAGCAAAATAAATATATTATTATTTTAGGTAGAGCAAACTTAATGACACCACTGTATTGCAAAATATTAAAACAGTTATTCCCAAATTAGGTGGCGTATCACATTATAAAGCAGCATTTTTGGAAAAGTGAAATGATACATGCTATTTTATCTGAGAAAAAAATTGCCAATGATGGTTATAATGATGATATTAATCTATCATATTACGTAAATAAAGGATAAATAATAAAGGTAATATATAATAAATAGTCCTATATAATAGACTATCAAATATTGAACAGTTTTAATAATAATGATAATAGTAAGAAATAAAAGTACCAATGAAAAAAGGTTATTGGCAAAAAAATTAAATAAAACGTTTGTTAACAAATAATTCCATTACAAGAAATAGAAAAGAGCATTTTAAAAAAAACATACCAGTGTATTATTAGCGGCTGCGAAAGTTGGAATTGTATAGAATCTGATAGTAAAAAAAAAAAAAAAAAAAAAATTAGAAACTATGAAGAGGGTTAGAGAGGAGTGAAGAAATTTAAATATACAGATAAAAAATCAAATATGCAAACATTAAAAGAAGTAAATGAATATAGAGGCTTATTAGCAATTAGTAGAAGACAATAGCATATTTTGGGCATATAATACTGCATAAAGCATTTGTACAAAATACTTTAAGGGGAAAATACTAGGAAGGTAAATAAAGGAAGAGTTAGACAATTAGAAAGAGCCATGGACAGAGAAGAAAAGTTGCACTGACATAACAAAATATTAATATAATAAATAACAATAATAATAACAATAATACTAGCAATAATAATAATAATAATAATAATAAACCGTACATAATTTTCCTCAGACCAATTTTTTCTTCTCCTCTTTTCTTTACTGCCAGTCTGTTTTTATCTACCTTTTATGTTCTACGATGTTATCAACTCTTTTCTGTCAATATTTTTCATTAGTTTTCCCTTAATGTCTTGTTTATTTATTTCTTCTCCATTTCCCGAACGTGACCATACCAGGTTAACTATTTATTATGGGTTTTAATCCACTATACAATTTTGATATTCATTTCCACTTCCTCTGCCATGTACACGCTCTGCATAAAATGGGAACCATAATGGAACGGAGCTGTTTATGTTGGTCCTGAAAAAACTCGGCTCTTCCTGTACAAAACTTATTTCCGAGCACAATTCCAGCCACTAGATAGGCACGGCATTTTTTCTTTCTAAAATATGGTCAAACTGCTCAAGAGTAAAATTACATCATACATCTTATAGTTTCTTGCTACAGTATTTCTGAATATATGTTTTCTTATTGCCATTTAGTAGCAGCAGCAACCTTAAATTTCGTCTCCATGTTGCTGATGATGCATATCACTGTTGTTAATTAAACTATTATACTTACATGTAATATCCATTAAACATTTAAATATATACAAATTTATTGCCGTCAAGATTTTCTCAGAAATAAACACAGGACGATAGCGAGTACCATAATTTGCTCCTAAGAGTATGTGTATGGCCTTTGTTTTACTTTCTCTATACGTGCTATGTACATAGTGTATAGAGAAGGTATTGCACTCCACCAAAAAATTCAATACCGTGATTTCAGCGGAAATTTATGTTTTGGGTTCCCCCATATCCAGAAAAAGTATTTTCAGAAAAAGGTCCGTGTGTGTGTCCGTGTGTCTGTGGACACGATAACTCAAAAACGAAAAGTCGCTAAAATACCAAACTTGGTATTTAAGTTTAATATCTTCCAGGGATGCGACAAGAAGATTTTGAGAAAAATTTCTCCATCCCCAACTACCCTTTACATGGAACTATTTTCGAAAATGTTTATTTTCTAAAAAATGGCTCTAACGATTTTGATTAAAATATGGTATATTAAAGATATTTACCTGACAAATTAAATGCATATTTTGAATTTTCTGGGAATAGCCTCTGAGGACTACTTTATTCTGGGTCAATTTTACAGAAGTTTGCATAACTGCTAAACCGCAAGAGATGGACAAAAACTTACCACACAACAAGTGTAGAGCACCTTAAAACACACAATTTATGTTATATACATTTTTTTTCGTGGAGTTGATTGTTTTTGAGATATTCCTTGTTTTTCTTTTTTTTTTTCTTTTCTTTTCTTTTTTTTTTTTTTAGCTATAAAGACATACTTTTCTCATACAGGACTTTCTGAACTCGTGTCCATAAAACAAAGGAACTTCAGTCGCAGAGCAACCAGCTTTTGATTATCACTTTAACCTATGGTACTGCCTTATTTCGCTTCTACTAACAAGGAAGCAAGTAATAAGATTATTTCTGCTAATTTTTACTCCATTAGATGAAGTAAGTAGAATAATTTGTTGAGTGATATAGAGAAAGTCATGTGAATGGAACACATCAGATTTTTGTAAAATTAGTTCTTTAAGAATATTTTAACAATTTCCCTAATACCATAACTAATAATGCTATTGCAAAAGCGTAATAAGATGTTTTGAGAAATTTCTTTGGTACACAATATTTTAAACTTCTCAAGAGATAGATAACTGGTGAGTAATACACATTTTATTAATATGATCATTCCATGATAATTCTTTATCAATAACAATAAAAGTTTGACAGATGGCTGGGCATGTTCAACAACTTCGTTTGATTTGTTTTTTTATGGAAAATAATATACATTGGGTTTTTTTTTTTTTTTAGAATTAAGGTAGAAACAATTAGCCTCAACCCAAGCACAGGCTTTACTATAACGTACATTCATATTATCACTTAATGTGTTAACTTCATTGTAAGTGGAGCATATTGCAGAATCATCGGTAAATAAAACCGAATGACTATCCACATTCAATAGAAAATCGTTTAACATTATTAAAAAAAAACCGATTTGTTACATACATATGACTTCCTCTACATCTCTGCAGCAAGTTATTGTTAAAAAGCTTAAACTTCTATTTACTTCATGCTAATCGAGAAAAAATTAGCACAAATAGTCTTGTTACTTGTTTCCTTGTAAGTAGAAGCGAAATAAGGGACACCATAGCTTAAAGTGATAGTCAAAAGCTGGTTGCTATGTGCTGAAGTTCCTTTGTTTGTATGGACAGGAGTTGACAAAATCCTGTCTGAGCAAATATAAGTTTTTCAAAGCTCATATCAAAAACAAGGAATATCTCAAAAACGATCAGCTCTACAAAAAAAAAAAAAAAACATATATAACATAAATTGTGTGGTTTAACGTGCTCTACATTTTCTTGTTTGTGTGTCGTTTAACGTCCTTTAACCTGTTTGGTCATATTGGAATGAATGACATTGGTGAAATGATGCTCAAATGATCTAGGGGTCCATGGAACTTAAAGTTACTCGACATTCGTCTTCTCGGGATAAGGGAAAACCTAGAAAAAAAAAAAAAACCTTAGCCGTCACCACCACACTACCCAGGCGGGCTTTTACATTTTTTGTGTGGTAAGATTTTATCCATCTATTACTGTTTGTCAGTTATGCAAAATTCCGTAAAATTCATCCAGAATAAATTAGTCTTCAGAGGTTATACCCAGAAAGTTCAAGATATACATTTTATTTGTCAGGCAAATTAGCCATTTTTGAAAAAATCAAAATTTTCGAAACTTTTTCCATGTAAAGGGTTGTTGGGGGTGGTGGGATTTTCTTGAAAATCTTCGTGCCGCATCCTTGGAAGATACTGAACTTAAATACAAAGTTTGCTATTTGACGGACTTTTCGTTTTTGAGCTATGCTGTCCACAGACACACACACGGACCTTTTTCCAAAAAAAATTTTTTTTTTATTCAGGGGGACCCAAGCATGCATTTCCGGTGAAACCTCGGTATCAAAATTTTGGGTGCATTACACTACCTTCTCTATGCACTATGTACATAGGTCGTGTAGAGTAATAGACAATTTACTATAGTTTACTACAATGTAAAGAAATTATTGTATAACATAATTATTTAGTTGCGCTGGCTACCAGTGCATATTCTGCTGGATACCAGTAGTATAGGATTAGTTTTTCATTTATCTTAATAATCTAGAGCATAGTTTTATGGGTAAATAGCTGGTTACCAGTTATTTGTGTTACTGGATTCCAGTAATTAATAATAGGTGATTTAGTGTTAGTGAAGTTGATTTATGGTTGGAATTTATTTTATTTTAGTTTATATTAATTTGTTTTGTTTTAAATTAAATTTTGAGTTATTAGTATATATGTATTATCTGTAAAATAATGATGTATAACAATAATTTAAAAGTGGGAAATAAATTATAAAGTTTGCAATATACGTCCTGGTATAGGGAACAAGATGCCAGGATGTTGTATTACAGATTTTATTTTATTTTTTTAGTTCGTGTAGAGTAAGTAAGTAACAATGGCCCTAGAACTGACCCTTGAGATACTGCAAGACCCTAGAAAAGCAAAGACAACACGCTGAACCTCAATCGTCCCATTGCACGAACTGCTCAGCCCCTTTGTCTTTTTATTGGGTCTGAATGTTTCATGTATTGAAATCTTGGGATATAAAATTGCAGTTGATAGTAACGATGACCTCGCCTTGCAGAGTAATAAAAGTGAAGTGCCGTGGACTTGTTGTTGAGCCCTCTGGCGCCCGCTAACCGTCTCCGTTTATTGCGAAGAAGAATAATGTTGCTCCTCCCAGGACTTAACGATGCTCACTGTGCCGAGCTGAGCTTAATTTGAGCGCCTGGGCAGCCCGTCATGTGCTACATATTGTATGAGAAGAGCTTAGTAATTATGCGTGGCAACTTTCTGCTTTTTCCTTCTAGTAGTACACTTTTAACTGATTTGTTGCAGGAAGATACAAAGAAGTTTAACATCTTGGTTCAAATCTAGGCTGTAGTGCCTGATTATTACCTTCTCTAGCACATACGTACAATGTACATAGCAAATAGGGACGGTATTGTATTCCATCCAAATATTCGATATCGAGATTTCATCGGAATTATATTTATGACGTTCCTTGATTAAAAAAAAAAAGCAAGAGAAAAAAGCTTTAGAAAAAGGTGTGCGCACGCAGACTCCAAATTACCCTTTACATTGAACATTTTTCGAAAGTTTTTATTTTCTCAAAAATGGATCTAGTTTTGATTATAGTAACATATTAAGTATATAGTGGATAAAGAAGGTATTGCATTCCACCCAAAATTCGATACCGAGATTTCAGCGGAAATATATGTTTTAGGTTCCCCTGTATCCAAAAAAAAAAAAAAAAAAAACCCGCATTTTCAGAAAAAGGTTCGTGTGTGTCGTGAACACGATAGCTATAACGAAAAGTCGGTAAAATATCACAGTTGTTTAAGTTTAGTATCTTCCAGAGATGCAACACGAAGATTTTGAGAAAAATTCCCCCACCCCAAACAACCTTTTACATGGAACTTTTTTCGAAAATTTTGATTTTCTCAAAAATGGCTCTAACGATTTTGATTAAAATATCGTATATTAAAGATGTTTACCTGACAAATAAAATAAATATCTTGAATTTTCTGGGAATAGCCTCTGAAGACTGCTTTATTCTGGATAAATTTCACGGAATATTGCATAACTGCTAAACTGTAAGAGATGGACAAATATTTTCCACACAAAAACTGTAGAGCACGTTAAAACACATGATTTATTCTGTTTTTTTTTCGTGGATTTGATCGTTTTTGAGTTATTTCTTGTTTTTGGGTTTCAGTTTCGAAAAACTTATACTTTTCTCATACAGGAATTTGTCCACTCCTGTCCATACAAACAAAGGAACTTCAGTCACATAGCAACCAGCTTTTGACTATCACTTTAACCTATGGTACTCCCTTATTTCGCTTCTACTTACAAGGGCTATGTTTTAACAATTATTTGTTGCAGAGATGTAGAGAAAGGCATGTGAATGGAATACATCAGATGTTTTTCATTTGGTACACCACCCGTGCGAAGCTAGTTTTGAATATTAAAGCTGACTCCATACTGAAGAAGAAATGCCACAAGACCATAAGAGCAACTGCTTCAGCTACAAAAGCAGTTTTTTTGTGTCTTTATCGCTACTAAATCAACATCCAATTCTCATTAAATAAAACCAGTTAGAAAGCAGCTTCAAATCTTGTGTTTGTGACAAGTTTCCAGTCGTACAAATGTAGAAGCTATATGTTACCAGCAAAATACACGTCCAAATCCTGTTTTAAGCTAACATGTTTAAGCAGCTCGTATAGAGGGATATCATTTATCTACGTATATTCACTAATAATTGTTGTTTATCTCCAACGTCTTAGATAAACTAGTATTGAAGATGATTTATCAGGCACCTGGGAACTGACCGGTTAATGGATGCTCATTACTAGCGTTACCTGTTGCTTGGCAAGGCAAGAATATTTGGCGAAAGCATGTAGCTATTACTCTATCCATTCTTACTTCAGCGAATATGTTGCTTATGTTTACATGGTTGCTGAACCTTTTACCACTTTTCTCCATTAAATTACTTTAGTTGTTTCATTTCATGTACCTCTTAAGTAACGCATAGAGCATCGGTATGATGTTTCCTTGATCAAATTTGAATTTCTAATTCGTGAATTCACCGCTATGAGCCATGGTGATGACGGTTCGGCTCGTCGCCCACAGATAGCACTGTAGGACGAAATCATGTCTTGCGGATACAAAATGGCGGAATGTTACCCTTCTTTCAGGGAATGGGGTTCTTTTCGTGCAAATAAACATTACATGGGACCGCCGGCTTTACTTCCCTTCCAAAGGAATTCATGCTAAGGATATTTAATCATGGACTGTTCTAGATTCTGCAAGCAAAGACTTCATAACTCAGTTTTGAACAAGTCTGAAGCTCTTAATGATATCAATGTATGCAATGTATTTAAATATTTCAAGGATACACACATGTGTGATGTTTTATAACACTCATATTACTATTATTAATTAATATATTGTAGTCGCGATATGACTACAGGTTAAAGCGACTTTAATCAAATAAATTAAACAAAATAGACACTCCCAACTTTAAACCTTATTTTCTCGCTAACCTTTTTTTTAAACACTTTTCCGTACTCTACATGTTGCACATGTGCAATTTTTATGAAATTGTTTTAAAATGATTATGCTGCCTCTCAAAATAATCTGTTCTTATTACGTTTTCGAAACATTCCTCCTTGGTAAATAAATTATTAAATTTTGAAAAGTCAAGAGTTTTATAGAGTACGAGAAGTAATGTTTATACACTACATAATTAGGATTTATGTAAGGGTATAATATGACAGATCAATCAGTTCAGCATCTTCCAAGGCTACCTTTAAAATTAACATTTTATGAAAATGGTTCTAACGATTTTGACTATAATATCATGTGTTCAACATATTTTAATGAAAAATAAAAAGTATATTTTTAAAGTTTTGGTAGTTGTTTCTGAATCCCTCTTTCTTCTGGAAGAATTTTGCATAATCGGTAAACCGTAAGAGACAGACAAGGTCCCACTACATAGAATCTAGATCTCGTTAAAACACACAACTTATGAGCTCTATATTTGTTTGTAAAGTTAACCATTTCCGAGATATTCCTGGTTATTAGTTTCAGTTTTAAAATCAATTTAGCATAATTGGTAAACCGTAAGAGATAGATAAAATCTCACTACACAGAATGCAGACCTCGTTGAGACACACTATGTGCTATACATTTGTTTGTAGTTAACCATTTCCGAGATATTCCTGGTCATTAGTGTCAGCTTTAAAATACTTATACTTTTTCTCAAACAGGAAGTTGGCATTCGTTTCATGTTTTTTTTTTTTTTATTTTTATTTTACTCATGACCTAAAGAGAATCGAATTTCAATGTCGCCGCATAGCAACCGCTTTTAAAATATTAATTTATTGTCCTCTTAACTTGGTGTATTATCTTATAAGGAAATAAATAATAAAATAATTTCTGCTAATGTTTATGTAGATTAGCATAAACATACAGAAGTTAGCGAAGATCATGTGATTGGAACACGCCAGAATGTTTACTTTCTCTACACGTAATATATACATAGTGTATAGAGAAGGTAGTGCATTCGACACAAAAATTTGATACCGAGATATCAGAAAAAGGTCTGTGTGTGTGTCTGTGTGTCTTTGAACACAATAACTCAGAAAACGAAAAGTCGGTAAAATACGAAACTTGGTTTAATATCTTCAAGCGATGCGACACGAAGATTTTGAGAAAAATTCCCCCAATCCAAAATATTCTTTCCATGGAGAATAATTCGAAAATTTCGATTTTCTCAAAAAATGGCTCTAACAATTTTGATTAAAATACCTTATATTAAAGATATTTATATGTAAAATAAAATGTATATCTTGAATTCTCTGTGACAAACCTTTAAAGACTTTATTCTCAATGCATTCTGCTAAATTTTGCGTAACTCGTAAACCATAAGAGAGACAAAAACTTACTATACAAAACTTGTAGAGCTCATTAAAACACCCAACATATGTTATATCCATTTTTTTTTCGTGGAGTCGACCGTTTTTGAGATATATTTTGTTATTGATTTCAGCTTTAAAATACTTATATTTTTCTCATACGGGGATTTGTCAACTCCTGCCCATAGAAACAAAGAAGCTTCAATCTCATAGCAACTAGCTTTTAAAAGATTTTGCCGTCGTTCTAGCTTATGGTACTGCCTAATTTCCCTTCTATTCACAAGAAGCGGGTAATAAGAAATGCCTGCTAAAGTTGTTTTCGATTAGTATGAAGTAACGAGAAGAATAAGTTTTTAAGAATAATTTATTGCAGAGATGTAGAGAAAAGCATGTGAATGGAACACTTTCGATTTTTTACTACTTTCTCTATACGTAATATGTACATAGTGTATAGAGAAGGTATTGCACCCCACCAAAAAAGTCGATACCGGGATTTCACCGGAAATATATGTTTTAAGGTCTCCTGTATTCTCCTGTATCCAAAAAAATATTTTCAGAAAAAGGTCCGTGTGTGTGTGTCCGTGTGTCTGTGAACACGATAACTCAAAAACGAAAAGTCGGTAAAATACCAAACTTGGTATTTAAGTTTACCATCTTCCAGAAATGCGACACGAAGACTTTGAGAAAAATCTAAAAAATGGCTCTAACGCTTTTGATTAAAATATCGTCTATTAAAGATATTTAGCTGACAAATAAAATATATATTTTGAATTTTCTGGGAATACCCTTGAAGACTACTTTATTCTGGATGAATTTTGCATAGCTACTAAACCGTAAGAGATGGATAAAAACTTAACCCACAAAAAAATGTAGAGCAGTTTAAAACACACAATTTATGTTTTATACATTTTATCGTGGAGTTGATCGTTTTTGATATATTCCTTTTCCTTAGTTTCACCTTTGAAAAGCTTTTACTTCTCTCATACAGGAATTTGTCAACTCCTGTCCATACAAACAAAGGAACATCAGTCACATAGCAACCAGCTTTTGGCTTTCACTTTAATCTATGGTACTCCCTTATTTCGCTCCTACTTACAATAAAGCAAGAAATAAGACTATTTCTGCTAATTTTTCTCGAATAGCATGAAATAAATAAAAGACAGGCTTATTAACAATAATTTGTTACAGAAATATAGAGAAAGTCATGTGAATGGAACACATCAGATTTTTTTACTCCTGAATTTCAATGATGCCGCATGGCGACCACTCTTAAATATTAATCGATCGTCACTTTAGCCTAGTATATGGCCTATTTCCTTTCTACTTAAGAGGGATTAAGTAATAAGACTATTTCTGCAAATATGTATTTCGATTAGCATAAATAGAAGAATCAGCATTAGTGAGAACAATTTGTTGCCGAATTACTGGAAAACAAGTTCACATGTCAAGTTTCTGTGGTAGATGAACACGATTCATCGCTCATCTTGGGACGGAGGTGCACGCGCGTTGACTTATAGCATGCTGAAGTGAAACCCTTGTTCATTTGCTGGGAACGGAAGTGAAGGAGCTGGTGCTGCTATCTCGCTGGAGAGGTTGTCAATGTGGGCGGTGATGGAGCGAGTCGCTGCGTGGTACAATAGCCAGGCTGTCTGGCAAGGGATCACATACTCCAATGGTGTGTATGCAAACACAGCTATCGACTGCGATCTCTCGCAGAAAAAGCCTTGAGAAATGGCTCCGAGAATCATGTGAAAATGGCGTCTCCCTTCCACACCTCAAAATGAGAACTCCTTACGCTTTTTCTGATAAATCAACTACTCCATTTTCTTGTGATACGTTTACATTTCTTTATAGTTTCTCTATATAGTATATATTTAGAGAAGATACTGCACTCCACCCAAAAATTCGATAACGGGATTTCATTCAAAATACACATGTCAAAATGGCGTTTCTCTTCCACACGTCTTAGACTAAAAGAAGAATTCCTTACGCCTTTTCTATATATTAACTACTCCTTGGTTCCCCCACTCACCAAAATTCTATGTTACCATCACATTACCTACTTTATACTTTCTCTACATAGCACATATGTAGAGGAAATACTGCAGTCCACCCAAAAAAATCTGATGTGTTCCATTCACATGACTTTCTCCACATCTCTGTAACAAATTATTGTTAAAAAGCTTACGTTTCTATTTACCTCATTTTAATGGAGACAAAATAGCAGAAATAGTCTTATTACTTGCTTCCTTGTATGTAGAAGCGAAATAACGGAGTATCATAGGTTAAAGTGATAGTCAAAAGCTGGTTGCTATGTGACTGAAGTTCCCTTTTTTGTATGGACAGGAGTTGACAACTTTTTGTATGAGAAAAGCATGTTTTTCATAGCTGAAATCAAAAACAAGGAATATGTCAAAAACGATCTACTCCACAAAAAAATGTATATAACATAAATTGCGTGTTTTATGTCCTCTACATTTTTTGTGGTGTAAATTTTTGTCCATCTGTTACGGTTAGCAGTTATGCAAAAGTCCGTAAAATTCATCCAGAATAAAGTAATCTTCAGAGCCTATTCCCAGAAAATTCAAAATATACATTTTATTTGTCAGGTAAATACATTTAATATTTCACATTTTAATCAAAATCGTTAGAGCCATTTTTGAGAAAATTAAAATTTTCGAAAAAAGTTCCATGTAAATGGTAGTTGAGGGTGGGGGAATTTTCTTGAAAATCTTCGTGCCGCATCATTGGAAGATGCCAAACTTAATTACAATACCTTAAATGTAGTTCCGGTGAAATCTCGGTATCGAATTTTTGGGTGCAATACAATACCTTCTCTAATCACTATGTACATAGTACGTGTAGAGAAAGTAATTAGATACCAGGATTTCATCGGAAACACACGTTTAAGATATGCATTTGGTTATGATTATTTATAATATGGATTTAATATTAAGATTTTGAATTTGTATTTTAATAATTTTAGCTAGTTATTCTGCCATTTGTTATCAGTTTTGTAGTAAGTTATTTTTATTCATGATTTTGATGTTATTAATTATATTATATTTAACTTTTTGTAGATTAAATATAATCTCTTTTTTTCTTTTTTAAGGTTAGTGTCTCCTAGAGTTTAAGAAAAACGTTCGTGTGTGTGACCGCGTGTCCGGGTGTCTGTGAACTCAAAAACAAGAAGACGGTAAAATACCAAACTTGGTATTTAAGTTTATTATCCTTCAAAGATTCGACACGAAGATTTTAAAGAAAATTCCCCCAAACCAAACTACCCTTTACACGGAAAAATATTCTAATAACTCTAACGATTTTGATTTAAATTTAATATATTAAACATATTTACATGCATATCTTGAATGTTCTGGTAATAGCCTCTGAAGACTTTTCATTCTGAATGACTTGTTTAACTGTAAATCTTAAAGAGATAGATTAAAGCACAACAAATGTAAATCTTGTTAAAACACATAATTTATGCCATATGTATGTGTGTAGAAACAACCGTTTTCAAGCTATTCCTTGTTATTGGTTTCAGTTTGTAACTACTTGAAGTTTACTCTAACGCGAGGTCATATTTTGTTTCATGTCTCTTTTGTTTTACTCCTAGGAATGAAAAAGAGAACCGAATTTCAAATGTTTCACATAGCAATAACATCATTTGTGCTAATGCTTATCTCGATTAGCATATAAAAGAATAATGTTTTAATAGAAAAATTTGTGGAACATTTAGAGAAAGTCATGTGAATGTGATACATCAGATTCTTTAAATACATAACTGTACAGTTTTATAAACAGTACAGTACACAATATTCTGGTTTAATGTGCTTTATTAGTGATTAAGACGTATAGCAAGACTTAATACTATAATGCACAAATTTAAAAAAAAATTACATATTATGTGTGAAATGAAATATGGGACGGGAACTCAAGGAGCTCCACTGGCATATTTTACGCTGTATAAGTAGTTTGGTTCATCAAAATCATTATAGTCATTTTTAAGAAAATCAAAATTTTTGAAATTTATTCCATGTAAAGAGTAGTTTGTGGTGGGGGGATTTTTTTGAAAATCTTCGTGTAGCTCCTTGGAGGATACTGAACCTAAATACCAAGTTTGGTATTTAACGGTCTTTTCGTTTTGGGACTATGCTGTCCACACACACACACACACACACACACACACACGCGGATCTTTTTTTAAAAACGTTTTTTTTCGGGCTCAGGGGACCCCAAAACGTATATTTTCGGTGATATCTCGATATCGAATTTTTGGGTGCATTACAATACTTCTCTATCCCTATGTATATTGTACATATGGGGCTGGAGAAGGTAAAAAAAGCAAAAAGTTAATTAATTAAAGGATAGATAATCTCCCCTGAAAAGTTGGGTGAAAAAACAAAAACAAATCTGGCACAGAATTTCCTCAAAAATAAAGAGAATCATAAGAAAACGTATCTTTATAGAGGCTATAAGGCTTATGTAAGTATTTACAAACGAATTACAATCAGTATAAAATACAAGATGATAACAAATATCAAACAAAAGGTGCAATATTTGTTTATACAATAACACATACATTTTGTGCTGAAATATTTTTTCACATTTGCAACTCATTTTAACTCTAAAATACATGAATTATTTTGCTACATATGCCATTCTTCCTCAAATTCTCAAACCAGTATTTATATCAGTTTCACCGGCACCACAACTGAAGTGACTTGCATAGCCGTGATCGTTAGTACGATACGAAGCCAAACGTCGCGAGTTCCGAGTCCCAGTAACTGCAGTCAAACGTGTCAGTTATAAAGGACGGGGAGGGCACAAATAAAATAACTGGTGTGATGACATGCTTGGATGGAGCTACATTTGACTGCATGGATTTTGCTCTTTTTACTTTCTCCATACGCACTATGTACATAGTGTATAGAGAAAGTATTGCACTCCATCCAAAAATTCGATACCGAGATTTCACCGGAAATCTATGTTTTAGGGTCCCCAATATCCAAAAAAAGCATTTTCACAAAAAGGTCCGTGTGTGTGTGTGTGTGTGTGTGTATCCGTGTGTCTGTGAACACGATAACTCAAAAACGAAAAGTCGGTAAAATACCAAACTTGGTATCTAAGTTTAGTATCTTCCAGGGATGCGACAAGAAGATTTTGAGAAAAATCCCCCCACCCCCAACTACCCTTTACATGGAATTTTTTTCGAAAATTTTGATTTTCTCAAAAATGGCTCTAACGATTTTGATTAAAATTTCGTATATTAAAGATATTTACCTGACAAATAAAATGTCTATCTTGAATTTTCTGGGAATAGCCTCTTAAGAGTAGTTCATTCTGGATGAATTTTATTAAATTTTGAATAACTGCTAAACCGTAAGAGATGGACAAAAACTCGCTACATAAAAATGTAGAACACATTAAAACACACAATTTATGTTATATACATTTTTTTCGTGGAGTTTGTCGTTTTTGATACATTCGTTATTTTTAGTTTCTTCTATGAAAAACGTATAGTTTTCTCATACAGCAACTTGTCAACTCCTATCCATATAAACAAAGGAACTTCATTGACATAGCAACCAGCTTGTGACTATCACTTTAACCTATGGTTGTCCTTTATTTCGCTTCTACTTACGAGGAAGCAAGTAATAAGACTATTTGTGCTAATTTTTTTGATTAGCATAAAGTAAATAGAAGTATAAGATTTTTAAGAATAATTTGTTGCCGGGATATGGAGAAAGTCATGTGAATGGTACACATCAGATTTTTTTTTATTGTAAAAGCACTACATCTTATTTGCAAAAATATTAATATTTTTACAAAATAAGAGAGCTACAATTAGCTGATTTTTATTGCTGAACGTTAGTTTAATACGAAATTACAAAAACAAGTCCATGGCAAATATTAAAAACTTGATTAATCATGCGGGTTGCATATATGCAACACCGTGCAATTAAGGGTTAAGTCGTTTTCGGATTTATCTCAGTGCACTTGCCTCCCAAATCCGCGGATATTCGGGGCTTTATTGTGTTCGTTTATTTGTTACTTTCTCTACTCTACTATGCACATAGTGTATAGAGAAGATATTGTAATGTACCCAAAAAATTTGATACCGAGATTTCACCGGAAATAAATGTTTTGGATCCCCCGAATCCAAAAAAAGAATTTTTGGAAACAGGTCCATGTGCGGGTACGTGCGTGTGTCTGTGGACAGCATATCTCAAAAAGGAAAACACCGTCATTTACCAAACTTGGTATTTAAGATTATCTTTCAACGATGCAACACGATGGTTTTCAAGAAAACCCCCCCCCAACCTCAACTAACCTTTATATGGAAAAATGTTCGATCATTTTAATTCTTTCAAAATGGCCCTAATGATTTTGTTTAAAATATCATATTTTAACGACATTTACCTGACAAATAAAACGTATCTCTAGCATTTTCTGGAAATACCTCTGAAGAGTACTTCATTCTGTATGAATTTTATTAAATATTGCATAACTGGTAAACCATAAGAGATAGAAAAAAATTACTTTATAAAAAAATTTAGAACTCGTTAAAACATACAATATATGTCATATGCAATTTTTTTTCGTGAGGTTGGCCGTTTTTGAGATATTCATTGTTACTAATTTCGGCTTTAAAATATACTTATACTTTTCTCATACGGGAATTTGTCAACTCCTGTCCATACCAATAAAGGTACTTCAAGCCAGCAGCTTTTAAAAGGTCTGACCAACGATTTAGTTTATGGTACTTATTTCCCTTCTACTTACAAGGAAGCAAGTAATAAGACATCTTTGCTAATTTCTTCTTGGTTAGCATTAAGTAAATAGAAGAATAAACTTTTTAACAATAATATATTGTAAAGATGTAGAGAAAGTCATGTGAATGGAACACATCAGAATTTTACTTTTACTTTATCTATTTTTCATATTTCCAAAATCATTACGATATTCCTTGATCTACTACAAATTCTCTTCGCACATATGCTTCCCAAGGATCACATGTATGTTGAATCCAGCAGCGAGTGCATTATAAAATAAAAAGCTGACGTGTTCCATTCACATGACTTTCTCTAGATCTCTTTAACAAACTATTCTATTTACTTTATATAACCGAGAAAAAATTAGCAGAAATAGTCTTATTACTTGTTTCCTTGTTAGTAGAAGCGAAATAAGGGAGTAACATAGGTTAAAGTGATAGCAAAATATGGCTGCTATGTGACTGAAGTTCCTCTGTGTGTATGGACACGAGTTGACAAATTCCTGTATGAAAAACGGAAGCTTTTCAAAGCTGAAACCAAAAACAAGGAATATCTAAAAAAACGATCAACTGCACGAAAAAAATGTATATAACTTAAATTGTGTATTTTAACGTGCTGTACATTTTTTGTGTGGTAAGTTTTTGTCCATCTCTTACGGTTTAGCAGTTATGCAAAATTCCGTAAAATGCATCCACATTAAGTAGTCTTCAGAGGCTATTCCCAAAAAATTCAAAATATACATTTTATTTGTCAGGTAAATAGCTTAAATATATATTTTAATCAAATCGTTAAAGCCATTTTTTTAGAAAATAAAAATGTTTGAATAAAGTTCAATGTAAAGGGTAGTTTGGGGTGAGGGGATTTTTTTCAAATACCCAGTTTGGTATTTTACCGACTTTTCGTGTTTGAGTTACCGCGTCCACAGTCACACGGACACACACGGACCTTTTTCTGAAAATACTTTTTTTGGATATAGGGGACCATAAAACATACATTTCTGGTGAAATCTCGGTATCGAAGTTTTTGGTGGAGTGCAATACCTTCTCTATACACTATGTACATAGTACGTGCAGAGAAAGTAAAAAGACAAATATAGTGGTTTAGCTGAGGGGAATAGTGACGTGGTATATTAATGACCCGACCTTTAAATAAAGATTGTGAAGGGCTTGTGATGCTGCCCGAGGCATATCGATGCTGGCAGCGAGAGGGTGTCGTTATTGTTTGTGACATCCAAACGTTTTCGCTTTATGCCCTGCAGCAATATCGCGTTAAAAACCATGAACTGTAGCACAGCGATTCCACGAACGTAAGAACCGCCGCGTTATTCACTGTTATGGCTGGGACAGCAGCGCCAACCGCAGCGAGATAATGGCGCATTTCGTGGCTACATATTTTTGTTCCCATAAAATGCTGTTATTTTTGGAACCAGCCACATTACACAAGTTCTGGGTAACTAGCCAAGTAATGATGTACCTCGCGCCTGCGTGCAAAACAGTTTATTGCCTTTTTCAAAACACAAGTACTTTTTAATTTGTTTTTACCCCCTTCTAGTACTTACCCTAAAACAAGGAAGTATTGCATTCCACCCAAAAATTTAGCACCAAGATTTCACTAGAAGTACATATTTTGAGACACCTGAGCCCAAAATCGAGAAAAATTTAGCAGAAATAGTCTTATTACTTGTTTCCATATTAGTAGAAGGGAAATAAGGGTGTATCAGAGGCAAAAGTGACAGTCAAAAGTTGGTTGCTATGTGACTGAAGCTCCTTTTTATGGACAGGAGTTTACAAATTCCGTATGAGAAAAATATAAGTATTTTAAGTTGAAAACAATAATAAGGAATATCTCAAAAGCGATCAACTCCACGAAAAAAATGTGTATAACATAAATTGTGTGTTTTAACGAGCTCTACATTTTCTTTAAGTAAGTTTTTGTCTATCTCTTACGGTTTACAAGTTATACAAAATTACCTAAAGTTCATCCAGAACGAAGTAGTCTTCAGAGGCTATTCCCAAAAAATTAAGATATACATTATGTGCGATATTTTGATCAAAATCGTGAGAGTCCTTTTTTGAGAAAAGCAAAATTTTCGAATTTTTTCCATGTAAAGGGCGGTTGGTTTGGGGGGATTTTCTTGAAAATCTTCATGTCGCATTCTTGGAGGATACCGAATCTAAGTATCACGTTTAGTATTTAACGGACTTTTTTTGTTTATGAGCTATGCTGTCCAGAGACGCGCGCGCGCCGACCTTTTTCCAATTTTTTTTTATCCAGGGGTCTCAAAACATGTATTTCTGGTGAAATCTCGGTATCGAATTTTTGGGTGCATTACAATACCTTCTCTAAAGTACGTGTAGACAAAGTAAAAATAATGGGAACTTTGTTTTTCTTAAAAAAAATATTTATGCATCTACATCAGCTTTGCCCTTCAAAATAAACTCCTTCAGATTAATACACTTGTACCAATCTTAGAATAACTCTGGAACTCACTTACATAGGCTTATGGTGTTCAGCTACTTCAGCGATTCTGTTTTTAGCTCACCAACATGACTAAACGACTCCTTTCGTGTTCTCTTCAGCCTCGGGAATAGAAAGAAGTCGCAGGGGGCCATGTTCGTTGAATAAGGTAGCTAAGGCAAATTGACGGTTAGGTTTTTGCCAAAAAGTCACGAACAAGCGTTGGGTCGTTTTAGTCGTATTACTTCCTGCAAACGGCGCATAACTTCTAGGTAATATTCCTTATTGACTGTAAAACCGCATGGCAGAACCCTTTCTTTGCATCCTCCACATTATCATCAGTAATTGATGTATCAGGATGTCCAGAGGATCGTCTTCTTCAGAATCTTCTCGATCCTCTTTGAAACGTCGATACCCCTTGTCTTACTCATAATAGATTTGCCAAAAGCCAACATTTCCAACACTTCACTCCATTTTCAAGCAAAATTTAATGCAAAATCGCTTGAGCCTTCGAAAACACATATAGCCTTTTTATTGTCAACTATAAACTAAGTGTTTAAAACAGCTGAAAATGCAAACATACATCAGGAACATGTGTACCTGCAAGATAAAAAAGAAGTTTTGAAAATTGGTTACGTAAAGCCCGCGAAATTAAAAAATTCCGGCTATTTTTTATCACACCTCTTATGTAAGGGTCTTTCAAAAGTCACTTTTAACTTTAAACCTTTATAAATTAATATTTCAGATAGGATAAAAACAAAAGAAGTCACACAATGTGAAAGCAACTAGGTATGGTTTTATTTTATTTTTGTTTTTGTTGTTTTTTTCGTTCACCGTTACCATGGGCATTGTTTTGTTGAATAAAGCCTTAGTAACTTTATTCATATTTTATAAGAATTTCTGATTCTTCTTCGTTGGTTTGAAAGTGCTGCCCTCCTAGTCATATTTTCAGTTCAGGGTAAAAGTGAAAGTCGCCGGATTTCTTTCTATGGGGCTACTTAAAACCCGGGGTTTCCGCCACACGTCCCCAGACATTGGATGATCTGAAGCACATCACATAGGCTATTGACAACAGAGTCCCCCAAAGAGTGGCCAGTACGACGTGTTGAGTTGTGCCTTGTGCAGGATGGAGGACATTTTCAACATTTGCTATAGAGGTAAATAATCTCCCAATTTCCTCTACAATTTAGGTATAATACGTTGACGCTAGCATAACACGTGTTGAAACAATTGATTAAAGAAATGTCAGCTCTATATAAATCACCCTGTATTAATCCGTGCAGTCAATTGGCTAGAAAGCTAGAGCGAAGAGCACTTCATTTGCACGTTGTTCTACGTAATTCTACAGCAAATCTAGCAGATGTAGTTCTCAGAGTGGCTTGCTCGCATTAAATTGATGGTTAAAAGAGAAGCCGCTATATTCTGTTCTAAAACAAAAGAAAGTAAACGGCGAAATGACTGGAGGGAACCGAGATCGTTAGAGTGAAGCAGTTAATAAATTCGCATCGTCACCCTTCAGTAGCTCGGGCAAAAACACGTCTCTTGAACTCGCCAAAGAGCAAAGGAAAAACAAACGCTGTGGCAATGCCCGTGTCTGATATACCAGGAGTAAGATGTAAGAACTAAACTTCCGGTATAAGAAGGTACTCATACATTTTAAAATCCAAACCGATGTTAAAAATCTTGTGTGTTCCATTCTCATGAGTTTCTCTACACTATATCATCTTTAATCACTCTTTTTACTATAAACGAATAATATATACAACATCAATCATTACAAACACAGAAATTATCTGAACCACTTTATATACACACTATTTTTAGGGATATTAGTTAACATTTTAATTTGCAACAAACTATTGTTAAAAAGCTAATGCTTCTATTTACTTCGTGCTAATCAAAAAAAAAAAAAATAGCAGAAATAGTCTTTATTACCTGCTTCCTTGTAAGCAGAAAGGAAATAAGGGAGTATCATAGGTTAAAGTGATAGTCAAAACCTGGTTGCTATGTGACTGAAGTGCCTTTCTTTGTATGGACAGGAATTTACAAATTCCTGTAAAGCTGAAACGAAAAACAAGGAATATCTCAAAAAAGGATCAACTCCACGAAAAAAAGTATGTAATATAAATTGTGTGTTTTAATGTGCTCTACATGTTTTGTGTGGCAAGTTTTTGTCTATCTCTTACGGTTTACCAGTTATACAAAGTTCTGTAAAATTCATCCAGAATAAAGAAGTCTTCAGAGACATTTGACATTTTCATGAAAATCGTTAGGGCCATTTTGTGAAAACCAAACATATTTCTAAAAATGCTCTCTTTTTTTTTATTCATGGCGTCTCAAAACATACATTTCCGGTGAAATCTCGGTATCGAATTATTGGTTGCAATACAATACCTTCTTTATACACTATGTACATAGTGCGTGTAGAGAAAGTAAAAATCTGATGTGTTCCAATCACATCATTTTCTTTGTCTTCTGCAAACCAACTATTCTTAACAAAGGTTATTCTTTTATCTAAATTAATCGTCTCCAAAACTGTATTTACGAATGCAGCCACTAAATAAGGGAAGGACGGTGTGGGCTATCACGTAACGTTACAGTCCATTCACCCCTTCTCTGAGACGTGCAGTTGTGAACTGTCTCTCGTAGTGAAATAACTGCTCCAAATCATAATAAGGTTCTACGAAAACTTGCATGCACATTTCAGAACGAATGCGAGGAACAATTTTGATTTTCTCTACACGTACTGTGAACATGGTATATAGAGAAATGTAATACACCCAAAAATTCGATAAACAGATTTCACCGTAAATATATGTTTTGAGACCCCCTGAATGCAAAAATAGGATTTTTAGAAAAGTATACGTGTGTGTGTGGCTATCTGTGTGCGTGTGTGTGTGTGTGGGGGGGGGGGCAGATAGCTCAAGACGAAGAGACCATTAAATACCAAACTTGATATTTAACTTTGGTATCTTCCATGGATGTGTCACGAAGATTTTGAGAAAAATCCCCCCACCGCAACTACCCTATACATAGAAATGTTTTCAAACATTTTGATTTTCTCAAAAATGGCTCTAACGATTTTGATTAAAATATCGTATATTAAAGATATTTACCTGATATTTGAAGGTATTTAAAGATATTTTCTGGGAATGGCCTCTGAAGACTACTTTAATTTTGGATGAAGTTTACGGAATTTTGCACAACTGCTAAACCGTAATAGATGGACAAAAACTTACCACACTAAAAATATTGAGGATATTAAAACACACAATTTATGTCGTATACATTTTTTTCGTGGAGTTGATCGTCTTTGTTTTCAGCTTTGAAAAAATTATACTTTTCTCATACAGGAATTTGTCAACTCGTGTCCATACAAACAAAGGAACTTCAGTCACAAAGCCACCAGCTTTTGACTATCACTTTAACCTATGGTGCTCCCGTATTTCACTTCTGCTTACAAGGAATCAAGTAATAAGACTATTTCCGTTAACTTTTTCTTGATTAGCTTGAAGTAAATAGAAGCATAAGCTTTTTAACAATAATTTATTGTGGAGATGTAAAGAAAGTTATGCGAGTGGAACACACCATATTTTTATTTAATACTTTTGTGATGTAAATGTTCCAAAAGCTACAATATTCTTGCTTAGTCTGTAAATGATGACAATAGGGAATACTTTCTACTAATAAATGCCTGTGTTTACATAGTAAGGATACAGAACAAGTGTTAACGTAAATTCATTGATTTTAGCGGCGTGGACATGAGGCAAAAGCTGCGATTCTTAGCGTTGGTTTGGCGATCTTGCCGCTTTTGTTATGACTTCGAAAAGTGAGTTGTGCATGTCTTAATGGCTAGTCGAAAGAGTAATGTTGGTGTATCCATGAATCAAATTTAAACATTGGTCACAGGAGGCAAAGGTGGCAAGAAACGACAATCAGAAATATAACAATAATTTTAAAGTCAAAGTAAAGTGAAGCTCAGTTATGAGACAGCGTAAAATTATCAGACTATTAGCGTGCTGATATGATGTAAACAAGATGTTAGGACACATATTTCTAGTATATATAGAAAAGAGATCACCAACATGGCCGAAATATTAAATAATAGGACAGAAACATTAAGTAATAGGACATAAACGTTAAATAACAGGACGTAAACGTTAATTAACAAGATATAACCATTAAGTAGTAGGTAATTATTGCTTTTCTATTTGTTTTATTTCTATTGCGGCTTCATTTGTTTCACGTAGAGTCTATATACTTTCATGTAATTATTATTGTTTTCTAATAATTGTGTTGTATCTATTTTCTGCTCATTAATTTTAGCTGTGTACATTTTTAACTAATTATATGTTATTATTTTAAAATTTGTATTATTTATAGTGTGTTTGGCATTTTTACTTTCTCTAGATTATTAATTAATATTTTCTCAGATATTGGTATTATTGTTATGTATTTATTAATTAGATTTGTTTCGGTATATTTTAATTAATTACTATTTTTTCTGATCTGTGTTAATTGTATCGCGTGTTCTTTAGTTCCAATTAGTTGTTCAGAGTTTCATTTAATTATTATGTTATTTCTATTGTCTGTTTATTTGGATACACTTTATCGTAATATCATTGAATATTATCATTTTATTCTGATTTTTACCTTCTCTACACGTACTATGTACATAGTGTATAGAGAAGGTATTGTACTCCAACCAAAATTCGATTCCTGGGCTTTACCGGAAATATATGTATTAGGGTCCCCTGTATCCAAAAAAAAAAAAATTTTAGAAAACTGTCCGTGTGTGTCTGTGAACACGATAGTGAGTAAAAAAGTAAAAATCGGTAATTTGGTATTTAAGTTAAATATCTGCCAGGGATGCGACACAAAAATTGAGAACCACCCCCCACACCAAACTACCCTTTACATGGAACTTTTTTCGAAAATGTTGATATTCACAAAAACGGGTCTATCGATTTTGATTAAAAGTATCGTATGTTAAAGATATTTACCTGACAAATGAAATGTATATCTTGAGTTTTCTGGGAATAGCCTCTGAAGTTTGCGGAATGTTGTATAACTGCTAAACCGTTAGAGATGAACAAAACTTACCACACAAAAAATTAGAGCACGTTAAAACACAGAATTTATGTTTTATAAATTCTTTTCATGGAGTTGATAAATTTTTAGATATTCCTTTTTTTTTCAGCTTTAAAAAACTTATACTTTTCTCAAACAAGAATTTGTCAACTCCTGTCCATACAAACAAAGAACTTCAGTTACATAGCAACCAGCTTTTGACTATCAGTTTAACCTATGGCACTCTATTATTTCGTTTTTACTAGAAGGAAGCAAGTAATAAGACTATTTCTGCTAATTTTTTCTCGATTAGCATGAAGTAAATAGAAGCATAAACGTTTTCACAATAATATGTTGCAGAGATGTCATCTGAATAGAACACATGAGATTTTTTTATTTGGTTGAGCGTAAGAGAAGCCAAATGGCGTTAGATCAGTCAAAATAGATAAATAATCTCGGCATCCTCTAAATAACTACGAAAATTGTGCCACAGTAATCACTCCATTGAGCCTTACACATGAAACGTTTGCTTGTATTTCTTTTATAATAAAAAATCTTATGTGATACATTCACATGACTTTCTCTAGCTGCTCAACAAACTTCCTACAAAAAATTATTCTTCTTTCTGCACAATGCTAATCGAAATAAACACTAGCAGATTGCTCTTTTTACTTAGTTCTTATAAATAAAAGGGAACTAAGGTAATGCACTAGGCTAAAGTGATAGTCAAATGTATAAAAAGCTATCGTTGTTCGATTGTCATTGCAAATCGCTTCTTTGCTTGGCCAGGAGTAGAAAAAAAAGAAACACGGACACTTCCTGTCTGAGAAAAGTATAAGTACTTCACAATTGAAACCAACAACAAGGAATATCTCGGAAACGGTTACCTCCACAACAAAAACGTAAGACATAAATAGTGTTTTGACGTGATGTATATTTTTGTGTAGCCAGTTTTTGTGTCTTACGGTTTATCAGTTAAGCAAAATTCAGCAAAGTTCATCCAGAATAAAGAGGTCTTCATAGAGTATTCCCAGAAATTTCGAGATATACGTTTTATTTCGGATATAAGTAGTCTTTAATATACAGTATTTTAATGAAAATAGTTTGAGCATTTTTAAGAAAATAAAATTTTTCGAAAAATTTTCCATGTAAAGGGTAGTTTGGGGTGGGGGATTTTCTTGAAAATCTTCGTGTCGCATCCTTGGAAGATAGCAAGCTTCAATACCAAATTTGGCGTTTAACCGTCTTTCCGTTTTTGAGCAATTCTGTCCACAGATACACACACACACGGACCTGTTTCTGAAAATGCTGTTTTTGGATTCAGGAGTTTTTAAAACATGTATTTCCGGTGCAATCATGACATCAAATTTCTGGGTGAATACAATGCTTTTCTATCGCTATGTACATTGTGCATACGGGGCTAGAGAAAGTAAAAAAATTGTTTGTGTCTAACCTTAATTTCTTTGAATATTATCAAATTATTGATACGGTTGCTCACCAGTTCCCGTGTGGTTGCCATGCCGAGGGCTTGTGTTGCTGTGTGTGTGTGTGTCCTTTCTAACCCAGTGCGCAAGTTAAAATAACAAGGCCACATTTCCTGGCATTGTACAGTGTGCTACATTATTCATCAGGCTCTGACAAAAATTTATTTTCTCTCATGTTCTGCTAGGATGGCTACGCCCTTGAGTTTCGATTGGATGAAGAACGTGAGACCCATGCCACACACTTGACATATCTAGATACTTCTTTGGAGACCGCATTCGCAAACATCGTCGTCTTAAAACACTCTTTTTTATGTTTATTTCTTACGTCACTGCGTATCTTCCGGAATTTTATAGCTGTCTTCACTCCCGTGTATCGTAAACCGACCAAAATATCTACCAAAACTTCCTTCAGGCTCGAAGCTTAGCCTGAGAAGCTCCGTGAAAATAAGTGAACCTTCAATATCGAAGAAAGCTACTTTCATCTCAAATGAAACTTCTCGATGGTGTGTTCCATTCACAAGACTTGCTCTACATTTCTGCAACAAATTATTGTTAAAAAGCTTCTATTTACTTCATACTAATTACATTTAGCAGAAATATCTTGCTTCCTTGTAAGTAGAAACGAAATAAGAAAATACCATAAGGTAAAGTGATAGTCAAAAGCTGGTTACTATGTGATTGAAATTCCTTTGTTTGCATGGACACGAGTTGACAAATTCCTGTACGAGAAAAGTAAAAGTTTTTAAAGCTGAAACTGAAAACAAGGGATATCTTAAAAACGATCAACTCCACAAAAAAGGTATATAACATAAATTGTGTGTTTTAGTGTGCTCTACATTTTCTGTTTGTCCAACTCTTAAGGTTTAGCAGTTATGCAAAATTCCGTAAAATTCATCCAGAATAAAGTAGTCTTCAGAGGCCATTCCTAGAGAATTCAAGATATACATTTTATTTGTCGTGTAAATGTCTTTAATATATGACATTTTAATCAAAATCTTTAGAGCCATTTTTGAGAAAATCAAAATTTTCGAAAAAAGTTCCATGTAGAGGGTAGTTGGGGTGGGAAATTTTCTTGAAAATCTTCGTGTTGTATCCTTGGAAGATACCAAACATAAATACCAAGTTTGGTTTTTAACGGTCTTTTCGTTTTTGAGATATGCTGCCCACAGACACATACACACATATACACAGACAGATAGACAAGACAAACACGCGACGTGTTTCTAAAAATGCTTTTTTTGGATTCGGGGGGTGTAAACACATGTATTTCCGGTGAAATCTCGGTATCGAATTTTTGGGTGCATTACAATACCTTCTCCATACACTATATATATAGTACGTGTAGAGAAAGTAAAAATATGATACCATATTATTCTCACATGATTTTCATAGCAATTCTGCAACAGACTATTTTTACGGGTTATTATTTCTTTATGTACTTCATTCTAATCGAGTTAAAAATTAGCAGAAATAATTTTATTTCACTTTTCCTTTTGTAGAACGGGAATATGTGAATATTCCAGACTAAAACGATAGTCATATATTTATTGTCGATCACTGTGACTTAAAATTACGTTCTCCTTGAAAAAACATTATGAGAAAAACAACTAACGATTTCCCATTTGAGCAAATATAAATTCTGAAAAATTTAAACCAATCACAAACAATAACTCAGAAATGGCTAACCCCCCAAATATTTATTTGGCATAATTGTCTAAATCAATGAGATCTACGTTAGGTGTGTATTAAGATTTTATCTATATCTTACGATTTACTTTTATGCAAAAGTAATACAGAATTAAGAGCACTTCATAGGCTATTTCCAAGCTAATAAATTTAATGCTTGGTATTTTAATCAAAATCGTTAACAGCCATTTTTGAAGAAAAAAAATATTGTAAAATGTTTCCAGATATAGGGTAGTTTGGCGTCGGGGGACACATTTGAAAATCCTCATATTATACCTTTGAAAGATGCTAAATTTAAATATTTAGGTGATTTTTTGTTTTTAAGTTATGTTGCTTACATATTGTCCTTTTCCTAAGTGATTTTTTTTTTGGCTTCAGGGGATTCTAAAATCTATATTTCCAGTGAAATGTTGGACGAAATACTATACCTTCTCTACCGACATACTATGCACAAAGTAGAGAATGTAAAGGCCAGATAATTAATTTTCTCATGAGTTTCAATACTTATTTTGCAACAAGTTATGTTTACACAAGCTTATTCTTCCATTTACTTCATGCTAATTTAAATCAACATTAGCAGAAATGCTTTTATCTCCTATACCCTAGTAGGAAGAAGTGAAATAATGGAATACGCTAGGCTAAAGCGACAGTCATATCTTTTAAGAGCCGATCGCTATATGAAGCCTAAAAAATGTCGTTCTTCTTGCATGACCAGCTTGAAAAAACGAATACATATTTCCTCTTACAGAAAACAAGTATTGGAAAATTTAAACTAATCACAAAGATTGTCTCCACAAGAAAATTATCCTTATGTATTTCCTACATTAATGAGATCCATATTTTTGTGTGTATTTTGTCTGTCTGTTACGGTTTACCAGTAATGCAAAATCCATCCAGGATGAGGCACTTCAGAAAGTTCAAAACATACATTTACTTTGACAAAAATATCTTAAACATACGGTATTTTAATAAAATCCATTTGAGCCATTTTTAAGAAAATAAGAATGTTCGAAAAGTGTCCCATGTAAGGAGTAATTTTGTGTAGTGAAGTTTTATTTAAAATTCTGGTGCCAGTTCTTTGGAAGATACCAAATTAGGCATTAAATGATTTTGAGTTATGCTATTCACAGACACATACACGAACATCTTTTTTAAAATCTTTTTTGAATTCAGAGTCTTTCCGTTAAAAGTTCGGTAACGAATGTTTTAGGTTGAATGCAATACTTCCCCTTCTTAGTATACGTAGTAGAAAAATTAAAAAAAGATAATGCCTGTGCTTCTTTATAATTTCTAAAGTCACCTCAGACTTCATAATTCTTTTACCAAAGAGAAGCCTTATTCTCTCTGACGGACATAGTCTGTAAAACACCTCTTAATTTTAATTAGTTAACTAATAAGACTTTATAATGGAACTGTAACGCCTTAGTTGGGAATATGATGGCTTAGAGAATAGCTAAGGTACTCCATAGAGAGCGCTATAAATAAAAACCGGTTAGTTGGTTTACTCCACAGAGAATGCGTGATAAAAACAAAAGCTGGTTGCGTTATGTTCCTAACAATAAATGTCCTTACAGCCTGTTTCGAAACGATACAAAAATCTTATGTGTTGCATTCACATGACTTTCTCTACTTCTGTGTAACAAATTATTGTTAACAAGCTTATTCTTCTAAGGTTAAAGTTAAGTCAAAAGCTGGTTACTAGGTGGCTGAAGTTCCTTTGTATGGACACGAGTTGACAAATTACTGTATGAGAAAAGTACAAGTTTTTCAAAGCTGAAACCCAAAACAAGGAATATCTCAAAAACGATCAACTCCTCGAAAAAAAAAATATATAACATAAATTGTGTGTTTTAATGTCCTCTACATTTTTTGTGTGGTTAAGTTTTTGTCCATTCCTTACGGTTTAGAAGTTAGGCAAAATTCATCCAGAATAAAGTAGTCTTCAGAGGCTATTCCCAGAAAATTCAAGATATACATATTATTTGTCAGGTATCTTTAGTATGCGATATTTTAATCAAAATCGTTAGTGCCATTTTTGAGTACATCAACATTTTGGAGAAAAAATTCATGTAAAGGGTAGTTGGGGGTGGGGGATTATCTTGAAAATCTTCATGTCGCATCCTTGGAAGATACCAAACTGAAATACTAAGTTTGGTATTTAACGGTCTTTTCGTTTTTGAGCTATGCTGTCTACACACAGACACACACACACACACATTTTTCCAAAAATGCTTTTTTTGGATTCAGGGTGACCCAAAACATGTATTTTCGGTGGAATCACTGTATCGAATTTTTGGGCGGAATGCAATACCTTCTCTTTTACACCTATCTAACTGGACGTAGACATGCTGTTTTTGTAAATAATGTAGAAATGACTACAGTGATTTTGGAGTACCGCAAGGAACTATCTTAGGACCATTTCTATTTCTTATTATGATAAATGACCTGCCAAGACGATTCTATATGCTGATGATTCCACTTTTATTTTTACACATAATGATTTTGCTGTTTTAAATAATATATGTTATGACATAATTCAGAGTGCTACTAAATGGTTCTCTAGCAATGACTTTTTAACTAACTGTGACAAAATGCAGAACATTATTTTTAGCCTTAGACAAAGCTCAAATGATGGTGAATACACTAATGTAAAACTTTTAGGAATGGTTTTAGATACAGAATTAACCTGGAATTCACATGTTGAAATGGTCTGTAAAAAGCTATCTAAAGCTGTGTATTTACAGAGAACCATTTACAACAAAGTACCTTGTAGCTATTTAAAGCAAATATATCTTGCTTTGTTTGAAAGTCTTTTTAGCTATGGACTGTTAGCATATGGGAACTGTTCTAAATTGAATGATATTCTACTTCTACAAAAGAAAGCCATGAGAATTTTATGTCATACTTCTTAACAATGCTGCATGTAGACCACTTTTTAAGCAACAGAATATTTTAACAGTGTACAATTGCTATATATTAGAATTATTATTATATGTGCACAAGAATTTAAATCAATTTAAACTGAACAGACATGTACACACATTAAATACCAGAAATATTGACAAATTGCATGTTCCATACACTAGACTAAAGAAAGTTAACGATAACCAGCATTATAGCCTATAATAAGCTTCCGGACCACATGAAAGATCTAAATGTAATACAGTTTAAGGCTAAAGTAAAAAAAATGGTTGATGGACAATGTATTTTACAATTTGGATGAATTTTTTTAATACTAGATTTGTTATATGACTGACTCTTACTTGTATATATTATTTTGACCATGTCTATTGTACTAATGTACCTAATGACTAAACAAATAAATACAAATACTAAATACTATTTGCATAGTACGTGTAGAGGAAGTAAAAAGGAAAAAAGAAAACCTTCATTCTCTCTTCTACTTGCATTCCAGGCAGAAAGTAATGCTTTAAATTGTATAACTTGAATACCACCTGTTACAAGACTAGACTGTTGAGATTACGGCGACCTCTCGAGCTTGAACGGATGCCAACAGTTCCATAAAAAACACGGCATATTACTGCTGTTAGGTGAGTGTGACAATGTTCATCCCATACAAGTTCAGAACATGACGTCGGAAGTGCCTAATCATTGTGTCTGACTGCAACAAACACCTTAGTTTCTTGCGACACGTGGGCTCTGCAAGAGGTGGGTATGAGCATCTCTCACACCAACAAAAATAATATATTCGCTTATATTAACGCCCTTTCGAATAACTCAAGAAATATTTTTCAAGTTTAAACTCTTACTGTGGCTAGGAACGAACGAAAAGCTGGAATGCATTGTGCAAATAAATATTTGTGTCACATCCAAATGACTTTCTCCACCCTAGTCATTTATTAGTGGATTATACAATCAATTCTTACGAAATCTTATTTTTCTATCTAAATTTTCATCGAAATAAACACCTTAGCTACATTATGTTTCCTTATAGATAAAAAGTGAATAGCGTTAGCCAAATGTTTAAGCACTAGACGCCATGTACTGGCCTTAAAATTCATGAGAAACAATTAATACCACCATAAACATTGTAAAATTGTTAACACATCGATCAATTAAATACGAGTAACTCGGAAGTGCTTTTCAAAAAAAGGTTATTCAGAATGAATTTGTGTGGTTTAAAAATATATACATCTTTCTTGTATAAGTTTCGAGATGAGACAGAAGAAGGTGCCGGTGTAAGGAATAGGAACGTTATTGCTAAACTTGCAGCCATGGTGCTGAGAAAGGCGTATAATAGGAGTGGAAATGCTGAAGAGTTATTAAAAATTAATTATAGAAAATAATTTTAGTATACTATACAGTAATATAATTAAATATATAAATAAAATAATGGCAAAAGCAATATAGTTAAATGCTTATACATAAATTCCATTATTATTAGGTAGAATAAATTTATTGTGGTAAACATACAACTTAGTGCTGGATACCAGTTGTGAAGTTGCTGGTTTTTCAGTAATGCTTTAGTTTTAGAATAATTTACCTTATTATATTGTTATATTATATTTTAAGTTGTTATCGATACCTTAATTTTTGCTTTCTCTATACATACTATGTACATAGTATATAGAGGAAGTATTGTATTCCACCCAAAAATTCGATACCGAGATTTCACCGGAAATACATGTTTTAGAACCCCCTGAATAAAAAAAAAGTATTTTCAGAAAAAGGTCCGTGTGTGTCTGTGGACAGCATAGCTCAAAAACGAAAAGATCGTTAAATACTAAACTTGGTATTTAGGTTTGGTACCTTCCAAGGATGTGACACGAAGATTTTCAAGAAAATCCCCCCACCCCAACTACCCTTTGCGTGGAAAAATTTTCGAAAATTTTGATTTTCTAAAAAATGCCTCTAACGATTTTGATAAAAATCCCGTATATTAAAGATATTTACATACCAAATAAACTGTATATATTGACTTTTCTGGGAATAGCCTCTGAAGATCCCTTTATTCTGGATCAATTTTGCTACATTTTACTTAACTGCTAAACGGTAAGAGATAGACAAAAACTTGCTACACATAAAATGTAGATCTCACCAAAACACACAAGTTATGTCCTTTACATTTTCCTTGTTTTTGATTTCACTTGTGAGTATTTATACTTTTCTGGGACAGAAAGTGTTCGTTGTTCTTTTGATCTACTTCTAGACAAGCAAAGAAGCGATTTGCAATGACAATCGAATAACGACAGCTTTTAAAACATTTGACTATCGGTTTTACATAGTGCATTCCCTTATTTTCTTTCTACTTACAAGGAACTAAGTAATAAGAACATTCTGCTAATGATATAACGTGGAGAATGAAGTATATCCTTATGTGAGAAGTTTATAGAAGAGCTAGAGAAAGTCATGTGAGTGTAACATACCAGATTTTTAGTTTTATATTCTAGATACTTGTTTGCTGATTTTAATTTGAAAATTTAATTTTTAGATTAGCATCTGAAAAAATTATATAATAGATAAAATTGTAATGCTTTCTTTTGGAAATAAGTTTAAAGTTTGAATATATACGCGGTATAGTTCCTAGGTGCCGGGGTAACATTCGAATTGTATTTATTTATCTTACGTCTTTGTTATTGCTTAACGTATTCCGCTTATACGAGATAATGCAAAATTCCTTATAATGGAGTGGACTTAACAGGCTATACCCAGATTCGGATTAATCAAAATCGAAGAGCCCTTTTCAATAAAACCACTTTCAAAAACGTTCCATGAATTTAAACGGTATGTCGGTGTTGAGGGAGGGGCTCCCCTTGAAATAGCTTGTGTTGCATCATTGAAAGACGATTAACATAAATACAAAGTTTTATTTTAACCTAATTTTCTTTTTTGAGTTATGTTGTTCAAAGACACACACACACACACACACACACACACACACACACACACACAAACACACTCACTCACTCACACACGCACACAAAAGTGTTTTTTTTTAATCGAGAAACCTTAAAACATAAATTTAGGGAAAAATCTCAGTAACAATTTTTTTGGTGTAACGCAATACCTTTTCTACTTAATATATATGTGGTGAAGAAGGATATGCAGGTTATATAAAGTGTTCCAGATGAATATCTCTTAAACGAACAGAAAAAAAAATCTGATGTGTTTCATTCACATGACTTTCTCTACATTTCTGCAACAAATTATTGTTAAAAAGCTTATGCTTCTATTTATTTAATGCTAATCGAGAAAAAGTTAGCAGAAATAGTCTATTTACTTGCTTCCTTGTAAGTAGAAGCGAAATAAGGGAGTACCATAGGTTAAAGTGATAATCAAAAGCTGGTTGCTATGTGACTGATGTTCCTTTGTTTGTATGGACAGGAGTTGACAAATTCCTGTATGAGAAAAGTATAAGTTTTTTAAAGGTGAAATCAAAAACAAGGAATTAGGCAAAAACGATCAACTCCATGAAAAAATATAACTAACATAAATTCTGGGTTTTAAGGTGCTCTAGATTTTTTGTGTGTTAAGTTTTTGTCCACCTCTTACGGTTTAGCAGTTATGCAAAATTTCGTAGAATTCATACAGAATAAAGTAGTTTTCAGAGGCTATTCCCAAAAATTCAAGATATCCATTTTATTTGTGAGGTAAATATCTTTAATATACGAACTTTTGATCAAAAACTTTAGAGCCATTTTTGAGAAAATGAAAATTTCGAAAAAAAGTTCCATGTAAAGGGTAATTGGGTGTGGGGTTATTTTCTTGAAAATATTTGTGTCGCATCCTTGGAAGATACCTAAATACCAATTTTGGTATTTAACGGTCTTTTCGTTTTTGAGCTATCGTGTTCACAGACACACGGACATACTCACACGGACCTTTTTCTGAAAATGCATTTTTGGATATAGGGGACCCTAAAACATAAATTTCTGGTGAAATATCGGTATCGAATTTTTGCGAGGAGAGCAGTACCTTCTCTATACACTATGTACATAGTACGCATAGAGAAAGTAGAAACCAAATATTCCAGATCTTTCAGAGGCAAGGAACCAATGTGATATGGAAAACATTTTAATGGATGCCCCGTTCCCCACCCAGGGCATTTAACTTAAGCATCACCCAAAAATGCAACGGAAGATTGTCAAGAAAATCCCCGTCCCTTAATACCCTTTACAAGGAGAATTTTTCAAAAATGTTGTTTTCTCAAAAATTGTTACACCGATTTTGATTCAAATATTAAAGATATTTAGATGACAAATAAAATGTATCTATTCAATGTTCTAGGAAAAGCTTCTGAAGCCCTCTTTATTCTAGAGGAGTTTTACCGAATAACACACCAATTTTTTTACTTTCTCTACACGTACTATGTACATGTTGTATAGACAAGGTATTGTAATGCACCCAAAAATTCGATACCCAAATTTCACCGGTAATATATGTTTTGAGACCCCCTGAATCCAAAAAAAAGCATTTTTAGAAAAATGTACATTTGTGTCTGTCTATCTGTATGTATATATGTGTGTGTGGGTGTGTGTCTGTGGGCAGCATAGCTGAAAAACGAAAAGACCGTTAAAAACCAAACTTGGTATTTAAGTTTGCCATCTTCCAAGGATGCAACACGAAGATTTTCAAGAAAATCTCCCCACCCCTGACTACCCTCTATGTGGAAAAATTTTCGAAAATTTTTATTTTCTTAAAAATGACTAACGATTTTGATTAAAATCCCTTAAATTTACGATATTTACTTGCCAAATAAAATGTATATTTCGAATTTTCTTGGAATAACCTCTAAAGACCTCTTTATTCTGGACGACTCTTATTGAATTTTGTATAATTGATAAACCATAAGAGATAGTCAAAACCTCACTACACAAGACATGTATATCAGGATAAAACACACAAGTTATGCAATTTACCTTTTTTCGTGGAGCTGATCGCTTTTGAGATATTCCTGTTTTTTGGTTTCAGCTTTGAAAAACATACTTTTCTCATACAGGGATTTGTCAACTCCTGTCCATACAAACAAAGGAACTTCAGTCACATAGCAACCAGCTTTTGACTATCACGTATGGTACTCCCTTATCTCACTTTTACTTACAAGGAAGCAAGTAATATAACTATTCCTGCTAATTTTTTTCTCAATTGGCATGAAGTAAATAGAAATATAAGATTTTTAAAAATATTTTGTTGCAGAGATATAGAGAAAGTCATGTCGGATTTTTAGATATATTATTCACATAATCACACACGGACCTTTTTCACAAAAAATACATTTTCTGGTCTTAGGGGTTCTCAAAATATGTATTTTCATTGAAATCTCGGAATTTAATTTTTGAGTGGAATACAGTATTTTCTCTATCTGCTATGTACTTTATGTAGTATAGAAAGTAAAAATAGGATAACAGGTTCTTACTGTTATGTATTATTGCATTATCACAGGTTTGAACCTCCTTAAACCATAATTATTTACAGATAATAAAACAAATTTGTTTGCAAGGTGCGTGGCTGCAAAGGTATAGCTTAATACAGAGTTTCTCTTTCAACAGGAAATAGACAGTACGCCTGCGAGGTATCGATGAATTATAGCAGAAACTTACGAATTAACTAATTTACATAACTCAGAAGCTTACCGGGGTCTGTGTTATGACCGCCGCAATTGATTTGAAAACAGTTGCCGCATGATAGAGCGCTCAGTAAAATGAAATAAGTACATTGCGTATAAGGAAGAGCAGTCGGCGTTTTTGTAGTTGAAGCGGCAAGCGATTTATCATAAGAGCACATGCATTTACGCATGTATATCTGCTTAGCGTTATTCCCCCGAGGTTGCCGTTTTCAGTTCCTAGTGACGTAAAAGGCGAAAACACGTTTCTCATTGAGACGGCCAAACTGTTATTTCACTGTGTTCCATTCACATGACTTTCTTTACCTGATCCACAAACAAAATTTTTTTTTCTTTTTTTTTTTTTTTTTGCCCTGGGTAGTGTGGTGGTAGCATGTCTGCCTCATATTCAAAAGATTGTGAGTTCGAATCTCGCTTAGGGTGAGTTACACGGATAAGGGTTTTTTCGGGGTTTTCCCTTATTCTGAGAAGACGAGTTCGAGTAAATTTAAGCTCTATGGGCCCCGAGTTCATTTGAGCATCATTTCACCAATTTCATTCATCGTCCGATATGACCAACGAGGTTCAAGGATGTTAAATTACCAAAAAGAAAAAAATTGAGATAAAGATCAGGAGAAATAGTCTTTTTTACTTTTTCCACACGTACTATGTACATAGTATATAGAGAAGATATTGTATTGCACCCAAAAATTCAATACCGAGATTTCACCGGAAATACATAAAAAAAAGCATTTTTGGAAAAAGTTCCGTGTGCACGTGCGTCTGTAGACAGCATAGCTCCAAAACCAAAAGACCGTTAAATGTGAACTTAGAATTTAAGTTTGGTATCTTCCAAGGATGTGACACAAAGATTTTCAAGAAAATCCCCCCATCCCCAATTACCCTTTTCATGGAAAAAATCTCGAAAACTTTGATTTTTTCAAAAATGGCTCTAATGATTTAAATTAAAATCTCTTATATTTAAAATAATTGCTTGCCAAATAAAATGTATATCTTGAATTTTCTGGGAATAGCATCTAAAGATCTCTTTATTCTGGATGATTTTTATTGAATTTTGCATAACTGGTAAACCGTAAGAGATAGACAAAAACTTATTACACAAAAAATGAATACCCCGCTAAAATGCATAATTTTTTTCGTGGAGTTGGTCGTTTTTAAGATATTCCTTGTAATTGGTTTCAGTCTTAAATAACTTATATTTCTCACACAGGAATTTGTCAACTCCTGTCAATACAAACAAAGGAACTTCAGTCACATGGCAACCAGCATTTGACAATCACGTTAACCTATGGCCCTTATTTCGCTTCTATTTACAAGGAAGCAAGCGCTAAGACTATTTCTGCTATTCTTATTCGCGATTAGCACGAAGTAAATAGAAGCATAAGCTTTTTAACAATAATTTGTTGCAGAGATGTAGAGAAAGTCATGTGAATGGACCACATCTGATTTTTTTAACATAGTATTTAACGCCCACTTTTACTACTTGTGGCACCGCAGGCGATGACACTGATGATAAATGAATATAGATGGAGCACTGGTGGAATACGATAGCCGAGGAAGCGGGAGAACCCGGAGAAAACCCGCCCCTGCGCCACTTTGTCCACCACAAATCTCACATGCGATCGCTTGGGATCAACCCGGGTCGTTTAGGCAAGGGGCGAATGGTCTAACCACTCGGCCAGGGCGCGGCCGATAGTCTTATTACTTCTTCCTTGTAAGTAGAAGGTAATGAAGAAACTAGGCTAAAACGATAGTCAAATAGTTTAAAAATGTTGCTATGAAAACAATTGAAATTCCATTTTTACGCCCGAAAAAATCCATCGAATTTGTAAACATGGACAATATTGTTTAGCAATGCAAGAAGAAAAGGACAGAAAAGGCGGTAGTAGAGGAGAGGAAAAGGAAAGCTGTGTGCAAGCTACCAACGTGGTGGATTCTTTTTTTTTTTTTTTTTTTTCATTTATATTGCCTGCTTTAACTTGTATGGTCATATTAGGGACTTTAACTTGAGAAATAAATGCTGTGTCTTTTCTCGCTGAACTGTAGGTTTCTAAACTTTGTTTTTTATACTATTGAAACCACACACACACACACACACACACACACACACACACACACACACACACACACACACCTCCAGACTCTGTGTGGGGGTAAGAAATGATTCTGTTTAAAGAAAAATATCCTGCCCCCACCCCAACTCCTTAGCATGGCTTCCTTCGGAAGGGAAGTAAAGCTGTGGGTCCCGAATCGTAGATCTAGGGCACGTAAAAGAATCTCAAGTCTGATAGAGAGGCCTCTGAGCAAAATTAAACGGCATTTCACGCCCAGTATAGAATGGGACGCTGAGAATCACAGCAGTTACAGAGCGTCCATAAATAAAACCACATTTCATTTTGAAATCTCGTCGCACTGAAGTTTTTCTTACCAAGTCAGGTACAGTTTCACTTCTAATGCTTTGAATAAAGTATATAAAATGGCGCACGGTGCCCAATTATACCATTTTGTATTCAGGAATGCTCAAATTATTTTATGAGATTAAGGCTAAAGAATAATAGTTATTTCAGATGTTGCTCTTTTTACTTTCTCTACAGCTTCTATGTACATAGTGTATACAGAAAGTGTTGTAATGCACCCAAAAATTAGATACCGAAATTTCACCGGAAATACATAGCTTAGCTGAAAAACGAAACGACCGTTAAAAACCAAACTTGGTATTTAGGTTTGGTATCTTCGAAGGGTGCGACATGAAGATTTTCAAGAAAATCCCCCCACCCCCAACTACCCTTTACATGGAAATTTTTTCGAAAAGTTTTATTTTCTCAAAAATGGCTCAAACGATTTCGATTAAAATGTCATATGTTATAGACATTTACACGACAAATAAAATATATATCTTGAATTTTCTGGGGATAGCTTCTGAAGACTACTTCATTCTGGATGAACTTTACGGAATTTTGCATAACTGCTAAATCGTAAGAGATGGAGAAGAACTTACCACACGTGAATGTAGAGCATATTAAAACAGACAGTTTATGTGATGTACATTTTTTCATGGTGTTGATCGTTTTTAAGATATTCCTTGTTTTTCGTTTCAGCTTTGAAAAACTTATACTTTTCTCATAAAGGAATTTGTGAACTCCTGTCCGTACAAACAAAGGAACTTCAGTCATATAGCAACCAGATTTTTATTGTCACTTTAATTTTGGTACTCCCTTATTTCGCTTCTACTTACAAGGAAGCACGCTATTTCTGCTAATTTTTTTCTCAATTAGCATGAAGTAAATAATTTGTTACAGAGATGTAGAGAAAGTCATGTGAATGGAACACATCAGAATGTTTTTCAATTGGTACTCCACATCAAGTTACACATTAAAATATCACATACCTAATATATAAATACGGGAAGACTGAAATATATATATATTTCCTAGAAGTATCCGATCTGACGTATAGATATTGGTTGTTGTTTCAAACAACAACAATGGTAAAAAGAACAGATCATAGAAAACTTAAGTTTTAAGTACGACGATTTTACGATTTTCCATTGTTTAGCATTTGTTCGGCAGCCATCATTAGTAAATGCTCTCAGCGAATTTGTAAACATGGACAGTATTGTTCAGCGTTATGTGATACAATACTTTCATTTGAAAGGTCTTGGTCCAACTAATATTAAAGCTGAGTTCAATCCTACTTCGGGAGAGACTGCTCCTTCGTTTACAACAGTGAAATATTGGGTGGCAGAGTTTAAGCGCGACCTTAACGAGCTGCCAAGACGAACATCGCCGTGGTCAACCAAATGAGACTGCCAGTCCAGAAAATGTAACGAAAATCCACAAAATGGTATTGGATGACCGTCGACTGAAAGTGCACAAGCTAGCAGACACTGCAGGCATTTTAAAAATTTCTGTACATCGTATACTGACTGAAAAATTGGATATGAGAAAGTTGTGTGCAAGGTGGGTGCCAGGTTTGCTCATAATAGAACAAAAACAGCGTCGTGAGGATATTTCTGTCGGGTGTTTGGCAGTTTCGCTGCAATAAAGCTGAGTTTTTGCGTCAATTCATAACAATGGATGAAACCTGGGTCCAACACTTCACATCTGAGACGAAGGAGTAATCAAAACAACGGATTGGAAGGGGAGAATCGGCTCCAAAGAAGGCGAAGACAGTTCCATCTGCAGGCAAGGTCATGGCGTCAGTTTTCTGTGATACACGCTGGATAATTTTCATTGATTATCTCAGAAAAGGAAAAGTGACCAATGGCGTATGTTATGCAAACTTGCTACAGCGTTTGAAAGATGAAATCCAGCAAAAACGGCCGCATTTAGCGATAAAGAAAGCTTTATTTCATTAAGACAATGCACCAGTTCACACGTTTATTATCACCATGGTCAAAATCAATGAGTTAAAGTTCGAAATGCTTCCTCAGGCACTCTATTCCCTAGATTTAGCGCCCTCGGATTATTTTCTGTTTTCAAACTTGAAGAAATGGCTTGGTAATAGAAAATTTGCCAACAATGTAGGGGTGAGAATCTGCACTTGATGGCTATTTTGCAGATCTCGATAGTTTTCACTATAAACAGGGTATGGAAGCTATTAAACATTCTTGTGAATGTTTTATCGAGCTGTAATGAGACTGTATATAAATAAAGATGTTTTTTTCCCAAAATTATTATGTTTTCTTTGTTAGGTCGGGTACTTCTGGAACAGCCCTCGTAAATTAGAGAAAATAAATGGTATTAAGTATCAAGTTTGGTATTTAACGGTCTTTTCGTTTTTGAGCTCTGCTGCCCACAGACACACACACAGACACACACACACACACACACACACACACACACACAAACACAGACAGACACATGGACATGTTTCTAAAAATGCTTTTTTTGGACTCAGGGGGCTAAAACATGTATTTCCGGTGAAATCTCCATATCGAATTTTTGGGTGCAATACAATACTTTCTATATATATATACTATGTACACAGTAGTGTAGAGAAAGTAAAAAAGTGCAACATCGCAGGATATTTTGAAATCCCTCAGAATACGGTTTACGAACCTCAAAAATAAGGATAAAATTTTGAACAGCGTAGTTACAAACAGTGACGAAAGTAAAAAAAAAAAAGAACAAAAGGGCCCGAAAATCCTTGAATCTGAACTGAATCTGAGTTTTAACATAACAAAACCGTAAGTACTCACTGTAATGTTATCCTTTCTATTCAATTTAAATTAAAACATTTTTAAAAATTCAAATTTTTGTAATTCGAAATCCTGAATAATTCGAATTTTTTCTTGGTCCCTTCAACTTCGGATTAGCCAAGTTCGACTGTATATATTTGAAGTTCTTGCGAAATGCTGGTGAAGTTTACCTCTGAATCTAGATGCATGATGGGAAATTACCCTTGGAAGGTGGTCAGCATGTTCCCCATTCCCCACTTGGGCGAAAATTAATTAAGTTACATTAAGTTACCCCTCTCAAGAGACACCCCCCTCTTTCCCTCATAGGCCACTCACGCTATCATCTCTATCATCAATCACCGCTAACATCTGGAAATACCGGAACTTCATACAGCCAGGAAAATAAAACCATTCTTGGCTTTCATGAACTCGAACAAGGCTGAATTCTTGTATCATGACAACCTGCAGGCAACAAAACTCCTAATATACAGGTGTTAAAATACGTGTTCTATTCACATGAGTTTTTCTACCTGTTCCAGAAACCAACAGTTCTTACAAGAGATTGTTCTATTTACTTCATGCTAATCGAGATAAACATTACCATAAATAGTATTATTACTTGCTTTAATGAAAGTAGAAGGGAAATAAAGGAATGCAGTAAGTTAAAGCGATAGTCAAATACTTTAAAAGCTGGTTGCTATGTGAAATGATTGAAATTTAGTTCTCTTTGTTTAGCCAGGAGTAAAACAAAAAGAGATGAAACAAAAGAAAGTTTAAGATGTTCAAAACTGAAACCGATGAAAAGGAATATATCGGAAAATTTTAACTCAAAAAAAAAAAGTCATTCATAATGAATATGACTTCAGGGGCTATTCCTAGGAAATTTATGATTGCATTCCATTTGCAATGTAAACATCTTAAATATACGGCATTTTTAATTCAAATCGTTAACAGCCATATTATAGAACATTGATCGTTCTGAAAAATGTTCCATGTAAAGGGTAGTTTGGGGTAAGTGAATTTTTCTGAAAATATTCGTGTCAAATCTTTTATATATACTAAATTTAAATACCAAGTTTGTTATTTAACCGACATTTTGTTTTAGAGTTAGCTGTCTAAACACACAAAGGGAACTTTCTATAAAATGTTTTTTTTTTTATTCATAGACCCCTAAAACATGTATTTCTGGTGAAATCTCGGTATTGTATTTTGGTGGAATACAATACCTTCTCTAACTGCTATGCACATTATACATACGTGTTAGAGAAAGTATAAAGGTTATATTGGGTGGATTGTGATCTTATTTTGTTTATAAACTGATATCCAGGAACAATTCTCTCGGGGTAAGACTGAAAATATTAATGTGAGTAACTGAAGGAAAACCAACCGAGTACTCCGTGATAATGAGTATAAATCGCATTCGTTATTTAAGTGTTAATTTACCAATGATACTGCATCACCTGTTATGTGTTGTATACATGTCATTCATCATACCTGCAGCCAAAGGCTTTACGGTAGGCTATTCAAGCTTGGTTACACCAGAGAAGCAGCGAGTTACTCGTAACTCACAGGGATCTGCCTGCAGTATGTAGTCCACCTGGGAAACAAATGTAGATTTTTCTCAAAAATGGCTCTAATGGTTTTTATTAAAATCTCTTATAGTTAAGATATTTACATGCCAAACAATATGTATATCTTTAATTTTCTGGGAAGAGCCTCTAAAGACCTCTTTATTCTGGATGATTTTTATTGAATTTTGTATAATCAGTAAACCATAAGAGATAGACAAAAACTTACTACACAAAAATGTAGATCAGGATAAAACACACAATTTATGTCATATACATATTTTTTGTGGAGTTGGCCGTTCTGGAGATATTTCTTGTTATTGGTTTCAGCTTTAAAAACTTACTTTTCTCACATAGGAGTTTCTCAACTCCTGTCCATACAAACAAAGGAACTTCAATCACATAGCAACCAGTTTTTGACCATCACTTTAACCTATGGTGCTCTCTTTTTTCGCTTCTATGTACAAGGAAGCAAGTAATAAGTCTAATTCTGCTAATTTTTCTAATTCATTTGTATCAGAACTAAGTATGTTGAACAATCAAAGCTGCCTGAGAGAGGAAGAGAGAAAATCTTAAGAAAGGAACAGATAAACCAATGGGTACGATGATATGTACCATAAAATATGACACGCTTGTCCGCGGAAGAGTTGGTCAGACGCGGCTGCAGAACGACAGCAGTGGTCGTGGTAGCGGTCATGGTGGTGGCGGCGGTGATGGTCAACAGCTTGACACAAACCTTATGTGGATGCGGTAGCACAGAGAGCCGACTGACCAACTGGCTATGGAATATTGTTTTATTTTTTTCTCCGATCCGTCCGGTTTGCTGGCAACCAACATACCGCTTTCATTCCAGAAATATCCTCTTTATAATTATTTTATGTGGAGAAAAATGTGCTAGCATGACGCCGAACAAAACAAATTTCGCGTTAGAAAACTAATGCATGGGTAGATTACGTGGAAAATCTGTGTGTTAAAAAAGACTGGACCGTTATAAAAGCTCCAGAATATATTAGCATATGTTCATCAGTTAGTTCGATTAATATACCTGAAGGACTTCTCCACAAATCCTACTGGTAAAAAAAATACTGGTTTCCGTCCAGTTGTTCTAATAGTTTGTATTATTATTATTATTATTATTATTATTATTATTATTACCTTCTCTACACGTACTATGTATATAGTCTTATAGAGAAAGTATTGTAGAGATTTCACCGGAAATATATATTTTGAGACCCCTGAGTCCAAAAATAAGCATTTTTATAAAAATGTCCGTGTGTGTTTGTCTGTCTGTCTGTCTGTCTGTCTGTCTGTCTGTCTGTCTGTCTGTCTGTCTGTGTGTGTGTCAGTGGGCAGCATAGCTCAAAAACGAAAAGTCCGTTAAAAACCAAACTTCGTATTTAGGGTTGGTATCATCCAAGGATGACACACGAAGATTTTAAAGAAAATCCCCCACCCCCACTACCCTTTACATGGAACTTCTTACGAATTTTTTGATTTTCTCAAAAATGGCTCTAACGATTTTGATTAAAATAATGTATATTAAAGATATATAAAATATATATCTTGAATTTTCTAGGAATAGCTTCAAGAGACTACTTTATTCTGGATGAATGTTATGGAATTTTGCATAACTGCTAAACCGTAAGAGATGGACAAAAACTTAAAACTTAAATAAATGTAGAGCACGTTAAAACACACAATTTATGCAATATACTTTTTTTTTTTTTTTTTTGTGGAGCTGATCGTTTTTGAGATATTCCTTGTTTTTGGTGGTGGTGGTGGTGGTGGTGGTGGTGGTGGTGGTGGTGGTGGTGGTGGTATTACAATTAATATTCTTTTCGAAACATTTTAACCCAGCTTCTCAATCATTTAGCGAAGTACATTTATAGACAAAGAGCTTGGTATGTAAAACGATAAATCAAATCATGAATTGGACCCAGGTCTAAGTGAGGGAGGTAAAAGCTTTACTTATATTAGACTTCGAAAGTCTGGCTTCCACAACTGTTTTTGTAGTCCAGAAGAGAATGCTGTCTATAAATTACACGCCAAACATTTTTCTTCGTCTTTTGATCCACTTCATGTTGAATGAAGCCCTCATTCCCACTGCACGCGCTGTCCGCTCTGAGTGCATTTCAGATTAAGCACACTTTTTCACTTCAATGAAATGAAAGCAAGTGATAAGGTAGGCTAGGAAACAGATGTGGTATTCAGGAAAGCAACACTAATTGAGAAACCATCAAGCGTTCGTGTGCCTGGCAACTTGCCTGCAGATCCATTAGGAACAGCATTTCATACTCCTCGCCGACACCACAGACCCAAATCTGGGGGCTGCCTCTGTGGTCTAGTGGTTAGCAGGCTGGCTTCCAAATCTTCCACTAGTTTTAGTCTTTTAATTAGATGCCTTAGTTATACCAATGATAAGAAAAATCACGCCCGCAAAATGTTGATACCGGAATTTCACCGGAAACTCCGTTTCAGGGTCCGTAAACAAAACTTTTAGAATAACGTGTGGGATGATTAAAAAACGTAAGCCCTTAAAATACCAAATTAGGTATTTAAGTTTAGTGTAATGGCTGTGCCGTGGCCGAGTGGTTAGACCGCCTTTCCTCCCACCTAGGAGAGATTTGTGGTGGCGTCTAGGCGGGTTTCCCCCGCCACTCATTCCACTAATTGCTCCATCATCACCTCTCCTATCTTCCATTTCGATTGTATTTTATTTCATCCCCTTTCTCACGCTCATTCCTGGTTCTCCATTCTGTGGTATGGTGCCGTTGGCTCCCCCACAGGCTTCTGACCCCTATAAGATCTATGGAGGGTTTCAATGATGAATACGGGGAAGTTAAGCCACGTTTGAAAAGAAAAAGTTTAGTGTCTATCACGAAGATTTCAATAAAATCCCACAATCCCAAACTATTCTTTATATGGAATATTTTTGACTGAAATGTCAAAATATTAAATATATTTGCAAGCTAAATAAAATATGTGAATTTTCTGTGAGCCTCAGAAGCCCTCTTTATTCTCCAACACTTTTGCTTAACTGAAAAACCGTAAGAGACATACAAAATCTAACTACACAACGCTCTTTAACTGCTGTGGTTCTCAGCGTCCCATTCTATACTGGGCGTGAAAGACCGCTTAATTTTGCTCAGAGGCCTCTCTATCAGGCTTGAGGTTCTATTACGTGCCGTAAAGCTATGACACGGGACCAACGGCTTTACTTCCCTTCCAAAGGAAGTCATGAAGAGGGTTTTTACGCCTCATCATCCTCCGCCGGCTTTGAACCCGCAAACTTGGTTATTTGAAGTTAGTATGGTAACCATTGCACCACAGAGGTCCACTCACAACATTGGATATATCGTTAAAACACACAGTGTATGTCCGATAATTTGTTATGGCATTAACCATTACAGAGACATTGTTTGTTAAAGGATTAAATGTTCTGATACCTACCTATACTTTTCTCAAATAGCTAGTCGTTCTCCACAATTTTTACATCTCGGCCAAGCAAATAGAACGAAATTTCAATACTATCACCTAGGCTCCGGCTTTTAAAAAATCGGATCTGTTCCACTAACATGACTCTCTACATCTCTGCAGCAAATTATTGTCAAAAAGCTAATGATTCTATTCACTTCGTGCTAATCGAGAAAAAATCTGATGTGTTCCATTCACATAACTTTCTCTATGCCTCTGCAAAAAATTATTGCTAAAAAGCTTATACTTCTATGTACTCCATGCTAATCGAGAAAAAAATCAGTAGAAATAGTCCTATTACTTGCTTCCTTGTAAGTAGAACCGAAATAAGGAAGTACCATAGGTTAAAGTCATAATCAAAAGTTGGTTGCTATGTGACTGAAGTTCCTTTCTTTGTATGGAATGGAATTGTTAAATTCCTGAGTGAGAAAAGTATGTTTTTTTAAATCTGAATCCAACAAACAAGGAATATCTCAAAAACGATCAACTCCACGAAGAAAATGTATATAAGATAAATTGTGTTTCAAAGTGCTCTAAATTCTTCGTGTTGTAAGTTTTTGTCTATCTCTCACGGCTTAACAGTTATGCAAAATTCCGTAAAATTCATCCAGATTAAAGTAGTCTTCAGAGGCTATTCCCAGAAAATTCAAGATATAACTTTTTTTCGTGTAAATATCTTTAATATACGAAATTCTAATCAAAATCGTTAGAGCCATTTTTGAGAAAATCAAAATTTTCGAAAAAAGTTTCATGTAAAGGGTAGTTTGGGGTAGGGGGATTTTTCTCAAAATCTTCGTGACGCATCCCTGGAAGATACCAAACTTAAATATCAAGTTTAGTATTTTACCGACTTTTCGTTTTTGAGTTATCGTGTTCACTGACACACGGACACACACGGACCTTTTTCTGACAATACTTTTTTTTGGATAGAGGGGACCCTAAAACATATATTTCCGGTGAAACCTCGATATCTAAATTTTTGGTGGAGTGCAGTACCTTCTCTATACACTATGTGCGTAGTACGTATAGAGAAAGTAAAAATAGCAGAAATAGTCTTATTACTTGCTTCCTTGTAAGCAGAAGCGAAATAAGGGAGTACCATAGGTTAAAGCGATAGCAAACAGCTGGTTGCTATGTCACTGAAGTTCCGTTGTTTGGATAGGAGTTGACAAATTCCAATATAAGAAAAGAATAAGTTTTTAAAGCTGAAACTAAAAACAAGGAATATCTCAAAAACGATCAACTCCACGAAAAAAATGTATATGACATGAATTGTGTGTTTTACCGTGATCTACATTTTTGTATAGTAAGTTTTGTCTATCTCTTACGGTTTACCAGATATGTAAAATTCAATAAAAATCATTCAGAATAAAGAGGTGTTCAGAGGCTATTCCCAGAAAATTCGAGATATGCGTTTAATTTTTATTTGGGATATAATGAGTTTTAATATACGGTTTTGATCAAAATCGTTAGGGCCATTTTTAAGAAAATACAAATTTTCGAAATTTTCGTGGTTTGTGGTGGGAGGACTTTTTTTTGAAAATCTTCGTGTCGCATCCTTGAAAGATACTAAACGTAAATACCAAGTTAGATATTTAACGGTATTTTCGTTTTAGGGCTATGCTGTCCACAGACATACAGACAGACAGACAGACAGACACACACACGGACATTTTTTTTTTAAAAATGTCTTTTTCGGGCCCAAGGGACTCCAAAACGTATATTTCCTGTGAAATCTCGACATAGAGTTTGTGGGTGGTTTGCAATAGCTTCTCTATCCCTATGTGCGTTGTACATATGGGGCTAGAGAAAAGTAAAAAATTGACTGTCACTTTAACTATTGTATATACTCATTCCCCTTTTATTATGAAATAATATCGTAATAACACTATTTCTGATAAAGCTTGTCTTGATAAGCATTGTAAGAATAGTTTACTGCAGAATAGCTGAGAAAGTCATGTAAGGACCGCCTTGGTGGTTTGGTGGTAGCGTGTCTGTCTCGCATTCAGGAGGTCGAGATTTCGAATACCGCTCATGATGAGTTGTGAGTTTTTGTTGTTTTTTCTTTTTTTTTTCTTTTTTCTTTTTTCTTTTTTACTTTTTTTACTTTCTCTAGTGTATAGAAAAGGTATTGTAATGTACCCAAAAATTCGATACTGAGATTTCACCGGAAATACATGTTTTAAGACACCCTGAATACAAAAAAAAGCATTTTTAGAAAAATATCCGTGTGTGTGTCTGTCTGTCTCTGTGTGTGTGTATGTGGGCAGAATAGCTCAAAAATGAAAAGACCGTTAATTACTAAAATTGGTATTTAAGTTCAGTATCTTCCAAGGATGCGACACGAAGGTTTTCAAGAAAATCTCCCCACCCGAAGCTGCCCTTCACACGGAAAAAGTTTCAAACATTTTGATTTTCTAAAAAATGGCTCTAACGATTTTGATTAAAATATTGTATATTAAAGATATATACCTGACAAACATTATGTATATCTTGAATTTTCTGGGAATAGCCTCTGAAGATTACTTTATTCGGGATGAATTTTAGGGTATTGTGTATAACTGGTAAACCGTAAGAGATAGACAAAAACTTACCACAAAGAAATTGTAAAGCACATTAAAACACACATGTTATGCAATTTACCTTTTTTTTTCGTGGAGCTGATCGTTTTGAGATATTCCTGCTTTTTGGTTTCAGCTTTGAAAAACATACTTTTCTCATACAGGAATTTGTCAACTCCTGTCCATACAAACAAAGGAACTTCAGTCACATGGCAACTAGCTTTTGACTATCACTTTAACCTATGGTACTCCCCTATTTCGCTTCTACTTACAAGGAAGCAGTAATAAGACTATTTCTGCTAGAAGCATAAGCTTTTTAGCGATAATTTGTTGCAGAGATGTAGAGAAAGACATATGAATGGAACACATCAGATTTTTATATTTCCTAATACACACGGAATAAGGGAGGGAACTTTATCCTTTGAGTGAAGTGGATGGCATACATCCATGTAATAAAAACAACCTTTATTTTATAGGCAACATTCAATAATTAGTGAACACTTGTATAAACCTAGAAGAGCATAAAGTTCTGGAGGCATCCAATACAAAACGATATCATAGCCTTCCAGAAACACAAATATTATTGCATATTTGCACAAACAACACATAGCACTTTTTTTGCAACCCGCTAATTAGAAGTCTGCAGCAATGCTCATTTATTAACAATGCGTAAACACTACGTTCCGCTAAACAAATTTTGATTGAAACACTGCCCTCAAGATACTATTATAAAATACATATGTGCATGGCTATCGAAAAACAAGTGTGTGGTTTCGAAATTAAATGTATGGTTCTACCTTGTGAAACTATTCTGTTCTTCTTTTATTTATTTCACTGGAAAACGTTTGTTCATTCTGATTGCGGTCAGGTTTGGTATACATTTCTTCATTATTTAGCAACAGAGCAAGCGTGGCTTGATAAGTGGTACTCTCCTTCGATCACACTTATCATTCTTCTCCACTTTACTCAAATTTTTACGTAAAACGTACTGAAGATCATGCTGGTTAGCTGCTGAGGCACTCCAAGTAGCTGCTTAGTTTGGTAAGCGTACCTTGTATGGTATTGTCTTTTTGTCACACTTATCATTAAGGTCCGGATGCTTAGGCATTTATTTTTATTAAAATAGGCAAGCATATAGGCACTAAAATAGTACAAATATATGTCTTGCTTCACGTTGTGTCGTTCCCCACTGTGTATACTAAGTGTGTCTATACTCCCCTACCAAACTCTTATAGCAGATCACTCCACGCACCTGTTGTGGCATCTGTTATGGTGGCTGCCCCGGCTCTGCTCAATCTGCAAGAAGTTTGACTCTCTTGGGGTGGAGAGACAATGGGGATCCGTTCAAATATTATAACACACTTTCACTGTAGTATATTCATTTATTCGTGACTAGAATCATTACCTATTTCGACAAGCCCTTTGCTTTACATGCCACTTTACTCTAATTTCTATAACTTCGACGGTTAAACTCTACTTTGTAGAATTAATAACTTAACATTACGTTGTTCACCTCAGACACATAAAGCAACCGAACTTAACCGAGAGTATGTGTGTGAGTGTGTCAAACTTGACAGTGATTGTCCCAAAAGTTTTTTGTTTTTTATTTTATTTATTTATTTATTTTTGCTGGCCCCGCCTCCGCCAGCCCTGGTGGCGATCATCCTCATTGCCTCCCCTACCATGCACTAACTACTCTAGTAGGATGCGTGGGAAGGTGGTAAGGTGAAGTCAGGTACCGCCAGAGCAAACCTGATGTTAGTGGGTGACTACTAAAAAGGTGCCTGCATACAAGGGAGTATGCAGGCAGAGTGGGTTTAGGTACAGGCCTTGGCAAGTAGCCCAGATCTGGAACCTATTTGTTAGTGGTGGTGTTACATGCTGAGGGCAGGATAATTGGGCTGGGCATCATGCTTAAAAATTAACTGTGGATTACATTACCTTATTGTGGCTGCAGCTGGAGAGGGAACTGCATTGTCATGTCACAGCGTTTGCTGCCCGTCCTGAAACACATACGTATCTTGAGTTAACATGTACAGTTTTATAGGATAGGGAATAGGAATAGACAACTTTATTTACATACATTTTATTTATTTATTTATTTATCAAGTTGTTCCTTATATAGTAAAATATGGTGTCATGGCTGCTTCATTTCCATTGGTCAGAAAGACCGCGAACTTGGCGTCTATGTATCCCATAATGCATTTCTCCTTATCCATAATGCATTATAAACATCATGGTTAATTGTTTTTCACAAACTCTGCACATCAGAACAGTACCATCGTATCTGAACCAAATTCGCGGACATAACCATGCAGTTTACTACTTAACTGTGCACTCACTTTCGGCATGATAAATATTGCAATAATCACGAAAACTGCAGATGGAATTGTTAATACAAGTTCAGTTTCAAACTAACAAATTCTACTTGCTGAGGCCTGAGTGCGTCTACTTTCTTTCAGAGATCGGGAAAACACGACTGTGTATTGCCTCAAAAAGAGGTGTGTGAGAAGAGCTTAAAGAGTTCGAAATACGCAATAACGAGATCTGGAGAAAAAGCTAACTTTGCAGAGCTGGCTTGAAAAGCGATGAGCTGACCATCGGGCGAGGGAGGTGAATAATACAAATCTTACAAAAGACACTTGCAAGCATTCATAGCTTTCTACACCCTCCACGTAATACTTTCTTTTGCTGGTGCACTCCAAAGTTATATTGTTCAAACACTTCTTGGAAATATATTTATTGCTGGAGAATAAGATTCTCAGCAAATATCTGTGTGAGGTGAATACATATTTTTAATTCGTACAACCATTATTTTTTGTTGTTTGATACAATCCATTCAAGTTTTTTTAATGTATTAAATATAAAGAAAATATATAATAACGAGTTAAAAAGGCTAAAAAATAAGCCGGTTAAATTTAAAATAGGCAACGGGAGCTAAAATAGGCAAAAAAGGCAAACTGAAAATTGCATATATCGTCCCCAAATGTGTGGATTTCATGTTTATCCCTAATAGGTCTTTCATATATACTCTCTAATTAAAAAAATTTTACCAAAAACGTACTGAAGACCACGTTGTGTCGTATCCTTAGATGATACTGAACTTAAATACCAAGTTTGGAATTTAACAGACTTTTCGTTTTTGTGCTATGTAGCCCACACACACACACACTGACAGAATGACATACGCACGGACATTTTTCTAAAACTGCTGTTTTCGGATACAGGAAGTGCCAAAACATGTACTTCCGGTGAAATGTCGGTTTCGAATTTTGGGTGTATATTTTCGTGATGCATCCTTGAAGGATTCTGATCTTAAGTACCAACTTTTAGTAAGCATTTGACACGACATTTCATTTTCTAATTATGTTGTTCACATTTATACAGATAGAAATATGGAAATGATACACACACCGATCTTTTTGTAACAAATGTTTTATTCGATTGAATTTTCTGGTGGATTGTAACAGTTCCAAAATAAAATAACTTATAGCTTAGCTGTGACAAATGAACCAATAAACCTTGGAACATGTTCCCAATATCTGGGTTTAAGATTATAAGAACCTCTTTGTAAAATATGTATTTTCGAAAACTAAACCGAGCAAGGTGGCGCCGCGCTAGCGTATGCGATTCGCATTCAGGAAGTTGAGGGTTAGATCCCCGTCGCCTGTACACTCTGACTTAGGGTTTTATCGTGTGATCCACTTGACCTTAGGCGAATGCTGGGATATTTCTTCTGCACGATTTTATTTTCTCATTCCCTTTCATGCCCTTTCCTTGTCATTAGTTTTCAGACACGGTTGCGACTTGGTAGTTACGCGCACACGGTGTTTCACTGGGACCTTCCCCTCCCCGACCAGTACATGTACAGAATCTTCTGAAGGTACGAAGCACAATAGAACACGTATTGCATTTGTTACATTCAGAAAATGTATTAATGCAATGTAATCCATTGCAATAGTTACCCATGCATGTAAATCATAAATAAAACTGATTTCATCTGCCACACTGTAAATTTATTCTTTTGTCCTGTGCCCATATATAGCACACACACGGTAGCGCACGGAACTTCTACCTCTCGCCTCTCCGCTCGCTTGTAAACAACATACAGGTATACTAGAAGTAAATTTAACCCCAAGACATGACCAGAGCCCACTTATCTTTCGAGAGTGCTTCTAAGCTCTTGGTGTACGGCAGCGCTGGCAGATGGCGCGGATGCAGGCACAGTATAAATGCTGTTCTCTGTATTGATGCACGTCGTTGCTGTCCTCGAAAGGGCGTACGTTTGGCGAGATGCAGAACATGTGGTGTTGTCGTCTACATGGAGGATACATTTTCAGCTACTGAATTAGGGACTTCCGCGCGTCTCTGTAGCCTGTCTATTTGATGCCTATGGCCTCCTGTGATTCCTTCGTTTTATTCGTTTTTTCTGACGAATGTTAGCGCAAAATAGATCTCTAAGGTCTTAGTGTGTGAAGAGTCCCCTTCCACCGTCTAGCTATCCTTTTACAAAATCAAGCCTCTAATAGCAGCAGGTGTTTCACAATATTATTTTAGCCTAAGATTATACAAATAACTGAGATAGTATCAGAAGTTCAACATCAAACTACGCCTCATTTAATTGACCCAGTTCAGAGAATCTGCTTTAATAAGAGGGCGTACTGGAGCGGAGAGAGTGAGTGAGTGATTTAAATAACTCAATATTCAGGAAGTTACGTAATGTATAAATGCTATGCTTCACAAACTTTCTGAAATGAGGCATTGGCGTTTCCTTGAATTATGCGGCAGCAAGTGCTTTATGTAATCCCGATGTTTAGGAGTTTATATTAAACTTTGGAGGAAATATTAAATATCAGAAAATTCTGAAGCCTTATGATATAAAGCAGAGTATAATGACAAGTCATTAAATCTCTACATTAAATTTACAGTTATATCTCTTATACAAATTAATATTTCCCTTTAAGTGAAGAAGAAATTTAGGTATTGTTGATTTTCACTGTTATTAACAATGGTTGGAAAGTTAATCACATTTGCAACAAATATGATGTGTACCATTCATGGCATATGTAATAAAATACTAAGCATTAAAGAGGAATTTTTTATTTATAACTTTAAAGGATATTAGTTCCTGTAACTTAAAGTATTTAGTATATTAAGATTAATACGAGGGCCTTTTTTTCAAGCTCCAATAGGTTATAAATAAAAGACAAGTTCATAGAAAACAATAACCATTTTACTAATAGTTTTATACACTTATGGATACTTTTCAACATATTCAGATATTTATCGTACCTGTGCACAAGCTTTGCAATACTCGCTTCAAAAAATGTTGCCGCCAATGTATTCAAATGAGCATTGACGTTGTTTTGAAGACCTTCGTACTTTACGAGAGTCATTCAAAACAAACGAAGAGGAATGCTGACTTCAGGAATTGTGTTGATCCATGACAACGCTCGTCCACACACTGCTGGCACAACCCATCGGCTCCTTGAACAATTTCAATGGGACATGTTCGATCATCCGTCGTACAGTCCTGACCTGGCACCCAGAGACTTTCACCTTTTCCCTGAGCTGAAGACGTGGCTAGGAGGGCAGCACTTTTAAACCAACGACAACAAATCTTTTTGAAATAAAATAATTGTTTTCTATGAACTTGTCTTTTATTTGTAGCCCATCGAAAGTTGGAAAAAAAAAAAAAACGGTCCTCGTATATTGATTTGAAATAATTTCCAATAGAATTTCCCATCAAAGAAGCACTTAAAATTAATATTTTACTTTAAATTAATATATATAAAGGATAATATTAACCATCTCTTCTGCAACAAAACTATGCTTACAAAAGCTTATCCCTCTATCTCCTTCAAGATAAACACTAGTAGAAATAATCTTAATAAGCGATAGTCAAATCCTTTTTTGAAAATATGATGTGATCCATTCACATGACTCTCTATATCTCTGTAACAAATTATTGTTAAAAAAAACCCTTATGCTTCTATCTACTTCATGTTAATCGGAATAAACATTAACAGAAATAATTTCTTGTAAGTAAAAGAGAAATAATGGAATACATTAGGCTACAGGATAGTCAAAACTTTTAAAAGCTGGTTGTTATGTGGATGAAATCGGTTTCCTTGCATTGCCAGGGCTTGACAAATTCTCGTATGTAAAAAATTAAGTATTTTAAAACTAAAACTAATAATAAGGACTATCTCAAAAATGGTCAACTTTACAAAAAAAAAAATCTGAGGCGTGCCATTTAAATGACTTTCTCTATATCCCTGCAACAAGTTATTCTTAAAAAGCATATACCTCTATTTACTTCACGCTTTTCAGAAAAAAATTAGCAGAAATAGTCCTATTACTTTCTTCCTTGTAAGTAGGAGCGAAATAAGGGACTACCATAGGTTAAAGTGATAGTCAAAAGCTGGTTGCTATGTGACTGAAGTTCCTTTGTTTGTATGGACACGAGTTCACAAAGTCCTGTATGAGAAAAGTATGTTTTTATAGCTGAAACCAAAAACAAGGAATATCTCAAAAGCAATCAACTCCACAAAAAATGTATATAACATAGATTGTGTGTTTTAAAGTGCTCTACATTTGCTGTGCGGTAAAATTTTGTCCATCTCTTACGGTTTAGCAGTTATGCAAAATTCCGTAAAATTCACCCATAATAAAGTAGTCTTCAGAGGCTATTCCCTGAAAATTCAAAATATACATTTTACTTGTAAGGAAATTATACGATATACGATATTTTAATCAAAATTGTTAGAAAAAAAGTCATTTTTATAAAATCAAAATTTTAGAAAAAAGTACCATGTAAAGGGTAGTTAGGGGTAGGGGGGATTTTTCTACAAATCTTCGTGTCGCATCCCTGGAAGACACTAAACTTAAATACCAAGTTTGGTATTTTACTGACTTTTCGTTTTTGAGCTATCGTGTTCACAGACACACGGACACAGTGACGCACTGACACACACACGGACCTTTTTCTGAAAATAATTTTTTTGGATACAGGGGACTCAAAACATTTATTTCCGGTGAAATCTCGGTATCGAATTTTTTGGTGAAGTGCAATACTTTCTGTATACACTATGTACATAGTGCGTATAGAGAAAGTAAAACTGCAAATGACATAAATTGTGCCTTTTAACGTCATCTACATTTTTTGTGCAGTAAGTTCTTACAGTTTACTAGTTTCGCAAAACTCAGCAAAAGTCATTCAGAATTAAGAGGTCTTTAGAGGCTATTCCCAGAAATTTCAAGACATACATTTTATTCGCCATATAAAATATCTTTTATATACGGTATTTTAATCAAAATCGTTAGAGCCATTTTTTTGAAAATAAAAAAATTCGGAAGTTGTGGGTGGGGGAATTTTTTTCAAAATCGTGTTGCAGCCCTGTAAAATATTAAACTTAAATACCAAGTTTGGAGACACACACGAACCTTTTTCTAAAAATTGTTTTTTTGGATACAGGGGATCCTAAAACATCTATTTGCGGTAAAATCTTGGTATAGAATTTTGGGTGGAATGCAATACTTTCTCTGTACACCTTGTACATAGTATGTGTAGAGAAAGTAAAATACGATAGTAATTAGAGAAAAATATGTGAATATAGCACACAGAGAGTTTTATAAAGCATGATATTGTTTCCAAGTGAAAACTCCGCAGACAGGCTTTTACTCAGAGTCATGACAAGTTCTACAGTGCATTTTCGGATCAAATTACACAAAAGTGGGAATGGCGTGTGCCACGTTTCCCATAGTTGCGACAAAAAACGGACACACTTTGATGTGTCTTGTTTGCAGTGCCAACCGCGCGGGGCAATGGAGCGCGACGAAGCGCACTGCCGCGAAGGTAAATAACAACGCTATGCGGGCTGCAATTGTCGCCGTGAAGCTCTTGTTGAACTATGCATGGGAATAACGACAGGCGCATTGACCGCAGATCGCACCACACGATATTCCGCAAAACCACCAGCCATTTACTAACCTCCCAACATTTTAGAAACCAGAGCCAACGTTTCATGGAAAAAAATAAAAAATTAAACATATGCAGATCAAAGATACACGCAACACAGAAATAACTGCTCTGTGTACCAACAAACAACTCTAACTACCTTAAAAAAAGGGACAGAGGCACTCAAAACTCCTAAATGCTAGAGTACACTGGAGTATGCTTCCTCTCAGAATTACTAAAAATCTCATGTGTTCCATTCAAATGACTTTCTCTATATTTCTGCAATAAATTATTTTTAAAAAGCTTATGCTTCTATTTACTTCCTGCTAATCGAGAAAAAATTAGCAGAAATAGTCTTATTGCTTGCCTACTTTTAAGTAGAAGAGAACTAAGGGAGTACCATAGGTTAAACTGATAGTCAAAAGCTGGTTGCTATGTGACTGAAGTTCCTTTGTTTGTACGGACAAGAGTTCACAAAGTCCTGTATGAGAAAAGTAAGTTTTTTGTAGCTGAAACCAAAAACAAGGAATATCTAAAAAACAATCAACTCCACGAAAAAATGTATATAACATAAATTGTGAGCTTTAAAGTGCTCTACACTTTTTGTGTGTTAAGTTTCTGTCTCTCTCTTACGGTTTAGCACTTATGCAAAATTCCATAAAATTCACTCAGAATAAAGTAGTCTTCAGAGACTATTCGCAGAAAATTCAAGATATACATTTTATTTGTCAGGTAAAGTATCTTTAATATACGATGTTTTAATCAAACCGTTAGAGCCATTTTTTAGAAAATAAAAATTTTCGAAAAAAGTTCTATTTAAAGGGTAGTTTGGGGTGAGGGGATTTTTCTCAAAATTTTTGTGTTGCATCCCTGGAAGATACTAAACTTAAATACCAAGTTTTGTATTTTACCGACTTTTCGTTTTTGAGTTATCGTGTTCACAGACACACGAACACACACATTCACACACACGAACCTTTTTGTGAAAATGCTTCTTTTTGGATATTGGGGACCCTAAAACATATATTTCCGGTGAAATCTGGGTATCGAATTTTTTGGTGGAGTGCAATACCTTCTCTATACACTATGTACATAGTACGTATAGAGAAAGTAAAAATAAGAAATTAAACATATGCAGATAAAAGATACACGCAACACAGAAATAACTGTTCTGTGCACCAACAAACAACTCCAACTACTTTAGAAAACAAGGGATAGAGACACTCAGAACTCCTAAATGCTAGAGTACGCTGGAGTATGCTTCCTCTCAGAATTACTAAAAACCATAATGCTGAGAAAGTTTATCTGCCTCATAATACGAATTGCTTTCCAAGAGCAGGGTTAAGAGTCTGAATACTCAGAACTGCATGAAAAATTTGCAATAGTATACAGTTAGGAATGTTTGTCGGTCTGAGTAGCTTAGTTAGGCGCTGGCTTTCTGAACTCAAGGCCTATACAAGAGCTGAATACGTACCTCAGACGGACACAATGGACGAACACCATAGCCTACTTGGGGGTGAAGCTTGACAATGGCGTTACTTTTGGGGAGCACATCAGGGAACTGGCCTCCTTGTACCCGATGCTGATGTCCACGATGCAGGTTCCCCTAAGTTGCTCCTTTTGAGGCCTCTCATAGTCCCCTTGTTAATCTACTACGCCTGTAGGATCTGGGGCAAGGCTGCTGTTGTTTCAGCGGGTACAGAATAGTCTACCATACCAGGAGGACGAGATTAGGCGTCGGGCAACAAAATTCAACGAAGAGTTGCCATTCCATCGGAGCGCCCTCGTTAGGTCTCTTGGGGATTACAATCCCATAAACCGCCGTTTCAGGCGATACCGGCTTTCCCGCATGGCTTACGGGCATCCCCGGTAACGAAGGAGCACCTCCAACAGCTGCTACGGCTAAGCTCCTTACAATCAATCCTTCAAGAGTTGCTTGTACATCAAAATTAAAACCCTAAAAAGCATACATTTTTGAAAATTATCACACCAGCGGTGCACAAGGGCCGTTGCACCATAATTGGCAACCGTTGAGGAGCAATACTTGCCTCTTCCTGTCACTCAACAACCCCATCTCTCACCCGCCATCCTGCAAACCCCACAATCCCGTCAGTAGGTGGTTAACTTCTCTCCGAGAACAGGGACACGTCTATCACACCTCGGACTGCCCTCAGCCTGCCAACTGCTCTGGTCTGGTCAACCTTTGTCATTCCTTATTTGTCAGTCTTCACGTGATCATTGCTCGGCACAAGGGTAGCGTCCTATGGTAACGCGAGCTGTGGAATGCAATCTTAATTTATCTGCGCCATCCTACAGTGTTAATAATTGTTGTATCCAGTGATATTGAAGAATATACAAGAACATCTTACCAGTGTATTATTTACAAGTATTATATTACCTGTAATGCATTATCTCCTTCGCGGCCACGACCCTGAGACGTAATAATAATACCTATTACAGTGAGTAATACTAAAAAGAATATCAATTAGCTCGCCACTGAAATAAATTTATCATACTGTATTTTGTACATTGAAATACAACTTGTTTGTATATGGACTTATATACACAAATCACGATACGGTAGTGCTTCTTTTGAGAATAAATAAGGGTATGTTAGTTTTGTATGGTCTATTCGTAGTGTTAGAAGTTTAAGTTGATATTTTCTGTGGAATTTGCTGCAGAGAGCCCTCTGGATTTGTTGACTATTTCATGTGGGTTGCTGGAAGACATCGGTCATTCTAATGACTTATCCATGTTGTTTTGAATTTGGTGCCTATGATGGACGCAAGGCCTCAATGAGGGGGTAGGCATGTGACAGAAACTAAATCTTTGTGTGATAGTTTTGGCTTTCTTATCAGCTTCCTCATACCACTTACACCCCTTTGAGAGGGTATACATATGGAGATAATTTCGTTACCCTGGTTTTCAAATTACGGTGTAGTATTTGTAAGTCTTGACCGTCTCCTTAGAGCGGTAGAAGCGCAAGTGAACGTGGGTTCGATTCCCGGTATCGACATGGGGATTTTTTCCTCGCTGGGAGACCTGGTCCGGGGTGCACTCAGCCCCCTGAGGTCCAATTGAGGAGAAGTAGTGGCTCCAGGTCATCAGGACCGCGTTTACCGCCCGAGGGGGTTCCAGGCACTAACCCCGTCTCGCACATGGACCGAGATGGGTGACGCAGCGGCCGGGCGGTAGGCAAAGGTTCCTTGTGAGTTGTCGTGCCATGGAGTTATTATTATCTATAAGCCTTGAAGCAAGTTTTCTATAGTCCCTGGGTATTATATATTGCCTTGGTGGAATCAGAAAGGATAATTATGTAGCAGGGCATGTCATATTGCATCAAGTTCACAGAAAAATGCTTATACATCGTTAGGAAGAATTTATTGCCAACTTAATACACGGCTCATTACATGAGCAGGTTTGTTTGGACACAACTGTACATTGCACGAGACAGGAAATGGTGCATATAGGTAGTCTATATATTTCCATTTTAACAGCAATCACATTGTTACGTATATCCGTTTCGCATCACGTAACTTCGCTGCTTTAAATGTTAATTTCACAGCCCACTGACTTTCTCTCTCTTCAGTAGCAGACGGTTCCATTTTATAATAAAATTCTAACTAATTCTAACAATTTCACGTTTAGTTACTGTTAACCCTTTAATAACTGCTGCACCATGTTTTATGTAACGGTTTTAAATTTTAAGAGCTTTTGTGTACTTCTCTAGAGCGTATAATAGATATGAGAAACATTGCAGTCCACACAAAACTTCGATGTCGAAATTTCACCTGAAACACGATGGCCACTCAACAATTCCTTAGAAAAAGACAGAAAATCAATTTATTTTTGGTAGATTTTTTATTTTGTTTTTCAACATAATCTTCTTTTACCTCGATACACCTTTCCCACCGTTTCTTTGTTTTAAATCCTCCAAAAAGTAGGATTTCGGAAGGTCCTCAAAATTTACATCTATTTGGGAGATAACCTCTTCGTAGTTTTCCGCCGAGACACTTTTTCAATTTTGGAAACAGAATAAGTCTCTGTAGCCCAAATCTGGTGAATACGTGGCTTCTGTAGTAACTATAAACTTAATTTTACAATTTTCGCCATCGAAACTACACAGGTGTGCACCCTTGCATTGTCTTAATGGAAAAGAATTTTCTTTACCAGATGAGGGCGCTTTTTCTTGATTTCTCCGTTCAACTAGTGCAATAACGATGCATAATACACTCGGTTTTTCGTTCTTTCTTTCTGCAAGTAATGTAGATGATTCCGCGTGCATCCCATAAAACCGAAGCCACCACTTTGTCTGCAGATTTCACCAACTTTGCCCTCTTCGGAGCCGGCTCGCTTTTAAAAACCCACTGTTTCGACTGTACTTTCGTCTCTGGAGTGTAGTAGTGTATCCATGTTTCATCCACTGTTATGTATCGGCGCAAAAACTAATCAGGATTGCGACGGAAAAATGCCAAAGCAGCTTCCGAATCGATCACACGATTGAGTTTATTCTCTATTGTGAGCAAACACAGCACCCTTCTTGCCGAGACCTTTGTCATGTTTAATTTGTGGTGCAAAATTGAGAACGCTGTACCTATGTGATATACCTCTGCTATTTCGCGACCTTTGATTCGTCGATCACTCGAAATCTAATCCTGGATTTTGTCAATTTCAGAGGAAGTCACCTCTACTGCAGATCCGGAACGATGTTCAACATTCGTGGATGTACGGTCACGGTTAAATTCATTTATCCAATTGTAAATTGTCGTAGATTCAGGAGCAGATGTGCCATGAAGTTCATTCAACTGGGTTTTTATCTCTTTCGGTGTTAAGGCTTTAATATAGAAGTGTTAATAACCGCACGAAACTCGTCCCCTCCATCTTTCTAAAGAAACACAGGATTGTTGATTCAATCGCCTATGGCAACGAAACCATGTGATGGATATAGCTGCAACTTTAACTGTCATTTAGTTAGACAACGGTTACTAAATGCCAACTTTTTTCGGGGTTACAAGTGTTATTTCTTGGATTTCCTAAGCACTTATTGAACGCCTCTAGTATATATATATATTAAGAAGTCCCCTGAAATCATAAACGACATTCAGAAAAAAGACTAGTTTTTGCACCTGTGTGTGGTGTCAGGGAAGAGCATAATTGAAAAATAAAAGTTGAGTTAAATGCCAAACTTAGTATTTAAGATCAATATCTTCCAAGGATTCCACTTGAAGATTATGACAATTATTATTAATATAAATAACAACAGTAATAATTCCTCCACACCAAATTACATATTACGAGGAATATTTTATGAAAATATTGATTTTCTAGAAATGGCTATCGATTTTGATTAAAATCACGTATTAAAGATATTTACATAGTAAATAAGAGGTGTATTTTGAAGTTTTTGGGAATACCCTATAAGAAATTATTTTGGAAAGAATTTTTGTATAATTTTATACAGTTGGCAGGCGTTAAACCAGGTTATTCCAACTCAGCTCGTCTGAGCGAGCGTATACGCGAGTACTCAGCCTCAAAACTCGAAAACATTACATATAAATTAAGGCAAAAAGATGACAGTTTACATATTTACGTCCAAATAAAACCATCAGATCTTCCTGTTGGACCTTTTAAGTAAAACATAGATAATCTTATGCCACAAAATTATGCAGTATGTATGTGTATGGACGTTTCATACATTTCATTAAATGTGACTGATAAGAAGGGAACTCAGAGAACGAATACGTTCAGAACGAAGCAAGGTGGCTTATCTTTCCTTGGACCCCGAGAATGAAGAAAAAAACATCTGGAAGTGTGATTACCCGCATGAGAAACTTTGGAATAGAATGCTCAAAGTAATAATAGATGACAAATAAAAATTTGCTTATACTAATAAAGTGTATGATTTACTATACCTTGAAATAATCAGTGTCAAGAAATGTCTACAGGGAACATGCACGGAATTTGCATTCTAAAGACTAACTTATATCACGACTCTGGGCTTCACAAGTAAGTTTCACAACCACCTTTTGTTTTAAGGAGCATGGGTGAAAGTTTGTGACAATACTAGCCAGTTTCGGCCAGTTAGAACGTTTGCTAAAACCAAATTATTTACTCTAGTGATTGATTTTGAGGTTATGTTGTGTTTAGAGTTTACGTAATGAAATGTAGAAGCGCAGAAATAATTAAATACCTGGAATGCTCACCAGTCTTTAATGACTTAGCTTTACAAAACTCTGATGTTTTCCATTCACATGACTTTCTCTACTTATCTGCAACAAAGTATTATTAAAAAGTTTATTCTTTTATTTACTTAATGCTAATCCAGAAACATTGGGAGTAAAAGACCTATTGCTTGCTTCCGCGTAAGTAGAAGGGAAATAAGAGAATGCACTAGGCTAGATCGATAATCAAATCTTTAAAAAGCTGGTTGCTATTGATTGAAGTACCTTTGTCTGTATGGACAAGAGTTGACAGAGTATAAGTATTTTAAAGCTGAAACTATAACAAGGAATATCTCAAAAACGGTGAACTCCACAAAAATAATTTATATAACATAAATTGTGTGTTTTAGCGAGCTCTACATTTTAGGTATGGTAAGTTTTCGTCTCTCTCTTACGGTTTACTAGTTATGCAAACTTCCGCAAAATTCATCCAGAATAAACATATTTTCAGAGGCTATTCCCAGGAAGTTGAAAATATATATTTTATTTGTCACAAAAATATCTTAAATATAAGAGGTTTTAATCAAAATCGTCGGAGCCAGTTTTCAGAAAATCAAAAATTTCGAAATGTTTTCCATGTAAAGGTAGTTGGGGGTGGGGGGATTTCTTGAAAATCTTCGTGTCATATCCGCATTTATGAGCTATGCCATCCACAGACGCACGCACGCTCACACACATACTCACCGACCTTTTCCCGAAAATCTGATGTGTTCCATTCACATGACTTTCTCTACATCTCTGCAACAAATTGTTGTTAAAAAGCTAATGCTTCCATTTACTTCATGCTAATCGAGAATAATAAGCATAAATTGTCTTAATACTTGCTTCCTTGTAAGTAGAAACAAAATAAAGGAGTACCACAGACACTCACACACACACACACACACACACACACACTCAGGGACCTTTTTCCAAAAATGCTTTTTCTGGATTCAGAGGGACCCAAAACATGTATTTCCGGTAAAATCTCGGAATCGAAGTTTTGGGAGGTTTACAATACCTTCGCTATAAAATATGTACATAGTACGTATAGAAAAAGTAAAATTGGATTTAGGGGGACCAAAAACATGTATTTCCGGTGAAATCTCGGTATTGAATTTTCGGGTGCAATACAATATTTTCTCTATACACTGTGTACATATTGTAGTGAAAGTAAAAAGCATTTTTAAAAAAAAATCTGATGTGTTACACTCACATGACTTTCTCTAGTTAATTTACAAACAAACTGCTTACGAAAGATAATCTTTCTCTAAACACTATGCTAGTTGCGTTAAACATTAGCAGAATTGTTAACTTAGTTCCTTATAAGCAGAATACACTAGGCTAAAATGATAGTCAAATGTTTTAAAAGCTGTCGTTATGCGATTGTCCATGCAAATAGCTTCTTTGCTTGACCAGGACCTATGGTACTTCCTTATTTCGCTTCTATTTACAAGAAAGGAAGCAACTCGAATATGTCTGCTAATGTTTTCTCGATTAGCATGAAGTAAAAAGAAGCATAATCAATAATTCGTTACAGAGATGCAGAGAAAGTCATGTGAATGGAACACATCAGATTTTTTTTCCAATAAATACGTAATATTGAACTAATACGAGGGTTTATGCTGATAACAGGAGGCATATACTTTCAAATTTTCCTGCCCGCAGCTATGTTTGTTCCAATTTCCTCACTCCAGTTTCCTTTGATTTGTCATTTTGATCGGCTAATTAGGTATGCGCAGCATTTAAAAACGTAAAAAGGTGTTTAATTAGCATTCCCACCCATTTATTTGCCGTTTCATATTAATTGGCGACGCTGATGGGGATAATTTTTCATTTGAAAAGAGTTCTGTTCTAAAAAGGTCAGTCGAATTTCTAAAAATATTCTTTTTTAACAAGCTAATAACCATACAAATATAACGATTCCTTATCCAACGTTTACTGTCCGTAAACAAGTTTAAGCAGGTAAATTCATAAAATTCTAAAGATAAATAGGCCGTTCGATAAGTCCTTAGAAAGGCCAGAAAATTGCTCTTGTATCGAAAATGTTTGTATTTAGTAACCGTCGTCTTTTATTAGATGACAAAGTTTCAGCTATATCCAACACGTGGTTTCGTTGCCGTAGGCGATTGAATCAACAATCTTGTGGTTAATTAGAAAGATGGAGAAAAATTAATTTCGTGCAGGTATTTAACTCTTCTATTTAAAAGGTCATTTAGATGTCTTGTAAATAGCTTTAAAATACGATATTTTAATGAAAATTGCGAGTGATTTTTGAGAAAAATATCGACAATTTATCCATACAAAACGTTGATTGGGGCGGATTGTCTTGAAAACATTCGTTTCGCATCCTTCGGAGATTCGTAATCGGCTTATCCTCCCCGTATTTGTAGAACTAACACTTCCCTAGGACTTACAAGCCAATGTCTAGGGGTCATAAGCCTATCGGGGAGCCAACGGCACGAAACCACCCTGTTACAAAGGTCGGCCAGGCATAAACATGAAGTGGGTGCTATGAAATGTACGCGAAATTGAAGATTGGAAAGATTATGAGCAATTGGTGGAATGGGTGACGGGGGAAACCGCACGACTCGGAGAAAACCCGACCAGACGCCGTTTCGTCCACCACGAACGCCATATGGGAGCGCTTGGGATCAAACTGGGCCGCCTGGATGGGAGGCAAGCGGTCTAACCACTCACCCACGGCGTCGCCTTCTTCGGATATACTAACTTTAAATACCATGCATACATTTTTTTTTCTCAGGTATCAAAACATATATTTCTGGTGAAATGTTGGTATCGAATACCTTCTATACATACAATTTATATATAGTACGTGCAGAGAAAGTGAAAATATGAAATGTCACACATCCAAACTACAGCAATGACTGCATTTTTACTTTCTCTACACGTACTATGTACATAATGTATATAGAAGGTATTGCATTCCTCCAACATTTCGAGATTTCACCAGAAATACATGTTTTAGAGTTCAGTGTATCCAAAAAACAGCATTTGCATAAAAAGGTCCATGTGTGTGTGTGTTTGTGTGTGTGTGTGTGTGTGTGTGTGTGTGTGTGTGTGTGAACACGATAACTCAAAAGCTACAAGTTGGTAAAATACCAAACATGGTATTTAAGGTTAGTATCTTCCAGGGATGCGTCACGAAGATTTTGAGAAAAATCCCTCCACCGCAAACTACCCTTTACATGGAAAAAAATTTTAAAAATCTGATGTGTTAATCTCACATGACTTTCTCTAGCCGTTCTACAAACTTCAAACATAAGATTCTTCTTCTTTCTGCACCTTGTTAATTGAGGTATTCAGCACAATGTTCTTATTACTTAGTTCATTATAAGTAGGAAGAAAATAAGGGAATACACTAGGCTAAATCGATGGTCAAATGTTTTAAAAGCTGTCGTTATGCGATTGTATTTTCTTGGCCAGGAGTAGAACAAAAGAAAAACGGACACTCCCGTCTGAGAAAAGTATAAGTACTTCACAACTGAAACTAATAACAATGAATACCTCGAAAACGGTAAGCTCCACGAAATAAATGTATATGACGTAAACTGCGTATTTTAACAAGGCCTACATTTGTAAGTTTTTGTCTATCTCTTACGGTTTATTAGTTATGCCAAATTAAGCAAAATTCATCAAGAATAAACAGGTCTTTAGAAGCTATTCCCAGAAATTTCAAGATATACATTTTATTTGTCAGGTAAATATCTTTAATATACGATACTTTAATCAAAATCGTTATAGCCATTTTTAAGAAAATCAAAATTTTCGAAAAAAGATCCAAGTAAAGGGTAGTTTGGGGTGGGGGTACTTTTCTCAAAATCTTCGTGTCGCATCTCTGGAAGATACTAAACTTAAATACCAAGTTTGGTATTTTAGCTACTTTTTGTTTTTGATGTTCACAGACACACGGACATACACACACACACATGGACCTTTTACTGGAAATGCTTTTTTTGGATTCAGGGTGTCCTAAAACATGTATTTCCGGTGAAATCTCGACATCAAATTTTTGCGTGGAATGCAATACTTCTCTATCCCTACGTACATTGTATATACGGGGCTAGAGAAAGTAAAAATTATGATTTTCTCTAAAATGTATATCTTGAATTTTCTGGGCAAGCCTCGAAGATCTCTTTATTCTGGATGAATTTTTCTGAGCTTTGAGTAACTGGTAAACCGTATGAGATACGGAAAAACTTACTGCACAAAAAATGTAGATCACGTAAAAACGCACAATTTATGTCATATGTTTCTTTTCGTGGAATTGAGCATTTCTGATATATTCCTTGCTATTTGTTCCAGATTCAAAATACTTTAACTTTTCTCACACGAAAGTCGTAAACTCCTGGCTGTGCATAGAAATGGATTTTAACCACAGGGCAATGTACTTTTAAAGTATTTGACTCTTGTTTTAGCCTAGTGTATTCCTTTATTTTCCTTCTACTTACTAGGAAGCAAGTAATTAAGGTACTTTCTGCTAATTCTATCTCGATTATCATAAAGTAGACAGAAAAAAAATTTTATAACAGTAATTTATTACAGCGACGTAGAGAAAGTCATGTGAATGGAACACATTGGATTTTTAAACTCGATAATGATTTTATGTGTCACTGTTGACATCAAAATCCGGCTCCTGCTCATTGCACGCGTTAGTCAAAAATGGAAATAAATTTACTACTTCCACTATTACACATGAATAGTAGGAGTAGTAATTTCATTACTTTCTCTATACGTACTATGTACATAGTGTATAGAGAAGGTATTGCATTGCACCCAAAATTTTGTACCGAGATTTCACCGGAAATATATGTTTTGAGACCCCCTGAATCCAAAAAAAAAAAAAAACACTTTTAGAAACATTTCCGCGTGTGTGTGTCTGTCTGTGTGTATGTCTGTGTCCGTAAACAGCATATCTCAAAAAAGAAAAGACCGTTAAAAACCACACTTGGTATTTAAGTTTGGTATCTTCCAAGGATGCTACACGAAGATTTTCAAGAAAATCCCCTACCCCAAACTACCCTTTACGTGGAACTATTTTCGAAAATTTTGATTTTCTAAAAAATGGCTCTAACTATTTTGATTAAACGCCCGTATGTTACTGACATTTACATACCAAATAAAATTATTATCTTGAATTTTCTGGGAATAGCCTCTGAAGACCTCTTTATTCTGGATGAATTTTGCCGAATTTTGCTTAACTGCTAAGCTTACTACACAGAAGATGTAGAGCATGTTAAAACACACAATTTATGTTATATAATAGAACACATAGATGTTTTACTTTCTCTACACGCACAATTTACATAGTGTATACAGAAGGTAATGCACTCCACCAAAAAATTCTATACCGAGATTTCACCGTAAATATATGTTTTAGGGTCACCTGTATCCAAAAAAAGTATTTTCACAAAAAGGTCCGTGTGTGTGTATGTGTGTGTGTGTGTGTGTGTGTGTGTGTGTGTGTGTGTGTGTGTGTGTGTGGGGTTCCATGTGTCCGTGTGTCTGTGAACACGATAACTCAAAAACGAAAAGTCGGTAAAATACCACACTTGGTATTTAAGTTTAGTGTCTTCCGGGGATGCGACACGAAGATTTTGGGAAAAATCCCCCACTTCAAACTACTTTTTTCATGGAACTTTTTTCGAAAATTTTGATGTTCTAAAAAATGGCTGACGATTTTGATTAAAATATCGTATATTAAAGATATTTACCTGACAAATAAAATGTATACTTTGAATTTTCTGGGAATAACCTCTGAAAACTACTTTATTCTGAGTGAATTTTATGGAATTTTGCATAAGTGCTAAACCGTAAGAGAGAGACAAAAACTTACCGCACAAAAAGTGTAGAGCACATTAAAATACACAATTTATGTTGCATACATTTTTTCGTGGAGTTGATTGTTTTTGAGATATTCCTTGTTTTTGGTTTAAGCTATAAAAACTTATTTTTTTCTCATGCAAGATTTTGTAAACTCGTGTCCATACAAACAAAGGAACTTCAGTCACATAGGAACCAGCTTTTGACTATCACTTTAACCGATGGTACTCCCTTATTTCGCTTCTACTTACAAGGAAGCAAGAAATAAGACTGTTTCTGCTAATTTTTTCTGATTAGTATGAAGTAAATAGAAGGATAAGCTTTTTAAGAATAATTTGTTGCAGAGATGTAGAGAAAGTCATGTGAATGGTACACATCAGATTTTTTTTAGTTATAGCAACAGTATTTATAGGTTATGTATAACCTTGAGGGCAAATATCTTTTTGAGAAGCTACAGTAATTACCAATTTATTATCAGCTACCCCTTATTTAGGTATTGATCTAGTACAATGAGTCTGAGGTGGATTTGCTGTAGATAATGCAACCTTAAATCGATTCTTTACATTTCATTTTTGTGCTTCCGTATTTAAAAGATAAACTCTTCAACTTCCATTCCGTTATTTACTCTGCTTCTCGTGTTTCGCATTCTCGGCTCCAGGAAGCATGTGATAAAGTGATTAAGTTTGCTCTTTTCCCTCGCAATAATTAAGAGCATGCTGTAACTACGGCATTCTCTGTTATTCTCGCATTACAGTTTCGGTATGTGTGATGTAATTTCCGTTAGTTGCCCATAGCTGTTGTACATAACATGGCAACCTATTCAGATTTACTAATACACAGCTACACACTCACATTCATTTGTTATTATTGTCGCGGAATTGAATCTGCGCACGAGAACATGTTTAAATTATACATCGCTTTGCAAGCACCCAACATAGTTTAAAACGGTTTATAAAATGGAAGTACTTCACTTGCGATCGTAATAATAATGTCCGTTTAGAATGTTATTGGTTGTGTGGGGAGAGAGAATCATGTTGATAGGCAAATGTTAATGATAGTTCGCATCAATAAACTGCAGCGGATAAATGTGCGGTTATGGGTGTTGGTAGTTAGAGGGTCATTTCTGGGTCACGGGGTCATGGCATCTACCCTCAGTGAACTAGAGCATCGCTTTAAAACGTGTTAACAAAACTCGGTCTCTATGGTCGAGTGGTCATCGAGCTGACCTCTCATGCGGAGGTCCCGGGTTCGATTCCGAGCTGGGGCTCGGATTTTTTTTAGCCAGAATTATTCTCTATCCCCATAGAGTCTGGAAGTATGTATGTGAGAGTGAATGTCTGTGTGTGTTTGAGGAAAACAAAATTGATTTAAACCAAACGTAAAAGAACCTATAGACGAGATGTTTTAAGTGCAAAGGCCCCGATATGACCTTAGATGTTAAAGGGGGCAATATAAATAAATAAAAATCTGATGTGTACCATTCACATGACTTTCTCTATATCCCTGCAACAAATTATTCTTAAAAAGCTTATACTTCTATTTACTTTATGCTAATCAGAAAAAATGAGCAGAAATAGTCTTATTACTTGCTTCCTTGTAAGTAGAAGCGAAATAAGGGGCTACCATAGGTTAAAATGATAGACAAAAGCTGGTTGCTATGTAAATGAAGTTCCTTTGTTTATATGTATAAGATTTGACAAGTTCCTGTACGAGAAAAGTATAAGTTTTTCATAGTAGAAACCAAAAATAAGGAATGTCTCAAAAAGGATGAACTTACGAAAAAATGATTATGACATAAATTGTGTGTTTTAACGTGCTCTACATTTCTCGTTTAGTAAGTTTTTGTCCATCTCTTACAGTTTAGCAGTTATTCAAAATTCAGTAAAATTCATCCGGAATAAACTACTCTTCAGAGGCTATTCCCAAAAATTCAAAATATACATTTTATTTGTCAGGTAAATATCTTTATACGAAATTTTAATCAAAATCGTTAGAGCCATTTTTGAGAAAATAAAAATTTTCGAAAAAAGTTCCATGCAAAGGGTAGTTGGGGGTGGGGGGATTTTTCTCAAAATCTTTGTGTCGCATCCCTTGAAGGTGCTAAACTTAAATACCAAGTTTGGTATTTTACCGACTTTTCGTTTTTGAGTTATGGTGTTCACAGACACACTGACATACGGACACACACACACACACGGACCTTTTTATGAAAATACTTTTTTTGGATATTGTGGACCCTAAAACATATATTTCCGGTGAGATCTCGGTATCGAATTTTTTGGTGGAGTGCAATACTTTCTCTATACACTATGTACTTTCCGGTGAGATCTCGGTATCGAATTTTTTGGTGGAGTGCAATACTTTCTCTATACACTATGTACATAGTGCGTATGGAGAAAGTAAAAAGTTATTTGTATTATAAGTGGCTTAAATAGACTATGATTTGCGAGTGGAATATTTAGTACACGAGCGCGTAAGCCACGTGTAATATATAATGCTATATCCTATCTTAATATTAACTGAAATAATATTAAGTTTGTTAATATTAATATTATTAGAGTCGTCATTACGAGATATTAAATGTTAATCGTAATGTAAGTAGTGTTTTGTTCGTCTTTGCATAAACCAGTCGGAATATAGAGTTTAATTTTTTTTTTTTTTAGCTTAACGTCCTTTGACCTGGTTGGTCATATCGGACAATTTCAAATGATCTCGGGGTCCTTGGAGCTTAAAGTTACTCAACATTCGTATTCTCAGGATAAAACCCCGAAAAAAACCTTATCCGGGTAACTCACCCTACGCGAGATTGGAACTCACGACCTTTGAATGTGCGGCAGGCACTTTACCACCACACTCCCCAAGGCGGGTGGTTTTATATTATGCTAAAAAATCTGATGTGTTCCATTCACATGACTTTCCCTACAACCCTGCAACAAATTATAGTTAAAAAGCTTATGCTAATATTTACTTCATCCAATCGAGAAATAATAAGCAGAAATAGTCTTATTACTTGCTTCCTTGCAAGTAGAAGCGAAATAAGGGAGTACCATAGGTTAAAGTGAAAGCCAAAAGCTGGTTGCTATGTGACTGATGTTCCTTTGTTTGTATGGACAGGAGTTGACAAATTCCCGTAAGAGAAAAGTATAAGTTTTTCAAGACTCAAACCAAAAACAAGGAATATCTCAAAAGCGATCAACTGCAAGAAAATGTGTATAACATAAATTGTGTGTTTTAATGTACTTTACATTTTTTGTGTGGTAAGTTTTTGTCTATCTCTTACGGTTTCGTAGTTATGTAAAATTCCTCAAGAATAAAGTAGTCTTCAGAGGCTATTCCCAGAGAATTTAAGATATACATTTTATTTGTCAGGTAAATATCTGTAATATAAAATGTTTTAATCAAAATCGTTAGAGCCATTGTTTAGAAAACCAAATTTTTCGAAAAAAGTTCCATGTAAAGGGTAATTGGGGATGGGGGGAGTTTCTTGAACATCTTTGTGTCGCATCCTTGGAAGATACCAAACCTAAATACCAAATTTAGTTTTTAACGGACTTTACGTTTTTGAGCTATACTGTCAACAGACACACAGACACACATGGACCTTTTTTAAAAATGTTTTTTTTTTTGGATGCAGGGGGACCCAAAACATGTATTTCCGGTGAAATCTTGGTATCGAATTTTAGGGTGGAATACAATACCTTCTCAATACACTATGTACATAGTTCGTATAGAGAAAGTAAAATTTTGTACTTATTTTGTTACCCTGCAAGTCGAAGGGCTTACATAAAAAGGAATTTTCGTTATTTAAGGGGACACGGCACTTTAAAGTGGTAAAAAATAATATTTTTTGTTCTATACACTATTAAAACCTCTAGTATTTCTAGTTTTATAAAATGAATACTTTTGAAGATTTTAATCAATTAAAATATAATTTAAATGCTAGTCTGCATTTCTTTAAAATCTGTTATGCAGTGCCCCTTTTTAGAACATTGAATCTTTAAATTCAGTTTCCTCAAAACAGCATTTTTGGATACTTACGTAGCTTTTTAAGAAACTATGAGAGCTGAAAAGCTGAAATTTTCAGCACATATACACAACACATGGTTAAGCTTTCTGAACCACAATCTTGGTGTTATAGTGTATATTGACCATATCAAGAAAGCCACAACGTTGTAAATTTTCCACATTTTTACTTTTTTGAATTTGCAAATATATATTTTTGTAATTTCTTCTGAAATTTTATCATAGCTAAATAATTGAGGTTTAGAGGATAGCTGATTATATTAAGAACAAGCATAAAAAGTGTGGTTATGTATTGCAAGCATTATCAGAGAAAAAGATACATGAATTCACATGTTTTAAGACTAATTTTGATTACTTTTCCTCTTTATTACAATTTATAGACTCAACCAAATAAGTTATTAATGCAAAAAATCAACTTGAAATGATTTCCACGATTAATAGGCTAATTATGCAGATTTCTGGAAAAACAATTGAATACTTTAAGAGCAGTGATAATTCAACTCACTTAAGGTGTAATTTCTGTATGTTCAGACTACCTTGTCCCCTTAAAGAATGATGAGCTGCCAAAGGAGTTAAATAATTTGCAATTTCAGGATAAAATAGAAACTCATTTTTGTTAATTCCTAGGATACATGAAATGTATACATGAAATCTATTGGATAGGATAAAACAACCTTTATATCCAAACACTAAAAACAAATGGCATATTTACAACCACTTGTGCAATGTTTTCGTTAGTCATACTAAAAGCTAATGGAACGAAAAACGAATAGCCAAGACAATCTCAAAATTACCTAATAGTTGGTTAATTATAAAGGTTGGGACTTATGTGCCTGCGAAGTTTATAAGTAGCCAAAGAAGTATGGCATCTCAAAATAATTTGAGATCTCCCATTAACCTGCCGAGAAAAACGCGATTTGGTTGAAGAATTCAGTGCCGTGCCGGCATGTTGCCGGGGTGACTCAGTGGTCAGAGTAACTGGACGGAAACCAGGAGAAACGGGGTTCAAATCAGTCTGATTCTACCTCTCCAACCTCATGTCCTATACACGGCTGGTGTAAAAGAAACAATTAACATTAAATGACCGAATTAAGTTGCTCAAATATAAATCGTCATTGAGGTATGTCATCTCAAAAACAATTTGAGATATTCTTAAGGTTTGCCGGAAAAAACGCGAGATAGCTGGAGAATTTAATGTCGTGCCGGCATGTTGCCGTAGTGGCTCAGTGGTCAGAGAAACTGGACGGAAACTAGAAGATCCTGGGTTCAAATTCCAGCTGTGGCATTGAATTTTTCTGCTAATCTCCCCAATCTCAAAATATTTTCATTTCTTTCTTTCAGTATGTAACAATACATACTTTTTAAATTATCGCATGCGTTTTAAATGAGTATCCTGAAGATAATTCTAGAAATCATAACACTTTTAGAAGCTGACACCATAGCTCTGTCGGTAGAACACCTGCTGCTTTGCGAGGGGTTCTGGGTTCAATTCATGGCTAGGGTGAACATTTTTCCCAGCCGAGTATATTCCCTATTCCCTCAGAGTATGTAAACAAGAATAAAAGTGTTAAAATGTATGATCATGAATATAAAAAAATCTGAAAAAAAAAAACAACAGATGAAAACAGAAACCCAATGACAACAATACATGCACCATTGCTAATAGAGTAATGTGTTCAAAAGTCGCCAATATGATCCGGGTATAAATGGAACAGATTTGGACTCATTACTTTCTCTACAGTTACTGTGTACATAGTGTATAGAGAAGGTATTGCAATCCACCCAAAACTTCGATACCCAGGTTTCACCGGAAATACAGGTTTTGGGACCTCCTGAATCCAAAAAAAAGAATATTTAGAAAAAGGTCCGTGTATGTCTGTGTGTCTGTGATACACAGCTCAAAAACGAAAAGACCGTAAAATACCAAACTTCATATGTTTTCAAGAAAATCTCCCAACCCTCAACTACCTTTTACGAGGAAAAAAAAATCGTAAATTTTGATTTTCTCAAAAATGGATCTAACGGTTTTTACTAAAATATGGATGAAAATATGAATGAATTTTACTGAATTTTGCATAACTGCTAAACCGTAAGAGATGGACAAAGACTTACAACACCAAAAATGTAGAGCACGTTAAAACACATAATTTATGTTACCCATACAGATTTTTTTCGTTGAGTAGATCATTTTTGAGATATTCCTTGCTTTCGGTTTCAACTTTAAAAAACTTATTCTTTTCTTCTAAAGAAATTTGGCCACTCCAGTACATACAAACAAAGAAGCATCAGTCACATTTGACTATTGCTTTAACCTATGGAACTCCCTTATTTCGCTTCTACTTACAAGAAAGCAAATGATAAGACAAATTCTGCTGATTACTTTCTCTACATGTACTATGTACATAGTGTATAGACAAGATATTGTAATGCACCCAAAAACGGATACCGAGATTTCACCGGAAATACATGTTTTGGGTCTCCCTGAATACAAAAAAAAAAAAAAACATTTTGTCTGTCTGTGGACAGCAACCAGCTTTTGACCATCACCTTAACCTATGGTACTCCCTTATTTCATTTCTACGTACAACAAAGCAAATAATAAGACTATTTCTGCTAATTTTTTCTCCATTAGCATGAAGTAAATAGAAGCATAAACTTATTAACAATAAATAGTTTGTTACAAAGATGTAGAGAAAGTCTTGTGGATGTAACACATCAGATTTTTGTATACACTCGAATAACATATCTCCTTGTTTCACTGAGCGAAGCCCTTATCTCTATGAAATTATGTTCTACTCTCACGTCATTGTATGCTGTGATATATTTGCTCTCTTCGAAGCACCTTCATCATATTCATTTAAGACCTACGGCTATGACAGTTATGTATTTGAGCCATTTCACACGAAAACAATAACGTACTTCATCTCTCATTAAATTACTGAAAAATACACTAACAAAGCATATTAGGTTTAATTTATTCATGCTGCAGCTAATGGACAAACGAAATTTAGCATTCGTTACGCTTATTCATGTAATGTTAATGTACGAGGGCGGTTTTTTTTTTCAACCTCCGACAGGCTATAAATAAAAAAAAAGTTCATAGAAAACAATTAATTATGTTGTTACTAAAAGTTCTGTACGCTTATGTTTACTTTTCAACATAATCACCGAAAAGATGATACATTTATCGTACCTATGCACAAGCTTTGCAATACCTGCTTCAAAAAATGTTGTCACCAATGATTTCAAATGAACATTGACGTTGTTTTGAAGATCTTCGTTGGTTTGAAAGTGCTGCCCTCCTAGCTACGTCTTCAGTTCAGGGAAAAGGTGAAAGTTGCTGGGTGCCAGCTCAGAACTGTAAGGCGGATGATGGAAAATGTCCCATTGAAATTGTTCAAGGAGCCGATGGGTTGTGCCAGCAGTGTGTGGACGAGCGCTGTCATGGATCAACACAATTCCTGAAGTCAGCATTCCTCTTCGTTTGTTTTGAATGGCTCTCCGCAGACGTCGTAAAGTACGAAGATCTTCAAAACAACGTCAATGCTCATTTGAAATAATTGGCGGCAACTTTTTGAAGCGTGTATTGCAAAGCTTGTGCACATGTACGATAAATATCTCAATCTTTTCGGTGATTATAAAGAAAAGTAACCATAACAGTACCAAATTTTTAGTAATAAAATAATTGTTTTCTATGAACTTGTCTTTATTTATAGCCTATCGGAAGATAGGTTAGAAACATGTCCGTGTGTCTGTGTGTGTGTGTGTGTACCAGTGGGCAGCATAGCTAAAAAACGAAAGGACTGTTAAAAACAAAACTTGGTATTTAGGTTCTGTATCTTTCAAAGTTGCGTCATGAAGATTTTCAAGAAAATCCCCCCACCCCCAACTACCCTTAACATGGAACTTTTTTCGAAAAATGGCTCTAACGATTTTAATTAAAATGTCATACATTAAAAATATTTACACAACAAAAAAATGTCTATCTTGAATTTTCTGGGAATAGCCTCTGAAGACTACTTTATTTCTGGATGAGTTTTACGGAATTTTGCATAACTGCTAAACCGAAAGAGATGGACAAAAACTTAACATACACAAAATGTAGAGCACATTAAAATACACAATTTATGTTGTATATATTTTTTGTGGAGTTTATGTTTTTGAGATATTCCTTGTTTTTAGTTTCCAGCTTTGAAAAACTTATACTTTTCTCATACAGGGATTTGTCAACTCGTGTCCATACAAACAAAGGAAGTTCAGTTACATAGCAACCAGCTTTTGACTGTCACTTTAACCTATGGTACTCCCATATTTTCTACTTACAGAGAAGCAAGGTATTTCTGCTAATTTTTTCTCAATTAACATGAAGTAAATAGAAGCTTAAGATTTTTAACAGTAATTTGTTGCAGAGATGTAGAGACAGACAGATTTTTCAATATGTGTACTATAACATAAAATATACTTATAAATCATTGCTTTTACTAAGTTCTTAAATCTCGTAACGATACAAAAGTAAGTTGTACGCCTGCAGGTACCTGTGTTGTGGGATTAATAAAGCTTAGCGTTCAAAGCAGTTGCCATTTAAAGCATGGCGGTTGGAAGTGCACTTCAAAGCTGACGACACAAAGAATCTGATACTTACATCCTTGTGTGTGCTGTTTTATTGCTGAATGCACCCAATAGGGAGGAAGGTAAAGAACAATGGACTTGTTTCAGCAGCGACAAGAGCTGTATGCAAACACAAGTCTCCATTCTCCAACTTAGCATGGGAGTAACTCAAGTGAGTTTTATTCATTGTTTGCTTCGCTGCCTAGAAAACATTTCAGTTCCCTCTTAAAGTATGACGAGCAACCAAATACCTTTAGTAAACGGCGATATTGTTAAGGGAATACAGAAGTGTTGTTTTAGCGATTTTGGTCAAAAAATTTAGATTTTTGCTACTTTTAGCCCATGTGTGCATATATAGATATTATATAATACACTTCTCTTCAAGACCTTGGCGCTGTATTCCTTTTTACTTTCTCTATACGTACTATGTACATAGTGTATAGAGAAGGTATTGCACTCCACCAAAAAATTCGATACCGAGATTTCACCGGAAATATATGTTTTAGGGTCCCCAATATCCAAAAAAAAAAAAAACATTTTCACAAAAAGGCCCGTGTGTGTCCGTGTGTCTGTGAACACGATAACTCAAAAACGAAAGGTCGGTAAAATACCAAACTTGGTATTAAATGTATTATCTTCTAGGGATGCTACACCAAGATTTTGAGAAAATTCCCCCCACCCCCAACTACCCTTTACATGGAACTTTTTTCGAAAATTTTGATTTTCTCAAAAATGGCTCTAAGGAATTTGATTAAAATTTCGTATATTAAAGATATTTACCTGACAAACAAAATGTATATCTTGAATTCTCTGGGAATAGCCTCTGAAGAGTAGTTTATTCTGAATGAATTTTACGGAATTTTGCATAACTGCTAAACCGTAAGAGATGGACAAACACTTACTACACAAAAAATGTAGAGCACAAAAAAACACACAATTTATGTTACATACATTTTTTTCGTGGAGTTCGTCGTTTTTGAGACATTCCTTATTTTTGGTTTCTGCTATGAAAAACTTATATTTTTCTCATACAGGAACTAGTCAACTACGATCCATATAAACAAAGGAACTTCATTGACATAGCAACCAGCTTTTGACTATCACTTTAACCTATGGTAGTCCCTTATTTCGCTCCTACTTACAAGGAAGCAAGTAATAAGACTATTTCTGCTAGTTTTTTTCTGATTAGTATGAAGTAAATAGAAGTATAAGCTTTTTAAGAATTATTTGTTGCAGGGATATAGAGAAAGTCATGTGATTGGAACACATCAGATTTTTTATTTTTCCTCTCTCTTTTGTTTTAATGATAATGATAATTTATTTCACCCTTTGGCATACATACAATGCAATAGGTTTCGTCAGCAAGTCATTAAAATGCATTATTATTTAAATAGTCTTGTATGTTGTAAAAATTAAGTTACTTAATTCTGTTTTTACACTAATTTTAAAAGAATTTGCATTTGCAATTTGTCTTATATTTAAAGGTAGTTTATTATACAATTTCACTCCAAGATAGAGATGAGAAACCGAAATTTAGGAGGTACCATGTTATTTCTACACCTTGAATAATGGTTATGTATATCAGAAAAATCTGATGTGTTCCATTCACATGACTTTCTCTACATCTCTGCAATAACTTATTGTTAAAAAGCTTCTATTTACTTCCTTATAATGGAGAAAAACTTAGCAGAAATAGTCTTATTACTTGCTTCCTTGTAAGCAGAAGCGAAATAAGGGACTACCATAGATTAAAGTGATAGTCAAAAGCTGGTTGTTATGTGACTGAAGTTCCTTTGTTTGTATGGACACGAGTTCACAAAGTCCTGTATGAGAAAAGTATGTTTTTTATAGCTGAAACCAAAAACAAGGAATATCTCAAAAACAATCAACTCCTCGAAAAAATGTATATAATTGTTGATCACATTAAACCACCTAATTTATGTCATATACGTTTTTTTCGTGGAATTGACCATTTCTGAGACATTATTATTTGTTTCAGATTCAAAATACTTAACTTTTCTCACAGGGAGAGTTGTAAACTCCTGGCCCTGCATAGAAACGGAGTTCAACCACATGGCAACCAGCTTTTAAAAGATTTGACTATCGCTTTAGCCTAGTGTATTCCCTTACTTTCCTTGTACTTACAAGAGAGAAAGTAGTTAGACATTTTCTGCTAATGTTTATCTAGATTTATCATAAAATGGATAGAAGAATATACTTTTTAACAATAGTTTTTTACAGTGATTTAGGGAAAGTCATGTAAATGGAACGCATCTGATTCTTATACTTCACTAACTTTTGCATGTCTACAGTGAAGTTTAGATTCTAGGCGGGCTTAACTGTAATACACTGTCAAATCGTCATGAGATGTTGAATATGGATCACTCCTTAAACCGTGATACAAAGTCTAAGACCAGTTTATATTAACCATCAAAGTAGTACCATTTAAGCATGCGTCAAAACAACAGAGAATTCATTTTCCGCTATGTCACGGGTCGAATCGATTGGCACTGAACACGAGCTATATACGGGAGTGCCAGCAAATTTGGGATGGATGTGTTAGCGATTTTCTATACCAGATATCCTCAGGGGCTTGAGGCCCCAGATGAAGTATGTAACGACTGATGTCAAAGATCAATTCAGCTGAGAACATAAACCGTGAAATAGGCTACATCTCTGAGGATGTTCGGGAGTGAAAGAAAGTTTGTCAGGAGGCGTTACGAGTTAATAGAAAAAAAAAAAGTTTTCTTTGACATGCTATAATGAGGATGAAAATATTAGCGTCACAAATTTGGTCACGAAATGTTGCATGGATCTCGCCTTTTAGCCGTGAGTGTCTCGAAATACCACTCAGAAATTAATATTCTACATTAGAACCTGAAAAATCTGTGATGTTCCATTCACATAACTTTTTCTACATCTCTACAAAAAAATTGTTGTTAAAAAGCTTACGCTTCTATTTATTTCATGCTAGTCGACAAAAACTTAGCAGAAATAGTCTTATTACTTGCTTCCTTGTAAGTAGGGAGTACCATAGGTTAAAGTGATAGGCAAAAGCTGGTTGCTATGTGACTGAAGTTCCTTTGTTCGATTGGATAGGAGTTGACAAATTCCTGTATGAGAAAAGTTAAGTTTTTCAAAGCTGAAAACAAAAACAAGAAATATCTCAAAAACGATCAAGGCCACTAAAAAAATGCATACAGCATAAATCGTGTGCCTTAATGTGCTCTACATTTTTTGTCCATCTCTTACGGTTTAGCATTTTGCAAAATTCCATAAAATTCGCCCAGAATAAAGTAGTCTTCAGAGGCTATTCCCAGTAAATTCAAAATATACATTTTATTTGTCAGGTAAATATCTTTAACATACATTTTAATCAAAATCTTTAGACCTATTTTTAAGAAAATCTAAATTTTTGGAAAAAAGTTCCATGTAAATGATAGTCAAAATCTTCGTGTCGCATCCCTGGAAAATACTAAACTTAAACACCAATTTTGGTATTTTACCGACTTTTCGTTCTTGAGTTATCGTGTTCACAGATACACCGACACACAGACACACAAACACACACATATACACACGGACCTTTTTCTGAAAATACTTTTTTGGATACAAGGAACCCTAAATCACATATTTCCGGTTAAATCTCGGTATTGAATTTTTTGGTGGAGTGCAATACCTTCTCTATACACTTTGTACATAGTAGAAAGTAAAAATTAGCATAAATGGTCCTTTTACTTGATTTCTTGTAAGTGAAAGGGAAGTAAAGTGATAGTCAAACCTTTTAAAACCTGGTTGCTAAGTGATTTAAGTTCCTCTGTTTGTATGGCCAGGAGTTGACAAAGTCCCGTATGAGAAAACTATAAGTATTTCAAAGCCAAAACCATTAACAAGGAATATCTCAAACACTGTTAATGAAATACCTTCTTCTATACACCATGTGCATAGTATGTGTAGAGAAAGTAAAAATGACAGTGACAGCGAGGAAGGCGAAGAGACAGCGTAATGTAATGATAATGTGATTATTCATTGGTACTCTATGAAATAAATATCCGTGTGTGTGTAACGCGAGTTTACTTGGAGAAAATGTGACAACGTTGCTTTCTGTGTCACTTTATAGCAGCCTTTGATGCCGAAATGTTAACTTCCGTAGACTCTCTTACCGAAGCGAATTTGAGAGAAGCCGCAATCGACACTATTACAATAATCTCAGCAATGCAAACAAGAGTAGTTCATCTCCTCTAATGGTAAGATACTTGATGCTTGTCTCCTTTCTGTTAATGTTTATCCTCTCTCACATTTCAAGTGCCGACATCAAAGTCCTCTTATCTTATCCTACTCATCAGGTCTTACCCATTTCTACCTTCTATCAAGTGATCTTCCGCCCGTATGCAAATATTTGCATACTTACAATTCCTCACACTCTCAGCAGCGGTCGATGCAAGAAACTATCAGGCAGATTTTAGGGGGCGTTACGTGCTAGGTAAATCAAGCACCCACATTTTACTGCGCTCTATGTTAACCAAAATTAGTACACTTGTCAAATATGCACATTTTCTTTTCATTCATATTCTTGAATCCACAAAATTGTTACTTTCTCTAGCCTCGTATGTACAATGTACATAGTGGTTAGATAAGGTTTTGTATTCCACCCAAAAATTCGATATTGAGATTTCACCGGAAATACACGTCTTAGGACCCCCTGAATAAAAAAAAATGAAAGCATTATCAGAAAAAGGTCCCTGTGTGTGTCTGTGTCAGTGTCTGTGAACAGCATAGCTCAAAAACAAAAAGACGATTAAATACTAAACTTGGTATTTAAGTTTGATATCTTCCAGGGATGCGACACGAAGATTTAAAAAAAAAAATCCACCACCCCTAACCACTCTTATATGAAAAAAAAATCGAAAATTTTGTTTTTCTTAAACATAGCTATAGCAATTTTGATTAAAATACCATATATTAAAGCCATTTCCTTCTTAAGTTTTCAGTCGAAAGTGTTCTCAAACTTCCTTTTCGTCTTTCTTTTGTTTGAATACTGGAAAGCAGAGAAAACCAAATTTCAATTGTTTCACATAGCGACCAGCTTTTAAAAAAAAATGTGTTCCATTCACATGACTTTCTCTACTTCTGTGTAACAAATTATTGTTAGTAAGATTATTCTTCTATTGTCTTCATGCTGATCGAGAACAAATTAGCAGAAATAGTCTTATTACATACTTCCTTGTAAGTAGAAGCGAAATAAGGGAGCATCATAGGTTAAAGTGAAGGCAAAAGCTGGTTACTAGGTGACAGAAGCTCCTTTGTTTGTATGGACACGAGTTGACAAATTCCTGTATGAGAAAAGTACAAGTTTTTCAAAGCTGAAACCAAAAACAAGGAATATCTCAAAAACGATCAACTCCTCGAAAAAAATTATGTAACATAAATTGTGTGTTTTAATGTGCTCTACATTTTTGTTTGGTAAGTTTTTGTCCATTTCTTACGGTTTAGCAGTTATGCAAAATTCATCCAGAATAAAGTAGTCTTCAGAGGCTATTCCCAGAAAATTCAAGATATATATTTGTCAGGTAAATTGTTTGTCTTGAAAATCTTCGTGTCGCATCCTTGGAATATACCAAACTTAAATACCAAGTTATGCGCGCGCACGCACACGCACACGCACACACACGGAACTTTTCCCAAAAATGCTTTTATTGGATTCAGGGGGACCCAAAGCCTGTATTTCCGGTGAAATCTAGTATCGAATTTTTGGGTGCATTACAATACTTTCTCTATACACTATGTACATAGTACGTAGAGAAAGTAGAAATTGGCATTCACTTTAACCTAGTGCATTTCTTTATTTCCCTTCTTGCAAGTAAAAAGACCAACTCTACTAACGTTTATCTCAATTAGCATGGTATAGATAAAAGAATAATCTTTTGTAAAACGGTCTGTTTGTGGAACAGTAGAGAAGGTCAAAGGAATGGAACACATCAGATGTTTTTACTTTCTCTACACGTACTATGTACATAGTGTATAGAGAAGGTATTGCACTCCACCCAAAAATTCGATACCGAGGTTTCACCGGAAACATATGTTTTAGGGTCCCCTTTATCTAAAAAAAAAGCATTTTCAGAAAAAGATCCGTGTGTGTGTCCGTGAACACGATAACTCAAAAACCAAAAGTCGGTAAAATACCAAACTTGGTGTTTAGGTTTAGTATCTTCCAGGGATGCAACACGGAGATTTTGAGAAAAGTTCCCCCACCCTTAACTTACCTTTACATGGAACTTTTTTCGAAAATTTTGATTTTCTAAAAAAATGGCTCTAACGATTTTTATTAAAATGTTTTATATTAAAGATATTTGCTTGACAAATAAAATGTATATCTTGAATTTTCTGGGAATAGCCTCTGAAGAGTAGTTTATTCTGGATGAATTTTACTGAATTTTGAATAACTGCTAAACCGTAAGAAATGGACAAAAACTTACTATACAAAAATATAGAGCACGTTAAAACACACAATTTATGTTATATACATTTTTTTCGTGGAGTTCTTAGTTTTTAAGACATTCCTTATTTTTGGTTTCTGCTATGAAAAACTTATACTTTTCTCATACAGGAACTTGTCAAATCTTATACATATAAACAAAGGAACTTCATTTAAATAGCAACCAGTTTAATCTATCATTTTAACCTATGGTAGTCCCTTATTTTGCTCCTACTTACAAGGAAGCAAGTAATAAAACTATTTCTGCTAATTTTTTTCTGATTAGCATAAAGTAAATAGAAGTTTTTTTAAGAATAATTTGTTGCAGGGATATAGAGAAAGTCATGTGAATGGTACACATCAGATTCTTTAGAAAACTGCGCCAAATATGTACTTTGTAATCTGTATTTACAATAAATCTCTTGTTTATGATCAGTGCAATGCAATATTTCACAATACATTGATAAATTAAGAGGTCTCGATTTGCGAGATTAGCTCTTGACGTCTGTATCCCTGGCTTCTATCTTACTGACTGCGTCGCGGAAGTTTTTAAAAATTTTCATATATTTAGAAAAGTTGAAGATTAATGTTTTATAACATTTTAAGCTGTCCGTCACCATGGGAATGGCAGATTTCCTTATCCCACATTTCGTGAAATACGTATTAACAATACATTTTTACATGTTCATAATAATTAAAATTAATACTTTTGTATAATTTACATGAAAAGGTTCTTATAAATAGCTGGCATTTCTGAAACAAATATTTGTTTCATTTTCTATTGACTTGATTTATTTAATATTAAATCCTGCGTCACATTCCACAAATGTCACTTTTGCTCTTACATTAAGGTTGATTTTTTGCTGTGGTTGGGATATTCTGATGAGCCGTGACATGAACTACAATTTTTCCAATCAGCTACCATACACAGTAGTGTAAATAATTGTCATGTGTTTCTGCAATTATTCGCCGGATATTTGCGCTCCATGGACGGAGAAATCGGCTCCTGCGTCATTAATAACTTGCAAATGCGTCCAATGGTATGTTTGGGGTAGCAGGAAGAATATTTGATATCAGCTTTGCGCAGAATAGAGAGAATATGTTTAAATGCTTTGACCAATGCGATTGTATCGACCACAAAAGCTCTGAGGGAGTACGATGCATTTAGAATGCACATGCCACCATAGACCAGGGATGTCAAAACCCGCTTTTATCTAGTCTTTCATCTTTTCGGGCTAGTGCACATAACTTTATAATCTCAAGCACAAAGTTAGAGTCAGGTAAGTCTCTGGGAGCATGTACAGTCGAGTGCACGGAAACTGGCTGATGCTATCGATTTCTTCTGATTTTTATTTTTGGCAGAAATATCCCATTATGTGTTGCTTAACATCCCTGGGTGAGCTCATGTCCTATATGTTTTAACTCAATTCTGACAGAGACACTTATACATGCCATTAGTACAGGAACAAAAGTCAGGTCTAGGTGAGTGGCGAAAGGGGAGGAGTGCGGAAATACTTCCATTGAGAAGCACGATGCAAGCTTCGCAACGACTGTCGACACCAGCCCCTGGATGAGTCCGTCTCGTATTGGTTTGATATTAAGAGTCTTCCCTGAATTAACCTAGGAACACGTCCGTTTCAAACTAGGGGGAAAAGGAAAATGAGGGAGAAAGATAAACGAACTAGTTTACTATAACTAGTTAAAGGGTAGGAGCTAGATGAGGCAGAGGTGGTTAAGTGCTTCCTAACGAACAGAAACAACTGCGACTTATATCGACACGAATCTATGCACTCAACTGTATAAAATACATATGATGTTCAGACTAAAGAATTGAAAACATAATAACTCTATTTGAACAGCATAATAAACACAAAATAATTGCGTTAGTTATCGTGTAACTGTATTAATTTAATTGTTTCACCTCGAGGTTATATCGTGACGGTTTTCTGCATGCTTTGATGCTTCCATAATTTCGCCAAAGAACTTCTGCTATCGTCTCGATACCTGGCCCCCTGGTCGGAATCTACCACTTGAAGCTCCACCGTTACATTCTTCACTCGCATACTCATATTTTTCTCAACTGATGCTGCATTTTCGACACCTAATTTCGCGAGGCAACAGCATCGGATAGGTGGTTAGTTACCAAATACTATAAAGAATAACTGGAGCAATAAGAGTGTGTTACCTGTCTGAAGAATGAATACACACGGCCACGAGTCGAAGCTTGCGTAAACACAAACAAATAAGCGGTATTACGTCATCACTCCCGGTGCATCCCCTGTACAGTTTGGCAATACTGGAATGCAGCATTGAGTATTTTACAGTGAACGGGTTGGAATCAAGTGAAAACGCAAACACCACCGCACGTAGAAAAAATTAGAAAATTAATATTCATTAGTGATAAAGAAAACAGCAAGTTTAGCTTGTGTATTGTTTAGTTTATTCCTGTTCACGTGCGCTTTGCTTATGTTTTGATGATCAGGCTCTACTCCTCTATATTGTAGCCTTCTCTGGTCGTTCTAAACAGCTCCATGCTACACCAGCGACCTCCCCTAATAACTGCATTCTTTCGTCAGACAGGTAGTAAATGTTGGTGGTAAAACATTAAGCGAGTCCTTCACTCGAGCGTTTTAAGGGCCATAATTAGAGTTTACGTATGTTATGAATACAATTTTGATTTTTCTAAAATACCAGACGTTATAATGTAGTAAAAGCTGTGACCTTATAAACTTCCGGAGTTTACTTTGCCACCTTCACATCACAAAAGCATCTGTAAGATAGTTTCTGTATTTCTGTTTATGCAGCCTTACGGCTGTTACATAAGCTATTCTTCTGCAAAACTGAAAAGTAAATTGGAAGATAATTGATATTAAAAATACAGAAAGGATTGAAAATGCATGAATACATAAAGAATACCATACTAAAGTCTTTTGGGAAAAAGGAGAATTAAAGTTAGAATATTAATAGATAAACGGCACCGTGTCCGGGAATTTACACCACCCGCCTCTCATTATGCGACCCGTGTTCGATACCAGGTACCGCATGAGAGAATTGTGGTGGACGAAGCAATGTATGGACAGGTTTCTCCGGGTTCCGCCGCCATTCTTTACACCAATACCTCCATAAACGTCTTTCATTGATTTCATCGTCGTTTATATCATCTACTTCCTCGCGTTAATACGAGGAGGCATTGGGCTGATCATCCGTCCCAGTTTCTCTCTGATCCAGAGTCTCTGCTCCTCAATCTGACTCCAAGCGCTGGCTTTTAAGTTCTGGGGTGTAGGTCCTTCACACGAAGACGGTAAATAGATATATATAGTAAGATATTGATAGAAAAGATAATCTTAGCAATACAGGAGAGAAAAGCTCCTTGAGTACATGCTAGGGAATCAAAACAAGTCTGGGGGAGAGAAAAGTACATAAACTGGACTAGAAGGATTTACATTCATTACATTTCGAAAACCGTTCCATGCAAAGGGCTGTTTGAGACCAGAATTTTCCTGCAAAATCTTCATGACGCTTCCTTGGAAGCTACAAAACCTAAATATCTAATTAATGTACTTTATTTAATGTACTTTTCATTTTTACTTTCTCTATACGTACTATGTACATTCGATACCGAGATATCACCGGAAATACATGTTTTGAGACCACCTGAACAAAAAAAAAGCATTTTTAGAAAAATATCCGTGTGTGTGCCTGTGGGCAGCATAGCTCAAAAACGAAAAGACCATTAAATACCAAACTTGGTGTTTAGTTCAGCATCTTCCAAGGATGCAAAACGACGATTTTCAATAAAATCCCCCACCCCAACTACTCTTCACTTGGAAAAATGTCCGAAAATTTTGATTTTTTAAAAAATGGCTATAACGATTTTGGTACAAATATTATATATTAAAGATATATACTTAACAAATAATACGTATATCTTGAATTTTCTGGGCAGAGCCTCTGAAGACTACTTTATTCTGGATGAATTTTGTGTAACTGGTGAACCGTAAGAGATAGACAAAAACTTACCATGCAAAAAATGTAGAGCACATTAAAAGGCAATTTATGTTATATAATTTTTTTTCGTGGAGTTGATCGTTTTTTAGATATTCCTTGTTTTTGTTTCAGCCTTAAAAAACTTAAACTTTTCTCATACAGGAGTTTGTCAACTCCTGTCCAAACAAACAAAGGAACTTCAGTCACATAGCAACCATCTTTTGCTATCACTTTAACCTATTTTACTCCCATATTTTGCTTCTACTTACAGGGAAGAAAGTAATAAGACTATTTCTGCTAATTTTTTCTAACTTAGCATGAAATAAATAGAAGAATAAACTTTTTAACAAAAACTTGTTGCAGAGATATAGAGAAAGTCATGTGAAGTGATTGCATCAGATTTTTTACTTTATCTACACATACTATGTATATAGTAAGGTATTGTATTCCACACATATACATGTTTTGTTACACCCCCTGAATCTAAAAAAAGCATTTTTAGAAAAATGTCCGTCTGTCTGAGTCAATTTTTGGATATCCTTTTTCTTTACTTTTCTCTTTAGTTTCTTTTTGTCATATATAACTTATACCAGAAATGTGCAGTAAACGTTTGTGTCGTAATTTTAACAATTTGGCACCAATAAGGATCCTATCATTTTTAAATTCTCAGTACAGTAGGTAAAGTAAATATTATATTCCAACCAAAATTCGAAATTGAGATTTTACAGGAAATAATGTTTTTAAGGACCCCTAATTTAATGAAATAATTTTTAAAAACGCTCAATGTATATGTGGGTCTGTGGACAAAAAATATGTGCTTCGTTCGAATGAGCTTCTGTATATCTCTGTAATAAATTATTCTTATAAGTCAAGATAAGCATTAGTAGAAACGGCCTTTTTAATTAGTTCCTTATAAGTAGAAAGGAAAAAATCTGACGTGTTCCATTCTGATGACGTTCTCTACATCTCTGCAACAAATTATTGTTAAAAAGACGATTGTTCTATTTACTTGATGCTATCGAAAAAAAAAAAAATAGAAGAAATAGTCTTATTACTTGCTAATTTGTATGTAGAAGCGAAATAAGGCAATACCAGAGGTTTAAGTGATAGTCAAAAGCTGGTTGCTAAGTTACTGAAGTTCCTTTGTTTGTATGGACAGGAGTTAACAAAGTCATGTGTGAAAAAAGTATAATTTTTACTTTCTCTAGCCCCGTATGTACAATGTACATTGGGATAGAGAATTGCATTCCACCCAAAAATTTGATACCAAGATTTCACCGGAAATAAATGTTTTAGGGTTCCCTGTATCCAAAATAAAAGCATTTATTTTTATTTTGGATATAGGGGACCCTAAAACAAATATTTTCGGTGAAATCTCGTTATCGAATTTTTGGAGTGCAACACCTTCTCTATACAATATACACACACATACATATACATATATATATATATATATATATATATATATATATATATATATTCTTAAATAAATATTCAGAAATATTCTTATTACTTGCTTCCTTGTAAGTAGAAGCGAAGTAAGGGAGTACCATAGGTTAAAGTGATAGTCAAAAGCTGGTTGCTATGTCCATGAAGTTCCTTGGATTGTATGAACACGAGTTCACAAAGGCATGTATGAGGAAACTATAACTTTTTTATAGCTGATACCAAAAACAAGGAATATCTCAAAAACAATCAACTCCACAAAATGTATATAACATTAATTGTGTGTTTTAAAGTGCTCTACATTTGTTGTGTGGTAAGTTTTTGTCCATCTCTTATGGTTTATCAGTTATGGAAAATTCCGTAAAAGTGATCCATAATAAAGTAGTCTTCAGAGGCTATTCCCAGAAAATTCAAAATATACATTTTATTTTTCAGGTAAATATCTTTAATGTACGATATCTTAATCAAAATCGTTTGAGGCATTTTTTAGAAAATCAAAATGTTCGAAAAAAGTTCCATGTAAGAAAGGGTAGTTTGGAGTGGGGTATTTTTCTCAAAATATTCGTGTCGCGTCCCTGGAAGATATAAAATTAAATACCAAGTTTGGTATTTTACCGACTTTTCGTTTTTGAGATACTGTGTTCACAGACACATGGACACACTCGGACCTTTTTCTGAAAATAATTTTTTTTGGATACAAGGGCCCTAAATCATATATATCCGGTGAAATCTCGGTATCAATTTTTTGGTGGAATGCAATACCTTCTCTATACACTATGTACGTATAGAGAAAGTAGGCTAAACCAACAGTTAAATGTTTTTAAATGTGGTTGCTATGAGATTAAAGCCCATTTCTTTGCGTGGCCAGGAGTTGACAAGTTCCCGTATGAGAAAAATAAATATTTTAAAACTGAAACCAATAACAAGGAATATCACGAAAACTTCAACCCACAAAAAAATAAATAAATAAATATATTATGTGACATCAATTGTGTATTTTAACACATGTACATCTTCTGTGTAGTAAGTTTTGTCTCTCTTTTACGGTTTATAGTTATGCAAAATCCAGACTAATTCATCCAGAATAAAAAGGTTCTCAGAGGCTATTCCCAGAAAATTTAAGATTTATGTTTTATTCATCGTGTAAATATGTTTAATTTCCGCTATTTTAATCAACATCGTTACAACATTTTTTTTTAGAAAATCAACATTTTCTAGACGGCTCGCGTTTGATCCCAAGCGACCGCATATGAGATTTGTGTTGGACGAAGTGGCACAGGGGCGGTTTTTCTCCGGGTTCTCTGGTTTCCCACGCCTCACATCCCAACGGTGCTCAATCTTCATTCATGTATCATCAGTGACATCGTCTGCGGTGCCATAGAACTAAAATTAAATACACAGGACCTTTTTCTAATTTTTTTATATAGGGGACCCTAAAACGTCTATTTCCGGTGAAATCTCGGTATCAATTTTTGGGCGGAATGCAATAATTCCTCTATACACCTTGAACTATGTACGTGTAAAGAGTGTAAACATGGTACAACGAGCTCGTTTTGAATTTTGGTGGCCTCAACCGAATTTTTTTCTTTAAATAATTGCCTTCCCTTTGTAGGACTTACATCTGAAGTTGAGGAGCAGGAAAATTCTGGATCATAACATATCTAGGATGTATTATCAGCAAGCGGCCTTTATGGCGGCGAAGAAGAAAATGAAATGCGGTGATGAAAGGTATGATAGGATAGTTCGCGGATCAAGTTCTCGAACCACGCATTTGCCTAGCGACCGAGGAAAACAAGGTGGACTTAACGAGTTTTTAAAATGCGACTAAAATGGAATGGTATATAATCTTGTATATAAATCAGAACCTTTCTCCCACGGCGCCTATACAATGCCCTTCAAGAGATAAATTAAACTATGAGCGACAGGTAGAAAGCGTGGCCGAAATACTTTCATTACCGTCAGGATTAACCTGTTCCTATTTGTAAACAGAAGATTTCTGAGCGCATTAATGTTCCTACGCTATGTGAAAGGAGTTTCATCTCAACAACTTTTTTCTGGGAGTCAGTACTGCTTTGTCCACTTGACAGTTCTTTCATTATGTGCATTTGTTGTGTTGCATCATCTCCATATTTTATGTAATCTTACAAATCCCACACTGCACACACTTAATGGTTCTTCGTTTTCGTTTCCTGGATCTAATGGCCGGATTGACCTCATTCGCCCTTTGAAGGCCAGTATCTAATATTGGAAACTAACAACCATGTTTTGAGCCATCTTGAAATTCAAAATTTATTTTGTTTCATAATAAAATAATTGAATTCTAAACTTTAATAAAATATACAGCTTTTCCCGTTTGGCGAACATTACCTATCAAGTAATTGAAGTTATAGATGGGTAAGTGCATGCTTATTCATTTTATGTAGGTTTGAAAATGTCCTTTTAAAGGTTTAGTAACTAAATTATAAAGTTATTAAGGGATGTTTACCTTTCACTAGGCACCCCCCGATATTATTTTCTCGATTTTTTTCCCAACGTGTTTCTCGGTTTCTCCCTTCGACCGGTGCAATAACGATGCATATAAGTCTCCATTTATCTTTCTTCTATTCTGCAAATAATACATGTAAGTTATTCCGCGTGCATCCCCTCTCCCAAAGAAAAATACCTTTGCTTTCTTTGCAGCCTTTAAAACCAACTCGCCAGGATTGCAAGGGAAAAGTGCCAAACCATCTTGCGGATCTATCCCACGATTGCGTTTATACTCCATTGAGTGCAAAAGTGGCATCCATCTCGTCGATACCTTTGTCAGACTTAATTCTTGGTGCAAATTTGAGAACACTGTACCATATGGTATGCTTGTGGCCTCTACTATTTCGCGAACTTTGATTCGTCGAGCTCTTAAAACCATATCCTGGCTTTTGTCAACAATTTTGGAGGAAGTCATTTCTATTGAACGTCCGAAACAATGTCCATGTGTGGATATACGGCCACGTTTAAATTCACTTATCCAATTGTAAATTGTTGTAAACGCAGGATCAGATGTGCCATGAACTTCAACTTAGCTTTTAAATCGGTATTAAGCCTTCTATTTAAAAGTGTTTAATCACCGCACGAACCTCGTTTTTTCCCATCTTTCCAAATAAACACAAGATTGTTGATTCCATCACCTATGGCAACGGAACCAAGTAATGGATTTAACTGAAACATTAACTGCCATCTAGTAAGAGATGACAGTTACTAATACAAACTTTTTTCGATGCTACAAATGCAATTTCTTGGATTTTCTAAGGAATGAACGCCCGTCATATTATTATTAATGAATACGTATTAAAATTCTCCGTAATAATTAAATCTATGAGTTGTGCACCTGAAAATTAGAATCTCTTGCACTCAAGCATTACTTAAGTGTGGAAGCCAGAGAGTGGTTCATTCGTTGCAAGGGTTACTCATCAATGTATGGATAGCTCCAGCAGCAGATCGGGTCTTCGACCTAGTAACTGTTAAAGACTTCTGCGCGTTCTGCGCATATCTGCCTGCAACATATAGCCTCCTGTTGTTACTTCAATTCATTCATTCCTCCTGGAGGGGGCAGCCGTAACAGATCTGTGTAAGTAGGTCACAGAGCGCGAAATATTTCTCTTTGAAGTACCTATATCTACCCAAGCGTTACCTTACCGAGGGAGTACATACAAAGGCTAAACTGCAATCGACAAAAAAACTTCTTTCAGAAGCGCCTTTCTTGGTTAATAATATGTGTCAACATTCGGCTGAAGCTCTATAGGAACTCAATAAACACTTATTCTTCCATCTACGTTATATTATTCGAGATAAACTTTACCAGAAAATTGTCTTATTACTTGCTTCCTTGTGTGAATAAGGGAAATAATAGAATACACTAGGCTAGAGCAATAGTAAAATCTTTTAATACTTGATTGCTATGGGCTTGAAATTCGTTTCTTTGCATGAACAGGGGTTGACAATTTCCTGTATGAGCAAAGTTTATTTGAAAAAACTGAGACTAATAACAAGAAATATCTCGGAAATGGTCAACTCCATGAAAAAAAGTAGGACACATTGTGTTTTAACCAGGTTTGTACAATAAGTTTTGTCTGTCTCTTGCGGACCAGTTATGGAAAGGTCTTCCGAAATGAAGTCTTCAGAGAATATTCCCAGAAAATTCAGTAAATACATTTTATTTGTCGTGAAACTATCTTTAATATCAGGTATTTCAATCAAAATCCTAAGAGGATTTTAGAGAAATAAAAATATTCCAATTTTTTTTTTCATGTTAAGGGTTATTTTGGGTGGGGGTTTTTCTTAGTTTTTATAGTGTTTGATATCGCCTTTACTACCCCGCAGCGATGATACTAATGATATATGGAATGAATATGCAGCACCGGTGGATTGCAATGGCGAGGAAAACCCGCCCTTACGCCGCTTTGGCCATACAAAATCTACGTGTCGCAGCATTGGAAAATACTAATCTTAAATACCAAGTTTGTTATTTTACCGATATTTCGTTCTTGAGTTATTGTGCTCTCTCTCTCTCTCTCTCTCTCTCTCTCACGCACACACACATACATATACTCACACGCGCGCACACATGAACCCTTTTACTTTATCTACACGTACCATGTACATAGTGTATAGAAAAGGTATTGAATTGCACCCAAATATTCAATCCCGAGATTTCACCGAAAATACATATTTTTGGTTCCCCTGAATCCCCCTTTTCCAAAAAAAGCGTTTTTGAAAAAATATCTGCGTGCATGCCTCTGTGTGTGTGTGTGTGTGTGTGTGTGTGTGTGTGTGTGTGTGTGTGTGGACAGCGTAGCTCAAAAACGAAAACACCATTAAATACCAAACTTGATATTTAAGCTTGGTATCTTCCAAGGATGCGACACGAAGATTTTCAAAAAATCCCCCCACCCCAAACTACCCTTTGAAAATTTTGATTTTCTCAATAATTACTCTAATTATTTTGATTAAATTATCGTATATTAAAGATATGTACCTGACAAATAAAATGTATATTTTGAATTTTTTCGGAATAGCCTTTGAAGACAACTTTATTCTGGATGACTTTTATTGAATTTTGCATAATTGCTAGACCTTAAGAGGTAGAGAAAAACATACTACACAAAAAATGTAGATTAGGATAAAACACACGATTTATGTCATATACATTTTTTTCGTGGAGTTGATCGGTTTTGAGATATTCCTTGTTATTTCAGCTTCAAAACGTAATACCTTTCTCATACAGGAATGTCAACTCCTGTCCATACAAACCAAGGAACTTCAGTCATATATCAACCAGCTTTTGACTATCACTTTAACCTATGGTACTACTTATGCTTCTACTTATAAGGAAACAAGTAATAAGGCTATTTCTGCTAATGTTTTTTCTCGATTAGCATGAAGTAAATAGAAGCATAAGCTTTTTAACAATAATTTGTGGCAGAAATGTGGAGAAAGTCATGTGAATGGAACATCAGATTTTTTTGTAAAAATGTTTTATTTGGATACAGGGGACATTAAAACGTGTATTTCCGGTGAGACCTTGGTATCGAATTTTAGGATGGAGTGAAAAACCTTCTATGTTAAGTAGAGAAAGTAAAAGCACCAAATGTTCTTCTTTTGATAATGAACTCTCAAACATTTTCTCTGTCTTTTCACCAACTAGTTTCCCCCACAACAAGGAACTTCGGAAATACACTTTTCTTCCTTGTTTCGAGATGCTTAATTTGTTGATGCAACAACTTCCCTCTAACTTCAAGAGCAGAGGGAGACTTAATGAGCAAAGTGAAGAGCAATAAACAACTTTGTGTGGCAGTGAATGTTTGAGCGAGAGAAACAAATCAAGTCCATCCACTTCTTGTGGAACCTAAAAATACGCTGCGATTTCCGTAAATGGAGAGTATACATTAGATCAAATTTGAGCGACCCTGTTATAAAGTTATAGCTGAATAAATTAAGGTATATCGTATCTAACATATATACAGGCTAAAGTACATATTTCACAAAAACGAATTTTGTGTTTAACTAAGACAGGATTACATAAATACGAGGTACGTCCGGAAAGTAAGCTCCGTTTGGTAATAAAATTAAATTGTGTACAGATACAGAATAATTATTTATTGCACAAAATTCTACAACTCTTAAACTACTTTTCCACATAACTGCCGAAATTTTGCAGGCATTTGTCATAGCGTGGCACAAGTTTTTGTATACCTTCTTCATAGAAGTTTGTCGCCTGTGTCTTCAAAAAGTTGGAAACATTTTCTTTCAGCTCTTCGTCATTGTTGAAGTGTTGACCGCCAAGGAAAGACTTGAGATGTAAGAACAGATGAAAGTCGCTAGGAGCGAGGTCAGGGCTGTACGGAGGATGGTCAAACACGTCCCAGCCAAATCCCTGTAGGAGGACGCCCACTTCGTTCTTCAACGTGTACTTCACTACGTCCTTCATTGAACTGTCGGGCCCATCTTCTCACCATTGAATCACTCATCGCATTTTGTCCGTAAACTTCGCAAATTTGCCGATAAATTTCAATTGGTTTCACTTTCCTAGCATTCAGAAAACGAATCACAGATCTGATTTCACAAGCGGCGGGATTTTCAATCTACACCGACATTGTAAACAAGCACAACAAAGCGTATGTGGCTGACAGCGATCTCAAAATGGCGCACGTTTTTTCTCCTTGATACAGAGCGTCTACCGCGCATGTGTGGCACTGCGATCGCAGAGCTGCAGCGGAGATAAATTGAAACGGAACTTACTTTCAGGACGTACCTCGTATTAACATATACAGGTCGTTTCAAAACGACACAAGAGAAGATAGCAGTCGATTAGCTACAGTTTGATTTGTCCGAAACTTGAAGTAGGAACCTTCAAACTCCTCTATTTAAAGTGTTGTGTGTGTTTAAAAATTGTACACATTTGGGATTAGGTAGCAAAGGAGCAATGGTTGTTATACACCACACCCATATGCTACGTTTTCCATTACTAAGGTGACCTGTGCCGCGCCGACTTGTCTATCAAACCATTCTCTTGGAGTGGATCAGGCACGTGCCATTTGAATATGTACGACTGCTTAATCCATGGTAATTTTATGGCATTTTTTGTATGTGCCAAATTTAGAGCTGAAAATTATATTCACGTATCACGTACGGTGTGACCAGCAAGATCCACATCTTCGTTTTGGTGTCGTTTTGAAACATTCTGTATATTGGCTCTTTCACAGCTCGCTTTATTTTCACTTTCTGTACACGTACTATGTACATAGTGTATAGACAAGTTATTGTAATGCATCCATAAATTCGATACCGAAATTTCACCGGAAATATATGTTATGGGTCCCCCTGAATCCCCCCCCCAAAAAAAGCATTTTTTAAAAAAAGTCAGTGTGTGTGTCTGTGGACGAATTCTGTTAAATATCAAATTTAGCTCGGTTTCTTCCAAGGACGCGATACAAACATTTTTAAGAAACTCTTCCCAACCCCAACTACCCTTTGCATGTAAAAATTTTCGAAAATTTTGATTTTATCAAAAATGACTAAAGATTTTGATTAAAATATCGTATATTAAAGATTTTTATATAGAACAACACATTTAATTTGCATTGCAAAAATCACTTCTAGAATACAAGTCGTATTCCTAGAACTAAAATTTGGATGCACCTGCCTAGAAGGCGTTAAAATACAAAAAAAGTCTTTCAAATTTTAAATGTGTTTATGCGTATTTAGTTTCTTACACCTATTAACTTACAAATAAATCAACGTTGAAGCCAAATTGTTGGAAAATCTCAACACATGAAATTCAACAAATTCAACAAACACTTTTCTATAAAAACAGGATATTAAAACACTTAGCTAACAGTAATATACCTTCATTAAAAGTTATCTTAAAAGTTTTACATCTAGGTCATATCATACACTGGTGGATTAGCTGTTTTCATTGACATTTCACTTTTGTTTATTTGTACTTTTGCAGTAACTATCGGATATAGGACTTCTCTTCTCTCTCCCATTTGCTCGCTAGCTATTGAAGGTAAGTCTGATTTTCGTTTGATCGCAGAGCTGAACTCGTAAATCTGAATAACAATCCACTAGCTCACTGTCGCGAGCACAACTGCAAGAGCTTTGAGAAATTTCATGTAAAGCAAATAACACACGTTAATTTAACTTTTTTTTTTTTGTTACAAAAGCCATGTGTAGGGCAGGAGTTGGATAAGTAGAGTCAAACTGAAAATTTCAATGCTATAGCCGGGTTTTGAACCACGAATCTCCCAATCTTTAGTCAGTTGCTCCATCACTGAGCTACCGGCTAGAGACCGGGAGATCCCAGGTTCAAATCCCGGTTAAGGCATTGAATTTTTCAGTCTGAATCTACTTATTCAGAGCACATTCCTCTTTCCCTCTCCCGGTTGATGGACATTGATGGGAGGTTAGCCTTTAACACAATAAGTGGCCCTTTGTGCACAAACTCTTAGGCAAATAGACCAATAGTCTTAAAACAAGTACCTGAAACCGGACTATGTAGATTTTCTTTTAGTCCAGTATTTTTACCTTGAATAGCTTGGTTTTGTGCAATGTTTTCTTTGTATGTAAAAGTTCAATAGCGATAGTAATATTCACATCAATTGATTTGTGCATCTAAATGATTACTTTCTGTATGACCCAGTTGTGTGTACATGAATGCATTGGTTTTAACAGAAGATTAAATATAAAAATCTGATAAGTTCCATTTACATGACTTTCTCTACCTCTCTGCAATAAATTATTGTTAAAAAGCTTATGTTTCTATATACATCGAGAAGAAAATAGCACAAATAGTCTTATTTCTTGCTTTATTGTAAGTAGAAGCGAAATAAGGGAGTACCATAGGTTAAAGTGAAAGCCAAAAGCTGGTTGCTATGTGACTGATGTTCCTTTGTTTGTATGGACAGGAGTTGACAAATTCCTGTGTGAGAAAAGTATAAGCTTTTCGAATTTGAAACTATAAAGAAGGAATATCTCAAAAACGATCAACTCCACGAAAAAATTGTACATAAAATAAACTGTGCACTTTAACGTACTCTACATTTTTGTGTGGTAATGTCTTTGTCCACCTCTTACGGTTTAGGAGTTATGTAAAATTCCGTAAAATTCATCCAGAATAAACTAGTCTTGAGGCTATTTCCAGAAAATTCAAGATATACGTTTTATTTTTCACGTAAAAATCTTTAATATAAGATAGTTTAATTAAAATCGTTATAGCCATTTTAAAAAAATCAAAATTTTCAAAAAAGTTTCCATATAATAATTAGTTTGGGGTGGGGGCAATTTTCTCAAAATCTTCGTGTAGCATCCCGAGAAGGGACTAAACTTAAATACGAAATTTGGTATTTTACCGACTTTTCGTTTTTGAGTTATCGTGCTCACAGACACACGGACACACACACGAATATTTTTCTGAAAATACTTTTTTTTATACAGAGGACTCTAAAATACATATTTCCGGTGAAATCTTGGTATTGAATTTTTGGATGGAATGCAATACTTTCTCTGTACACTATGTACATAGTACGTGTAGAGAAAGTAAAAATGTCTAAGAAAAATATTGTGTTTCATTGAATAAAAATATGGTTATTTTAAGCACATTATTTGTATTTTAAATATATTTTAAAATGCACTAAAACTGTAATTTCTATGCATTCTGCACAAGCTGACAGAAAAATCTGATGTTGCATTCTCCACACTTATCCTTTGTTAAAGGCAATACAAAGTGTTCTTTGTAAAGCATATTTTTTCTACCTAGTAAAAAGTAGGTACATAGAGAATGTACTGCACTCCACCCACAAATTCGATACCCAGATGGCCATATAAGTTTTAGGGTCCCCTGTATCCAAAAAAGCATTTTAGAAAAAATGTTAGTGTGCCTGTCCGTGAGCACCGATAACTCAAAAACAAAAAGTCGGTTAAATACCAAACTTGGTATTTAAGTTCAGTATCGTACTAGAATGCAACACGAAGTTTTTGAAGAAAATTCCCCCACCCAAAACAACCCTTTACATGGAAAAATTTTAGGAGGTTTTGATTTATCAAAAATGGCCAACAATTTTGATTACAATACCGTATATTGAATAAAAATAAAACAAAATTATTATATGAATTTTCTGGGTATCCCTCTGAATAGTTCATTCTGGATGAATGTTGCTGAATTTTACATAACTGGTAAACCGCAACAGACAAAAAGATACTGCAGAAAAAAATGTAGATCTTAAAACATACAAATGATGTCACATACATTTTTCGTGGAATTGCCCATTTCAGAAATATTTCTCGTTATTGGATACAATTTTAAATACTTAAAACGTTTCACATATGGAAATTAGTCAGCTCCAAGCCATGCAAAGAAACGAATTTCAATCACATAGCAACCAGCTTTTAAAACATTTGACTATCGCTTTAGCTTAGTGTACTTTCTCATTTCCCATTTACTTACAAGGAAGTAATAAGAGTATCTCGATTAGCATGAAGTAGATAGAGCATAAGATTTTGAAGAATAATTTGATACAGAGATGTAAGTCATGTGAAAGGCCATATCAGATTTTTTGTTAAATCAACTTCAACTACCACAGATTCACTCTTATTTGATAAATTATAGCCACAAAGTGTTAGTTTGTTAGCTTAATACAGTATCTATTCAACCTATAGCACAAAGTAGAGCCAATTTGGTCCTTGAAGGGTTACTTTGACCCAATTTTGGAAAATACATTATTTTATGAAAATACGCATTATTTTATATTGCATCCAATGCAAAAGGTGAATTTATTGCTCTCATATTGGATAATGAATTTAATTTGGTGAAATACCGGTATAGATGTTTTGGTGCATTCGCGCTAGAAAAAGTAAAAATCTGATGTGTACCATTCACATGACTTTCTCTATATTCCTGCAACAAACTATTCTTAAAAAGCTTATACTTCTATTTAGTTCATTCTAATCAGAAAAAAATAGCAGAAATAGTCTTATTACTTGCTTCCTTGTAAGTAGAAGCGAAATAAGGGAGTACCATAGGTTAAAGTGAAAGTCAAAAGCTGGTTGCTATGTCACTGAAGTTCCTTTGTTTGTATGGACAGCAGTTGACAAATTCCTGTATGAGAAAATTAAGTTTTTCATAGCAGAAACCAAAAATAAGGAATATCTCAAAAACGACCAACTCCACGAAAAAATGTATGTAACATAAAGCGTGTGTTTTAACGTGCTCTACATTTTTTGTGTAGTAAGTTTTTGTCCATCTCTTATGGTTTAGCAATTATTCAAAATTCCGTAAAATTCATCCAGAATAAACTACTCTTCAGAGGTATTCCCAGAAAATTCAAAATATACATTTTATTTGTCAGGTAAATGTCTTTAATATATGATACTTTAATCAAATTCGTTAGAGCCATTATAGAGAAAGTAAAAATTTTAATTCTTTTGGAGGAAGTTTAGCTTCACAGATCGATGTGCCTCTAATGTTGCGGCTTACATATGTTCAAGTCAAATGGTTTGTTTATTTGCGATTACACAAGAGGTTTTTGCTGTTTTTATATTGAAAACATTTTACGAATAACATGATAAAAATACATTTATGTTTTTTCTCTACTTAGTACGTAGAGAAGGTATTGCATTGCATCCAAAAATTCTATGTTTAGATTTCTCTGTGAATACACGTCACTTGTATAACTTGTTTTAGTGCCCAAGTGTGCATCCGTGTGTTTTTGAGATGTCGGTAAATTTCCAAACCTGATATTTATGTTTTTCAGCTTCCAAGAATGCGACACGAAGATTTTCTGGAAACATCTCCCACTCTAAAATACCCTTTAAAAGGCTCTAACCATTTTTATTAAAACAAAGTCCATTCAAGATATTTACATGAGATATAAAAGTTATATGTTGAATTTTCTGAGAATCTTTTGAAGACCTCTTCATTCTGGATGACTTTTGCGTAACTGGTAAAACATAAGAGATATGGCAAAAACTTAGTACAAACAAAAACAACAACAAAACATATATATACGTGTGTGTGTGTGTGTTTATTTATTTTTGTAATGTTTAACACCCACTATTATTACTTGTGGCACCACAGGCGATGACACTGGAATGAAAATGGAGCACCGGTAGAATGAAATGGCGGGGGAACCGGAGAACCCGGAGAAAACCTGCTTTGTCAACCACAAATCTCACATGCGACCACTTGGATTGAACCCGGGCCGTGTAGGTGAGACGCGACTGGTCTAACTGTGTGTGTGCGTGTGTGTGTGTGTATTTGTCATACACATTTTTTTGTAGAGTTAACCGTTTCGAGATACTTCTGTTATTGGTTTCAGTTTTAAACTATTAACCTTTTCTCAAACAGAACGTCATCTTTCGTTTCATCTCTATTTTGTTTTACTCCTTTCCATGCGAAGGGAACCGGATTTATATTGTTGCACAAAGCGACCATCTTTTAAAACATTTGACTATCACTCTAATTTAGTGTATATCACCTCCACTTCTAAGGAACTAAGTAGTAAGATCATATCTGTTAATATTTAAGTTACCATGAAATAGAAACTTAAGCTTCTTTAAGAATAATTTGTTACTGAAAAGGTAGAGAAAGTCATGTGAATGGAACACATCAGATATTTAAACACTATTAAGATAGCAAAGTAACATTTCTTATGATGAAAATAAAAACTTTGTTGCTTAGTTTGTGTTTTATGATGTTAATAATACAGTTGGTTATGTTTTTAATTAATTAATGATTAAGTTTCACAACAATGTATGATTAAGAACCTAATCTATCTTCCATGCTAATCGATGTTGGTACTAGTATATCAGTAAATTAAAAAAAGCATGCATCTCCAAGCTGTCCAAATTTTCATTTAAAATCTTAAATAGTTATGATATAATGGGTCATAAAATTAATAAATGTAACACTGGGGAGATGAGTTTTATAATAGCTTTTAAATTATTCTTTTTATTTTTGTCGTGATAAAAATAAACGCCTACTTTCAGATACATCCTCCCCAAATTAAACCTGGTTTAATATTTAGTTAAAATTGGGTTGATTAAACAGGATTAATATCTTCAACAATTTAAAACCTACGAGGCTTGAATTCGTTATATGCAGAGGCAAGATAAATCGATTTAAGCTCTTATTTCAAATTCTTATCTGATACGATATTATTGATACGATATTTTCAGCGAAATGAAGAATTTAATGTGGAATATTTTCATATTAGGCGTCGACAATGTTCCTGATGCTATTTCTCTTAAAGTTTCAGAATGTTAACCATTGCAGAGAGGCAAATATGAGTTATTTAGTGTTACTCGTTCATGGCATTTGAGAATTTCGGCCTCACAACGACGAGCAGCTTCAAAAAGCGTATGCTGGATGGGAATAAAAAATACCAGAGGTCCATTCCCGGCATGAAGTTTTTTGTTGTTCTTTTTTATTTTACGTCGCTTTTCTATTTTATTTTATGTAGGCTATGCAAGTATCAAAGACGACCCGCGAGCGCTGAAAAAGGTCACAGTAAATACGAGTGTGTTCAGAGCTGGTTCAAAAAGCGATTTTAAACATGATTCCAAACAATTGAAAGTATTTGAATATTATTTAAAAAGATTTTAGGATACACATTATTGCAGAGAAAATCTAAAGCGAATTTTAAAAGCTATCGTTATGCGATTATCATTGCAAATCGCCTCTTCGTTGCCTAGGAGAACTACTTTAAAATGTAAACTAATAACAAGAACTTTCTCGAAAATGGTAAAGTCCATGAAAAAAATATATATGATAAAAATTGTATATTTTAATGAGATTTACATTTCTTGTGTAGTAAGTTTTTATTTATCTTTTACGGTTTACTAGTTATGCAAAATACAGCAAAATCCATCCAGAATAAATAGGTCTTCAGAAGCTATTTGCAGAAAATTCAAGATATACATTTTATTTGGGATTTAAATATCTTTAATATACGGTATTTTAATGCAAATTGTTAGAGTCATTTTTAAAAAAAACAACATTTTTGAAAACTTTCCATGTAAAGGGTAGTTTCTATTTAAAATCTTCATGTCGCATCCGTAGAAGATACGCAGACAGACACGGACCTTTTTCCAAAAATACTTTTTTATTCAGGGGGTCTCAAAATATGTATTTCCGGAGAAATCTCGGTATGGAATTTTTAGTGTATTAAAGTATCTTCTCTATATGCTATGTACACAGTACGTGTAAAGAAAGTAAAATGCATATTTGAAATCTTTTGGGAATTATCTGTGAAATCCTTTTCATTCGGGGGAAGTGCTGCGTGTGTCCATACAAGTTTACTGACTAATAAGACCAGATTCTTAACTTCAATTGTTCATTAAGGTGAAGAAATCTATAAAATTTGAGCAAAAATTGTGAAAAATTTAAGAAAATTGTTTCATAATAAAATGTTATGAATTATAAAATGTAAAAATATATATATATATTTTTTTATACTTGGCGTATTTTTACTATCGATTAACTTATTTTAACTTCTGGGTAAGCGTATATTTTTTAATATGCACTCCCAACTTTAACCTTATTTTCGCAAACAATTTTTTCGAACAAATTTCCATACTTAAAATGCTTCACAAGATGCAAATACAAATTTCTTTCAAAATTGTTGCACTCTCTCCCAAAAGCATACCTAATAAAAAGCATACGTTATGTTTTCGAAACAATTCTTCAATTTTGCTAAAAAGAATATAATAATTTTCACTACTAATTAGGGAAAATATATTAAAATATAATAAAAAAATCTATATTTAAACTCATTTTCAGTAATACTGGATTTTTTTAATTTGAATGTTTTTATAAATTCATCACGTAATTCATTTCTATTAGAATGATTAATTCAAAAAATATAACATTATTATTTAAAGAACCAGGTAGTTAGAGTTTTGTTATATGACAGACATATCAAATATCAGAGAAATAAGGAAAACAATATAAAATATGAAAGATGCGAACAAAATGATTACATTTCAGTGGATTCCTTTCCATATAGGAATTGAAGGGAATGAGAAAGATAATTATCTGGCGAAGAAAGGAAAAAATCTTATGTGTTCATTCACATGACTTTCTCTACATCTCTGCAACAAAGTATTATTAAAAAGCTTATGCATCTTTTTACTTCATGCTTCATGCACAGAAATAGTCTTATTACTTGCTTCCTTGCAAGTAGAAGGGGAATAAGGGAGTAGTATAGACTAAAGTATTATTCAAAAGCTGGTTCTATGTGACCGAAGTTCTTTTGTTTCTATGGACAGGAATTCACAAATTCCCATATGAGAAACGTATGTTTCTAAGCTGAAAACATTATGAAGGAATATCTAAAAAACGATCCACTCCACGAAAAAACCGTACATAGTATAATGGTGTGTTTTAACGAGCTCTATATTTTCTGTTATGTAAGTTTTTCTCTATCTGTTACGGTTTGCCAGTTATGCTAATTTCCGTAAAATTCATCCAGAATAAAGTAGTCTTTAGAGGCCATACCTAGAAAATTCATGTTAGACATTTTATTTGACCCGTAATGTTTTGAATATACGTTATCTTAATCAAAATTATTGCAGCCATTTTTGAGAAAATTAAAATTTCCGATAATTTTTCATGATTTTCTCGAAAATCTTTGTGTCGCATCCTTGGAAGATACTAAACTCAAATGCCAAGTTTTTTAGCTATACTGTCCACAGACGCACATGTATTTCCGTTGATACCTCGGTATCGAATTTTTGGGTGTATTACGATACCTTCTCCATACACTATGTACACAGCAAAAAAGGAGTAATTATTAAAAGTCTGATGTGTTCCATTCACATGACTTTCTCTACATCTATGCAACAAATTATTGTTAAAAACCTTACGCTTATTTTTATTTCATGCTAATCGAGAAAAAAATAGCAGAAATAGTCTTATTACTTACTTCCAAGCTGATAGAAGGGAAATATAGAAGTAGCATAGACTTAAGTATTCGTCAAAATATGGTTGCTATGTGACTGAAGTTCCTTTGTTTATATGGAGAGGAGTAGACAAATTCCCGTATGAGAAAAGAATGTTTTTTAAAGCTGAAGCCAATGACAAGGAATATCTAAAAAACGATCCACTCTACGAAAGAAATGTATATAACATAAATTGTGTGTTTAGTGCTCTATATTTGTTGTGAGGTAAGTTTTTGTCCATCTCTTAAGGTTTAGCAGTTATGCAAAAGCTATACATTTTATTTGTCAGGTAAATATCTATAATATATGATATTTTAATCAAAATCGTTAGTCATTTTTTAGAAAATCAAAATTTTCGAAAAAAGTTCCATGTAAAGGGTAGTTTGGGGTGGAGGGATTTTTCTCAAAATCTTCGTGTCGCATCCCTGGAAGATACTAAACTTAAGTACCAAGTTTGGTATTTTACCGACTTTTCGTTTTTGAGTTATGGTGTTCACAGACACACGGACACACAGACACACTTGCACGGACCTTTTTCTGAAAATACTGTTTTTTTGGATACAGGGGATCCTAAAACATATATTTCCGGTGAAATCACGGTATCGAATTTTTTGGTGGAGTGCAATACCTTCTTTATACACTATGTACACAGTACGTATAGAGAACATAAAAATATTTAACAAACACAATATTCCATTCCTCTCAACAAAAACACTCATCAAATCTAAGTTCAAGGCCGAGAGACTTAGATATCTGCAGAAAAAAGTGAAGGAAAACAATGGTCATCACTTCTACAAACTACAGATTTATAGTCATCAAGAAAAAAGAAACGGTTTCAGCATTTCGACTGTCTTGCAGAACACCTATATCGCATGAGCATAATGAAATCACCAAACTGCATGCTCTGCAGCAATGAACTTCTTTCTAACACCTGAGAAAATGTGGTGCACTTCAAAGACTTTGGAACGAACAAATGAACAGATATATTGGGACGCAAGAAGATAAATGGCAATTGTTCCATAAGTCTGAGGATTGGCTCAATAAATACGAGAGTGGTCTGAAAAGTTCTCGGCCTGATAGTGAAAAACGACAATTCATGTTTCAAAGTAGTCTTATTTTTCAAAATAATCTCCTCGAATATCAATACATTTTGTCCAGCGGTGTTCCAATACCATAATCCCCTCTCTGTAGCGTTCCTCTGGAAATGCTGCAAAGTAGCCATTTAGAGCCGTAATTGCTTCTTCATTGGACGAAAAGCGCCTTTCAGCGAGGAATTTCTTCAGTTTTGGCAACATATGGAAGTCCGAGGGAGCCAAATCTGGGGAATAGGGTGGATGTTCCAGCACTTCATAGTGCAGATCTCTCAATTTCACAAATTGCCAAAACACTTTTGTGCGCAGATACATTGTCCTGATGGAAAACAATTCCTTTCTTTTTTAACCCGGGCCTGTTTTCACGAATACTTGCATTCAGTTTGGTTAGAAATTGAGAGTATTATTCTCCAGTAATGGTTTTACCTTTTTCGAGATAGTCAATCAACAAAATTTCTTTGGCATCCCAAAACACTGACGCCATGATCTTTCCCGCCGATGGCACCATCCTCGCCTTCTTTGGAGCTGAAGAACCAGCTTCTGTCTTCTGCCTCGACTGCTGCTTGGATTCGGGTGTATAGTGGCGAATTCATGTTTCATCCATTGTGACGTATCGGCGCAAAATGTCACGTTCTTCTGAAAATGCGCCAAGCAATTTTCAGAAATTATCGTCCGAATGCGTTTGTTATCCACAATGAGGATATGCGGCACCCATCTTGCCCAAAGCTTTTTCATGTTTAATTCCTGATGCAAGATGTGACCAATACGTTCTTTTGAAATTCCAAGAGCATTAGCAATGTCACGCACTTTTGTACACCAATCTTCCAAAATCATGTCATGCACTTTTTCAATGATTTCCGGTAGGTTACTGTTTTTGGACGTCCTTCGCGTGGATCGTCTTGGGCGCTTTCACGGCCACGATTAACATCGGCCGCCCATTCTTTCACAGTGAAAACTAAAGGTGAAGGGTCAACATACACATTTACAAACCACAAATGAATTTCTGTAGGTGTTAAACCTTCTTTTACGAAGTCGCCCTCCGTGGTGTAATGGTTACTATGCTAACTTCATATACCCAAGATCACGGGTTCAAACCCTGCGGAGGACGATGGATGTTTTCGGGTGTTAAAATCCTTAGCATGCCCGTTGGTCCCGTGTCGTAGATTTACGACACGTAAAAGAACCTCAAGTCTCCTAGCAAAATTAAGCGATCTTTCACGCCCAATTTAGAATGGGACGCTGAGAACCACAGTAGTTAAAGAGCGTCCATAAATAACATGCCATTTCCTATTTCTTTTACGAAGAATTTTATCATAGCATGATACTCGAATTTCTCCATTTTCAAAGCAATATACTTCTACCGCTTCAAACAACTGCCTACAGTCAACTATTGCCTGGAATGACTTGTAATTTTACATAGGGTCTATTAACATGTGTACCAACGTAAGGGGAAGAAATCATGCAAGTAGTGCCGCGATCTCTGGGCGAGGCCGAGAACTTTTCAGACCACCCTCGTGTGACAAAAGTATCAGTATTATTGCGTGTACTAAATGGTGTACATTTCAATAAGAGATCTTGCATATTTTTTTATTTTCCAAACTTCACAGATGCAATACCTTAAAGAGGATTGGAGTTTTGAGCCCCTCCATTTTCCTTTTACGTGTGAATGCAATAAGTGTACGAATAAAGGTGTGTAGTCTAGCATTAGCATTTGTCATTTGTTATTAATGAATTTGCGGGTCAAGTGTTAGAATCCCAAAGGTTATATACACAAGAGTTTTCTAGGACTGAGTACAATAATTACTCTATGGATGGGATCCCCCACGCGCTCTGTCCCAATCCGCCTTATAGCTATAAACTGTAATCGCAGTATTGTGCAATGGCTATAGGCAGTGAAAACAGGTTTAGGAACACCTGCAGTAAAACATAGGAAGTGCTGGGCGCCCACACTGCGCTAGGTGAAACACAGGACAGGTGAATTGGTGGGGCAAGGGGAGGCGACACAGCTTTCATTCATATTCCACGCGCGTTTCTCTTTGCCACTCCGCACCCGCTGCCGCCATCTATTCCTTCTTCATTTTTTTTTAATTTCCCGTAAGCATTATTTTTCTCTTTCCGCTGAATAATGGCTTGCAATGTTTTGCTAGAGGATATGACGCAACTTGGACGAAGTTACCGACTAATTAGTGCACCAAAAAACTCGACCTAGAGATGTTTCTGATCTCATAAATTATATAAAATAATAAAAAAAGGACATTGAAATGCTGCCCTTCCAGCTTCCTAAGAGGATCCCTCCACTCCAGGTGACAACCTAATGAATTATAAAACACTTTTCTTACTAGCACCAAAGCGAGAGTTATGAAAACAATTAATGCCGCCTTCTTTTGTCTGTAGAACATAACAGCCATTGGCTAAACCCTAATAAGGTTAGGTATACTTCATCTCAACTCTTATTGACAATTAATTCTACTTCCCTCAACGTCCTGTGTTGGCTAAAGAAGATAGGTAGCACCAGACTAAAACAAATCTGGTGTGTTCTATTCAAATGGCTTTCTCTACATCTATACAACAAAATAGCAGCTGATTCCTTTATTTACTTCATTATAATCGAGAAAAAATTAGCAGAAACGGTCTTATTACTTGCTTCCTTGTAAGTAGTAGGAAAATAAGAGAGCACCATAGGCTAAAGCGATAGTCAAAGCTTTTAAAAGCTAGTTGCTACGCGATTGAAGTTCCTTGAATGCATGGCCAGGAGTTGACAAATTACGGTAATGGAAAACCAGGAATTTTAAAGTCGAAACTAAGAACAAGGAATATGTCAAAAAGGTCAACTCCACGAAAAAAATGTATATAAAATAAAGTGTGTGTTTTAACGAGCTCTACATTTTCTATTAAGTTCTTGTCTATCCCCTTACGGTATACCAGTTATGCAAAATGCATCCAGAATAAAGAAGTCTTCAGAAAATATTCCCAAAAAATCAAGATATGCATTTTATTCGTCGTGTAAGTATCTTTAATATACGATAGTTTAATCAAAATCGTTAAGCCATTTTTGAGAAAATCAAAATTTTCAACAAAAGTACCACGCAAAGGGTAGTTTGCGGTCGGGGGATTTTTCTCAAAATCTTCTTGTCGTATCCAAGTTTGGTACTTTACCGACTTTTCGTTTTTGAGCTATGCTCACAGACACACACAGACTTTTTTTCTGAAAATGTTTCTTTTTGGAAACAAGGGACCCTAAAACATATATTTGCGGTCAAATCTCGGTATCGAATTTTTGGGTGCAATACAATACCTTCTCTATACACTATGTATATAGTACGTGTAGAGGTAGTAAAAAGGACATTGAAATGTTGCCCTTCCAGCTTCCTAAGAGGATCCCTCCACTCCAGGTGACAACCTAATGAATTATAAAACACTTTTCTTACTAGCACCAAAGCGGGAGCTATGAAAACAATTAATGCCGCCTTCTTTTGTCTATAGAACATAACAGCCATTGGCTAAACCCTAATAAGGTTAGGTATACTTCATCTCAACTCTTATTGACAATTAATTGCACTTCCATCACGTCTTGTGTAGGCTAAAGAAGATAGGTAGTACCAGACTAAAACAAATCTAATATGTTCCATTTAAATGACTTTCTCTACATCTCTGCAACAAATTATTGTTAAAAAGCTTCTTCTTTCATATTCTTCATACTAATCGAGAAAAAATTAGCAAAAACTACTTGCTTCCTTGTGAGTAGTAGAGAAATAACGGAGTACCAAATACTAAAGAGATAATCGAATCTTTTAAAAGGTAGTTGCTAGGTGATTGAACTTTCTTTGTTTATATGGTAAAAGCTGAAACCAATAACAAGGAATATCTCAAAAACGATCAACTCCACGAGAAAAATACATGTAACAAAAATTGTGTGTTTTAACAAGCTCTGCGTTTTGTATTAAGTAAGTTTTTGTCTATCTCTTACGGTTTACCAGTTATGCAAAATTCCGCAAAATTCATCCAGAATAAAGAGATCTTCAGAGGTCATTCCCAGAAAATTCAAGATACGCATTTTATTCGTCGACGTTAATATACGGTATTTTAAACAAATCGTTTGAGCCATTGTTTAGAAAATATTTTTTTTTTTTTAGAAATGTTTTCTATGTAAAGGTTAGTAGGAGGTTTTTCTTGAAAATCTTTGTATCACAGCCTTGGAAGATACTGAATTTTTTTAGTTAAAATGTCGTACACTAAAGACTTTATATCTTGACTTTTCTGGGAATAGCCTCTGAAGACTACTTTATTCTGGGTGATTTTTTTCTGAATGTTTATACGTGGTAAACCGTAAGAGATAGACAAAACTTACTGCATAGAAATGTAGATCTCGTTAAAACACACAAGTTTATCACTTTTTTACTTGCTCTATACGCACCATGTACATAGTGTATAAAGAAGATATTGCATCCACCCAAAGATTCGATACCGAGATTTCACCGGAAATATATGTTTTAGGGTCCGCAATATCCAAAAAAAAAGCATTTTCAGAAAAAGGTTCGTGTGTGTGTGTCAGTGTGTCCGTGTGTTTGGAAACATAAAATACCAAACTTGGTATTTAAGTTTAGTATCTTCTAGGGATGCGACACGAAGATTTTGAGAAAAAACCCACCCCAACTACCCTTTACATGGAACTTTTTTCAAAAATTTTTATTTTCTCAAAAATGGCTCTAACGATTTTGATTAAAATTTCGTATATTCAAGATAATTACCTCAAAATAAAATGTATATCTTGAATTTTATGGGAATAGCCTGTGAAGAGTAGTTTATTCTGGATGAATTTTACTGAATTTTGAATAACTGCTAAACCATAAGAGATGGAAAAAACTTACTGCACAGAAAATGTAGAACACGTTAAAACACACAATTTATGTTATATACATTTTTTCGTGAGTTCGTCGTTTTGGGGACATTCCTTATTTTTGGTTTCTTCTATGAAAAACATACTTTTCTCATATAGGAACTTGTCAACTCCTATCCATATAAACAAAGGAACTTCAGTCTCATAGAAACCAGCTTTTGACTATCATTTTAACCTATGGTAGTCCCTTATTTCTCTTCTACTTACAAGGAAGCAAGTAATAAGACCTTTTTTGCCCATTTTTTCTGATTAGCATAAAGCAAATAGAAGTATAAGCTTTTTAAGAATAATCTATTGCAGGGATATAGAGAAAGTCATGTGAATGGTGCACATCAATTTTTTTCGTTGAGTTTGCCGCTTATATTCCTTATTATTGATTTCAGTTTTGAAAAACTTAAACTTTTCTCATTCAGGCCACGCAAAGAAACGGATTTCAATCCCATAGCTACCACAATTCAAAACATTCGGTTGATTGGTCTAGTATATTCCCTTATGTTGCTTCATTGACTATCTCAAAAAAGGAAAGTAATAAATGGCAAATATTATGCGAACTTGTACAGCGCTTGAGTGACGAAATCGAGAAATAACGGCCGCATTAGCCAAAAAGAAAGTTTTGTTTCATCAAGACAATGCACCAATTCACCATGGCCAAAATCAATGAGTTAAAAGTTTATATCGCTTTCTCATTCACCCTATTTGCCAGATTTAGCCCCCTCTAATTATTTTCTCTTTCCAAACTGGAAGAAATGGCTTGGTGGTAGAAGATTTGCCAACAATGAAGAGGTGGAGACTGTAGTTGATGGCTATTTTGCAGACCTCGATAGTTCTCACTATAAACAGGGTATCGAAGTTGTTGAACATGGCTGGGAAAAGTGGATCAAGCTGAAATGAGACTATGTATTTAAATAAAGATGTTTTTCCCCAAAATGTCTTTGCTTTCTTTGTTACGTAAGGTACTTCTGGGACTGCACTTACAAGGAAGCAAGTAATAAGACCGTTTCTGTTAATGTTTATCTCGATTAGCTAAAGTAGATAGAAGAATAAGCAAATTAACAATAATTTTTATAGAGATGTAGAGAAAGTCACGTGAATGGGACACGTCAGATTTTTCTAATATGTTGCATAAGACATGGACCGTTGAAAACGATTCTTTATGCATGTCTAGCAGGTTATATCTGAACCAGAAAAGGTGACAGGGCGTGTACATCAACACAGTATAATTGTAGACCACATGCGTGTATGTAGGCGGAGGTGTTAGGCTGCATGTACAGTATTTCTGTGTAGATGTGTCACGATAAATGACTTGATATGTGGTTATATTACGGGAGACTGTAGAGCTTGGCGACACCGCCTCGTTATTCTATAGTCACCGTTATTCTACCATTACTCCATTTTCCTACAGCAAAACATGCCACAATTAATAGCTTCTCCGTGAATAACAAACAATTGGGTGTTTTTCCCCCCTCTGTAAGAAAAATATCTGTGTTCCATTCTCATGACTTTCTCTACATATCTGTAACAAATTATTTTTAAAATGCTTATTCTTTTATTTCAAGCTAATCAGGCCGCGTCCTCTCAGACGTCCCGGGTTCGATCCCAAGCGACCGCCTGTGAGATGTGTGGTGGACAAAGCGGCGCAGGGGCGGGTTTTCTACAGGTTCTCCGGTTTCCCCCGCTCCATCTTCATTTCTTGTATTAGCAGTGTCGTCACCTGCGGTGCCACAAGTAGTAAAAGCTGGCGTTAAACATTACAAAATAAAGACTAATCGAGATAAACATTATCATATCAGAAATTATATTATTTCTTGCTTCCTGTGACTAGAAGGAAAATAAAGGAATACATTAGGGTAAAGCGATAGTCATATCTTTTATAAGCTTGTCGATATGAGAACAATTGAGGATGGGTTCCCTTTGTATGCTCCCGTTTGGGAAATGTTAATTAGTTTAAATTTAAACCAATAACAATGAATACTTCGAAAACTGCCAATTATACAAGAAACAAATATGTGACATAGACTATATGATTTAACCAGATCTACATTTTTGTGTAGTAAGTTTCTGTCTATCTTTTACGGTTTACTCATTATGCAAAATTCTACAAAACTCAACTAGGATAAAGAGTTCTTCAGATGCCGTTCCCAAAAAGTTCAAAATATAAATGTTATTTGTGATGTGAATATCTTTAATATAGAATGTTTTAATCAAAATCGTTAGTGGTTTTTGAAAGATTAAAACTTTTGAAAAATGTTCCGTGCAAAAAAATAGTTTACGGTGGGGAGATTTTATTGAAAAACTTCGTAACTCATCCTTGCAAGACGCTGAACTTAAATGCTAAGTTTGATATTTAACCGACTTTTCGTTTTTGAGCAATGCTGTTCACAGACACACACATACAGACAGACACACATAAGGACAATTTTCTAATTTTTTTTAAGATGCAGGGAACCTCAAAACATATATTTCCGGTGAAGTCGTGGTATCGAATTTTTGGGTGGAATACAATACCTTCTCTATCCACTATGTACATTGTACATGCGGGATAGAAAAAGTAAATCCTATTATTCTATCTATTTCAAACTAATCGAGATAAAAATTGTCAGAAATGATCTTATTATTTGCTTCCTTATACATAAAAGGGAAATAGTGATGCATAAGGCTAAAACGATAGTCACATCTTCTAAAAGCTGGTTGCTATGTGGCTGAAATTCGTTTGTTAGCGTGGCCAGAAGTTGATAAATCCCCCATATGAGAAAAGTATTAGTCCTTTACAATTGAAACGAATAACAAGAAATATCTCGGAAACGATCAAAACATTTTCAAAAGAATGTAAACGGCATAAATTCTGTGTTTTAACGAAATCTACATTTTTTGTGGTTAACTTTTTGTCTATCTCTTACGATTTACTAGTTATGCAACGTTCAGCAAAATTCATCCAGCATGAAGAGCTCGCCAGAGACTATTCCCAGGAAATTCAAGATATACATTTCATTTACCATGTAAACATATTTAATATATGGTATTTTAATTAAAATCGCAAGAGCCAGTTTTTAAAAACACAAAATTTTCGATGTAGAGGGTAGTTTCGGGTTGAGGGATTTTTCTTAAAAGTTTTCTGTCGCATTCTTGGAAGATATTAAATATAAATACCAAATTTGGTATTTAACGGTCTTTTCGTTTTTGTTATGCTGTTTACAGACACACACCTTCACTTTTTTTTTTTATTTTTTTTTTCGATTCAAAGTGACACATAGCATGTATTTCCGATGAAATCTAGATATTGAATTTTACTGACATTTAAAATAATATATTTACCTATCCATAGTTTATCCACAAGGAAAGATACAATAAAGCGTGTTATCGAGGTTAACGAGGAGGTATGTAGAAGAATAAGCTTTTTAAGAATAGTATATGGAATAATTGGTAGAGAAAGTCATGTGAATGTAGCACATAAGATGTTCTTTATTTCATTTTGGCAGAATCACCTTATTTTGCTTTGGTGGCTGGAAGACGCTAGCACCCAAAGTCTAACCAATGAACCATCGAACCCAGGTGAAATCTGGGTCAGGATTATAACACAAACATTATGTGGAGTGGTTAAATTAAATTTACAAGTAAACACAGCTCTATTTACTACATATCCATTTAAAAGAAACAAATGATACAAATAACAAACAAAAATCAGTACCCTTATGGAGCAAGAGTATAAGGCTGCGGAGTTTTAAGGTGTATCTCCAAGAACAAGGAGTATATCCAAGAGTATCTCCCAATAGTGACAGAAGCACCACGAAGGGGGTTGCTGGACAATTTGTATATTACAAATAAGAATGGAAAATCAGGATAATGAACCCTGTTATACGCAATGAGCCACGTAAAAACGAAGAAGCATTTCAAAAATGTTACGATTTTCCATCACTTGGAAAGGGTTGAAAAACCTTCTTTATTCTCATTGTCTTGCAAAACTTATACAAAGAAGCTTATTAAAACTCCGAAAATTTTTTGAAAAGGTAAAATGAAATAAAAAAGATACTATATTCAGTTTCCCAGACCGATCCCCTTCCAGTTGAGCAAAAATCGGTACTTAAGGTCTGGAAATTTTCTAGGCGACTAGAATTTTACCGGTAAAACGCAAAGCTTTCTCAGCTTCTCTTGGGATAAATACGTAATTTTTCGCTTACATACGTTTTCATTCTGATTCTTCTTTTTCATTTTACGGAAGAACAATCAAAAATATTAAATTGATACCTCTCTGCAACAAATTATTGTTAAAAAGCTATGCTTCTATTCACTTCATGCTAATCGAGAAAAAATTAACAGAAATAGTCTTATTACTTGCTTCCTTGTAAGTACAAGTGAAATAAGGGAGTATCATAGGTTAAAGCCACAGTCAAAAACTGTTTGCTATGTGACTTAAGCTCCTTTGTTTGTATGGACAGAAGTTGAAAAATTTCTGTATGAGAAAAGTATAAAGTTTTCAAAATTGAAACCAAAAACAAGGAATATATCTTTAAAACGACTAACTCCATGAAAATAATGTATATGGCATAAAATGTGTGTTATAACGTGCTCTACATTTTTGTGTGGTAAGTTTTTGTCCATCTGTTACGGTTTAGCAGTTATGCAAAATTCCGTAAAATTCACTCAGAATAAAGTAGTCTTCAGAGGTTATTTCCAAAAACTTCAAGATAATATTATTTGTCAGGTAAACATCTTTAATATACGAGATTTTAATCAAAATCGTAAGAGCCATTTATGAGAAAATCAAAATTTTCGAAAAAAATTCCTTGTAAAGGGTCGTAGGGGCGGGGGAATTTTCTTGAAAAGCTTCGTGTCGCTTCCTTGGACAACGGTCTTTTTGTTTTTGAGCTATGCTGTCCACAGACATACAGACACACACACACACACACACACACGGACCTGTTTCTAAAAATGCTTTTTTTTTGACTCAGGAGTACCAAAACATGTATTTCCGGTGAAATTTCGGTATCGAATTTTTGGGCGCATTACAATACCTTCTTCTACACTATGTACATAGTAGTGTAGAGAAATTAGAAATGTTTCTGCTCATTATACACCGGAACTGTATATACTCGTTTATGGCATCAATATTTCTTTATGTGGTATGATTTATTTTTATTTCTTGGAATCTATTAATTTATACAAACAAAGTTTTTAGAATTTCTCTGGAACTAAGAGCCTACCATTAACTTAATAATTTGTGTTTGCATCAATTCATTACTGAGAAGCTGCTTCGGCTTAAAATCTTTCGTGAGCAATGTTTTAAAAACTGACAATAAAATTTTAAATTTACTCCAATTTTATTTAAGCACCATACAGAGAGATTATTATATTCCTTAAAAAGTAACAAATAAAAATATCTGAGAAACAGTTATACAACTTTCTGAAGCATTCATAGCTTGTCTGGCTTATGTTACAACATAAAATTGGACACAGAGAGAGAGAGTGAGAGAGAGCAGTACTACCAGCTTTCTTGTAAGTAATTCTTGGCTGTTAAGGGGAGATGAAATGGAATTCTGAAGTTTTTTGTTTTTTTTCCAATCACGTTTTAATTACATATGAATATTTGGATTCTCCAGCTCATTATGATATAACTTCTATAGACGCAGAGTAATTGTAAATACTTTAAAATTAATCCTGCGTAGTACTTTTTTGAACATTTTGGTACATTAACTTCGTAAAGCATCAATAACTTTGCAAATATTAGTGTTAGAGAACAATTGTTTTTATCAAAAAGTTTTTCTTTAGTTATTCGCAGCATTGGTGGGAGGTGAGAGCTTCGAAGTATTGTGAAGTTGTGTTTAAAAAGTTAAGTTGCATTTTTTTTTTTTTAATTTTAAGTTTGAAAACAATTTCTGAAGAAGTAACATTTTCTATATAAATGCCCCACTATCTCAGAAACAAATTGACACAAAGAGTTGAAATGCTTACCACACATTTACACCTAAATAGGCTTTATTTTAACGAAAAAGTTCGTGTGTATGTATTAATTTTCTATAATTTAAAAATCTGATGTGTACCATTCTCATGACTTTCTCTATATCCCTGCAACAAACTATTCTTAAAAATCTTATACTTCTATTTACTTCATGCTAATCTAGAAAAATTAGCAGAAATAGTCTTATTACTTTCTTCCTTGAAGGTAGAAAGAAAATAAGGGTGTAGCATAGGTTAAAGCGATAGTCAAAAGCTGGTTACTATGTGACTGAAGTTCCTTTGTTTGTATGGACACGAGTTCACAAAGTCCTGTATGAGAAAAGTATGTTTTTTATAGCTGAAACCAAAAACAAGGAATATCTCAAAAACGATCAACTCCAAGAAAAAAAAAAGGTATACACCATAAATTGCGTGTTTTAAAGTGCTCTACATTTTTTGTGTGGTAAGTTTTTGTCTATCTCTTACGGTTTAGCAGTTATGCAAAATTCCGGAAAATTCACTCAGAATAAAGTAGTCTTCAGAGGCTATTCCCAGAAAATTCAAAATATACATTTTATTTGTCAGGTAAATATATTTAATATACGATATTTTAATCAAAATCGTTAGCCATTTTTTAGAAAATCAAAATTTTCAAAAAATGTTCCATGTAAAGGGTAGTTTAGGATGGGGGGATTTTTCTCAAAATCTTCGTGTCGCATCCCTGGAAGATTCTAAACTTAAATACCTAATTTGATATTGCCGACTTTTGGTTTTTGAGTTATCGTGTTCACAGACACATGGACACACTGACACACGGACCTTTTTCTGAAAATACTTTTTTTAGGGGATCCTAAAGCATATATTTCCGGTGAAATCTCGGTATCGAACTTTTTTTGGTGGAGTGCAATACCTTCTCTATACACTATGTACATAGTTCGTATAGAGAAAGTAAAAATCATAATTTTTCAATACAATATAGGAGCCTTATTAAAAATATCATATCTTTCCTTCTAATGAACAGAGGTATTCTATTTGTCATCGGTCAACAGTAAACGTACTGGTGAATGTGCCTTAAAAGTTTTAGGCTCACTATCTTAAATAGTTGCCGAGATAAGGGTCAAACTTTACCGTTGGCAAAGCAGGGCATTTCGATCCCCCTTAATTCCAAGCAGTGTCACTGAATCAGTGACTGACAAGTGCTGAACTGTGACGCCGGAGCAGGCGAACCTCAACGGGGCACTGTTAGTTGTAGTCATGAGTAGTTCACATCAGGCAGCGGTAAGGACGAGTAGTACAGTCAAAGACATTAAAAATACGCCTGAAAATACTTATCAAAAGACGGAGTCTTTTCGCTGACTCCACCCATATCCTTCACCTGTTTGTTATGCTCTTAAAATCGTTTTGGACAGGTCACTTTACCGATCCTGTGATGCAATATGCCTGATAAATATGGCGCAAGGCAGCAGACACTTGGCTTCTCTGGTTACAGCGGATAGAGAATAGATGACTCCGATCCATCTACTCTGTATGTCAACATTTTCCCAGTGAGGCTACGGTCTTTCTATATATAGAGGATGTAATTAGGGGCCGGGCTCAAAAATTCCACGCCAGATTGGGTCAAATTGCGAGCTCATTTATCAGATCACTGGAGGACTATTTACCAACTGAACACCGATACAGGTAATTAAGAAATTTCTGCTAATGTTAATCAGGTGATCATAAAATAGATACCAGAATATGCTTTTTAACAATAACTTGTTACAGCGATGGTTCGTTTCCTTAGCGCAGTGGTAGCGCAGCTGCTTTTCAAGCGAGAGACCTGGGTTTGATTCCTGGTACCTGAGTGGGGAGCTTTCCCCCGCTGGGAGGCCTGCTCCGGGGTGCACTCAGCCTCCTGAGGTCCTTGAAGGAGAATTGAGTAGCTACTTGATGGAAAAGTAGCGGATCCAGGTCATGAGGACCGCATTAACCGGGCGGGGGTGTTGGAGGCGCTGACCACGTCTCACCCTCCAATACTGCATCCCATTCATAGCGTCTGTCATGGACCGAGATGGGGGACGCAGCAGCCGGGCGGTAGGCCAAGGTTTCTTGTAAGCTGTCATGCCATGGTATATATTATATATTACAGCGATGTAGAGCATATTATATTTTTGTTAGTAAATACTCTGTTATAAATGTAATAATTTATCTTGGTGAATGAGAGGTAGATTAAATCAAAATGCTCCACACCCCTCAAGAAAGAAAGAAAAGAAATCGCATACTTCGGTTGAAATATCGATATCAAACGGAAGAAATACAATTTTTACTTTCTCTACACGTACCGTGTGCATAGTGTATACAGAAGGTATTGTATTGTACCCAAAAATTCGATACCGAGATTTCACCGGAAATACATGTTTTAGGCCCCACTGAATCCAAAAAAAAATATAAAAAAATCCAAAAAATGTATAGAGAAGGTATTGCACTCCAACAAAAAATTCGATACAGAAATGTCACCGGAAATATATGTTTTAGGGTCTCCTGTATCCAAAAAAAGTATTTTCAGAAAAAGGTCCGTGTGTGTTTGTGTGTCCGTGTGTCTGTGAACACGATAACTCAAAAAAGAAAAGTCGGTAAAATACCAAACTTGGTATTTAAGTTTAGTATGTTCCAGGGATGCGACACAAAGATTTTGAGAAAAATCCCCCCACTCCAAACTACCCTTTACATGGAACTTTTTTCGAAAATTTTGATTTTATAAAAATGGCTCTAACGATTTTGCTTAAATTGTCGTTATTAAAGATATTTACCTGATAAATAAAATGTATATCTTCAATTTTCTGAGAATAGTCTCTGAATACTATTTTGGGTGAATTTTACGGAAGTTTGCATAACTGCTAAACCGTAAGAGATGAACAAAACTCACCGCACAGAAAACGTAGAGCACTTTAAAACACACAATTTAGATTTTGTGCATTTTTTTCGTGGAGTTGATAGTTTTTAGATATTCCTTGTTTTTGGTTCCAGTTTTAAAAAAGGTCTACTTTTCTCACACAGGATTTTGTGAACTCCTGTCCATAGAAACAAAGGAATCTCAATCACAAAACAACCAGCTTTTGCCTATCACCTTAACCTATGGTACTCCCATATTTCGCTTCTGCTTACAAGGAAGCAAGTAATAAGACAATTTCTGCTAATTTTTTCTCAATTAGCATGTAATAAATAGAGGCATAAGCTTTTTAACAATACTTTGTTGCAGAGATGTAGAGGAAGTCATGTGAGTAGAACACATCAGGTTTTTTCCCTACTTGCTGTACTTTGTGTATAAAACACAGTCTAAGTAGTGAGCAAGCAAACACACACAATACCCCTATATTATGAGCATTACTTCATGGTAATGTTCTCTAAGAAGAAGACAAATGTTACCAATACGCCTGAAACTCCCACCAGAATGTAACATTGATAATCGAAGTGCATTCAATATTAAAATACCTAGAGTATTAGGGAAGTGAATAGCTATAAATATATAACATGTTACGTGCCAAACACGCTACTCGCTGCCTCGCATTCATATTACATGTCTGCAAATGGCTATTAATGTTCTCTTGTGTTTGCTCATTACTAAGTAAACGCAATTGTGACAAATACTTCGGTAGTGTCCACATCTTGTATACAACGAAAAAAAAAACAATCTGATTTGTTCCATTCACATGACTTTTGCCACATCTCGGCAACAAATTATTCTTAAACAGCTTATGCTTGTATTTACTTCATGCTAATCCAGAAATCATTAGCAAAAACAGTCTTATTACTTGCTTCCCTGTAAGTAGCACGGAAATAAGGGAGTACCATAGGTTAAAGTTATAGTCAAAAGCTGGTTGCTATGCGGCTGAAGTTCCTTTGTTTGTATGGACAGGAGTTCACAAATTCCTGTATGAGAAAAGTATACTTTTTTTTTTTTAAAGCTGAAACCAATAATAAGAAATATCTCAAAAACGATCAACTCCACGAAAAAAATGTATATGACATAAATTGTGTGTTTTAACATGCTCTACATTTTTCGTGCAGTAAGTTTTTGTCTATCTCTTACGGTTTACCAGTTATGCAAAGTTCAATAAAAATAATCCAGAATAAAGAGTTCTTTAGAAGCTATTCCCAAAAAATCCAAGATATACATTTTATTTGGCATGTAAGTATCTTAAATATAAGAGATTAAAATCGTTAGAGGCATTTTGAGAGAATCAAAATAAATACCAAGTTTGATATTTAACGGTCTTTTCGCTTTTGACCTATGCTGTGCAGAGATACACACAGACACGTACAAACGCGCGGACACGCACGGACCTTTTTTTGATTCAGGGGGACCCAAAACATGTATTTCCGGTGAAATTTCGGTATCGAACTTTTAGGTGCAATATAATACCTTCTCTGTACACTAAGTACATAGTACGTGTAGAGAAAGTAAAAATAAATGGATGTGTTCAGCAAAAAGAGAATTAGATGAAGCATAAGTTTATAGGTTGTTTTAAGAAATGTTGAGGATGACCGTTGTACAATTTTATTATTGTTAGTATTATTATTATTATCATCATTATTATCTTTATTGTTATTATCTTTATGATTAAATTAGATGAGCTAGATTATAAGGAAAACTTGGTGAGGAATATGGCAAGATAATAGACTGGGATGATGTATATTCTTGTATGGGTGCTTAGTATAAATAAGTGGAATGGGGAGAGTTGTTCCATTCCCTTATTTACCGAGCTCCTCATGTCTATTCTAATTCATTACATCCGATACAACCATTTCTGTGTGAAACAAATGTGTTAAAATACACATATAAATATAGAAAATATCTGATGATCATATGACTTTCTCTATATCCCTGTAATACATTATTCTTAAAAAGCTTATACTTCTATTTACTTCATGCTAATCACTAAAACATTAGCAGAAATAGCCATATTACTTGCTTCCTTGTAAGTAGAGGTGAAATAAGGGAGTACCATAGCTTAAAATGATAATCAAAAGCAAGTTACTATGTCACTGAAGTTCCTTTGTTTGTATGGACAGCAGTTGACAAATTCCTGTATAAGAAATGTAAAAGCTATTCATAGCAGAAACCAAAAATAAGGAATGTCCCAAAAACGATGAATTCCACGAAAAAAATGTATATGACATAAATGGTGTGTTTTAACGTGCTCTACATTTTTTGTGCAGTAAGTTTTTGTCCATCTCTTACGGTTTAGCAGTTATTCAAAATTCAGTAAAATTCATCCAGAATAAACTACTCTTCAGAGGCTATTCCCAGAAAATTCAAGATATACATTTTATTTGTCAGGTAAATATCTTTAATATACGAAATTTTAATCAAAATCGTTAGAGCCATTTTTTAGAAAATCAAAAGTGTTGAAAAAAGTTCCATGTAAAGGGTAGTTTGGGATGGGGGGGATTTTTCTCAAAATCTTCGTGTCGCATCCCTGAAAGATACTAAACTTAAATACCAAGTTTGGTATTTTACCGACTTTTCGTTTTTGAGTAATCGTGTTCAAAGATACACGGACACACATACACACACACGGACATTTTTCTGAAAATACTTTTTTTTGGATACAGGGGATCCTAAAACATATATTTCCGGTGAAATCTCGGTATCGAGTTTTTTGATGGAGTGCAATACCTTCTCTATACACTATATACATAGCACGTATAGAGAAAGTAATAAATAAATGTTTTCAGCAAAAAGAGAATCAGATAAAACATAAGTTTTAAGAAATGTTGAGGATGACCGTAGTACAATTTTTTTATTATTAGTATTATCATCACTATTATTATCTTTATTGTTATTATCTTTATGATTAAAATAGATGTGCGAGATTATAAGGAAAGCTTGGTCAGGAATATGGCAAGATAATAGATTGGGATGATGAATATCCATATTTTTTGTGTGGGTGCTTAGTAAGTAAATAACTGGAATGGGGAGAATTGTTCCATTCCATTACTGTACATGTCTATTCTAATTCATTATATTCGACTCAGCCATTTCTGAGTGAAATAAATGTGCTAAAAATACACATACAAATATAGAACAAATATTACTTTTGAATAATAGTAGATTACTATGCATATTAATATTGAATATTTAATTCTAAACTAGAAGAAATTTTACCGTTGTATTGTCGTTATAGTTTTAGAACCTCTAATTTAATTGATTTTCATATGTTATCTTCCATTGCAGAATATTAAATATTTTCAATATTAATTACACACAAGTCTTGTGGCTCCCTCATAAAGGATCCATATTAAAAATTTAAATTTAATACAACATTCCACTCCGATGCACCTTCGGTGGCTCTGCTACTCTCAAAACAGATGAATATATGACACGGGTCACGAACTAATTATAACGTAACTGAACAGCCTCGGAAATTTAATTAAACGCATTGACTCCTTGAGGGAAAATTAAAAATATCTCACTAATTATCTCTTTTAATCGGTCAACAGTACAGAACAGATATAAACACTGAAGTGCGCTTGCAGCTAAACCATCAAATAAAGCCTGTAAAGCTTTAACGTTTTTCTGTTCTCGTTAGAATTCCCACCGTTCTTCCGTATTCCGCAGCATGAGTACTATGTTACTTTCTCTACACGTACTATGTACATAGTGTATAGAGAAGTTGTTGTATTGCACCCAAAAATTCGATACCGAGATTTCACCGGAAATACATGTTTTAGGCCCCACTGAATCCAAAAAAAATATAAAAAAATCCAAAAAGTTATAGAAAACGGTCCATTTGTGTGTGTGTGTGTGTGTCTGTCTGTCTGTCTGTCTTTCTAAGTACGTGTGCCTGTGAGCAGCATAGCTCAACAACGAAAAGTCTATTAAATACCAAATTTGATATTTAAGTTCAGTATCTTCCAAGGATGTGACACAAAGATTTTCAAGAGAATTTCCCACCCCCAACTACTCTTTACTGTAAAACATGTTGAACATTTTGGTTTTCTCAGAACGATTTTGATTTAATTCTGTTATATTTAAGATATTTATGTGACAAATAAAATGTATATCTTCAATTTTCTGGGAGTAGCCTATGAATACTACTTTATACTGGATGAATTTTACGGTATTTTGCATAACTACTAAACCGTAAGAGATGGACAAAAACTTACCATACAAAAAATGTAGAGCACGTTAAAATACACAATTTAAATTATATACATACTTTTCGCGGAGTTGATCCTTTTTGGTATATTCCTTGTTATTGGTTTCAGCTTTAAAAACTTATAATTTTCTCATACAGGAATTTATCAACTCGTGTGCATACAAAAAAAGGAACCAGCTTTTGACTATCACTTTAACCTATGCTACTCCCTCATTTCGCTTCTAGTTAAAAGAAAGCAAGTAATAAGACTATTTCTGTTATTTGTTTTTTTTTGATTAGTATGAAATAAATGTAACCATTAGCTGATTAACAATAATTTATTGCAGAGATGTAGAGAAAGTCCCGACTGTTAAAATATTTCACTACAGCTTTAGCCTAGTGCATTCCCTTATTTTCTTTCCAAAGAACTAAGTAATAAGACCAATTCTAATATTCATCACAACCACCCTGATGTACATAAAAGAATAATCTTTTGTTTGTGGAACAGCTAGAGAAAGTCACATGAATGAAATGCATTAGATTTTGTTGGTTATGTTCTTAAAGCCCGGAAGAAAAACAGTGTTAAAGTTGAAGTTTCTAACCCGAAACGTTAGCAATGACGCGTAACAAGCAAGAATTCTCGTCACGGGTGAAAAATACTATTAACACTGCAAGAAGCGAGCAGCATTGTAACGAAGCAAATAGCAAATGGCTGTTTTCCAGTCGACGATAACCCACAGCTTTTTATGAAAGGTCAAGAAACGGTCATGTAGACTAGATGTTAGATAGTCATTATACCGAATACAGGTAAACAAGGTAGGTCTAGTTACAGATCATAAAGTTAGATGGCGGATAGATCACTAATGGGATCCATAGAAGGGAAAAGTAATGGAGTACATAATAATCATAAATATAGTCAGCTGTGCTGATTCAGAACCTCAAGCAGCTCAATACGGTAAATGTTTTCAATGAAAAGTGAAACGGGCAAAGAGTTAAAACTGTTTTAAAGAGGTACTAATTTTATTTCAACCATTATATAACAGTTAAAGTTGGAACTGTGTTGAAAATGTGTTAGCGTGTCTGTCTCACATTCTGCAGGTCGTGATTTCGAATCTCGCTGAGAATGAGTTAGCCGGATAACGTATTTTTCCGAGTTTTCCCTTACCCTGAGAAGACGAACGTCGAGTACCTTTAGCCCCGAGATCATTTCAAAATGTCATTCATAGTCCGATATGACTAACCAGGTTAAAGCACGTTAAGCTAAAAAATAAACAAAAAAACTGTTCTACGTAATATTCATGATTATCTATCGATTGAAACTTTAAAACACAGAATTCATATCTGACCTGGCGAAAACAGAAGCATGCGAAGACTCGCGTGAGAAGCAATAAAGATAGTGAGAAAGGAAATAGTTTAGAATCACAGATCCAACTCGTTACAAATATCTGGAAAAGATAAAAAGAAATGACCAATCCAACCAGCTGATTCCCGGCGACCATTAACCTTGATCATGGGATTTTTCGTGCTTTTCCTCTGGCAATCAAGGCGAATGCTGGAGTGGTGTATTCTACCACATGTTTCCTTTCCCTCATTTCTCTTCATGTTTCAGTGTGCTTTCAGAAATAAAGGAAATGTTACATTTGCTGAGAATATTCTATTTTAACGCTGATCACAGAATGTGCCCCTTCAAAAGAGGTTAACTTGGTGATCTCGAGCACCAAATGTTATCTAATGAAAGATAAGGTTTCTGCTCTATGTGAAAGTTATGTAGCTTTTAAGTTATTAAGTAAAATGGAGCAGGGCTTAAAACTTAACCTGCTATACTTATGTAAAATATTACCATTCCGCCCGAGAATTCTGCCACCGCCAAAGGATACCTTTACTATGCAGAACATCAAGAATAAAATGCGTGGACACCGATTTTCGTTGGCAGAAGGAATCGTAGATACGTTCAATAACCATGTTTTGGAAGTGTCCAACATTTTGAGGAAAAAAAAAACATGACAAATGATCCGAATGTATGCAAAAGTGAGTTGATCATAAAGGAAAACATTTCGAGAAACAATAAAGAATTTTCAGTACCACTGCACGCAATCAGGACCTTTTCTAAAATGAATTGCAATCCAATTTAAAGCTCAAAATGTTATAATCTTTACATCTACTATTCTTATTATATCATCTTTACTTATCCTCCTATACCATCCAAATTGTTGGATTTTTTTTTAACTGTCTTCACTTCTTTAACAATATTACCGGTGCTCTCCTAAAAAAGTAGTGTGTGTGTTTCTTGCTTAAGTTGTCTTCCGATCTCTGTAAATAAAATTCCTCCAAATTAAGCAATTAACTGGCGCCCTAAGAGGTAACAGTTATATTATCTACTTCACTTTAAGTGAGTGTACCACGTTGTCACATTTTTGCTCTCATACTTCTTTATAATCCAGTAATATATTTAATTTTTTTAATTTTAATAGTAGTTTAATGTTTATTTTATATTATATAACGTTAGAAATACAGCAAGCATGGGGATAAAATAATAACATATTTTAAAATAACAAAAATAATAATATAAAATAAATAATATAATTAGAATAAATATTTTTAAAATTTATATAATTATAATAATAAATAAAACATTATAATAAAAAGTAATTAAAACTATATATAATAAATTAAAATAAACTAAATTGATAAAAGAATAATAAATATTAAATATATTAATTATAGAATAATAAAGAGATAATTTAAGTTTTAAATTTTAGGTAATTAATGAATAATATAATACATAAATATTTAAATATTAAATTTAATTTCAATAAATTAAGGTCCAGATGTATAATTTAACTTATTTAGGTCAACTTATTAATCTGACGATTTTATATTTGTTTTATTTTGTAAAATTTAAACAAAAAATGTTGTTAATCAATAAAATAAGGTCTGAAATTTTTGCCCCTGTGTAAGTAATTAGATACCAAGGTATAGTATACAGATTTTATTTTTATTTTTATAATTTTTTTAATCCAATCCGCTTCCTTACACTGGTAGAAATACCGAGTGTTCAGCATAGAACAGAACAGGTTCTGCGGCTCTTAGCCGGCCGGCGGTGTTGTTTGCTTTATGCGTTGAGCGGATGACAAGAGTGTCCAGAGTAAACATACGCTTTGTCACATATGGTAATTCTAACACACTAAACCAGTTTTGAATTAGTTTTGGCATCCCTATAAATCTGTTTCAAAATTCATTATGAGCAAAAAAAAAAAAATGGTTGCAAACAGAAGGATGCAAGCACAGAAGAGAATAATGAATAGAACATATTCCTGAAGACTTAAAATTCAACAGATCTCTCCCCCCCCCCCAACAATTTAATAACATATTTATGGGGCATTATAGATTAAGGAAACATCTAAATGCAATGGGAATCTTCAAAGAAGAACCAGCTGTCAATGTAAAGGAAGAAACAGCCTCTCATATAATCTTCAAATGCGAGGCTCTGGGTAGAAAAAGATATGCACTATTGTGCTTAATAAACACAGAAGATGGTCTTTCTAAAGGAAAAATCTAGTTAATAGCTTACTCTCTTTCATTAGAGATATAGGACTATTTAAATAAATCTATAAAGAAAGGAGATAATGAAATACTCTATAAATGTCAGTGTTAGGTAAAATAACCCAACTTCTTTTTGAAAAGTCAAGTGAAGTAATGATAACTTTACAGGATAACCGTCAGTTAAATTGGAGTCGTAAAAATGAAAGTTTTCGACCATCTCAGGTTTTCGTCGCGGAAGATAGCCGAATTTATGGTTGAAAGTTCGGTCTTTTACAATTCCAAAGTAACTCTGTTATTTAGTGAAGTAATTATTAATATCCACACCGAGAAGCCTACAAATCTTTAATCAAGTCATGTACCCAGACTTAGAACTCCTTGGAAGCTGTCAGGTTTATTAGTACGTACCTACTATAGATAACCTCCATTTTGTTCATCCACGGCAACGTACCTCTAGTGTTTAAGTTTATAATAATACAACATTTGCGTCGCACAGTCGCATGGGTCAGGTAACCGTAAATGCTGCCTAAAATGCTCGAGTTTAAAATATTATCTACATATTTATTTTATCTATTTTCACAACACTGGAAATATACACACGCTACAGCGGACCAATAAAAGAAAGAACACTGTGATGTCACACTCAAAACTACACCCACGTATAGATAATTCAAACAGCAAATATGTCTGTACAATATGTACATAACTTATCTCTTAGTACAGTACTCCATTAAGTATGTGTTGTTTAGAGTCAAGTCCAGCATGCTGTCCTCCTTCTGTTTGAAGCTAAAAATACTTCCAGCAATAACTTTTTCCTAACATCCTCCATCTGCATGCAATCTGCCAAAATATGCGTCTAGTTTTCCTGATCCCCGTATAATGCGCAAATCCCCCTATCAGCTTCACCTACCTTAGGAGTGTTTTACCCTCCCAGCCTGAGCCTTGCAATTCCGTCCTTTGTTAATATCCAATTCTAAAAGTTATGTTTCTTTACACCACCATATTTTTATTTCATTTTGTAGCATCAATAAGATTTTATCGCATAGTCGTCTTTTTACTTTCTCTACACGTACTATATATAGTGTATAGAGAAGGTATTGCACTCCACCAAAAAATTGGATACCGATATTTCACCGGAAATATGTCTTTTAGAGTCCCCTGTATCCAAAAAAAAAGTATTTTCAGAAAAAGGGCCGTGTCTGTATGTGTCCGTGTGTCTGTGAACACAATAACTCAAAAACGAAAAGTCGGTAAAATACCAAACTTGGTACTTAAATTTAGTATCTTCCAGGGCTGCGACACGGAGATTTTGAGAAAAATCCCCCCAACCCAAACTACACTTTAGATGGAACTTTTTTTTCGAAAATTTTGATTTTCTAAAAAGTGGCTAACGATTTTGATTAAAAGATCTATATTAAAGATATTTACCTGACAAATAAAATGTATATTTTAAATTTTCTGGGAATCGCCTCTGAAGACTACTTTATTCTGGGTGAATTTTACGGAATTTTGCATAACTGCTAAACCGTAAGAAATTGACAAAAACTTACCCCACAACAAATGTAGAGCACTTTAAAACACATAATTTATGTTATATACATTTTTTCGTGGAGTTGATTGCTTTTAGATATTCCTTGTTTTTGATTTCAGCTATGAAAAACTTAAAATTTTCTCATACAGGAATGTATCAACTCCTGTCCATACAAGCAAAGGAACGTCAGTCACATAGCAACTACTTTTGACTATCACTTAAACTATGATAATCCTTCATTTCGCTTCTACTTTTAAGGAAGCAATTAATAAGACTATCTGCTAAGTTTTTTCTCGATCAGCATGAAGGAAATGGAAGCAATGGCTTTTTAATAATATTTTTTTTTTTGCAGAGATGTAGAGAAAGTCATGTGAATGGAACACATCAGATTTTTAATTTTTTCACGACGTTAGGTATATCTATTTTCGTTACTCCTTTGCCAAATTGTCTAAGACAATTTTTGATAACCCCCGTTGTAGCCACGTAGAGGTGGCTCTAAGTTATTCATCTTGTGTCCCTTCATTACCGTGGATAATGGAGTTTACTGCACAAGGGAACGTTCCTAAACCAAAGAAGCTTACGGCAGCTGGAAAAGTAGTGTACAAAGTGCTCTGAAGCGCCAAAATAAAGCACTTTCAAATCTTCCTAACATCATCTCTTTCTGAAAACTCATTTCCTATCCGTACAACTGTTACGTTTGGTGTCGATGACTTTGTTCATAGTGTCCAAACGGATCTACAAGAAAATCGAGAGCGATTTTAGTACCCTTCAGAGCAATGATTATAATAACCCTACAATTTGAGATATTTATCAAGCGTAAAGGGACATTTCCACGCCGGGAACAAGCAGGAAGTTCCCAAGTGAGCCAAACCGTTTGCCAGCGGTCACAAAATTCTCGTTGCAAAGCAATGTCTATGTGAGTGGAAGCGATTGCCGACTGACCCGTGGCAAAATTGCTGATGTAACTGGAAAATCAGCAATGTCAGCCTTCCGAATTGTCACAATGGTGTCTGTCCTTCCTCAATGTTCGGTCAGAAGGGGTGCGCAAACAATTCCTGAAATTTTTGAAGAGAAAAGAAAAACATTTGTTAATTTATGCCATGAAAATAATATTTACCTGCTCCATTTACCTGCCTTTATCTCCTATTCAATGGCAAATTATTTTTACTAAATCTTATTCTTCTATCTACTTCATAGTAATCGAGATCAGCATTAGCAGAAATGGTCTTATTTTCTAGTTTCTTATACGTAAACGGGATATAAAGGAATACATTAGTTTAAAGTGATGTTCAACTCAATTAAACGCTGGTTGGTATGTGATTGAAATTCGGTTCGCTTTGAATTGCCAGGAATAAAACAAAAGAAAGATAACGACAAATTCCCATTTGAGAAAAGTGTATATATTTTAAATTTTTAACCAATGACAAGGAATATTTCTGAAATAGTTCACTTTACAAAAAATGTACATGGGATACATTTAGTACTCTTGACATCTGCTTTTCTGCGTAGTAAGATTTTGTCTATCTCTCTGTAATTTACCTGTTATACCAAAGTCATCCAGAATAAAGGGATCTTCAGAGGCTATTCCCAGAAAACTAAGTATATACATTTTATTTGCCATGTCAGCGAGTTTCATATGCGGTATTTTAATCTAAATCGATAGAGCCTAAAACCTGTATTTGACTTTAAATTAAATTAAATGGAGTTTTATTTATGGACGCTCTTTAACCACTGTGGTTTCCAAAATCCCATTCTATATTGGACGTGAAAGACCGCTTAAATTTTGCTCAGAGGCCTCTCTATCAGGCTTGAGGTGTTTTGCGTGAGGTAATTTTCCAGTTGAATCTCGGTAACGAATTATTGGGTGCAATACAATAGCTTCTCTACCTATGTACTAAGTGGGGAAAGTAAAAAAGGAAAGAAGAAAAGAAAAAGGAAAATTCTATAATTGTCACAGATAGTCCGCAGAGTACTATCCTTACGTCCATGGTGTTGATACCAAAATCATTTCTCGCTCCCAAAAGCTGGGAATAAGCACGTCTAAGACTGATTTCCCTCTCCAGGCGAAGAGATTTCCATTCCTAATTTTCATACTCGTAATTTCATCATTATTTGTTATTTGGGGTTTCTCGTTAGTGTCACTCCACCTTTACGCTAGCTCAACTTCATGTTGTTAAGGTTATATTTCTTAGTTCCAGAGTCTTGTTAGCAAAATGTCTGAAATATCTGCGCTCTAGATGGAGGGGTTTACTGGTCTAATACACTTGAGGGAGTGAAGTAGGGAGTTAAAGGGCAGGGCGTAAGACAGGGAAATTGAGTCATCTAGTTGGTATTGATGCATCTTTAGTCACGATGTATCGTTGTTACTTCAAATACTATTTACAATAAATATCTTTACTTCAAAGCTGTAGCAAAATCTTAACTCTAGTTGCTTCGACACTTGCTCGATTGCTGCAGTTGTCTCTTTACTCTACTGTTTTGTTCGAAGCACTGTCGAAACTCAAACTCTGTGGGCCAATTTGCCCTTTTAGGTATCTGTCGATGACTGGCAAGAAATTTCCAGAAATAGAAGTCAGTATTAGCATGTGTACATTACTCACAGGTGTGACATTGACGGGCTTTAATGTAAGGCACCCATTCGCTAACGTGTTAAATTTAGAACACCTGCGACGATAACTAGGACTACGTAAAGAAAGCCGACTGCAAATGCAATAATCAGATTCAGTCTACTCGCATACTTTTCAGGCAGCAGGTGGGAAAGAGAGGGAAAGACAAGTTCTGCATCAAGCGACACCCTTTCCCCTCTACAAGTACTAGCCGAAAAGAATACGAATGAACGCAGGCGTCTCCAAAGTCTATGTCACCAGAGATACTGTAGCGCACTACAAAGGTATTGGTGGAGAAGACAGAGTAGCAGTGCTGCACTGTAAATACCTGCCTAAGGTGACAGTAAAGAGTGAATTTTGTAGAGGAATTATGACACAAGAGTACTCAAATCTGCTTCACTAACATAGGCGACTACTTTTAACTGCGCACATAGATTTGCATCTGGTATACGAAATCCTGAATGTGATTTTAATGTTTTCGATTTTGAAAAATTCTCCACTTCCTGGAGGTGTATTGCACATTCCATTATCACATTTCTACATTCCTAAAAAAAAATATTATGCTCCCATTTACACTAACTTCTAGAGTATGCTTAAAACTCGCTGAATTTATTAAATTATACTTGTTCATAGTATTTAATGATAATGATGATAATTCAAAATTTTCTCGGGCTTCTAACCAGGTAAAAACTTGGCTTGACACCTGGTTAAAAGCCCGAGAAGATTTTGAATTAATACGTCGCCAGGAAAGCTTCAGTTATGATTTTAATGATGATAATGTTAATAAAGATGATCGTAATGGCTATAGGAATAGTAGACTACTATTACTAATAAAACTAATATTAATAAAGATAATAGTAATAACAATGATAATAATAGTAATAATAATATATGATGGGGTATGATAAGTGTGCTTGGACCTGACTCATTTTGTTAAAATTACTGCAATGTACACGTACTCTTTGTGACATAGAGAAGGTGTATAGAGAAGGTATTGTATCGCTAAAAATTTTCGATACGGAGATTTCACCGAAATACTTGCTTTGGGAACCCCGGAATGAATAATAATAATAAAAAAAAAATTAGAAAAATGTCCGTGTGAGTGTGTGTGAGTCTGGGGGCAGCATATTTCAAAAACGAAAAGTACTTACATTAAATACCAAACTTGGTTAAAATTCAATATCTTCCAAGGATGCGACACGAAGATTTTACAAGAAAATGCCCCCACCCCTGACTATCCTTTACGTGGAAAAAAATTCGAATTTTTTTATTTTCTCATGAATGGATCTAACAACTTGGATTAAAATCTCTTATCTTTAAGGTACAGGACAAATAAAATGTATATCTTGAATTTTCTGGGAATGGCCTCTGAAGACCTGTTTATTCTGAATGATTTTTTCTGAATTTTGCATTACTGGTAAACCGTAAGAGCTAGGCAAAAACTTGCAACCTTGTAGATCACCTTAAAACACACAATTTATGTCATAAACATTTATTGTGGAGTTTGCCGTTTTCGAATTATTCTTTGTTATTGGTTTCGGTTTTAAAAAACTGAAACTTTTCTCATACGGGAAATTGTTAACTCCTGGCCGTGTAAGGAAACGAATTTCATTCAATTCCATAGCATCCATATTTTAAAACATATGACTCTCGGTTTAGCCTAGAGTATTCCTATATTTCCCTTTTAATTATAAGGTACTAAGTAATAAAACCGTTTCTGCTAATGTTTATTTCGATTAGCATGAAGCAGATAGATGAAGAGAAAGTCATGTGAATGGGGCACACCAGGTGTTTTTATAACATATATTTGGCCTTCGGGCGTAATCTAATTAGTCATTAGGTGAGAAAGAATGAGTTACATAGGATACAAACACAGAAACACACAATACTAAACATCCATGTCCATAACGGGATTCGAACGCGTAGCCATTTTGCGGTAGAGCGTCAACGCCAAACGCGCCACGATCACGGCTATTGGGCCTACTATTAACGTCTTATATTAATTTTATATACCCCCCCCCCGCTGAACTCTTGGAACAAATAATGCACCTTACATTTTCGTCAGAAGCAGTACAGAAATATTGTTCCTTCCATTCGTCCTTAAATGTGGTTACAAGTTTCTGTGGATTCTTCTTCTGATTTGGAGCAGCTATTTCATTACGACAGATAGTCCACAGCTGCACGTCTCAGGGAAGGGGTGAATGGACTGTAACGTTACGTGATAGCCCACACTGTCTTCACCTCATTCAGGAGCTGCGAGTACAGTTTTGGTGACAAACGATGGAAACCAAGCCGTTCACACACGTGCGGCGATTCAGGACGGCAAGGTTTATAGATGCGTGCATTTGGCGCGTGACCATGCTGTTATCGTCGTTATCATATATTAATATTACACAATTTGCAAGAAATTACATATTATCTTGATGTATCCTTTTAAAAAAATCTTGTGTTCCATTCACATGACTTTCTCTACATCTCTGCAACAAAGTATTGTTAGAAAGCGTTTGCTTCTATTCACTTCATACTAATCGACAAAAAACTACCAAAAACAGTCTTATTACTTACTTCCATGTAAGTAGAAGAGAAATAAGGGAGTATCATAAGTTTAAGTGATAGTCGAAGGTTTTGTTTGTATGGACACGAGTTGACAAATTTCTGTATGAGAAAAGTGTAAGTTTTTAAAGCAAGGAAATATCTCATAAACGATCAACTCCAGGAAAAAAGTTATATAAATAAATTGTGTGTTTTAATGTGCTCTACATTTTCTGTGTGGTAAGTTTATGTGCATCTTATACGGTTTAGCAGTTATGCAAAATTCCGTAAAATTCATGCAGAATAAAGCTGTCTTCAGAGGTTATTCCCAGAAAATTCAAGACATACATATTATTTGTTACGTAAATAGCTTTAATATACAATACTTTAATTAATATCGTTAGAGCCATTTTTGAGAAAATCAACATTTTCGAAAAAAAGTTTGGGGGATTTTCTTGAAAATCTTCGTGTCACATCCTTGAAAGAAACCAAACTTAAATATCAAGTTTGGTATTCAACAGTCTATTCGTTTTTGAGCTATACACAGACACAGATACACACAGACCTTTTTGTAAAAATGCTTTTTTTGGATTCAGGGGGACCCAAAACATTTATTTCCGGTGGAATCTCGGTATCAAATTTTGGGTAGAATGCAACACCTTCTTGTGCGTGTAGAGAAAGTAAATATATAAACTTTCAGTGCATGGTTATTGCTGTCGACTTGTTTTAAATACATCTATTACTTTTGGTATTTCAATCGACTTTGTTTTTATAACGGCGCTAATGGCCATAGTAATTGAGGAGCCTTAAACATCAATCGCCGAAAAAAGCTATCTTAAGAATTATGGTTTGTATCAGCATGCATTTTGTTGCAGTGGATACTTCTGTATCTTCTGAGAAATTGCATGGAGTTTAAATAAAAACTGTGATGCTTAGAATATTTTGAAAGTGTGAACATGTAATTTTGATAAAAACTCTTTTTAGGCAATAACATAGAAGGTTCCTCGGCTTACACAAAGGTAATTTTGGGTTGCACATAAACTAATGTATTGTAACAACGGCTTAGTTCCCCTTCCGCCCAAAGGAGCAGCTGTCTGGCCCGTTCTAACAATAGAGCGAATTGATACGATATCCGAGCAAACAAAGGCATTTGTTCATTTGCGTACGAGACTTCTCGGAACTTCTTTATCCCTAGCCTAGAAAGTCTTTCTTTCAGAGTAATCTCCTACTAGACGGACAAAACGTAAATTTGTTCGTAATTTCTAAGACTGGAACTTTCAAGTCCGGCTACGGACTAAATAAGGGGTCGACAAGTGCCGGTGTGTGAAGTAAAGTGAGTTAAATGTCAATCTCGTGTACCAAAAATGTAAAGTGTAGTGCCTTAGTGACAAAGTGAATTTAACATAAACTTGTGTTCACAGTATATACACCTAAACAAGGATATTTTCCAGAAACTTCCAAGAGAGAATTTGTAACATCTCCATATGCAAATAACATTGCATTAAGATACATCCAAGATGGTAATTTCTCCACATAAAATGTATGTAAACACAGTAAGTCTTCCTTGTGCTGTAGCCTAAAGGCGTAATAAGCTAGATAGCTCTACACGCTGCAAATGATTTACATTCCTCTTCCAATACTTTATGCTGCCCATGACCTTTTCTGAGGGCAACATTCTGTTCTCGAAATGCCAAATGTGTTTCTCACACCAACATCTTCTAAGTCAGTCGTTTATTGTTCCTCAATATTTATGAAGTACTTTCTGTTATTTATATGTCTAAACAAGCCAATAATAATCGGAAAGTAAACACTAGATGGTAGAAAATACTTTAGAGCAATTTTCCCATTAACAGTCAAGAGTAAAAAAATCTAATGTGTTCCATTCATATGGCTTTCTCTACAAGCTATTGTTATAAATGTTTATTCCATTATCTACTTCGTGATAATCAAAATAAACACTCAGAAGTAGTGTATTAGTGCCTTCTAATAACGTAACACACTAGCTAAAGCGATAGTCAAATATCTTAAAGAGCCCGTCGCTATGTGAAACAACTGAATTACGGTTAGAGTTGCACGGCTAGCAGTTAAAACAAAGGAGATGAAACGGAAGATGATCTGCCGTTTGGGAAAAATTTAAGTAGCTTAAAACTGAAACCCATAACAGAATAACTCAAAAATTATTAATTTTACAAAAAATGCATACAGCATAAGCTGTGCGTTTTAATGAGATCTACATTTTTTGTGTAATAAGCTTTTGTCTAACTCTTACGGTTAACAAATTTTGAAAAATTCCTCCACTTCAGATCTTCAGAGGCTATTCTCAGAATATTCAAGATATACATTTATTTTTTATTTAATGTACAAAATTATGACCAAAATCGTTATTGCAATTTTTGATAAAAACATTTTCATTAACTTTTCTATGTAAATGCCAATCCTTGAAAATATTTTTGTCGCGTCCTTTGAAGACACTAGACTTAAATGCCAATATTTAACGGTCACACACAGACCTTTTTATTAAAATGTTTTTTTCGAGTCAGGGCTTCTCAAAACACGTATTTCCGTGGAATATCGGTGTCGCATGTTTTGGTGGAAAACAATATCTATACGTGTAGACAAAGTAAAAAATATGATAAAGAATTGTTGTAAAAACTACGTTTACAAACGCTTCTGTCCACTCGTGTTAACATATCTAACATATGATTATCGTACGAATTACTCTTAATTTGCAAAGGTCAAACCCACCCTCACAAACCAATTCAATCCACACAGTTGTACGTAAATTTGGAAAATACAGTAGGTTTTAAACGAGTAAAATATTTTCAAACAGGACGCTATGTAATGACTTTGAAAACTCCTTCTCTTTGCATTTCCAAGATAAAAGAAAGATCAAGAACGTCTCATTTGAAAAAGTATAAGTATTTTAAAACTGGAACCAATATAAAGGAATATCTTAGAAGCAGTTAATTCCACAAAAAAGTCTGACGTGTTCAATTCACGTGACTTTCTATACATCTCTATAACAAATTATTGTTAAAAAGCTTATTCTTCTGTCTACTTCATGATAACTGAGATACACATTAGCAGAAATTGTTCTTATTACGTGGTTCCTTATGAGCAGAAGGGGAAAAATCTAATGTGTTCCATTCATATGATTTCCTCTATTTGTAGGGTAAACAAACCTTTAATTCAAACCATTAATCTGCTATTTACATCATGCTAATCAAGATAAACATAAGTAAAATTATTCTTATTATATACTAGCTTCCTTGTAAGAGGAAGGGAAATAAGAAAATCCTCAGCCTAAAGCGATAGTCTCGTCCTTTAAAAGCTGGTCGCTATATGAAACACTTGAGGTTCGGTAAACAAATGAGAAAAGAAAGTTTAAGTGGCTTAAAATTTAAACCAATACAACGGAATATATCGAAACGGTTTACTCTGCAAAAAAAAAAAAAAAAAAAAAAAAAAATACATCTGACATAAATTGTGTCTTTTAATGAGATCTATATTATTCTGTGTAGTAAGTTTTTTTAATATATCTTAGGGTTTGCCAGCTACACAAAAGTTATCCAGAATAAAGAGGTCTTCAGGGGATATTCCCAGAAAACCCAAGATATATATTTCGTTGTCATAAAAATAACTTAAGAGCCAGTTTTTGAGAAAATCACAATTTTCAAAAAAATATTCTATGTAAAGTGTAGTTGGGTGGGGGATTTTCTTGAAAATCTTCGTGTCGCATCCTTGAAAGATATCAAACTTAAATACCAAGTTTGATTTTTAACGGTCTTTTCGTTTTTGGGCTATGCTGTCTACAGACACACACATGGATCTTTTTCTAAAAATTCTTTTTTTTTTTTGGATTCAGGGAATCCCAAAGCATATTTTCCGGTGAAATCTCGGTATCGAATTTTGGGTGCATTACAATACCTTGTCTATACACTATGTACATGTTGCGTGAGCACGAAAATTCCTGACGAGGACGGTACGAGAAACTATCCCATTTGCTAGCAGGAAGAGTCGTGGACTCACATCTTGGCAAGATGTAGGGGTACGGAGGAATGGCGGAAAAAATATTTACCGCGATTCTTTACCACCGCGAATGTAGGGCTAGAAGCATGTTGGACGCTACTGGCAGGCACGGAAAACATGGACGGGCTATGTAAATTTATACTTAAGACAAGACAGCTGAGATCTGAGGAGGCTGCCAATAGAGAAGGAAGGGGGGAGGAATAAGTTCAAATAAGTTACTACAATATTCTACATACATTATATTATATCATACTTAGGTCACTGTTGTGTTATGGTTTTATATATTGGATATATATTATGTGTATATGTTTCTTTTAAGTGTAATTATCGATTATAAGAGGGTGCATTTATGAAAGTGTACTCTTTGCTGTAAATTTAAATTGTTATAATTGAATACCTTTGTATTTTTATTTTCGGGTTTATTCTCAATTATGTGTTGTTGTTTTAATATTATTTTTAATGTGTATTACAAAAGCCGTGCGAATGCTGAAATTCTATGTACATATGATATTGTTATGTCAATAAATACACTTATTCATTCATACATACTTTGTGTACTTTAACAAGATCTACGGTTTGTGTAAAGTAAAACTTCGTCTAGATTTTACGGATTACCAGTTATACATTAGTCATACGGAAGAAAAAGACGGTATTCCGGAAGAGAGAAACATATGTAATAATCATAGTAAATTCCATAAATGTTGCTTTTATATATTGCGTGTTTATTACAAACTTTAAGGAATGTTAAATACAAACCATCTTTTCAACAGGTATATTTGTATCTTCTGTCTGAATTCCAGTGAGGTTATTTGCAGCTCTTGAGGGCAGCACCATTTATCCTACAGGAAAATCCCCAGTTGGTCATATGTATTGGTGAACCGCGGATTTATGGTCAGGGTTTTAATTGTGCATAACTCCACCCACAGGACTAGCAATCAAACACTAATTTCCCATATGTGGGCAGTTGCCTAGTCGTGTATTATCCCATTTTTAAGCAAACCAAAATGACCAAATAGTCAACAGACATAAGTAATAGCACAATTAGGTGGAAAACATAGAGAGAATAGCAAAACCAAATATAATTAATCCCGTTCACTTTATAGTGAATCAACGTTGCTAGTAGATAGACAAGATAGAAGTTCAATACCGAGATTTCTTTGGAAATACCGTTTTATGCTCCCCTGAATCCAAAAAATTAAAAAGCATTTTTACCTTCTCCAGCATGTATCTACTTACAATCTACATAGTAGCCAGAGAAGGTATTGTATTCCACTCAAAAATTCGGTGTACCCCGAGTCCGAAAAACACATTTTTTGAAAAAGGTCCGTGTGTGCATGGATCAAAAACTTGGTATTTCTGTATATTCCAAGGCTGCGACAGAATTTTTTCAAGAACACCGCCCCCCCCCCACCCGCTATCTACACTTTACATGGAAAAACGTTTATAAAATTTTTGTTTTTTCAAAAAATGTTGTAACGATTTTGATCAAAATACCGTATATTAACCACATTTACATGAAAAACAAAATGTATATTTTGAATTTTCTGGGAATAGCCTCTTTATTCTGGGTGAGTTTTGCAGAATTTTGCCTAACGGTCAAACCATAAGAGATGCACAAAAGTTTACTACATACAAAATGTAGATCTCATTAAGACAATAATTTATGTCACATACGTTTTTCTTGTACAACTGAATGATTTTGAAGTATTCCTTGTTATTGGTTTCAATTTTCAACTACTTAAAACGTTTCTCAAACAAGACCATACAAAGCGACCGAACCTGAATTGTTTCACGTAGTGACTAGCTTTAGCCTATTGTATTTCCTTATTTCCCTTCGACTTACAAAGAAGCATGTAATAAGACTAATCTTTTGACTATCACTTTAGCCTATGGTACTCCTTATTTCGCTTCTACTTACAAGGAAGCAAGCAATAGGACTAATTTTTTCTCTAGTAATATGAAATAAATAAAAGCATATGCTTTCTAGCATTAATTTTTTGCAGAGATGCAGAGAAGGTCATGTGAATGGAACACATCAGATTTGTTTTATTATATTACTATTATTATTGCTAATAGTATGTGAATGACCGAACTAGATATCAGTCACCAATTACATAGTAATTTTAAACAGAAGCATGTTCTGTGTTTCGGAAACATATTAGAACTACAATTTCAAAGTAAATGCACAAATTTTAGTAAACTTTTATTACACTGCACATCAGAATGATTATGAGAAGTATTAGCATGCTTGTCATTCGTTCAATGTTTTTCTGAATATTACACACATTATTGAGTAACTTTCTAACTGGTCTATTTCTAGATGTTCACCACAGCTTCGCCAAGAAATGAGGTGGCTAATGGAATAAACCCTTTTAGCACGGCTGACTCCAGAGCAGGATAATCTATTCTCCTTGCTAACCAAAATTAATCCACTTCTTCCTGCATCTTCAATCTTAGGTCTTAAGATTCAGCAGTTACTTCATTAAACTGTGACATTTCCATTGCAGCATAAATTATTACTTGAAGAAATTGGTCTTGTAGTTTATTTATAAATTCTTTGAAGCACATCTCGCATTTGTTCAAAACTTTTACAAACGGCTTCGCTTTGAAAAATAACCTTACTTCTTTTAAAACTGAAAATCGTCTGCAATTTAACCACTTTATTCCCGACGAAATTTCTCTATTGCCGTCGAAAATATTAACTTTACCATATATCTTTGCCTTGCATGCAAAATGTGCTCAAATCTAAGATGTTCAGGACAATGACTTTCTCAATTCCTCGGCTGCGGTGCTACAAGTAGTTAAAGCGGACGTTAAACAATATCAATTTCCAGGAAAAATCAACTATCTCGCCGAAAATAACAGCTTATGTACTCTCTGGCGTAATATTACTTCGAAGCAATAAATTATTTTATCACCTTAATCTTCTGTCTGATGAGGAAATGTTATCCCTCTGACTAAGTATCTCGAGGACCTCCTTCCCCGACGAAGTCAGAAGGAGAAGTGCAAAAAGCTTTCAAAATTCTCCTAGATTACTGCAAAAATGTTCCGTTTGTAAAACAGTTTATTGACACAAAATAAAACAGTTCGTCACCATATGAAAAATTGAGTGACGAAAACAAAACCACAACGAAATTGTATCTCAAAAAAAAAAAAAAAAAATTGAGCAAGGAGTATTCTTAGAAAGATGGTTGTCAAAGATTTTGCTTCACAGTTTGACGGGTGTTCAAGCCTAGAAATGTTAGGGACTTCCTCGCGTCTTTGTGCCCTCCATCTGCGACCTGTACCCTTCTGTGGTCCTCTTTTCGTGGATGAATTTAACCACAATAGAGCTTCATGTGTGCCACGAGGTATCTCCTTCAGTGTATAACCTAGACGTAATGTGACGATATAAGCGCACATTAATAATTAAACACGCTCATGATGACGTGTAAGATTGATTAATAAAGCTGTCAAGCATGCTTTTGCATTGATCACGCAAGATACAAAACAATGATGGTGAGTAATACAGCTCTATTACTCCTGAGCTCATCGTCTTGCATGAAGAATGACTATAAATTTCCTCTGTATGGTACTTCCGCTATTGCCTAACGTAATAAAGCGAATATATCACCCATCCCAATGGTGTCAGAGCAGCATATCCTCACGCGCCATACTCTCTCTCCATCTCTCTCTCCCTCTCTCTCTCTCTGCATGTGAGAGAGAGAGAAAAACTTTTACTAAAAATCTGATGTGTTCCATTCACATGACTTTCTCTACATCTCTGCAACAAATTATTGGCCGAAACAGTCTTATTACTTGTTTCCTTGTAAGTAGAAGCGAAATAACGGAGTACTATAGGTTAAAGTGATAGGCAAAAGCTGGTTGTTATGTGACTGAAGTTCCTTTGTTTGTATGGATAGGAGTTGACAAATCAGTATGACTTTCAAAGCTGAAACTAAAAACAAGAAATATCTTAAAAACTATCAACTCCATGAAAAAAAATGTATATTACATAAATTGTGTGTTTTAACGTGCTCTACAATGTTTGTGTGGTAAGTTTTTTCCCACCTCTTACAGTGTAGCAGTTATGCAAAATTCTGTAAAATTGATCTAGAATAAAGTAGTCTTAAGAGGCTGTTCCCAGAAAATTCAAGATATACATTTTATTTGTCAGATAGATATCTTTAATATACGGCATTTTAATCAAAATCGTTAGAGCCATTTTTAAGAAAATCTAAATTTTCGAAATGTTTTCCACGTAAAAGGTAGTTTTGGGTGGGGGATTTTTCTCAAAATCTTTGTGAGACATATCTGGAAGATACTAAACTTAAATACCAAGTTTGGTATTTTACCGACTTTTCGTTTTTGAGTTATCGTGTTCACACACACACACACACACACACACACACACACACACACAGACCTTTTTGTGAAAATTCTTTTTTTGGATATAAGGGACCCTAAAACATATTTCTGGTGAAATCTTGGTATAGAATCCTTCTCTATACACTATGCACATAGTCCGTGTAGAGATAGTAAAAATTAAGTTTTGTTTTATTGACGGAACCTCTGAATGTACGTGACCGTAAAATCTCAGCATTAAAATGTCGTTAGGATGCAATACTTCCTCTACTTATACAGGTCGTTTCAAAACGACACCAAACGAAGATAGCAGTCGATTACCTTAAACTTTGACTTGACCGAATCTTGATGTCACAACTTTCAAATTCTTCTATATAAAGTTTTAAGTGTGTTTAAAAATCGCATACATTTGGGATTGGGCAGCGAAGGAACAATGGTTGTCATACTCCACCTTAACAACCTCAGAACGTGTTATACGAAACGCATAACAAAACCCAGCCATTACTAAGGTGACCTGTGCCGCGCCGGCGTGTCAATCAAACCACGCCTACACCACGCGACTAGCACCTTCGCTACAAACTGGCATCTCTCTTGGAGTGGGCCAGGCACGAGCCATTTATTATGTGCAACTGCCTAATCCATGGTGATTTTATAGCAGATTTTGTATGTGCCGAATTTAGAGCTGAAAATTATATTCACGTATCACGTACAGTATGACCGACAAGTGCACATCTTCATTTGGTGTCGTTTTGAAACATCCTGTATATGTAAGCAGTAGAGGCATAAAAATGTGTTACAATATTTTTCGTGGTGTTGATAGTTTTTTTAGATATTCCTTGTTTCTGGTTTCAGCTTTAAAAAGCATACTTTTCATATACAGGAATTTGTCAACTCCTGTCCATACAAACAAAGGAACTTCAGTCACATAGCAACCAGCTTTTGACTTCACTTTAACCTATGGTACTCCCTTATTTCGCTTCTACTTACAATAAAGCAAGTAATAAGACATTTTTTCTCGATTAGCATGACGTAAATAGAAGCATAAGCTTTATTGCAGAGATATAGACAAAATCATATGAATAGAACATCAGATTTTTTAAATGTTCCTGTTTCTTAATTTGATGTAGATTATAGACGTTCCAACCCCTTTCCAAATAAAATTGTATATTTGTCTTGAAGATGACAGACTCTTTAGAGGTGTTTATTGAATTGGCGAGCGCCAAATTGATTTGCTGCGCAGTGAGAAGCGCCATTATAACACAGGACTGCAGTGACCGGTCAGAACAGCTTCAGAAAGTTACGTAACAACTCGCCCGCGGTGTGGAAGGTTGAATGTCCGCCAGCAGTGAACAGGTTGTAACCTTGAAAACAACGATTATACAAAATAACCACGTTCGCCACGCTTCGAGACTGCGAGGGAAGAAAAACTGCCCGTCTCACCAGTCCAGTCGTACACGACTCCCTCTCTTAAAATGAACAAAACATTTACTATCTTGCTGCAGCCTTTGTCCATCAACATTTCTACCAGTTGCAGATCCTCACAGTATTGCCCTCTAGTGTCTGCTGTCTGACATATAGCATCCGTACACTTATGTAGGTAATCAATCAATTTAAAAATCTAATGTATTACACTCACATGACTTTCTCTAGCTGTTCTACAAACTTCATACATAAGATTCTTCTTCTCTCTCTGCACCTTGCTAATCACGGTACTCATTAGCACAATGTTCTTATTATTTAGTTCCGTATAAGTAGGAAGAAAATAAGAGAATACACTAGGCTAAACCAATAGTCAAATGTTTTAAAAGCTGTCGTTATGCGATTGTCATTACAAATCGCTTCTTCTCTTGGCCAGGAGTAGAACAAAAGAAAAACGGACACTCCCGTCTGAGAAAAGTATAAGTACTTCACAACTAAAACTAATAACAATGAATATCTCGAAAACGGTAAGCACCACGAGAAAAATGTATATGATATAACTTGTGTATTTTAACAAGACCTAAAATTTTTGTACAGTAAGTTTTTGTCTATCTCTTACGGTTTACTAGTTATGTCAAATTAAGCAAAATTCATCCAGAATGAACATGTCTTCAGAAGCTATTCCTAGAAAATTCAAGATATACATTTTATTTGGTAGGCAAATGTCTTTAATGTGTGATATTTTAATCAAAATCGTTAGAGCCATTTTTAAGAAAATCAAAATTTTCGAAAAAAGTTCCATGTAAAGGGTAGTTTGGGGTGGGAGGATTTTTCTCAAGATCTTCGTGTCGCATCCCTGGAAGATACTAAACTTAAATACAAAGTTTGGTATTTTAGCTACTTTTCGTTTTTGAGTTATCGTGTTGACAGATACACGGACACACACACACACACACACACACACACACACACGGGGCCCTTTTTCTGAAAATGCTTTTTTTTGGATTCAGGGGGTCCTAAAACATGTATTTCCGGTGAAATCTCGGTATCGAATTTTTGGGTGGAATACAATACTTCTCTATCCCTATGTACATTGATGTTCCATTCACATTGTTAATAAGCTAATTCTTCTCTCTTTCATGCTAACCGAGATAAACGTCCTTTAATCTAGTTGATCATATCGGACAATGAATGAAATTGGTGAAATGATGCTCAAATGTTCTCGGGGTCCACGGAGCTTAAAGTTACTCGACATTCATCTTCTCAGGACCATATCCGGGTAACTCACCCTTAGGGAGATTTGAACTCACGACCTTTTGAATGTGAGGTAGACACGCTACCACCACACTACCCAGGCGGGCTGAAAATATTTTATTACTTAGTTCCTTATAAGTAGAAGGGAAATAAGGTGTTACACTAGGCTAAACCGACAGTCAAATGCTCCATAATGTGGTTGCTATGCAATAGAAATCCGATTCTTTGTAAGGTGTTGACAAGTTCCCAAATAAGAAAAGCGTAAGTATATTAAACAAACTCAAGACATACATTTTATTTGCAATGTAAATATATTGTTCTTTAATCACAGCTTTTGAGCTATTTTTGAGAAAATCAACATTTTCGAAAATGTGCGCCTGTAAAGGATAGTTTGGATGTCCCTAATAATCTTGTGTTGCATCCTTAGAAGATACTAAACTTAAATGTCAAGTTTTATATTTAACGGATTTTTCGTTTTTGATTTAATGTGTTAAAACACACACACACGGACCTTATCTGAAAATCCATTGTGTTCCATTCACATGACTTTCTCTGCATCTCTGGAACAAATTATTCTTAAAAAGCTTAGGCCTCTATTTACTTTATGCTTATCGAGAACAAATCAGCATAAATGGTCTTATTGCTTGTTTCCTTGTAGGTAGAAGCGAAATAAGAGTACCTAAGTTAAAGTGATAGTCAAAAGATGGTTGCTAAATGATTGAAGTTCCTTTGTTTGTATGGACAAGAGTTGACAAATTCCTGTATGACAAAAGTATGTTTTTCAAAGCTGAAAATAAAAACAAGGAATGTCTTAAAAAACGACCAACTCCACGAACTAAATGTATATGACATAAATTGTGTATTTTAATGTGCTTTACATTTTCTGTGTGGTAAGTTTTTGTCCATCTCTTACGTTTTAGCAGTTATGCAAAAGGCCATAAAATGCATCCAGAATAAAGTAGTCTTCATAGGCTATTCCCAGAAAATTCAAGATATACATTTTATTTGTCAGGTAAATATCCTTAATATACGAGATTTTTATCAAAATCGTTAAGAGCCTTTTTTTAAAAAATCAAAAATTTCGAATTGTTTTCCATGTAAAGGGTAGTAGTTTAGGGAGGGGGGATTTTTTTGAAAATCTTTGTCGCATCCTTGGAAGATACCAAATTTAAATATCAAGTTTGGTTTTTAACAGTATTTTAATTTTTGAGCTATGCTGCCCACAGACACACACACACACACATTTTTCTAAAAGTGCTTTCTTATGGATTCAGGGGGTCTCAAAACATATATTTCCGGTGAAATCACGGTATCGAATTTTTGGGTGCAATACAACACCTTCTCTATACACTATGTACATAGTACGTATAGAGAAAGTAAAATTTTTATACTGTGACTCCTAAAACGTGTATTTCTGGAGAAATCTCGTTATCGAATATTTGAGTGAATACAACAGCTGTTCTATCTACCAAGTACATTGCACATGTGTGCTAGAGAAAGAATTAACGAAAATGTTTTATAATCCGACCAAGGTGAGTGAAGTCCTGCACTGGGAGTAGAAAGTCATTGAGCAAAGTCGTTGAGCAACGATGATGACGCAAAACAAACGTCAAGAAATACTGCACAGTCTGATAAAGATATTCTTCAGCGTATCCCTAGTATTTACATTGTTAGTAATGGAACGTAAAGAAAATAATAATTTAATTGTTTTTACTTCCTCTATACGAACTATGTACATAGTGTATAGAGAAGGTATTATATTGTACTCAAAAATTCGATACCGAGATTTCACCGGAAATACATGAGACTCCCTTAATCCCCCAAAAAAAAAAGCATTTTTAGAAAAATGTCCGTGTTTGTGTCTGTCTGTCTGTGTGCATGTGTGTGTGCGAGTGTGTGTGTGTGTGGGCAGCATAGCTCAAAAATGAAAAGACCGTTAAATACCAAACTTCAAGAAAATCTCCCCTCCTAAAACTACCCTTTACATGGAAAAAATTACGAAAATTTTGATTTTCTAAAAATGGCTCTAACGATTTTGATTAAAATATCGTATATTAAAGACATTTACCTGACAAATAAAATGTATATCTTGAATTTTCTGGAAATGGCATTTGAAGACTACTTTATTCTGGATGAATTTTACGGAATTTTGTGTAACTGCTAACCCGTAAGAGATGGACAAAAACTTACTGTACAGAAAACGTAGCTCGCGATAAGGCACACAATTTGTCATAATTTTTTTTTCCTGGAGATCATTTTTAAGATATTCTTGGTTTTTCGTTTCTGCTTTGAAAAACACACTTTTCTCATACATAAATTTGTTAACTCCTGCCCATACAAACAAAGGAACTTCAGTTACATAGCAACAAACTTTTGGCTATCATTTTAACTTATGGTACTCCCTCATTTCGCTTCTACTTACAAGGAAGCAAATAACAAGACTATTTCTGCTAATATTTCTCGATTAGCATGAAGTAAATAGAAACATAAGCTTTTTAACTAACATTTGTTGCAGAGATGTAGAGAAAGTCATGTGAATGGAACACATCAGATTTTTTCACACAAGCCGTGTGTAGGCCAGGAGTTGGATTGGTAAAGTCAGACTGAAAAATTCAATGCCATAGCTGGGATTTGAACCACGGATCTCCCGATCTCTATCCGGGTATTCTGACACTGAGTTACCATGAGAAAATGCCAGCATATCATTGTATTTCTCAACTGACTCGCAAGTTTCCCGGGAAACCACAAGGTGGTCTTAAATTATTTTGAAATGACAACCCCAATGGCGACTTACAATATTGTAAGTACTTTAAGTCCATGAATTCATAGTATAGCCAACTATTATGGTCAATGGGTATTGGTTTAATTGTTTTTTCACACAAGCCGTGAGTAGAACAGGAGAAAATAGCAGTTGTTCGCGAATGTTATTTTTGTGAGGAGAAGAAAGAAGGTTGGAAAACAGCTAATACAAATACCTGAACGTGGCTGTTGTTTTTACTGGATTTAATAAGAAAGCGAACGATATTTAAGATAAGGAAGGAACACCAGCTTCAAAGCGAAACTAAATCACCTTGCAAGATTGCATAATATGGACAACTAAATTATTAGAAAGAAACTTCGGGATTTGAGGTTAAAAATCCGATGAGACATTCACATGACTTTTCATTCAAAGAGTAGCTTGGAGTGGAGAGCTTTTCTTGAAAATATTCATATTACATCCTTGGAAGGTGCTGGACGTAAATATCAAGCTTGATATTTATCAGACTTTCCGTTTACGAGTCATGTGGTTCACAAACACATAGATGTACAAGCGGTGCTTTTTCTGAAAAAAAAAAAATTCTGAATACTCAGAGGTCCTCAAAACATGTATTTCCTGTGAAATATCGGTATCTATATCAAATATATGTTTGGCAGAGAAATTAAAAATAAATCTGCGAAAATGATTAACATTTTACAATTATTTAATGTATATTTTTGCTGAGGCAGAAAATAGTACAATCTATTAGATATCGAATTAAAGAGTTCAAACATTAAAGAGTTTACTGAGCGAATGTTTTGAAGAAAAACTAAACGCGGTGAAAATATACCACTGATATACATGATGCAACCTGGATTCACAACGACTACACATTTTCCAAATGTTGGCAGAATGACAGTATTCCAAGTGACAAAGGACAGTGCTGAATACTTATCACGGTTCATGCTGGTTGGGACACCCTAACCTAAAGCTAACAAAGTGCAAGGCTTTGATGAAAATAGTGGAAATTACTATCACGAAATTATATGGAAATCACTCTCTCTCTCTCTCTCTCTCTCTCTCTCTCTCTCTCTCTCTCTCTCTCTCCCGTGTCGTAGATTTACGGCACGTAAAAGGACCTCTGAGCAAAATTAAGCGGTCTTTCACGCCTAGTATAGAAGGGACGTGAGAACCACTTCAGTTAAAAAGCGTATATATATAAAACGCCATTTCCTACCCTAGAGCTATCACAGCGCATGCTCCGATGAAATCAAGAAAATTTATGAAAAAAATTACACGAAAATCGATTTTTAAAATATTACAAATTGAAAAAATCCTAGACTTCTATAAGTAATTCTTGAAGTGAAACATTGTTACTTTAAACCCACACCCGTAACCCATAGAATTGCTATAGAATCGCATATTTTCCATGTGCCCCTCGACTTCAGTATAGAGACAGGTTTAATCTCGCGGTAGTTTTTGTATTAATGTTAGCAGCCATCGCCATGTATCATAGAGACGGAAACAACGAAAACCTTGTAAACAACTGCATAAGTGCTCTACTATCAAATATGGATCGCCAAAGGAAGAACGTACGAATAACCAGCAATCAGTGAGCCTCTCAATAAGGTGGAACAGAGAGAATCTATATTTCTAGATCTATCAAAATCTAAGCTAATGCACGCTTTATAAAAATTAATTTAAAATATTCTCGACATCTCTTAAACCAGAGATAACCTCCATTCAATTTCACAGCAGTTAAGATGAGGTTTCTATGAAAATTGGAAACAAAAACTAATAAATATGCTAGTAGTCCTAAAATTGTCATAATGCGGACATAACCCTTAATATTTGCAGCATTATTATATTAGCAGTTATGTAAAAGAACGCACATTTGCAATATGAATGCTATTCCACAACTGGGCAATTTTATTTGGACTGCACATAAGAAAATATAGCTAGTGGTTGACAAATGTTTAAACTTAATTTGCTCTTTTTCCTAATTTAAAAATATTCCACTTGATGCAGTTCTTACTTTCTCTACATCCACTATATAAACAGTGTATAGGGAAGGTATTGCATTCCACCCAAAAATTCAATACACAAATTTCACCGGAAATACACGTTTTAGGGCCCCCTGCACCCAAAATAGCATTTTAGATAAAAGTTCCGTGTGTGTTCCTGTGACTGTGAACACGATAACACAAAAACGAAAAATGAGTAAAATACTAAACTTGGTATTTAAGTTTAGTAACTTCCAGTGATGCGTCACGAAGATTTTGAGGAAAAACACCCCACACCAAACTACGCTTTAAATAGAAAAATTTTCGAAAACGTCGATTTTCTCAAAAATGCTTTTGATTAAAATACCCGGTAATTATTTACAAGTTGGTCCGCTAACTCTCTCCGCTGCAACTTATACCAGTTTTGCACTCTAACGGGACCGGAGTGGTTAGAGGGGGATTAGGGGTGGGGAGATGGTTTAAAAAACTAATGTTGCTACCTGTTTATATACACACACTAACCTAAACGGATTGGAACCTAACCTCGCGCTAAATTTGAAATCCACAGGCTTTGAAATTGTCATCATAAACACAAAGTCAATTAATCGCACTTAGTGTCATTCGATTTTAGAGTGGCCGAAGTTCTGCATAATAAAATTCACCGAACAGCTGTATCTGCGTGAAACATACTTGTCATACATCAGCACAGCGTCTAGTCACATATGCCGGTGTTGCACTCCACAACACTGTTCGCCTGCCGCCGACAATGAAACTCAGGTTTTAGGCACTTTAGTGTGTAGCATTATTATATATTTACATTGCAAAAGTACTACAAGACTTCTTTATTTATGTTCTACTCCTTCTATACAGCATACTTCATAAATATTCACAAAAAAGGATCGCTACGCGCACGTAATAAATTAGCGTTTAACTTAATTAGCTTTTCCGATAAAAGAAATTGGAGAAAACGTAACAAGTATAAACCAAACTTACAGTCAAACCGAAATTTGTTTAATTTCTAGAGGGGCCCAAGTTCTCTATAATTACCAGATAGACAAAAACTTACTACACATAAAATGTTGATCACGTTAAAACACACAATTTCTGTCATATACGTTTTTTTCTGAGACATGTCTGAGATTTTCCTTGGCATTGATTTCAGATTTAAAATACTTTTCTCACACGGAAAGTTGTAAACTCCTGGCCTTACATAGAAACGGATTTCATCCACATGGCAACCGGGTTTTAGAAGATTCGACTAACGTTTACTGTTTTCCTTCTACTTACAAGAAAGCAAATAATTAAGACAACTTCAGCTAATGTTTATCTCAATCAAGATAAAGTAGATATAAGAATATGGTTTTTAACAATAATTTATAACAGCGATATAGAGAAAGTCATGTGAATGGAACACATCAGATTTTTCCTATTTGACTCTCGGTTGAACGAATGACAGCGTTAAAATATTACAATGGCTTGTACCTTTTTTTTCCTGGAAAGAGATAAATTACGTAGCTAAAGTTTTATTCTGTACTTCCATTTAATTGGAGAAAACTCAAAACTTTTAATGTTCATTGTATTTTATTCTAACCTTAACCAGTAATATAACCGTAAGTTTCAATTTTATTTTGCTTTAATATTTTCTCAATATTAATTTCTCTCAGACAGGGCATTTTGAAAAGTTCGCAAACAATGTAATTTTAAAAATTAATAAATAGGATTTGGATCTTTATTTTAATTGAATAGACATTTTTATCCATGTGATTTTTCTCCCTTTTTATTAAAGTAGGAGAAAATTAAGAAAGACTTCTTTTTACATAATTTTCTAAAAGATAACACATTTTTTCCAAAAAAATAAAGAAAAATGAAAGAAATGTAAACTAATAGGAATATTCCACTGCTATTTATAAAACTGTGATTAAAATTTAAGAAAGAAAGTTAAAAATCTGATATGTTCTGTTCGCATAACTTGCCCTACATCTCTGTTACAAATTATTATTAAAAACTTTTTTCTTCTGTCTACTTCATGCTAATCGAGATAAACAGTAGCAGAAATGCTTTCTTTAAGTAGAACGGAAATGATGGAATACCCTAGACTAAAACGATAGTAAAATATTTTAAAAGCTGGTTACCATGTTGTTGAAATCCGTTTCTTTGCATTACCAGGTGTTACAAATTCCTGTATGTGAAATTCTATTTTGAAACTGAAACCAATAGGAAGGAATATCTCAAAAATGGTCAACTCTACAAATAAAATGCATATGACATAAATTTGTGTTTCAATAAGATCTACATTTTTGTTTGGTAATTTTTTGACTATCTCTTACGGTTTACTAATTACGCAAAATCCAACAAAATTCACCCAGAATGAAGATGTCTTCAGAGGCCATTCCCAGGAAATTCAAGATATACATTTTACTTGTCGTATTAGGGTATTTGGTTATTATAGAGAACTTCGGCCCCTCTAGAAATTAAACAAATTGTGGTTTCAATGTAAGTTTGGTTTATACTTGTTACGTTTTCTCCAATTTTTTTTTTATCGGAAAAGCTCCGTAATTAAGTTAAACGCAAATTTATTACGTGCGCGTAGCGATCCTTTTTTGTGAATATTTATGAAGTATGCTGTCTAGAAGGAGTAGAATATAAAAAAAGAAGTCTTGTAGTACTTTTGCAATGTAAATATATAATAATGCTACACACTAAAGTGCCTAAAACCTGAGTTTCATTGTCGGCGGCAGGCGAGCAGTGTTGTGGAATGCAACACGGGCATATGTCGCTAGACGCTGTGCTGATGTATCACAAGTATGTTTCACGCAGATACAGCTTTTCAGTGAATTTTATTATGCAGACTTCGGCCACTCTAAAATCGAATGAAACTAAGTGCGATTGATTGACTTTGTATTTATGATGACAATTTCAAAGCCTGTGGATTTCAAATTTAGCGCGAGATTAGGTTCCAATCCGTTTAGGTTAGTGAGTGTATAGAACTTTATGTTTCTAATTTTATATCGTGGTAGTACCTCATTATCGATATTTACAACAACTCCTAACAGCGCAATGGATACAACATTAGTTTTTTAAACCATCTCCCCACCCATAATCCCTCTCTAACCACACCGGTCCTGTTAGAGTGCAAAACTGGCATAAGTCGCAGCGGAGAGAGTTAGCGGCCCAACTTGTAAATAATTTACCAGTTATGCATAATTTAGCACAATTCATTCAGAATAAAGTGGTCTTTAAAGGTTATTTCCTGATTATTCAAGATATACATTTTATTTGTCATATAAACATATTTAATATACGGTGTTTTAATTAACATTTTTAGTCATTTTTCCATGTAAAAGTACTTTGGGGTGGGGGATTGTTCTCAAAGTATTCGTGTAGTATCTCTGGAAGATACTAAAATTAAATACCAAGTTTAGTATTTTACAAACTTTTCGTTTTTGAGTTATCGTGTTCACAAACACACTGACACACATGGACCTTTTTCTGAAAATACTTTTTTTGGGTACAGGGGAGCTAAAATGCCTATTTCCGGTGAAATCTTGGTATCGAGAATTGGGTGGAATATTATACCTTCTCTATACACTACGTACATAGTACGTGTAGAGACAGTAAGAATCTACAGCGTCCCTTTTTGTAACAAAATTTTACAATTTCAGTTATGCCAGGATGTGCAAGAACTTACATATAAAGTCACAGCACAGAAATATATCACACATCGCTTTCCAATCAACTATAAAGTAGCGATTATAAAAATATGTACTTACTTTAAGACTGTATATATCCGTTATTCTACAGATTTAACGAATCCTTCCTTCTTCCAAATCATATCGATCGAATACACTTTGTTGTACCATCCAATCACACCATATTTGTTCAGAAATGAAGATAAACATTTATATCCATTTCATAGTTGTAGAGAACAGATAATACACCTAGTTTAGCACATAAAGGTTATTTCAATCAACAGAAGTACTAAACCTAGCACGCAAAATGTCACAGATAAAGTAAATGACAATGAATCGTGTAATTACGTCGAAAGAGAGAAAATATTCACACGCTTTCTGTATTAATCCCCGTTTAAGTAATATAAGATACTGCCGAGAAACATCCATTTTTGAACCATAATTGTGGTCTTCTTTCCGTTAAAATATATTTAAAACTATTTCATAACCGCAAATAGCAAACTAATGTCATGAGACGATAAAACTTTCCTTCGATACGTTTTTGTCGTCACCGAAACCGAATGTCAACAGTTGAATTTGACTCAACTAATTGCCCAGTGACCTTTCGGTGAAAACTGACCTGCCTCTTGTTCCGGTGAAGATAAACGTAACAAGCCAGGGGAGCCAACAAAATAAAAAAAATCTGATATGTTCCATTCACATGACTTTCTCTACTTCTGTGTAACAAATTGTTGTTAATAAGCTTATTCTTCTATTGACTTCATGCTAATCAAGAAAAACTTAGCTGAAATAGTCTTATTACTAACTTCCTTGTAAGTAGAAGCGAAATATCGGAGTATCATTGGTTAAAGTGAAGTCAAAAGCTGGTTACCAGGTGACTGAAGTTCCTTTGTTTGTATGGACACGAGTTGACAAATCCCTGTATGAGAAAAGTACAAGCTTTTCAAAGCTGAAACCAAAACAAGGAATATCTAAAAAACGACCAACTCCTCGAAAAAATGTATATAACATAAATTGTGTGTTTCAATGTGCTCTACATCTTTTGTGTGGTAAGTTTTTGTCCATTTCTTACGGTTTAGCAGTTATGCAAAATTCATCCAGATGCTATTCCCAGAAAATTCAAGATATACATATTATTTGTCAGGTAAATATATTTAATATACGATATTTTAATCAAAACCGTCAGAACCATTTTTGAGAAAATCAAAATTTTCGAAAAAAGTCCCATGTAAAGGGTAGTTGGGGGTTTTCTTGAAAATCTTTGTGTCGCATCCTTGGAAGATACAAAACTTAAATACCAAGTTTGGTATTTAACGGTATTTTCGATTTTGAGCTATACTATCCACAGACACACAGACAGACACACACACGGACCTTTTCCCAAAAATGCAGTTTTTGGATTCAGGGTGACCCAAAACATGTATCTCCGGTGAAATCTCGGTATCGAATTTTTGGGTGCATTACAATACCTTCTCTATACACTATGCACGTAGTACGTGTAGAGAAAGTAAAAATCAGTAGACATAGTCTTATTACTCGCTTCCTTGAAAGTAGAAGCGAAATAAAGGACTAACATAGATTAAAGTGAAAGTCAAAAGCTGGTTGCTATGTGACTGAAGTTCGCTTGTTTGTTTGTCATGAGTTGACAAATTCCTGTATTAGAAAAGTATGTTTTTAAAGCTGAAACCAATAACAAGGAATATCTAAAAAGCGACCAACTACACGAAAAAAATGTATATGGTATAAATTGTGTTTTTATCCTGATCTATATTTTTGTGTAGTACATTTTTGTCTATCTCTTACGTTTTACCAGTTATGCAAAATTCAGAAAAATTTCATTCAAAATAAAGAGCTCTTGTATTGCACTCCACCCAAAAATTCGATACTGAGATTTCACCGGAAATATATGTTTTAGGGTCCCCTGTATTAAAAAAAAAGTATTTTCAGAAAAAGGTCCGTGTGTGTGTTCGTGTGTCTGTGAACACGATAACTCGAAAACGAAAAATCGCTAAAATACCAAACTTGGTATTTAATTTTAGTATCTTCCAGGGATGCGACACGAAGATTTTGAGAAAAATCGCCCCATCCCTAACTACCCTTTACTTGGAATTTTTTTCGAAAATTTTGATTTTCTAAAAAATGGCTCTAACGATTTTGATTAAAATATCGTGTATTAAATATATTTACATGGCAAATAAAATGTATATTTTGAATTTTCTGGGAATAGCCTCTGAAGACTACTTTAATCTGGGTCAATTTTACGAAATTTTGCCTAACTGCTAAACCTTAAGAGATGGACAAACACTTACCACACAATAAATGTAGAGCACTTTACAACACACAATTTATGTTATATAAATTTTTTTCGTGGAGTAGATTGTTTTTGAGATATACCTTGGTTTTAGTATCAGCTATAAAGACATACTTTTCTCATACAGGACTTTGTGACCTTGTGTCCATACAAACAAAGGAACTTCAGTCGTAGAGCAACCAGCTTTTGACTATCACTTTAACCTATGGTTGCCCCTTATTTCGCTTCTACTAACAAGGAAGCAAGTATAAGACTATTTCTGCTAATTTCTGCTCCATTAGATGAAGTAAATAGAAAAAAAGAAATGAAATGGCCTGTTATTTATGGACGCTCTTTAACTGCTTTGGTTCTCAGCGTCCCATTCTATATTGGACGTGAAAGATCGCTTAATTTGCTCAGAGGCCTCTCTTATCAGGCTTGAGGTTCTTTTACGTGCCGTAAATCTACAGCTTTACTTCCCTTCCCTTCCGAAGGAAGCCATGCTAAGAATTTTTACGCCCGAAAAAATCCATCGTCCTCCGCCGGGTTTGAACCCGCGACCTTGGGTATATGAAGTTAGCATGGTAACCATTACACCACGGAGGGCGGAAGTAAATAGAATAATTTGTTGCAGTGATATAGAGAAAGTCATGCGAATGGAACACATCAAATTTTTTTGTTTGCAAATTTTAAAATGAAACACTTTTCTTTAGATATTAGACTGTTTGATTGGAAAACAAGTGTATTTATTATGCTAAATAATTTTTTTTTTTATCTTCCTCATCAAGCATTGAATAATAGTTAATGTTAAACTTAATATTCCTGTAAATATAGTATTCGATGATTGCAATTAAATTCTTATTGCTGACTATTTTCTGATAACTTAATTATACCAGGGTGTATTGCTTTGTTTCATACGAATTAAAGCACCAATAAGGCATAAATGGTACAGTCTCTCTGAAAATGTTTCGTTTCGTAATCGGCTTACTTTTGCCCTATCCGTAGAACTGACACCAACCCAATGCCTAGAGGTCAGAAGCCTGTTGGGGAGCCTGCGGCACGAAACCACAAAATGAGAATCTGTTACGAGGGGTCGACTTTTAGCCAGATACGAGGAAGAGGATAATATGAAATGTAACCGAAACTGATGATAGAGCAATTGGCGCCACCTTGAAATAGTACAAGGGAGAAACAGTAGAAAGTCGGTCCTTACGATTACCCTTAACGTGACAGTAATAAGAGTGGAGTAATAAAGTTCTTTTTATCTCATTGACTGTTCCATTACGTCACTTCCACACGCACCTTAAAAAGTAGACTACTAAACTCAGTGCTAATGTGGGCCCACTTTTTGTCTTGTGTATTCATTATTGATGCAGTTCAAATGATAGGGTCCGTAGTTTATAATATAACAGATATAGGTGTATCAGTGATTACAAATCTCCAAGTACAGCCCGAACGTTCGTGCACACCTAACCTAAGTTATTTTTACTTTCTCTATACGCACTATGTACATAGTGTATAGAGAAGGTATTGCACTCCACCAAAAAATTCGATATTAGATTTCACCGGAAATATATGTTTTAGGGTCCCCTGTATCCAAAAAAAGTATTTTCAGAAAAAGGTCTGTGTGTGTGTGTGTGTGTGTGTGTCCGTTTGTCTGTGAACACGATAACTCAAAAACGAAAAGTCGGTAAAATGCGACACGAAGATTTTGAGAAAAATCCCCGCACCCCAAACTACCCTTTATATGGTGCTATTTTCGAAAATTTTGATTTTCTAAAAATGGCTGTAACGATTTTGATTAAAATATCGTATATTAAAGATATTTACCTGACAAATAAAATGTATATTTTGAATTTTCTGGGAATAGCCTCTGAAGACTACTTTATTCTGGGTCAATTTTACGGAATTTTGTATAATTGCTAAACCGTAACAGATGGACAAAAACTTACCATACAACAAATGTAGAGCATTTTAAAACACACAATTTATGTTATATACATATTTTCGTGGAGTTTATTGTTTTTGAGATATTCCTTGTTTTTGGTTTCAGTTATAAAAAACATTTTTCTCATACAGGACTTTGTGAACTCGTATCCATACAAACAAAGGAACTTCAGTCACATAGCAACCAGCTTTTGACCATCACTTTAACCTATGGTACTCCCTTATTTCGCTTCTACTTACAAGGGAGCAAGTAATAAGACTATTTCTGCTAATTTTTGTCTCGATTAGCAGGAAGTAAATAGAAGCATAAGCTTTTTAACAATAATTTATTGCAGAGTTGTAGAGAAAATCATGTGAATGGAACACATCAGATTTTTGGTTATGTAATTGTCTACCGGAAGAATTAATTTTCTGTTTTTTTATTACGAAAACAATATATGAGTCGTACACAATTTACAGTGTTTTAGGATCATAAGAATACAGCATACAAAACTAACACAATCTTATTTATTGTCAAAAGAAACACCACCATATTGTGATAAATGTAAGTCCTCTTACAATTATACATATTATATTTCAGTATTCAATATACAGGTCAGAAAATAGCATAAAATGTCAAATAACATTGCATTAACATTTATAGACACAAAAAGTATAGTCTATGATTTTAATACACCTTAAATACATAATCTATATGACTATGTATACAACTCTTATAAATATAATTACTGAAATGGCATGCTTATTTACTTTTGATTCTCACTGTTTGTTGCATTATCATTTTGCTTCTATTTGAACCGCCGTTAGTATACCAATAAGTATTTAGTGTGTATCGTATTCCCTCTGTACACAATGCATTTTTATTACTGCTGAAATATATCATTATATATTGCTTGTACACTGAGGGACATTAAAAATAGGCCTGGCGCTGTGATTTTGCTGAAAATGTGAATGCTTGATGGGGACTCGGTCTTACAACGATTTTCATTGGTGTCTTTCTGACACAACATACCCGGCGAGTAAGAAAAGCAAAACAGATAGGGAAATCACCCCTTTATAATTCAATCCCGCTTGACGCTCCCTCAGAACAGGTTGACTTATATAAGCAGTGTATTCGTATTTTTCCTTCACGTGCTCGAATTACCTTGGCATTAGAACTTTAATATGTAGTGCAGAGCAAATATTAACCTAATTTTTTGTCGCCCGGTGAGAGAGGTGGCTTATTGTCCAGCTAGAGTGTTTGGGGATCACCAGTTCGCAACTCTGAGCTTTTTTTGTCGCAAATTACGTTTTATGTTCACCCCTTTTTCCCCTTCGGTAACTGACTTGCCCAATATGGTTTAAAAGCATAGCAAGACTATATGGCATGCCTCTCTTGAATCAGAAGGTGGCATAAGTGACAACTAGTGTCAAAACATGTGGAAGACATGGATGGTGACAGCGAAAAGACTCCGTCTAACATAAGTATTTCCAGGCTATTTTTAATGCCTATGAATATACATAAGTGTATAAGACTTTTTAGGTGGTTACTATAGGACGAGTTCTGCTAAAGGACAAGTTAATTAATCTTAGCATTTCTTTGATATTTTTCTACAAACTTGCGTGATTAAAGTTATTTGCGAGTAGAAGTTTATTGTGCTATGCTACTCCAGTTAACTACGGGGCCAGCCACTTCCAGATTTGTCCAGCCTTTCCTATGATAAAGGGTAGATAACATAGAGAGACGCCTCATGCACTACGAACTATTCAAATCTATTATGTGTAACACCCCCAGGAGAAAAAGAGGAAGTGAGGGAACCATAACCAGGCTGCAGAGACGCGTGAAAGTCCCTAATATTTCCAAGCTTAGTGACTCGTCCCAGTGTTGGAGCCTCCAGAATCGTTGACCTAGCAGCCCTCTAGTGTCCACGGAGGGATTTTTTTACCATTGTGGATACATCTGCGCCATACACTGCGAACTTAGGAGCAAAACAATAACAATAATAATAATAATATCTGAAATACTTTCTCGGTACCTAGGTTCCTGTATCGTAATGTGCAACTCACTTTTACACGTTATTTATTAATACAGATTACATTCATACATTATTGGCTTCAGATGATGAATATGTATACGAATATATCCACTTAGGCCAAACTTTGTCGTTTCAAATAAGTACTGTGAAAAAAATTAAGATAAGAATCGGACAAGCATGGAAAACATTTTGTAACATAAATTGCATTGAACTTGAGCCTAAGGGCGGAGGTACTAGTGATATGTGTATTCCCACTTCTACTGTATGGTAGTCAAACATGGTCGCTAAAAGAGAAAATAAAGAGAATGGTTCAGGCATGTCAAGAAAAATTGGAGAGGAAACTGCTACAGGTAGAGCTCAGGAACAGAATACGCAACGAGGCGATCAGGAGGAAAACGGTGTGGGAGACGCAATTGTCATGGCAGAGCGTCTCAAATGGAAATGGGGAGGCCACGTAGTAAGGATGTATAACAACATGTGGACTTATAGAACAACTATGTGGGAACCCAGGATAGGAAGAAAATGCGTGGGAAGGCAGAGGACCATATGAGCGGATTGTTTTTAGCAGAAATTTGAACATCAAGGTATGCAATAGACAGAGAAGCGTGGAAACAGCTCTTAAATTTTTAATGTAATAATACTTGATGTAGCGGGACCTAGAAAGAGAGCAGTAGCGTCCAATACACTTCTAACTATACATTCGCGGTGGTAAAAGATCGCGGTAAATACTTTTACCTCCATTCCTTCGCACCCCTACATCTTGCCAAGACATGAGTCCACGACTCTTCCTCCTCGCAAATGGGGCAGATTCTCATACCATTCTCGTCAGTAATTTTTATCATCCGCCATGCTCCTAGTTTACCTAATCCAAGCGTGTTCCTCTCTAATGTGTTTGGTACCTGTTTTAATGTATCGCTCCATACCCTACTCCGATTTTAGCTTAACTGTACTTCCAATGAGATCTTTTTCGTGCATTGTGCAATTATTTGCTGTCTGTCAATATCACAGAGGCGGTTCTTAACTTTTCTCCTATTTCTCCGTCTGTTTGCCTGCCCCGCTATCCAAACGTATCCCATCCCAATGGTTTCCAAACCATTCTTTAATTTTGATACCCATACCGAATTACCTTCCATTCTCAACTGTTCACGGTAGCAGACTGTCCTAATTAGAGATTGGTTTCCGTGAACGATTCTCATCCAATATATAACTGCTCTGATTTTGTACTCTGTTGTTTCACTATGCGCCCCGAATTCCCTTATTATCCCGCAGTTGGCTGTATCTCCCTACTCCCAGAGTTCCTTGCAGTGATGTGACAGTGTAAACCCGTGAAGCTGTGGTTAAAACTGGACAAGGTTACAATATTTATGTTTAACCCTTTTAGTGCCATTCACGATTTAAATCGCGGTCCGAACATTCTACGAAAACTGCTAATCACGAACTAATCGTGGTGCCGTTTTCATACATTTTAACTCTTTCCAGCAGGAAAATCTATGTTATTTCTATGTCTTAGAGAAAGGTTTTCTGGAGCGTTTCAAGGCCTTATCTTCATTTCAAAGTTAGCTCCAAATTTAATGTCTCTAGCCGGTGTTTTTCTATGCTGGTTGAAACATGGCGTCGTCTAGCTGAAGGTTACGAGCCGAAAACAAAATAAGTTCGCGATGTATTAGAAGACATCAAGTCATCTTGAATTTTCAGACCTTGATGAAAGAGTTTCTGACATCGAGGAAGATCTATCTTCAGCAATGAAAATACATCCGATTTCAACGGACCTCGTGTGCATGCAAATAATCGGTGTATTTATCAAAAGTTATTTACGGAGGTGTAACCACACGACGAATGCAATGTGAATCAACATTCAGCTACGCAATAATACAAGTACTAAATTGTAGAGTAACCCACGCCACATTTCTATCCTAAAGCTTTATGCTATTTTCATTAATAGTGGTATCATGCTTCTGTGTGTGGATGTTTGGTGATTTTTTTTTTCAGTTTCATTGGGTGAATTGATTTTTTGTATATTAAAAAATAAAACACCAGATCAAAACAGGAGTTGTTTTAATAAAGAAATATTTAATTTAATTAGCCTGAATTTTCTGTGTAATAAGCTTTTGAGTGCCTAATTATTGATTATTTTGGGATTCCCTCCTATATGTTAAAAAAGATAGCACCCTTTTCTCAATTTATTTTTCTGTCCATAATTATCCCACTCGAAAATGCTCTGATATTTATATTAACAAATGTAAATATAGTAAAACCCTTAACAATTTCTCATGTATGTCAGTTAAAATGTTCAACACCTTACCTCTGAACATCAAGACTCTTCTTTTGTTCAACTTTAAGAGGAGGATCAAAACAATCTTGAAGGCAAATCCTCTTTATAGCATTTCAGAAATTTATGACCTGAAATGGGATTAATCTTAACCATTTTAAATGTGTTGTTGTAACATTATTGTATGTAGAATGTTTAATTAATGTTTATTCTATCATGAAGTAGCCTATGTATGTTTTATGCTTAGTGACTGAAAATAAACTAGCTATCTATTTTCAATGTTTTTTTTTAATGTTTTAAAAACAAAGAAAATAATTCTAATGCACATTTTACAGTAGACAAAAGGTTTTCCTAAAAATTCATTTTATTACTAATAATTTAAAACCCTGCATTGTCCTCTGGAATTACTTAACACGTTTCAGATAGTATGCTGCTGTTCAGGCTGGCACTTTTTTTTTTTTTTTTTTTTTTCTTTTTTTTTTTTTTTTTAAAACAGTAACGGAGTCTGATCAGGACTCCGGTACTGTATCCCTATTTACATTTCCCCCCGTAGGTTTTACTGATTACTGGTTTACTGGTTTTACTCTTTCTTTTACAAACATATACACATTGCACAAACATATAACACCCATGCCCAAGGCGGGACTCGAACCCACGATCCCCTGCCCACGAAGCACCAAAGCGAGACGCTTTAGCGAGCGTGGCCATTGGGACCGGCACACTAAAAGCGTTACGACAAGGACATTACTATTTAGCTTGTACGCCATTAAAGACGTACTCTTTGGAGCAGATAAAAATACTTACGAGACAGAACAAGTATTTCGAAGAGATTCAAGGACCAGGAAGTAAGACAAGTTTTATTTCGGTCAACGGTCTTACGGGAACTATCCCACGGCACTCAAAGGAGCACCTGCAGATATCCAATACTCTTACCACCGTCTTGATATTGGATATTAAGTGTAACTTCTTTCCCAAGAGAAAGATATAGTGTTTCAAATCCACCTGCACCTTCTCTACATCTAGTAAAGCATTTGCCTTGCAGATATTCTCTTCCGAACTGAATTTTTCAGCGCTCTTCTTCTTTCGAAAACGGATACCCGAGAGTGGGAAAAGCAGCTTCATAAACTTTTCAAACGTATGCAACAGTAAGAACAACTCCTAACACTTGCAAGACGTTGTGAGTGCGAATTGCATATAGGAACACACAAAGGTAACACATGAACTGGAACATTGCGTTTTATAACCCTAGTTTCAAAAATCTGATGTGTTCCATTTACATGACTTACTCTACATCTCTGTAACAAATTAATGTTGAAAAGCTTATGCTTCTATTTACTTCATGCTAATCGAGAAAAATTAACAGAAATATTCTCAATACTTGCTTTCTTGTAAGTACAGGATTATTTATATAGAGCTGACACATTTCTTTCATTAATTGTTTCAAAACGTGTTATGCTAGCGACAACTTATTATACCTAAATTATAGATCAATTTTGGGAGATTATTTACCTCTATAGAAAATGTTGAAAATGTCCTCCATCCTGCATAAGGCATAACTCAACACGTCGTTCCATGTTACTGGCCACTCGTTGGAGGACTCTGTTGTCAATAGCTTGAATCTCCTTTGTGATGTTGTGCTTCAGATCGTTCCAATGTCTGGGGACGTGTGGCGTAAACCCTGTCTTTTAAGTAACCCCATAGAAAGAAGTCCGGCGATGTCAAATCCGGAGATCTCGGTGGCCAAAGGTTCCAGGAAATTCGATGTGTGGCATGTAGCGCCATCTTGCTGACAATATCCTTGACTCAGCTCTACATCGTACTGCATTTTCACGTTGACTACAAGAACAAAATGTCGAAACTGTTACCAACAATCCAATTAGGAATAAAACATAATCATCTGCGCATCTAGTGACAATGAATCGAAACTCCAGGGCATTCTGCTTGATTTGGTGCTAAAATTGGGTCATTGAATAAATTTCCAACGGAATAATTAAAGAAAGAAACGTGTCAGTTCTACATAACTCACTCTATAGAAGCGAAATAAGTGAGTATCATAGGTTAAAGTGATAGTCAAAATCTGGTTGCTATGTGATTGAAGTTCCTTTGTTTGTATGGACAGGAGTTGACAAATCCCTGTATGAGAAAAGCATAAGGTTTTCAAAGCTGAAACCAAACACAAGGAATAGCTAGAAAAACGATCAACTCCACCAAAAAAAATTGAAATTCCATATATCGTGTGTTTTAACGTGCTCCACATTTTCTGTGTGATAAGTTTTTGTCCATCTCTTATGGTTTAGCGGTTATGCAAAATTCCGTAAAATTCATCCAGAATAAAGTAGCCTTCAGAGGCTATTCCCAGAAATTTCGAGATATATACTTTATTTGTCAGGTAAATATCTTTAATATACGATATTTTAATAAAAACCGTTAGAGTCATTTTTAAGAAAATCAACATTCTTTAAAAAAAGTTCCATGTAAAGGGTAGTTGGGGGTTTTTCTTCAAAATATTTGTGCCGCATCCTTGGAAGATACCAAACTTAGATACCAAGTTTGGTATTCAACGGTCTTTTCGTGTTTGAGCTATGCTGTTAGCAGACACACAGTTACACACACGCAAGCACACACGGTCTTTTTTTCTGAAAATATTTTTTTTGGATTCAGGGGAACCCAAAACATGTATTTCCGGTGAAATCTCGATATCGAATTTTTGGGTGGAATGCAATACTTTCTCTATACACTTTTTACATAGTAGTGTAGAGATAAAATAAAAGAGAATATAATTAATAAAATTTCCTGGGAAGAGAGAATTGAACAAGTGGAAATACCAACCCGTGCACTAACCAGAGACGAATTAAGAAGATGCGACAGAATTCGAAATCAGTAAACTTAAACTTATAACTGACACTCTGATAAAAACTTAAACACAGAAATATAAGCAAATACTATTCTAACTTAAACAACTATGAACCCAAGGGAGAAAGTTCATAGGAAGAAGAGGAAGAATAAATAATGCAAACTAATTCTAAATGGAGACTGGAGACTAATGGAAGATAAAGGAGAACCGAGCATAGTAGAAGGAGGCGAAGAAGAAGGAGCCGGTGTAGACCAGAGTGATAACAGGGATGCAGATGGCGTGTGCAAGCAGGAATGGTGGATTATGGGCTTCTGGCGGTGGACAGTACGAAGCAAGGGGAGATGACGTTGAGGAGGAAGTGTTAGTGAAGTGCTAAATAGTGTTAAAAAGTTAAATACAGTGAGTTTAGTGTAATGATGATATAAAAGATTAGGTATAATTAGTGACAGATATTAGCCAAAGGAAGTAAAACACAATTTACTATAGTTTACTACAATGTAAAGAAAGTATTGTATAATATAATTATTTAGTTGCGCTGGCTACCAGTGAATATTCTGCTGGATACCAGTAGTATAGGGTTAGTTTTTCCTTTATCTTAATAATCTAGAGCATAGTTTTATGGGTAAATAGCTGGTTATCAGTTATTTGTGTTACAGGATTCCAGTAATTAATAACAGATGATTTAGTGTTAGTGAAAGTTGTTTTATGGTTGGAATTTATTTTATTTCAGTTTATATTAATTTGTTTTTGTTTTCAATTAAATTTTGAGTTATTAGTATATAAGTATTATCTGTAAAATAACGATGTATAACAATAATTTAAAAGTGGGAAATAAACTATAAAATTTGCAATATACGTCCTGGTATAGGGAACAAGAAGCCAGGATGTTGTATTACAGATTTTATTTTATTTTATTTTTAGTGCGTGTAGAGAAAGTAAAAATTCCCAGAAATCTTTTATTTTCTCTGTAATGCACACGAAAGTAAATGATATTTTATTTTTAGATGTTGGTAACTTGTGTTGTTGACACTTCATTTTTACTTTCTCCACACGTACTATGTACATAGTGCATAAAGGAAGTATTGTATTCCACCCAAAATTTCGATACCGAGATTTCACAGGAAATACATATTTGGGTCCCCCCTGAATCAAAAAACAAAAATTAGAAAAATGTCCGTGTGTGCTTGTGAATAGCATACCTCAAAAACGAAGCGTCGGTTAAATACCAAAGTTGGTATTTAAGTTGAGTATCTTCCAAGGATGCGACATAAATATTTTCAAGAAAATCCCCTCATCCCAAACTACCCTTTACATAACAGGAAAAGAGAAAACAATACTACCGCTGGTCAGGCGACTCTTTTTGAGGCACTTGACGTAGAACATCGTCAGAGCAAAGATGTGATCTTTAAGGTACGTGGTGGAGCCGAACAGGCTACCTTTAGTTGTGAGGGAAATAGCTATTTTAATACTGACTAGAATACGGAATAAATCTTTGCATCAAAAGTAATAAGTAACAATAGTCGCGGGCGTGTAAAGCATAGTTCCACAGTAAAAAATTTAGGAGGAATACGTGTGTGTTCGACGGCGGAAAAATGCGGAACTAATTGAATAAAGCACTTGTGCCACACCACGCCCTGAAAAGAGTTCCCGTGCTGGCAAAACCCTGAGATCGGGCACCCACATATCCACAACATTCCTAATAGCCTAAATCTGCACACGAGATACGAACCCGTAACTCCGTTACCGCCCCAGGGTTTTGCATTAGAAACAACTCGTTATCGCTAAGTTCTTTACGTTGGGTTTAAATCACACACACACATTCACTCTCACATACATACTTTCAGACTCCGTGGGGGATAGGGAATAATTCTGGTTAAAGAAAAACTGCCCACCCCAGCTGGGAATCGAACCAGGATACTACGGGTTAGAAGTAAGCTCGCTGACAACTCGGCCACGGAGGTAGTCGATACTTCATTTCAATTTTCATGCTAATAGTTATAATAGCCTTTTCTCGGAAGCTAGTTTTTGCTGTCTAGAAATGTTCGTTTGTCGCATTACATAATGTCGGCAATGGAGCACGTTGAATATAAAGTTTTGTATTTTGTTAAACAAATCTCCCTCTGCGACATTGAGAATGATGGAAGAACCTTATGGTGAAGCAGCGATGAAGAAAACTCAGGTACCTATATGAATGGCATAAACGTTTCAGTTAAGATTTTTTAACACTGAAGTAACTATTGTACATGCGACAAGGGTTCTACGACAGGTATCTGAAAATGGCTTCCAGAAGTGCTTCTGGTCTCCTAACATGCGGTGGCAGAAGTGTGCCACTGCGGAAGGAAACGTTGTTTAAATTGACTTATGGTAGTTTGTTTGTGTTATTTACACTTTCCGGGAACTTTTTGAATGTAGTACCTATATAAAAGAAAGGTATTTCAATTTTTAGCCAAAAGTTACAATGATCATAATATCAGGAGAAATATATTTATGTCATCATTGGGACAGTAACGGGGTTACGGGTTCGTATCTTGGGCGCAGGTTTTTGGCTATTAGGAATAGTGTGGATTTGTGGGTGCCCTAGTTTCCTACTAGCATGGAAACTCTTTTCAGGGTGTGGTACGACACAAGTGATTTATTCAATTAGTTCGGCTTTTTTCCGCCGTCGAACACACACGCATTCCTCTTAATTTTCTCCTGTGAAACCATACTTTACGCGACTATTGTTACTTATTAATTTTGATGCTGTGATATCGTTCGTACTGTTCGTTCTGTATTAAAATTAACTATTTCCCTCACAACTAAAGGTAGCCTGTTAGGCTCCACTATGAACCCTAAATATCACATCTTGGTTCTGCCGATGTTCTACGCCAAGTGCCTCAAAAAGCGTCACCTGACCAGCGTTAGCATTGTTTTCTCTCTTCCCGTTATGCTCCCCTTGGGCAGTGTCCTCTCACCCCCCTCGGTTCAATGCCCTACCCTCTTAACGGTACTGCGCTACCAGCTCGTGACAACTCGGCTACTTGAATGTGTTTGAAATCTTTCTTCCCTTCCCATTTTCAATGTACATTTATATTTCCCTTCTTGATATAATTTGTATTATGTATGTCTCAGATGGTAACATATACAGAATGACATTTTGAAAAAATGCGACCTAGGAACTATGGTGGGCTAGTAAGAAGTAGGCGGGGCTTAGTTTAATAAAGGAGCAAGCATTTCTAAATTTTAGTTTGCTACAGATATTGCAGATTACGGAAGTACTATTGCAATCGGTAGCAATCTCTAGCCTCATCCTGTTTAGCGGTAATGGGTAAGGGATTCAACGTATAGCAGTTTAGCGAGTCATGGTAATTTAAACGTGTTACCTTACTAGAGTAAAGTTCTTAATAGTCTGAAGTAGGACATTTAATATGACTCAGTTATATTTTATCTTGCTTAGATTCAGGAACAATGATTCTCCATTTTAAAACACTGGCCTACTCTTCCAAACAGATCAGTTACTATCCTTCATTAAGTCTGCTTTGTGAATCGCTTGCCTATACGGGTGGTCCCACATTGTGACATGTATGTCCATCTTGTAGTCTCGCAACGTGACCAGTTAATTATTGTGGATAATTGTGCCATGTCTGTTGTCTGTGATACTGGTTTATTGTTGCAGGATTCTGTCCTTCAGACACACACCCAGGAATTTGCGTTGCATCTGAATTTTATTCCTTAGTTTTGCTGTTCGTAGCCATGTCTGGCACCTATAGGTCAGTATAGAAGCAAGGGCGAATCACTAAAAGTTCAGGATAAAATGAAGAACTTTCCGGAATAGGTCGTATTTGAAATGCATATATGCTTTTAAGTTAAAAATAAGCAGGATTTTACTTTCTCTACATGTACTATGTACATAGTGCATAGAGAAGTATTGTATTCCACCTAAAAATTCTATACCGAGACTTTTTATGGTCCCCTGAATAAAAAAAAGCATTTTTAGAAAAAGGTCCTCGTGTGTCCGTATGTCTGTGAACACACACCGGTGTGCCAGAAACGAAAGTCGGTTAAGTACCAAATTTGGTATTTAAGTTTGGTATCTTCCTGGGATGCGACACAAAACAGCTTGAGAAAAATTCCCCCAACACAAACTACCCTTTATATGGAAACATTTTCGCAAATTTTGATTTCCTCTAAAATGGATCTAACGATTTTGATTAAAATACCATATACTAAAACATATTTATATGACAAATAAAAGGTATACCTTGAATTTTATGGGAATAGCCTCTAAAGACCTCTTTATTCTGAACGAATTTTGCTGAATTTTGTGTAACTGATGAACCGTAAGAGATGGACAAAAAGTTACCACACAGAAAATGTAGAGCACATTAAAATACACAATATAAGTTATATATACTCGTATATATTTTCTGGAGTTCGACTTTTTTTAGGTATTCCTTGTTATTGGTTTTAGCTTTAAAAAATTATACTTTTCTCATACAGGAATTTGTCCATACAAACAAAGGAACTTCAGTCACATAGCAACCAGCTTTTGACTATTACTTTAACCTTTGGTACTCCATTATTTCTTCTCTACTTGAAAGGAAGCAAGTAATAATACTATTTCTGCTAATTTTTATTTGATTAGCATGTAGTAAATAGAAGCATTAGCTATTTAACAATAATTTGTTGCAGAGATGTAGAGAAAGGCATGTGAATGGAGCACATCAGGTTTTTTTCTTTGTGTCTACAGTCAAAGCCAGGTAAGGTGCAGCTAAAATAAACAACCAAGTTGGTCCTTCCTCGGGTGGGAGGAAGTGTATCTGTGATGATTCACTGGTCCATAGTCGGTAACGTAGGTATAACAAAGTGCCGACCACTTTACGATGTCGCCGACGCAGGCATCGCCTAATTTGTCGTGGTTTCATAACATCGCATATAGCTCCCTTACAAGGGCAGCGGCAAGCCTTATTGCAAAACAAAATTCAGTTCTTTATCTCCTACCTGGATCTTCAAATGTTAACAATGAAATAATATCTACTTATATACGATAAAATTACATAGTATGTTCAATGTATATAGTGGACAGAGAAGGTACTGTATTTCACTCAAAAATGTGATGTCAAAATTTCATCGAAAATATGTTTTGAGGTCCCCTGAGTCCAAAGAGGCATTTTAGGAAAAGATCCGAGTGTGTGTGTGTATGTGTGAACAGAATAGCTCAAAACGAAAAGACCATTAAATGCCAAACTTGTTACTTCAGCTCACTTATTTTAAGGATGTGAAACGAACATTTTCAAGAAAAATCCCCACCCTATATTGCCCTTTACATGGAAAAAAATCTTATATGTTCCGTTCACACGAGTTTTACTACTTCTCTGCGACAAATTATTGACAAAAAGCTTATGCCTCTATTTACTTCATGCTAATTGAGAAAAATTAGCAGAAATAGTCTTATTACTTGCTTCCTTGTAAGTAGAAGCGAAATAAGGGAGTACCATAGGTTAAAGTGATAGTCAAAAGCTGGTTGCTATGTGACTGAAGTTCCTTTGTTTGTATGGACACGAGTTGACAGATTGCTATATGAGAAAAGTACAAGTTTTTTAAAGCTGAAATCAATAACAAGGAATATCTCAAAAACGATCAACTCCAGGAATAAAATGTATATGACAGAAATTGTGTTTTATCGTGATCTACATTTTTTTGTGTTGTAAGTTTTTATCTACAAGTTACGGCTTACCAATTATACAAAATTCAATAAAAATTATCAAGATTAAAGAGGTGTTTAGAGGCTATTCCTAGAAAATTCAAGATATGCATTTTTTGGGGCATGCAAATATCTTAAATATGAGATTCTAATCAAAATCGTTAGAGCCATTTTTGAGAAAATCAAAATTTTCTAAACTTTTTCCATCTAAAGGGTAGTTTGGGGTGGGGAGATTTTTTGAAAATCTTCGTGTCGCATCCTTGGAAGATACCAAACATGGACATTTTTCTAAGAATTCTTTTTTTTTATTCAGGCGATCTCGAAACATGTATTCCCGGTGAAATCTCAGTATCGAATTTTTGGGTACAATACAATACCTTCTCTTAACACAATACGTGTAGAGAAAGTAAAAATCGAAAATTTTTATAAAAATGACACATATTAAATGTATTTGCATTAAAAATAAAATGTGTACAGTATACTTTCGATTATCCAGGTAAATGTGGGGGAGATGCGGGACGAATAATCGATAAATCCGTAATTTAATGCTTTTAGGGTACAACATACATATGTAAATAGGAAATTATGTTTAAAAGCTTTTTTAAACATGTATTCTTTGTTCAAAAGTTTATTCTACTTCTGTACATTGGTATTTTTTTTTTTCTTTAGGATACAATAAAAAACCCACCGCGTGACAATGAGTGCAACTTCCATTGTTTAAACGATCACCACCATTGTTATCGGCCTGCCTGTTTCGTGTAAATTAAAATCAAATTCAGCTTTTCTGATGTAAATCAGGGTTAACCTTTCAATGAAATAACTTAAAAGAAATTTATAAATGAGATGGCGGAGAAAAGTAAGAAAATATTGTGTTGACATTAAAACAAAATAATTTTTACTTTCTCTACACCCACTATGTACATAGTGTATAGGCAAAGTATTGTAATGTGCCCAAAAATTTGACACCGAGATTTCACCGGAAATATATGTCTTCGGACCTCCTGAATCCCCCCCCCCCCCAAATGAAGCATTTCTTCAAAAAGGTCCATGTGTGCATGTGTGTTTGACTTGGTATTTAAGCTCAGTATCTTCCAAGAATTCGCCCGAAGATTTTCAAGAACCCTCCCCCCCCCCCCCCCCGCACCGCAACTACCCTTTACATGAAAAAATTCTCGAAAATTTTGATTTTCTCAAAAATAGCTCTAACGATTTTGATTAAAATATCATGCATTAAAGATATTTTACACGACAAATAAAATGTACATCTTGAATTTTCTGGGAATAGCCTTTAAAGACCTCTGATTCTGGATAATGTCTATTGAATTTTGCATTAACTAGTAAACTGTGAGAGATAGACAAAAACCTACTGCACAAAAAATGTAGATCTTGTTAAATCACACAATTTGTGTCATATACATTTTTTTCGTGGAGTTGACCATTTTTGTGATATTCCTTGTTATTTATTTCAGTTTTAAAACACGGGAACTTGTGAGTTCCTGACCACACAAAGAAACGGATTTCAATCTCATAGCAAGCACATTTTAAAACATTTGACTGTTGGTTTCGCCTAGTGTATTTCCCTTCTGCTTATAAGGAACTATGTAATAATACCGTTTCTATTAATGTTTTAGTGTGAAATATATAGAAAAAAAATCTGATGTGTACCATTCATATGACTTTCTCTACATCTCTGCAACAAATTATTCTTAAAAGCTTATACTTCTATTTACTTCATGCTAATCAGTAAAAAAATAGCAGAAATAGCTATATTACTTGCTTCCTTGTAAGTAGAAGCGAAATAAGGGAGTACCATAGGTTAAAGTAATAATCAATAGCTGGTTGCTATGTCACTGAAGTTCTTTTGTTTGTATGAACTGCAGTTGATAAATTCCTATATGAGAAAAGTATAAGTTTTTCATAGCAGAAACCAAAAATAAGGAATGTCTCAAAAACGACGAACCCCACGACAAAAAATTGTACATAACATAAATTATGTGTTTTAACGTGTTCTACATTTTTTGTGTAGTAAGTTTTTGTCCATCTCTTACGGTTTAGCAGTTATTCAAAATTCAGTAAAATTCATCCAGAATAAACTACTCTTCAGAGGCTATTCCCAAAAAATTCAGGATATACATTTTATTTGTCAGGTAAATATCTTTAATATACGAAATTTTAATCAAACTCGTTAGAGCCATTTTTGAGAAAATTGAAATTTTCGAAAAAAAGTTCCATGTAAAGGGTAGTTTGGGGTGGAGGGATTTTTCTCAAAATCTTCGTTTCGCATCCCTGGAAGATACTAAACATAAATACCAAGTTTGGTATTTTACCGACTTTTCCTTTTTGAGTTATCGTGTTCACAGGCACACGGACACACAGACACACAGACACACATACGGATCTTTTTCTGAAAATACCTTTTTTGGATACAAGGGACCCTAAAACATATATTTCCGGTGAAATCTCGGTATCGAATTTTTTGGTGGAGTGCAATACCTTCTCTAAAGCATGTATAGAGAAAGTAATAAGCTTATTGACAATAAATTGTTACATAGATGTAGAAAAAGTCATGTGAATGCAGCACATCGATTGTTTAATGAGACTGAAAGGCGTGTATGGAGCGCCGTTAAGAAAGCGGACTGTTCAAACACGGACTGAGACCAGTTTAAGAGGCACGTACATCGAGTCACGTAACGCACAACACTCCCTACTTTACATGCGACATGCTTATTTCATACTACAATGGAATTCGATTTGATACCCATGCCCAGCTGAATATTAAGGCTGAAGAAGCGGGAGGACGCGTTCAATGCTAGACGTTTTTTATGCAGTCAAGTAGCGCCAAATCTTGAAGCCTTTCGCATATTAAGCGCACTTTATGAAAGGCAGAGCTTTAGCGGCGTTCCATTGATTGGCCTCACAGAACCCAAGTTGTTATTGAACTGCTATGAATATGTACGTCTCCATTCCCAGGACTGATTTTGTGGTTAGGGTTTAAAACAGTCGTGAGAGAGTATTCGTTGCCAGAGTTTGAGAATTGTATTCTAACCTTCAATTAAAAAAAAAAATCTGATGTGTTCCATTTACATGACTTTCTCTACATCTCTGCAACAAATTGTTGTTAGAAAGCTTATGCTTCTATTTACTTCATGCTAATCAGAAAAAAATTAGCAGAAATATTCTTATTATTTGTCTCCTTGAAAGCAGAAGCGAAATAAGGGAGTACCATAGGTTAAAGTGATAGTCAAAAGTATTGCTATGTGACTGAAGTTCCTTTGTTTGTATGGACAGCAGTTGATAAATTTCTATATGAGAAAATTACTTTTTCAGAGCAAAAACCAAAAACAAGGAATGTCTCCAAAACGATGAACTCCACGAAAAAAATGTATACAACATAAATTGTGTGTTTTAACGTGCTCTACATTTTTTGGTGTAGTAAGGTTTTGTCCATCTCTTACGGTTTTGCAGTTATGCAAAATTCTGTAAATTTCATCTAGAATAAAGTAAACTTCAGAGGCTATTCCCAGAAAATTGAAGATATACATTTTATTTGAGAGGTAAATATCTTAAATATACGATATTTTAACCAAAATCGTTAGAGCCATTTTTGAGAAAATCACATTTTTCGAAAAACGTTCCATGTAAAGGGTAGTTGGGGGTGGAGGTATTTTTCTCAAAATATTCGTGTCGCATCCCTGTAAGATACTAAATTTAAATACCAAGTTTGGTATATTACCGACTTTTCGTTTTTGAGTTATCCTGTTAAGAGACACACAGACACCCGGGCACACCGACACACAAACACCCACACACGGACCGTTTTCTGAAAATTCTTTTTTTTTTTTTTTTTTGGATACAGGGGACCCCAAAATATATATTGCCGGTGAAATCTCGGTATCGAATTTTTGGGTGGAGTGCAATACCTTCTCTATAAACTAATAACATAGTACATATAGAGAAAGTAAAAACATGATATTACATCTTAGAAATTAACTCCTACAGTCTAAATAATTGGCGTACATACTAAGGGCTCATTCAGCTGGACGTCAGTCCGTGTTAACTGTTATGTAAAATTCAACAAAACGCATCCAGAATAAAGAGCTCTTCAGAGGCATTTCCCAGAGAATACACTTTAGTTGTGATTTCAATATTTAATATTGCATTTTAATCAAAAACGTTACAGCCATTTTTTCAGAAAAAAACTTTCAAACATTTTTTGCAGGTAAAGGGTAGCTCGTTGTGGGGGGGGGAGATTTTCTTGAAAATCCTCCTGTCGCATCTTAGAAAAACTGAATATAAATAACAAGATCGGTATTAAATGGTATTTTCGTTTTTGAGCTTCGTTGTCCACAGACACAATACTTTTCTCTGGACTAAGAAAATCTCAAAACATATATTTCCGGTGAAATCTTCACACTGCATTTTCGGTGAATACAACACCTCCTCTAGCTACTGCGCACATTGTATGCACACGTGCTAGAGAATGTAAAAACTCTGATGTATTCAATTCACGTGACCAATCTTTCCGGTTTACCAGGGATACAAATATCAGCAAAAGTCATCCAGAAAGAAGCCCCCTTCAGATGCTGTTCCTAAAGAAATTCAAAATACACATTTTATTTGTCATGTAAATATCTTTAATGTGGGATATTTTAATCCAAATCGTTGGAGCCATTTTTTAGAAAGTAGAAATATTCGATAATTTTTCCATGTAAAGGAAATGGGAGGGGAAGATTTATCTCAAAATCTTTGTGTCGCACCCTTGGAATATATTAAACTTAAACACCAAGTTATATACCAACTTTTCGTTTTTGAGTTATCGTGTTCAGACACATGGTCACACGGACACACACATACACACACACACACCATTTTCTAGAAATGTTTTTTTCCTTTCTCTACATAGTGTATAGAGAAGGTATGATGCATCCAAAAATTCGATACCGAGATTTCACCGGAAATACATGTTTTTGGTCCACCTGAATAAAAAAAAACAGCATTTTTGGAAAAAGGTCCGTGTGTGTGTCTGTGGACAGCATAGCTCAAAAACGAAAAGACAGTTAAATACCAAACTTGGTATTTAAGTTTGTTATCTTCCAAGGATGCGACATGAAGATTTTCAAGAAAATCCCCCCACCCCCAAATACCCTTTACATGTAACGTTTTTCGAAATTTTTTATTTTCTCAAAAATGGCTCTAACGATTTTGACTAAAACATCGTATGTTAAAGATATTTACCTGACAAATAATATGTATATCTTGACTTTTCTGGGAATAGCCTTGAAAGCTTCTTTATTCTGGATGAACTTCACGAAATTTTGCATAACTGCTAAACTGAAAGAAATGGACAAAAACTTACCACACAAAAATGTAGAGCACATTAAAACACACAATTTATGTTACATAATTTTTTTTTCGAGGAGTTGATCGTTTTTGAGATATTCCTTGTTTTTGGTTTCAGGTTTAATAAACTTGTACTTTTCTCAAACAGGAATTTGTCAACTCGTGTCTATACAAACAAAAGAGCTTCAGCCACCTAGTAACCAGCTTTTGACTTCACTTTAACCTATGATACTCCCATATTTAGCTTCTACTTACAAGGAAGCAAGTAATGAGACTATTTCTGCTAATTTTTTCTAGATTAGCATGAAGTAAATGGAAGAATAAGCTTACTAACAATAATTTGTTACACAGAAGTAGAGAAAGTCATGTGAATGCAACACATCAAATTTTTTCTACAAGGAATCTTAAAGCGTGTATTTCCATTGAGATTTCAAATTTTAGGTGGTGTGCAGTACCTTATATGTAGGTAGCTACATATGCTGTGTAATATACAGAAAGCAAGAACAACGATAAAATAAAATAAGAACTGAAGCTTTCCTGGCGACGTGTTAATTCAAAATCTTCTCTTGGTGTCAAGCCAAGTTTTTACCTGGCTAGAAGCCCAAGAAGATTTTGAATTAACGATAAAATAAGTACTAATTTTGACCAAAACGTTTTTTTGATTAAGCCTCTTAGAGAACCGACTTTGAAATGAAAAAAACAAACGATGTTCTAGAATGGAGTCAATATAAGGACTATATACGTATTTAATTTACAAATAGCACTTTTGAATGTCTTTAATGCAAGCAATCAAAGAAACTAATTACCTGTAAATTTATATATAATGAAGGAGCTCATTTGAAATAATTTTAGGGCATTCAGACATTTTAATAACTTTCTTCTGTGAAAATGTATTTTTGTTCACCTCCCTTCGAGTTGTTCTATATTCTTTTCATAATGAAGAGTCCCTTTTTAGAGCAGCAAGGAAAAAACTTTCCTCTCTCTCTCTCTCTCTCTCTCGCTCTCTCTCTCTCTCTATGTTAGCTATAATGAGGTAAAATTTGAGTGAATAGCTTAAGGGTATCAAAAGGTTACATCTTTGTTGACTGTTTGTAACTCATAGAAAAGAAATCAGAACATAAATAAAAATATAAATAGCTTATTTACCTTTTTTACTTTCTGGTGTTTCTTTCTGCCTTATATTTGTGTATTTTTGTTTTGAATTTACTTGGTCTTGCACTCTAATAAGGAGAAAAACTTTACCCATCCTAATAAAGCATATCTTACAATGCTGCGTAATGATATTATAGAAAGGTTTTGAAAGGTTTTATCGTAGAAGCAGCATGTGGCATGGCAAAGAAATTCAGTAAGGAGGTACCATTTCGATCATTTTGGTAAATTTCAATTATAACCGGGAATATATTCACGAAAGAAATAATTTAAACCATGGTACGTGTCGTTTGAAGTTAAATAAATATGTAACACATGTATCACACCATTACAAATACACATTTAAACACAAGGGCAGGTTGCAAAGTTAGTATAATTTGATCGAAAGTATACCAATTTATATAAAATTGCAATCTCTTCTTGGTATACTTCTGATCAAGGACATCTTCCACATCAAAATCACCTTTTCCTAATACTGCCAAATTCGGAGTACATCCCTAGATTTACGGTATCGAATTTTACTTTTTCTACACGTACTTTATCCAGAATAAAGTAGTCTTCAGAGACTATTTCCAGAAAATTCAAGATATACATATTATTTGTCAGGCAAATATCTTTAATATACGATATTTTAATCAAAATCGTTAGAGTCATTTTTGAGAAAATCAAAATGTTCGAAAAAAGTTCTATGTAAAGGGTAGCTAGGGGTGAGAGATTTTCTTGAAAATCTTCGTTAACTTAAATACTTAAATACCAAATCTTTTCATTTTTGAGCAACGCTGTCCACAGACACACACACAGACACCCACACACACGCGCGCACACACGGACCTTTTTCCAAAATGCTTTTTTTGGATTCAGGGGGACCCAAAACATTTCCGGTGAACTCTCGGTATCGAATTTTTAGGTGCAATACTTTAAATATAAAAATTACGTTCATAGGAAAAACAAATGCCAATAAATTGACTCACCACACCCACCAAATGCAGCTCCTTGGTAAACACTCTATAAAAATCCTTAGAATAGTGATTTCAAGATAAAAATTTAAGCATTTTTTTTCAGAAAGATTTCTAGTTCTTTTACATATAAAAAACAAAAAATGTATTTTTATCCATATTTACCTTACCGGGTCCCTTTAAATACATACTTCAACATTAAGATCAGTATCTTCCGAGGTTGCGACAAACTGTTCAAGAAAATCCCACATCACAAACTTCCTTTTACATGAAAAAATTACCAAAGTTTGATTTTCTCAAAAATGGTTATAACGATTTTGATTAAAATATGCTATAATAAAGATATTTACATGCCAAATAAAGTGTAGCTAATGTATCTTGAACTTTCTGGGAATAGCCTCTGAAGACTTCTTTCATTCTGGATGAATTTTACATAACTATTAAACCGTAAGGATGGACAAAAGGTTACTGCACAACTCTAATTGTCATGTAGATCTGGTTAAAACACACAATTTATGTCATTTACATTTTTTGAACTTTGTAATTTTTTGTGGAGTTAACCATATCTGATTTATTCCTTGTTTTTGATTTGAATTTTAAAGTACTTAAACTTTTCTCAAACGGGAATTTGTCGTTCTGTTTTATTTTTATTTATTCCTGGTTATGCAATACAAACCGAATTTTAATCACATAGTAATCAGCTTTTGCAGATTTGACCATTCCATTAGCTTAGTGTATGCCCTTATTTCCCTCGTATGAAACTAAATAATAAGACAATATTTGCTAATATTTATTTCGATTAGTATGAGTTAGATGGGAGAATAAATTTTTGTGAGAATAGTTTGTTACAGAATAGTGATGGAACATGTCAGATATTTATGTCATCATTTTATAAATTTACGTCATTAAATACGTTATTTTTACTTTCTCTAACCGTGTGTACAATGTACATAGAGATAGAGAATGTATTGCATTCCACCCACAAATTCGATACCAAGATTTCACCGGAAATACATGTTATGGGTCCCCCTAAATAAAAAAAAAACATTTTTACGACAAGATCCGCGTGTGCGTCTGTGTGTGTGCGTGTGTGTGTGCGAGTGAGTGTGAATGCGCATAGCTCAAAAACGAAAAGGCCGTTAAATACCAAACTTGGTATCCTCCAAAGATGCGACACGAAGATTTGCAAGAAAATCCCCCCAGCCCCAACTACCCTTTATTTGGAAATTCTTTCGAAAATATTGATTTTCTAGAAATGGGTCTAACGATTTTGATTAAAGTATTGTATATTAAAGATATTTACCTGACAAATAAAATGTATATTTTGAATTTTCTGGGAATAGCCTCTGAATATTATTTTATTCTGGATGAATTTTACGGAATTTTGCGAACTGCTAAACCGTAAGAGATAGACGAAAACTTGCCACACAACAAATGTTGATTAGATTAAAACACAAAATTTTTGTTACATACAGTTTTTTCTCTGAGTTGATCATTTTTGAGATATTCCTTGTTATTGGTTTCAGCTTTGAAAAACTTTTATATTGCTCATACAGGAATTTGTCAACGCCTATTCATACAAACAAAGGAACTTCAGTCACATAACAACCAGCTTTTGACTATCACTTTAACCTATGGTACTGTCTTATTTCGCTTCTACTTTCAAGGAAGCAAGTAATAAGACTACTTCTGCTAATTGAAGTAAATAGAAGAATAAGCTTACTAACAATAGTTTGTTACAAATATGTAGAGAAAGTCACGTCAATGGAACAAATAGGGATTTTTCAATCATTTTATGCCATAGTTTCCTAAAAATAAGGTCCATATATGCCATTTTTGAGTGTTCTTGTGTCATCAACTTCAGAGTCGTAGATAAAAAAGTTGTGACAAATAACCTCCAGCCCCGGCCTTCCCTACTGCATTTTCTGATATGTCTTGGTGTGTAACTTGCGGATTATTATTATTATTATTATTATTATTATTATTTTAAGCTGACCATATTTCGTTTCATTACACGCACAGTCGAGGTGTTGAAGTCAGTTAACCAACTTGCTTATGAGAAACGGGTTAGGAAGAGTATAATAAAAATACTATCAAAACTGCCAACCATGAAAACTGCTTCGTCGCTCTGCGATATTATTACCTCGCATTAAAACTCCGTGCACTCCATACAAAGGAAGATAATTCTCCTCATATATGTGGAGAGTAAAATCCTTGGGTTACAATAGCAGTTTTGCTACTCATTCAGTCATTTTTACTTTGTCTGCCACGTAGTGCATAATAGGCAGAGAAGAGATACCATTCCATTCAAAAATCTGATGTGATCCATACGCATGACTTTCTCTACTTCTCTGCAACAAATTATTGTTAAAAAGCTAATGCTTCTATATACTTCATGCTAATCAAGAAAAAATTCTCGATTCTGTGGACAGAAGTTGACAAATCCCCTTATGAGAAAAGTGTATTTTTATAGCTGAAACCAAAATTAAGGACTATCTAAAATACGATCAACCCCACGAAAAAAAAACCAAAAAGACGTAAATTGTGTTTTAATGTGCTCTACATTTTCTGTGTGGTAAGTTTTTGTCTATCTCTTACGGTTTAGCAGTTGTACAAAATTCCGTAAAATTCATCCTGAGTAAAACAGTCTTCAGAGGCTTTCCCCAGAAAATTCAAGATATACATTTTATTTGTCAGGTAAATATCTTTAATACACGATATTTTAATTAAAATCGTTAGAGCAATTTTGAGGGAAACGAAATTTTCGAAAAAAATTCCATGTAAAAGGGTAGTTTGGGGTGGGGGAATTTTCTTGAAAATGTACGTCTCTTATCCTAAGTTTGGTATTAAACGGTCTTTTCATTTTTGAGCTATGCTGTCCACAGACACAAACACACACACACATACGAACATGTTTCTCGAAATGTTTTTTTTTGATTCAGGGAATGTATTTCCGGTTAAATCTCGGTATTAAATTTTTGGCTGCATTACAACACCTTCTCTATACACCATGTAGATAGAAGTAAGAGAAAATTAATTATGTTTTAGAAAACTAAAACGCCTTCTCAGGTTCTTGCGAGAGATTTTTCAGCCATTATCGGAATCCTGTTGCTCAGTAATAGACCATCTGCTATGAAAGGTAATTTTAAAAGAATCAGAAATATTAGATCGGAGCTGGTGCAGCGTTAAGCCGAGGTGGAACGTGTATTATTATCGAAAATGTAGAGGATGAATTTGAGCTCCTAAGGACTGCTCATTAGTTTTGTATAATTGGAGAAGATAATGAAAGCGTAGTGCTGGAAAATGAGAGTTTGTGCCAAGTAATGGCTAGGTGAACTGGATTCATAGCCTCAACTTTCCAGTTCACTGCTTCGTTCTAATTTGCATTCACGAGCTTTTATTTCCCCAGCAAATCCAATAAAATATAAAACATGCAACTCATATATCTTCTGCAAAATTTATTATGCATCAACCCCCCTCCCTATATTCTGCGTCATTCTCCGCTGCACTCTACTCTACCAAACAAGAGATTCATTACCACAGCCTAGCATTTGCCTGTTTGTCTATTCTGCTCTTATTATGTTCTCTACGCGTAGGTACTATGTACATAGTGTATAGAGAAGGTATTGTAAAACACCCAAAAATTCGGCACCGAGATTTCACCAGAAATACATGTTTTGGATGCCCTGAAACCAAAAAAAAAAAAAAAGCATTTCTAGAAAAATGTTCCGTGTGTGTGTCTGTCTGTGTGTGTAGGTGTGTGTGTGCCTGTGGGCAGCATAACTCAAAAACGAAAAGACCGTTCAATACCAACCATGGTATTTAAGTTTGGTATCTTCCAGGGATGGGACACGAAGATTTGGGAAAAATTCCCCCAACCCAAACTACCCTTTACATAGAACTTTTTCGAAAACTTTCAGTTTCTCAAAAATGGTTATAACGATTTGGATTAAAATATCGTATATAAAAGATATTTACCCGACAAATAAAATGTATATCCTACATTTTCTGGGAATAGCCTCTGAAGACTATTTTATTCTGGATGAATTTTAAGGAATTTTGTATAACTGCTAGACTGTAAGAGATGGACAAAAATTTAACACACAAAAAATGTAGAGCACGTTTGAACACACAATTTATATTATATATATTTTTACTTTCTCTATGCGCACTATTTACATAGTGTATAGAGAAGGTATTGCACTCCACCCAAAAATTCGATACCGAGATTTCACCAGAAATATATGTTTTAGGGTCCCCTTTATCTAAAAAAAACATTTTCGGATAAAGCTCCGTGTGTGTGTGTTTGTGTGTGTCCGTGTGTCTGTGAACACGATAACTCAAAAACGAAAAGTAGGTAAAATACCAAACTTGGTATTTAAGTTCAGTATCTTCCAGGGATGCGACACAAAGATTTTGAGAAGAATCCCCCCACCCCAAACTACCCTTTACATGGAACTTTTTTCGAAAAGTTTGATCTTCTCAAAAATGGCTCTAACGATTTTGATTAAAATATCGTATATTAAAGATATTTACCTGACAAATAAAATGTATATCTTGAATTTTCTGGGAATACCCTATGAAGACTACTTTATTCTGGATTTATTTTACGGAATTTTGCATAAATACTTAACCGTAAAAGATGGACGAAAACTTAATACACAAAAAATGTAGAGCACGTTAAAACACAAAATGTATGTTATATAACCTTTTTTCTTGGAGTTGATCGTTTTTTAGATATTCCTTGTTTTTGGGTTCAGCTTTAAAAAACATACTTTTCTCATACAGTAATTTGTCAACACCTGTGCATACAAACAAAGGAACTTCAGTCACATAGCAACTAGCTTTCGACTGTTACTTTAAGCTATTGTACTCCCTTATTTCGCATCTACTTACAAGGAAGCAAGTAATAAGACTATTTCTGCTAATTTTTTGTGATTAGCATGAAGCAAATAAAAGTATAAGCTTTTTAAGAATAATTTGTTGCAGAGATGTAGAGAAAGTCATGTGCATGAGACACATCCGATTTTTAATTTTGAAACCCTTAAACTAAGAAAAACAGAAACAGAAATATTGCTGCTGGTTTTGTTCATGCTTAATAGTAGGAGCTAGTCTCTTGCTAGATGGCAGCTATATTCATCACGTGGTTTTGTTGCCATAGGCGATTGAATTAACAATCTTGTGCTTATTTAGAAAGATGGGAAAAGAAAAACAAGTTTCGTGCGTTGATTTAACACTTCTATTTAAAAGGTTTAACACCGAAAATGATAAAAGCTGAGTTGGATGAAGTTCATGGTGTATCCGCGAAATAGTGGAGGCCACAGGCATATACCAAGGTATAGTATACTCAATTTTGCACCAACAATAAGGTCTGAACAAAGGTCTCGGCAAGATAGGAGTCGCGTTTGTTCTCAATGGGGAATAAACGCAATCTATTATCGATTCGGAATCTGGTTTGGCATGTTTTCGTCGCAATCCACACCAGTTTTTGCATCGATACATAAGTGTGGATAACATGGAAACACTATTGCACTTCAGAGACAAAAGTACGGTCGTAACGGTGGGTCTTCAGCGGTTCCTCCGATGCCACCAGGTCCAACCTAAGTGCCTCAAGACTTCAGGGGTTCCCCGAAAGGGCTCTAGCCCGAAAGCAGCTAAAGGCAGGTCCCGATCGAGCGGTACCGCGACGAGAAGAGGAATAAACCTCACATTATGTAAGCCACCGTCTAGCTGCAACCTGCCGAACACCGTCGTCTGATCCTTCAACACTGAAAAATGACAAAGACGTGATGGGAACAGGAAATGGACATAACTAAGAGGCAGGTAAAGCTAACGGCCCAGGCAGCAAGCTCGTAGAGTTTTCCATAAGGTTCCATAAGCTGATGACTACCGAAGACCTCGAGGGGGGGGCCTATAATTACTAGCTCCTGTCTACTAAGCTCTCTTGATTAGTGCCGGAGGGCATTGAGGCGTATCACAGCCCCCTCCAGGCGTACCACTATCCCGCCGATGCTAAACCAACCCGGATAGCTGCCTTTCGGCAGAGGCTCGGATATTCAGCCCAGGCGTAACCAATCTTCCATGGGTTTCGGGAAGCACTTCGTTGCTGAGTCCAACCCAAACCGGACAGCTCCCTTTCGGAAGGGACTCACATGCTCGGCCCATATGTACCAATCTCCCATAGTATTTGGGAGCACTACTCCGTCGAGTCCAACCCAATCCGGACAGCTCCTTTTCAGAATGGACTCAGATATTCGACCCAGGCATACCCAAACTCCCTTGGGTTTCGGGAACCAATACTCACGAGTCCAACCCAATCCGGAGACCTTTCGGGAGCGGTTCAGGTGCTCGGATCAGCGTACTTCTAGTAACGTCAAAAGCACCACGGGTGGTCAGGGTCCTCAGCGCTCTCTCCGAAGCATCTGAAGAGGTCGGAAGCTCTCCATCTACGTGGAAAATGGGAGGGGATGAACTGAACCTTCCCAGCATTACTTGTCGAGCCTGGGGAACCTCGAAAAAAATCCACGAGTAAGGTGAGGAAATAGGGTGAGAAATTTCGCGGTAGAATCACCATCCCAGAATTGCCCAACCAAATAGGGGAAACCATGAAAAACGCATGGTCTCAGAGGAGGCCACTAGGAATCGAACCCACGATCTCTGGAATGCTACTCACACACGGAAGCTTTTCGATCGGTATGTTGAAGTAAAAAGACGAAAGACTTTATGACTTTCGGAATGGAGAACAGTTGCATGATCTAGAGCAGAACTTTCCTGAACTTTGACGTGTTTAGTAGTTATAACTATAGGTTTTATAGCGTTTCTTTAATGATATCCGACATGCCTTCTTAAAGTACACAAAGCTAGTTTTACTGTCACGATGACATACTAATTGTTTAATAGAGAGCTCTGAAGGTAATGACAAAATTAGATAAGCTTTGCGTGACAAATTACAAAAGTATATAGCTCTGTGGGCTTTTCCCCAATGTCACAGTACCTGGCTACGAGATATTCGATAGCAATGAAAAGGGTAATTATTAGTTTGCTAAGGCAATACCAAAATGAGTTGATAATAATCTTAACTACCATAAAATACTTTCCGCAGCGTTTGTACTGCAAATTGAATTAATTATATCTGTGCATCTAATGCACACTCACCGGTATCGATAAATATTTGTACAGAGACGTTTTGTGCTCATTATCAAACACATAACCTCAATTTTTTCTCCCTTCCCCCTCTCTCCCCTCCCGCTCTCTCTCTCTCTCTCTCTCTCTCTCTCTCTCTCTCTCTTATGTGGCAATAAAGTTTTATATAAGCCATATATGAACTCCAGTTTCCTGAATCAATGCTTGGAAACTTTGAAAATGTTTTTTTTTTTTTTTTTTTTTTTTAATGCAGTTTGCTTTTTAATCCTATTTATACGAGATCAGGGACTTAATTAACTTCCTCTTATCGAATATATTAATCTAAATCTCATAATTTTAACATTTGTAGCTGTTCTTTGTTTTCCTTTTAGCCTCTCGGTTGTACAAAAACGAAGAGCAAAACTAATAATAGATATATGCATTCACAGGGTTGCCCTATCCAATGCATTCTTAGAAAAGTTTATTCTTCTATTCAGTTAATCCAGATAAAGGCTTTTATAAGTGATTTTTTAACATATTACTTGTAGGGGCAAGGAATATATTGGTAAAACGATAGTCAATTTTTTCAAATCTGGTCGCCTTGTAATTACTTTGAAATTCAGTTTTCTTTGCATTAACATAAGAAGAAACAAAGAAAAAAAGTGACTTTGCAATATAAAACATGACGGACGATGAATGAAGTTGGTGAAATGACGTTCAACGTGGTTCAAGATGCTTATTAAATTTATGGACGTGAAAATGGAAGTTTTATTTGTGGACACCCTTTAGCTGCTGTGATTCTCAGCGTCCTATTTTATATTGGGCGTGAAAGACCGCTTAATTTTGCTCAGAGGCCTCTTTTATCAGGCTTGAGGTTCTTTTACGTGCCACAAATCTACGACACGGGACTAACGGCTTTACTTAGCTTCCGAAGGAAGCCATGCTAAGGATTTTTACGTCCGAAAAAAGCCATCGTCCTCCGTCGGGTTTGAACCCGCGACCTTGGGTATATATAGTTAGCATGGTTACCATTACACCACGGAGGGCGACAAGGAACATAATGGTTAAACGATAGTCAAAATTTTCTGATCTGGTCGCTAAGTGATAGATTTGACCATCAGATTTCTTTGCAAGACCACCAGAAGAAAGTAAGAAAGAAATAAAGAACAAAAAGAGTGACTGCAGCTTTTTTTCTTATTTATATTTTTTATTTAGTTTAACGTCCTTTTAACTTGTAGGCCAAAACGGATGATGAATGAAATGATGTTCAAATGAGCTCGTGGTCCATGGAGCTTATTAAAGTTGCTGAACATAAAAATGGACTTTTTATTTATGAACACCCATTAACTGCTGTGGTTTTCAGCGTTTCATTCTATAGTGGGCTTGAAAAACTGCTTACTTTTGCTCAGATGCCTCTTTATCAGCTTTGAGGTTCTTTTACGTGCTGCTAATTCTCGACATGATACCAACGGTTTTACTTCCCTTCCGAAGGAAGCCATGCTAAGTATTTTAACGCCCGAAAAAATCCATCATTCTTTGCCGGGTTTGAACCCGCGACATTGGGTATATGAGGCTAGCATGGTAACCATTACGCCGCGGAGGGCGACTAAGTTGCTCGATATTCGTCTTCTCAGGATAAGGGGAAAACTTATTCGGGTAACTCACCCTGGCCGAGATTTGACCGCTGGAGCTCTTGAATGCGAGGCAGACACGCTACCTCCACACTACCGGGGTGGGATAATATAAAAAATGTAATGACAAATTCAAACAAATAAGAGACACTATACACACACATACACACACATATATATACCAAGGTAACCTGTGCCGCGCCGGCGTGTCTATCAAACCACGCCTACACCTAATGAAAGGCACCTTCGCTACCAACCGGCATCTTTCTTGGAGTAGGCCATGTACGTGCCATTTGGTTATGTACGACTGCCTAATCAATGGTGATTTTATGACAGTTTTTGTATGTGCCGAATTTAGAGCTGAAAATTATATTCAAATATCACTTACGGTATGACCAAGAAGGTCCACATTTTCGTTTGGTGTCATTTTGAAACACCCTCTATATATATAAAATTTACTTTTTGTCATTTAAATATCCATAAAACATGATATTTTAATCAAAATCGTAAACGGAATTTTTCATAAAATAAAAATGTCCAAAAATATTATATAAATGGAAGTTTGGGGCTAGAGGATTTTCTCGAAAATGTTCGTGTCACATATTGGAAGAGAGAAGGATATGGAGAGGTTTCGGCACCGAACCTAGATAGTTATTATACTACACCCCACAAGGGAGAGGTGAGAGGATAGGATCACCTGGTGACCGGAACCTAGAGCAACAATACAGCAACGATAGGGTCCTTACATATCTCAGATTGAAGCAGACTGACAGTCGGACACCCAGACCGGAGACCACGCCTTTGCAGGAGCGGTCCTCTTCCCGGCAGTCGGGACGAAGATAGCATCCTTTTCCCTGCCACGCCGCACCGAGCACCATCGTCAACACTTCCAACCAAGAGAGAATCCAATAGGATGAACAATGAATTAAAATAACAATGGAAACGACATGGGGGACAGGAAATTCGGGCGATGAAAGAAACCACGCCGGAAATTTTGTACCGCCATTGAATGGAAGCAGTGCAAAATTTTATCACAGTCGTATAGTGGCCAAAACTAAAATATTTCAATATCACTATTTCCTAATTGTCTATAAATTCAGCTACTTTTACAATAGTTTAATTCGATTAAAATGAAATCCATGAGAATAATTTGTACACCCATTAATCAGCGTTAGAGAGAAAAATTAACTTAGTACTGTAAATTTGCTTTCTCTAGGACGCATGCACAATGCACTCTTAGGTAGTAAAGCTATTGAATTCCACACAAGATTCGATATCTCGATTTCACAGAAATACAAATTTTGGTATCTCCAGACACTAGCAAACAAAGAAAAAAAGAAGAAGGTCCAAATGAGCATTTTTACTTTCTCTACACGTGTTCATAGTGTATATAGAAGATATTGTAATGTACCCAAAATTCGATGCCGAGATTTATTGGAAATACATGTTTTGGGTCCCACTGAATCCAAAAAAAGCATTTTTGGAAAAAGTTACGTGTGTGTGCGTGCGTGTGTGTGTGTGTGTGTGTGTGTGTGTGTGTGTCTGTGTGCCTGTGGACAGCATAGCTCAAAAACAAAAAGACCGTTAAATACCAAACTTGGTATTTAAGTTTAGTATCTTGCGACACGAAGATTTTCAAGAAAATTTCCCCACCGCAACTACCCTTTAAATGGAATTTTTTTCGAAAATTGTGATTCTCTCAAAAATGGCTCTAACGATTTTGATTAAAATATCTTATATTAAAGGTATTTACCTCACAAATAAAATGCATATCTTGAATTTTCTTGGAATAACCTCTGAAGACTACTTTATTCTGGATGAATTTTACGGAATTTTGCTTAACTGCTAAACCATCAGAGATAGACAAAACCTTACCACACAAAAAAATGTTGAGCACGTTAAAACACACAATTTATGTTATATATATTTTGTTTTCGTGGAATTGATCGTTTTTTAGATATCTCTTGTTTTTCTTTTCAGCTTTGAAAAACTTACATTTTTCTCATACAGAAATTGGTCAACTCCTGTCCATACAAATAAAGAAAGCTTTTGACTATGACTTTAACCTATAGTTCTCCCTTATTTCACTTCTGCTTACAAGGAAGAAAGTAATAAGACTATTTCAGCTATATTTTTTTGTTTTGTTTTGATTATCATCAAATAAATAGAAGCATAAGCTTTTAACAATAATTTGTTGTAGAGATGTAGAGGAAGTCATGTGAATGGAACACATCAGATTTTTTATAGTGTTTAACTCCCACTTTTACTACAAATGGCAATGCTGGCGGTGACACTGATGTTGTAGGGAATGCAGATGGAGCACCGGTGGATTGCGACGGCAGATGAAACCGGAGAGCCCGGAGAAAACCCGCCCTTACGCCGTTTTGTCCACCACAAATCCCACTTGCAGTCGCTGAAGTGAGCGTGTGTGTGTGTGTGTGTGCGTGTATGTGCGTGAGAGAGTGAGTGTGTGTGTTTGTGAATTGTGTGTGTGCGAGTGCGTGTGAGAGAGAGTGTGTGTGTGTGTGTGTGTTTGTTTGTGCCTTTTATTTATTTATTTTTTTTTTGCGTGCGCAAGCATAACTGAAGAACACAAGTATGCGATATGAAAAATTGTAGGAAAATCCCTCCACCCTAAATAATTCTTTACACATAACATTTTCGAAATGTTAAAATTTTCTAAAAGATGGCTCTTACGATTTTAATTTAAATATTAAATATACATAGAAAATTAAATGTATATCTGAATTTCTGGAAATAGCCCTTGAAATTCTCTCCATTCTGAATTAGTTTTGCATAACTGGTAAGCCATAAGAGACAGACAAAAAATTACTACACAGAAATAAAAAAAAGCATAAAAATTTATAAAACATACATAAAAACATAAAATTTATATCATATGTAGTAAATTCCATAACCATTTCTAAGATATTCCAAGTTATTGCTTTAAGTTTTAATATACACAAACTTGTTCTAAAACAGGAGGCCCTCGTCCGATCCATATCTCTTTTATTTTACACCTGGCATGGAAAGATAAAAAATTTCAATTACAATCGCGTAGCGACAGCTTTCAAAAGATTTGACTGTCGCTTCAAACTGTGTAGCATGATGTGTAACCTTTTGTAAGAATAGTTTTTTTATTTTTTTTTTACAGAACAGGAGAGAAAATAATGGGAATTGAACAATTCGAGTTTAAAAGTTGCCAGCTTGCACTGCTACTGTACCTAGAAGATATGCACTGATTAGTTATTACAATATGTACGTCACGTTCAGTTTTGTAGAGGATGCAGTCCAAATTCTGCTCTCTTCCCTGTTTTAATTTTGTTGCGGTTTTGTGGTAGTCCCTTCATTATTGCCTCTTGTTCTGCTCCAGTTGGGAAACTCCTCTATATTTTAATTTCTTTCCGGATCAGTGTTTTGTGTATTTATGTATTTTCTCCACGAGTCTGCATGCTATATCAAGCAAACAAATGCAACACTATGGAGATGGATTGCACCTGCAATGCAGTCACTCATTTTGCTACTTGCGTGCAGAAATTAACACTGATCTGATCACAGAAATATTCTCAAAACGTAGTTTAGTTGGCAAGTCGCGTGTACATTTACACCGAGACCCCTACTGCTTCAGTTAGATAATAACCTACATGTGTTTTGTGCACTGAGAACAATGAGGCAAGAGTTCCACAGTTGGCGTTAGTGCAATACGAAAGGTGTTTAATAAGTCCATAGAAAAAAAAATAGAAAAAAAAGTGATCTTTTGTAGATTCTTTTATTATTTTTCAACATAACCTCCGTTTAGCTCGATACACATTTCCCAGCGCTTCTTCAACTGTTTTAAGCCTTTCAAAAAGTAGAGTTTCGGAAGGTCCTCAAAATAGGCATCTGTTGTGAGATGACTTCGTAGAAGTGAATCTGCCGATCCACTTTTTCAAGTTTGGAAAGAAAAAAATCTTATCCGTTTCATTCACATGACTTTCTCTACATCTCTGCAACAAATTATTGTTAAAAAGCTAAGACTTCTATTTACTTCATGCTAATCGAGAAAAAATTAGCAGAAATAATATTATTACTTGCTTCCTTGTAAGTAGAAGCGAAATAAGGGAGGTTAAAGTGATAGTCAAAAGCTGGTTGCTATGTGACTGAAGTTCCTGTGTCAGTATGGACATAAGTTTTTTAAAGCTGAAACCAAAAACAAGGAATATCTAAGAAAACTATCAACTCCACGAACAAAATGTATATAACATAACTTGTGTGTTTTAATGTGCTCTACATTTTTATGTGGTAAGTTTTTGTCGTAAATTCATTCCGAATAAAGTACGCTTCAGAGGCTATTCCCAGAAAATTCAAGATATACATTTTATTTGATCTTTAATGTGCAATATTTTAATAAAAATCGATAGAGCCATTTTTAAGAAAATCAAAAAACTTCCATGTAAAGGCTAGTTGGGTGTGGGTAACTTTTCTTGAAAATCTTCATGTCGCATCCTTGTAAGATACCAAACTTAAATACCAAATTGGTATTCAACGGTCTATTCGTTTTTGAGCTATGCTGTCCATAGACACACAGACACACAGACACACATAGACACACGGACACACACACACGGACACACACGGACCTTTTTCTGAAAATGCTTTTTTTTGGATTCAGGGGACCCAAAACATGTATTTCCGGTAAAATCTCGGTATCAATTATTGGGTGGAATGCAATAATACCTTCTCTAAACAATATATATCCATAGTACGTGTAGAGAAAGTAAAAATGTGTTATACAGCTATTTCTGCAAAGGATTTTATCAACTGTTTAAAGAGAAATACACAGAAATATAAACATTTATAAGAATAATTTGTATATTCTCCGAATAAGCGCTCGAGGGTAACCCATATATTATTGTTTTCTTAGTTTTCAGTCTCGGACAACTGTGCATTGTTGTGAAATTGGAAAAAAAGACACTCTAAAACAACGGTTCCCAACCGGTGTGCCCCGGCACCCTAGGGTGCCGTGTGATTGACTAAGCGGTGCCGCGAGATATTGAGATAAACAAAACAAAAAAATACCTTCTACTGAAGCCTTAAGTCTTGTAAGCTCTTGAAATAAAATAAGTCAAATCAATTACTCTCATGCACGGCAGATGGTGATAGTGGTCGATAATTTCAATAGTATCCCACAGATGGCATTACAGCTATACCCTGCCGAGCATTCCCGAGACTACTCGCTTCCTCACGAACATTCCCGAGACTTCGACAGATGAATATATAAAAGTGTACGCCGCTTGGAAAACCCTATCCCTGTGTGTTTAGTTTGTGGCGAAACACTTAGCAACGAGGCCATGGTACCTAGCAAACTGAAGCGGCATCTTACAACAAAACATCCTAGTGTGTCACAGAAAAGTGTAATGTATTTTTCACATATATTAGAAGGGAGAAGAAAACAGCTGTGCGAATGGTAAAGAGAATGACCATAGGTGATACTGCTCTTGAAGCCTCATTTAAAGTACAGGACTGATAGCTAAAAAAAAGAAACTTCATACTCTTGGAGAGGAAATCATTGGCCCTGCATGTCAAGTTATAGTTTCAACAATACTTGGCGAAGGAGCAGCTAATCAAGTTTCGAAAGTTCCTCTGTCCAACAACACAATCAGCCACAGGATATCTGAAATGTCATGCAATATCAACGAACAAGTCACGGAGAAAATAAAAACTTATAGAACATTTGCTTTGCAAGTAGACGAGAGTCTCGATATTGGTGACAAACCGCAACTCCTTGGTTTTATCAGATATATTGATGAAAAAGATATTAGTGAACAGTTTCTGTTCTGTAGACCGCTGGAGACTACAACCACAGGCCATGATATTTTCGTTCCTATTAATTCCTATCTCAATGACCATGATCTTTCATGGAAAGACTGTTGTGGTATATGTACAGATGGTGCACCATCTATGTCTGGGAAAATTAAAGGTTTTACTGCCAGAGCTCTCAATGAAAATCCATCCATTATTATATATAACTCACTGTTTTCTGCATAGAGTGGCATTAGTCGTGAAAGCGTGTAATGAAGATTTTGCTGAAGTGTTTAACCAAGTTGTGAAAATGGTGAACTATATAAAGTCTCGACTTTTAAAGTGCAGAATTTTTGAACAGTTATGTCGCGCAACGGATTCAGCTCATACCTCTTTGTTACTTCACACAGAAGTAAGGTGGTTGTCGCGGGGTCGTGTATTGAACCGGTTTCTCGTACTTAAAGAACAGCTGAAAACTTTTTTTAAGGATGAAAATCAAGACACATTTCATGAGCTCTTACTAAGTGGTTCTTGGTGTTTTGAACTGTCGTATCTGGCAGATATTTTTCATAAGCTGAATGAACTGAAAATTTTCGATGCAGGGTCGACAAGAAACAATAATCTCCTCAACCAATAAAATGAAAGGTTTTAAAAGAAAACTTAGTTCTTGGAAGTCTGCAGTTCAAAAAGGAGATTTGTTGAACTTTCCATCTCTTCTTAATGTGGCAGGAGATAAAGATCTGGATAAGCTGAAAGACCGCATTTATGATCACTTATCAAGATTGCAAGATGCAATAGATGCGTACTTTCCAACTATTTCCACTACGAATCTCGACTGGGTTGTCTCACCTTTTGATTTCGTAGATAGTGCAGAGGAAATAGATTTCACTGCTTGCGAACGAGATGAATTTATTGATCTTTGCGCTGATTCCACACTCAAAGGTAAGTTCAACAAGAGTGAGGCGTCGGTGGCTAGTTTTGGGCTTCAACGGAGAGAGGAGTACCCTAACCTAATGAAGAAAGCAATTAACGCACTTTTGCCCTTTTCAACATCCTATCTATGCGAGCAAGCCTTCTCTGCTATGGTGACAATAAAATGCAAAGCAAGAAATAAACTGAATAACCTTGAGGATGATTTGCGTGTTTCACTGTCAACTGTAAGACCCGACATCACATATCTGTGCTCTAAGCATCAATCACAAGTTTCACATTAATCTTTAATCGAACAAAATTTATTGATGTATTTTTACTCAGTGATTGTAGTAAAGTTTACTGTATTATGTTATGGTGTGCGTTATTATTATATAATATTCCAATAAATTAACATATTAAGCTTAATTTTCTTTTAATTCAAGGAAGGGGTGCCCCTGGTGTTTAATGTTATTTCCAAGGGTGCCGTGAACTTCAAAATGTTGGGAAACACTGCTCTAAAAGTTCAATATTACGTTTTACCTAGAATGAAAGCTATATTTTTACTTTCTCTAGCCCCACATGTACAATGTACATAGGGATAGAGAAGTACTGTATTCCACCCAAAAATTCGATACCGAGATTTCACCGGAAATACATGTTTTAGGACTCCCTGTATCCAAAATCCCTGTATCCGTGTGTCCGTGTGTTTGTGAACATGATAACACAAAAACGAAAAGTAGCTGAAATACCAAACTTGGTATTTAAGTTAAGTATCTTCCAGGGATGCGATACGAAGATTTTGAAAAAAAATCCCCCCACCCCATACTACCCTTCACATTGAACTTTTTTCGAAAATTTTGATTTTCTTGAAAATGGCTCTAACGATTTTGATTAAAATATCATATATTAAAGATCTTTACCTATAAATAAAATGTATATCTTGAATTTTCTGGGAATAGCTTCTGAAGGCCTGTTTATTCTGGATGAATTTTGCTTAATTTGGCATAACTAGTAAACCGTAAGAGATAGACAAAAACTTGCCATACAAATAATTTAAGTCTTGTTAACATACACAAGTTATGTCATATACATATTTCTCGTGGAGCTTACCCTTTTCGAGGTATTGATTGTTATTAGTTTCAGTTGTAAAGTGTCCGTTTTTCTTTTGTTCAACTCCTGGCCAAGAAAAGAAGCGATTTGTAATGACAATCGCATAACGACAGATTTTAAAACATTTGACTATCGATTTAGCCTAGTGTATTCCCTTATTTTCTTCCTACTTATAAGGAACTAAGTAATAATAACATTGTGCTAATGAGTACCTCGATTAGCAAGATCCAGAAAGAAGAAGAATCTTATGTATGAAGTTTGTAGAACAGCTAGAGAAAGTCATGTGAGTGTAACACATCAGATTTTTATTTTATATAGCTGACTGTCTCATCACTTACCTTGGATTTTATATCGTCCTTGTTCTTTCCTCAAAAACACTATTTTCGAACACTGCAACAAATGATGTTTTCAATTATTTTTATTCTAATACGCTTGCTTCATGATTCTAAATAAACAATTTGCCCACATTCTCTTTTGTTTAGAAAAATTTAGGGAGTTGCGTTTGTTTGTAATTCAAATATTATTTTAAGGCACTGAAAATATCGAAAAAATATATGGTATAGTATAATGTACATATGCATATTCTTTGATCATAGAAGTCTTTTTTATTACTTTCTCTACACGCACCTTGTACATAGTGTATAAAGAAGGTATTGCATTGTAGCCAAAATTGGATACCAAGATTTTACCGGAAATATATGTTTTGAGAGGCCCTGAATCCAAAAACACAGCATTTTTAGAAAAATGTCCGTGTGTGTGTCTGTCTGTCTCTCTGTCTGTGTGTGTGTCTGTGAGCAGCATAGCTCAAACATAAAAGTACGTTAAATACCAAACTTGCTATTTAAGTTCAGTATCTTCCATGAAACTTTTTCAACCCCCCCCCAACCACAACTACCATTTACATGGAACATTTTTAGAAATTTTTTATTTTCTCAAAATTGGCTGTAACGATTTTGATTAAAATATAGTGTTTTAAAGGTATTTACATGAGAAATAAAATGTATATTTTGAATTTTCTCGGAATAACCTCTGAAGACAACTTTATTCTGGATAAATTTTGCGGAATTTTGTTTAACTGGAAAACCGTAAGAGATAGACAAAATACACGATTTATGTTATATTCATTTTGTTCGTTGAGTTGATCATTTTTTAGATGTTCTATGTTATTAGCTTCAGCTTTAAAAAAATTGTATTTCCCCATATAGGAATTTGTCAACTTCTGTCCATAAAACAAAGGAACTTCAGTCACATAGCAACCAGTTTTTGACTATCACTTTAACCTATGCTACTCCCTTATTTCGCTTCTGCTTACAAGGAAGCAAGGAATAAGACTATTTCTACTCATTTTTCTCAATTAGAATGAAGTAAATAGAAGCATAAGCTTTTAAGAATAATTTATTACAGAGATGTAGATAAAGTCATGCGAATGGAGCACATCAGATTTTGTTTACCTGAATCTTGATTTTGAAGGATCTTGAGAAGGTCATATTCTCGTAGAGGCATATAAATTTTACATTAATTACCTTGAAAGGTGTTAAAATTTGAAGCAAAGTTATTATTTCTCATTATCGGAGACTAAGTGCCTAAAGCCTGATATAATAACGGAATTTTATTGCCTCTAGTACGCCCAAAGCGATGAAGCAAAAGCTCTTTGAAGAGGCCCAAGCCGCCATAAATGGTCAGGTTACATTTATTGTAAAACAGGATCATAACAAATAAATTTGGAAAAGCAATAACCGTTCACACGTCTGCAGTTATGTCGTAACCAGCTGCAAGAAAAGCTTCGACCTTTTCTGTTGTCCGCGTGCGTCTTATTGCTTGACTCGTTTGCAGCAACGTTTTTTATGATCTTACAAAGGAAATAATCTGATGTGTTCAATTCACATGACTCTGTACATCTCTGAAACAAATTACTGTTAAAGAGCTTATTACCTTCTCTATACTTACTATGTACTGTGTTTAGAGAAGGTATTGTATTCCACCCAAAAATTCGATGTTGAGATTTCACCGGAAATACATGTTTTAGGACCCCCTGAATCCAAAAAAAAAAAGCATTTCCAGAAAAAGGTCCGTGTGTGTGTGTGTGTCCATGTAACTGTGAACACGATAACTCAAAAACGAAAAGTAGTTAAAATACCAAATTTGGTATTTAAGTTCAGTATCTTCCAGGAATTCGACACAAAGATTTTTAGAAAAATCCCCCCACCCCACACTACCCTTTACATGGAACTTTTTTCGAAAATTTAGATTTTCTCAAAAATGGCTCAAATTATTTTTATTAAAATATCGTATATTAAAGATATTTACCTGACAAATAAGATGTATATTTTGAATTTTCTGAGAATAGCTTGTAAAGACCTGTTTATTCTGGATGAATTATACATTTAATTGGTATAACTAGTAAACCGTAAGAGATAGGCAAAAACTTACTATACACAAAATGTTAAAATACACAACTTACGTCATATACATTTTTTTCGTGAAGCTTACCGTTTTCGAGGTATTCATTGTTATTAGTTTCAGTGGTGAAGTACTTATTCTTTTCTCAGACGGAGTGTCTGTTTTTCTTTTGTTCTACTCCTGGCCAAGAAAAGAAGCGATTTGTATTGACAATCGCATAACGACAGCTTTTAAAACATTTGACTATCGATTTAGCCTAGTGTATTCCCTTATTTTCTTCCTACTTATAACGAACTAAGTAATAAGAACTGAATACCTGGATTAGCAAGGTGCAGAAAGAAGAATAATCTTATGTAAGAAGTTTGTAGAACGGCTAGAGAAAGTCATGTGAGTGTAACATCAGATTTTTTTCTATCTACTTCATAATAATTGAGATAAACATTAGCAGAAATGATTTTCTGTTAAGTAAAAGGGAAATAATGGATACACAAGGCTAAAACAATAGTAAAAACTGGTTACCATGTGGATGAAGTCCGTTTCTTAGCATTGCCAGGAGTTGACAGATTCCCATAGGTGAAAGTTTTAAGTATTTTAAATTTGAAATCAATAACAAGTAATATATCAAAAATAGTCAAATCATCGAAAAAAATGTATATGACATAAATTGCGTGTTTCAACGAGGTCTACATTTTTGTGTGGGAAGTTTCTGTCTATCTCTTACGGTTTACTAGTTATGCAAACTCCAGCAAAATGAATCCAGAATAACGAGGTCTTCAAGGGCTATTCCCAGAAAATTGAACATACACTAGGGCCTATTTTTTTCAACCTCCAATAGGCTATAAATAAAAGACAAGATCATAGAAAATAATTATTTTATTACTAAAAGTTTTATACACTTTCAACATAATCACCGAAAAGATTGAGACATTCATCGCACCTGTGCACAAGCTTTGCAATACCCGCTTCAAAAAATGCTGCCGCCAATAAATTCAAATGAGCATTGACGTTGTTTTGAAGATTTTCGTTGGCTTGAAAGAGCTGCCCTCCTAGCCACGTCTTCAATTAAGGGAAAAGGTGAAAGTCGCTGGGTGCCAGGTCAGGAATATACGGCGTGTGATCAAAAATGTCCCATTGAAATTGTTCAAGGAGCCGTTGGGTTGTGCCAGCAGTGTGTGGACGAGCGCTGTCATGGATCAACTCATTCCAGAAGTCAGCATTCCTCTTCGTTTGTTTTGAATGGCTCTCCGCAAACGTCGTAAAGTACGAAGATCTTCAAAACAACGAAAATAATCGCTCTTTTGAAGTCATTAAATAATTGTTTTCTATGAACTTGTCTTTTATTTATATATCTTATCTGGGGTTGAAAAAAAAACGGCCCTCGTACATTTTATTTGTCGTGTAAATATCTTTAGTATGCGGTACTTTAATCAAAATTATTAGAGCCATTTTTGAGAAAATCAACATTTTCGAAAATTGTTCCATGTAAAGCGTAGTTTGGGATGGGGGGATTTTCGTGTCGCATCCTTGGAATATACTAAACTTATATACCAAGTTTGGTATTTTACCGACTATTCGTTTTTATGTTATCATATTCACAGACACACGGACACACACGCACACACACACACCCCTGCTTTTTTTGGATACAGGGACCCTAAAACGCGTATTTCCGCTAAAATCTCGGTATTGAATTTTAGGGTGGAATACAATACTTTCTCTATACACTAAGTACATAGTACGTGTAGAGAAAACAAAAATCATTCAAATGCGCTCCATATGATGTAGCAAACTTGGGAATCAAATAACATCTCTTGAGGATAGTTAAAACCATGCATCCTAATGTGTATTCTAGAGAAGTGCAGGAAGCAGGTTACCGGAACAAAGAGGGACAGTTTTCTCACTGCGATATCTCCAGACCCGCAAACACAGTATCACAGAGAAGTCCCTACACTTCCAGTTCGATCACCGTCGTACTTTTAGAGTAATCCAAGAGATCGACGCATCGGCTGTAACAGGCGAGATAGCTCACACTGTAGGCTACTACGAAAATCTTTCCGCCGGACAAGCAACTGCACCATCTGCCCGACACACCAGGACCTAAAAGTGCACCTGAAAATGAAAAATAAACTGAAATAAAGAAAGAGGAATCGTGGTAGAAAATAACACTGGGCATTTACCTCGGCGACCAGAGTAAAACCATAACAAAACACCTTTGTCAGAGTAGGGGGTCCCCGAGAATCGAACTCGAGATCTTCCGAATGCGAGCCTCACACGTTACCATGGAGCTATCTCGCTCGCTCTTGAGAAGTGTAATATAATAGTTTATTTATTTAATATGGCACAGCAAATCCATTTGGATTTCTACTCCACTATTCTAGCATTAAAATAATTTGAATTCCATGACACACATTTTGGTAACATATAAATGTGCCCATTGTGATGATTAGACATAGAAGCTGTGTATAGATGACATTTAGTTCGTATCTACTTGTGATATTCATTCAAATTCTGTCACGCCATGTCGAACTTGTGAGCCACCTTAACAGTGGTTTCTTGATCAATGAAACCTTTAGTTTGCGAGCTCGCCACTAAGCGCACGTATCAACCCATCACCCATAGATGACACTATAGAACGAAATCACTATTTGCGGAAGTGAAAATGGCAGAATGTAGGCCAGGTACTCTTTTTTTTTTTTTTTTTTTTCAAGGTATGGGGTTCTTTTACATGTAATAAACATTACACGGTGAAATACATTATTAAACAATGCCATGTTCTGTGGTTGTATGTTAAGTTTTATAGTGCATACATACTGCTAAATAACTACTTTAAAATGTTATATACTTAGAAATTAATAAATTCATATTCATATTATATTTAAATATAAGTATAAGTGTTATATTAATTAAGTTCTTACTATGGAGACACTAATGTTATCTCTCACTTCCGTTTAGAGTAAAGTTGAAAATGTGCCTTTAATATATGTGAGAAAATTTAGAATTGGGTATCATCAAAGAGAGCATTTTATAAAAAATCTGGTGTGTTACTCTCGTGACTTTTTCTAGCTGTTCTACAAACTTCTTACAAAACACTATTCTTCTATATCCCCTGCTAATTGAGATAAACTTTAGCAGAATGTTCTTTTTACTTAGTTTCTTATAAAACTAAAGGAATGCACGATGCCAATGCAACAGTCAAATGTTTTAAAAGCTCTTAGTATGCGATTGTCATAGAAAATTGCTTCTTTGCTTGTCCAGGACTAAAACAAAAGAAACACGGACGACTTTCCGTCTGGAAAAAGAATCAGTATTTTAAAATTGAAACCAATAACAAGGAATATTTTGGAAATGTTAACACTACAAAACATGTACATGACAAAAATTGGTTTCCATGGGATCTACATTTTTGTGAGGTATCTGTCTATCTCTTAGGGTTTACGAGTTATACAAAATTCATGCAGAACAAAGAGGTCCTCAGAGGCTACTCCCAGAACATTTAAGATATAATTTTATTTGCAATATAAATATCTTTAATAACGGTATTTTAATCAAAATCGTCAGAGCCATTTTTGAGAAAATAAAAAGTTTCGAACTTTTTTCCATGTAAATGTAGTCTGGGGTGGGGGGATTTTTTTCAAAATCTTTGTGTCGCATCCCTGGAAGATACTAAACTTAAATACCAAGTTTCGTATTTACAGACTTTTCGTTTTTGAGTTATCGTGTTCACAGACACACGGACGCACACACACCGACCTTTTTCCAAAAATCTTTTTTGCATAGAAGGAACCCAAAAACGTGTATTTCCAGTGAAATGTTCGGTATTTTTGGGTGGAATCCAATACCTTATGTATACACTATGTACATGGTATGTGTATAGAAAGTAAAAATTCACATTAATTTGTTTGCGTTGAATATTCAACACAAATTGGCTCTAATTTCGCGATGATTTTCGGCCAGAATGTATTACATAATTTTTCGCACTAAAATTCAATCTTAGCTTAATGTGAAACAAACACTCCGTAGTAATTTCATTGTTGGTACTCCTGGTTCTCCCGTTCAGTAATGTTCAGTATTGCCTACCGCTACAATGAAGGTAACACGCGAGGAACAATATGCGGCTTTGAAATTCTGCTTTCGTCTCAACAAATCTTCAGTTGAGGCCTATACAATGTTACAGGAGGCTATGGAGAGTCTGTTCTTCCCTGCAGCACAGCTCGAAGGATGTTTAAAATGTTCAAAGAGGGGAGACGATCAATTTCAAAGGAAGGCGGACCCGGTGCTCCAGTTACTGCTCTCGGAAGAAAACTCTACACTGCTGCTGCCATTGTGAGAGAGGATCGACGAATTACCTCAAGATCACTTTCTGAAATACTGAACATTTCATTTGGGTGCCAGCCACACGTTGGTGACAGAAACATTAAACATGAGACGTGTTTGTGCGCGATGGTTTCCAAGACTGTTGATTCCCGAACAAAAGGACATTCGCATGCAGGTCTGCATGCAGTTAAAGTTGATGTTAGAGGAAGATCCGGAGTTTCTTTCAAACGTAATCACTGCTGATGAAACTTGGTTACATCATTTTGATCCTGGGAGCAAACAGCAAAGCTCAGTGTGGAAATCTCCTTCATCACCAACCCCCAAAAAGCGAAAGTGGTTCCTTCTGCTGGGAAAGTTATGGTCATCTCTTTCTTTGATACTCATGGAATAGTTTATCAGCATGTTTTACCTGCACACACATCAGTAACTGGACGATACCACTAGAAGAATGCAAGTCCATATCAGCGCAAAAGACCACATTTCCGTGAAGCAGGCTGAATGCTGCACCACGATAATGCGCGGCCGCATATTGCCAATGTTGTTGCTGAATATCTTGCAAAACTCAACGTGAAGTGCATCCCTCACCCTCCCTATAGTCCGGATTTAGCCCCATGTGACTTTTTTCTATTCCCTAACTTGAAGAAATGCCTTCGTGGGAGGCATTGTCCATCATCAGAAGCAGTGGTGAATGCTGCGGAGGCGATTTTGAAGGATCTCTCAAAAAATGGTTTCCAGCATGTCTTTGAAGACGGGCAGAAACGCTGGGACAAGTGCGTCGCATTCATGGGAGACTATTTTGAGAAGGACCTACAAACTTATGAGGATGAGTAAAGGTACGTTGTCAAAATAAAATTGTGATCATTCTTTATTGAACAGCCCTCGTATTTTATTTCAAATTAGGATCATGAGTTGAATCAAATATCATATATCAGATCACCAAACTGCAACTTATGACCTTTGTTCTAGTTATACATAGAGAAATATCTCTCGCTGTCAGCATTTGATACCGTTAGCCAAAGACATTGAAGATACTTTCCACAGAAAACGTGATAAGACTCGCCTTTTGCTTTTAGTTCTAAGAATGCTGCTACTACATCTAATTTTTTTCCAAAACCCCATGCTTAGTTATTCACCTATGGCACAAACTTCTTTATAACAAAGAAGCGAATCAAAAGTAATACAGCTAGTTGGTGAAGCACTGTTACATTAATTAAATAGCTTCTCTGGCTACTATGTATCTATATATTAAAGTAAAAATAGCGCATGCGTGTACGTCTGTGATCAGCATAGGAATCCCAAAAGTGAATGGGCGCATTAGTACCAAATTTGATATCTAATTCAGTATCTTTCAAAAATGCAACTGGATATTTTAAAAAATCATATGTGTCCCATTCACATGACTTTCTCTAGATCTCTGCGAAAAATTATTGTTAAAAGGCTTATACTTCTATTTAGTTCATGCTAATCTACAAAAAATTCGCAGAAGTAGTCTTATTACTTGCTTCCTTATAAGTAAAAGAGAAATAAGGGAATACCAAAGGTTAAAGTGATAGAAAAAAGCTGGTTACTATGAGACTGAAATTCCTTTATTTGTATGGACAGGAGTTGACAAATTCCTGTATGAGAAAAGTATGTTTTCCGAACCTGATATCAAAAACAAGGAATATCTAAAAAACGATCAACTCCACGAAAAAATGTATACAAATGAATTGCGTGTTTTAATGTGCTCTAAATTTTTCTCTATCTCTTACGGTTTAGCAGTTATTCAAAATTCCGTAAAATTCACTCAGAATAAAGTAGTCTTCAGAGGCTATTCCCAGAAAATTCAAAATATATATTTTACTTGTCAGGTAAATATCTTTAATATACGATATTTTAATCAAAAGTGTTAGAGTCAGTTTTTAGAAAATCAAAATTTTCAAAAAAAGTTCCATGGAAAGGGTAGCTTGCATTGGGGGGATTTTTCTCAAAATCTTCGTGTCGCATCCCAGGAAGATACTAAACTTAAATTCCAAGTTTGATATTTTACCGACTTTTCGTTTTTGAGTTATCATGTTCACAGACACACGGACACACGGACCTATTTCTGCAAATACTTTTTTTGGATATAGGGGACTCTAAAACATATATTTCCGGTGAAATCTCGGTATCGAATTTTTTGGTGGAATGTAATACCTTCTCTATACACTATGTACATAGTATGTGTAGAGAAAGTAAAAATACTCCCTACCTCAAAATATATGCTTTACATAGAAAACATTTATATATATAAATATTTATAGTTTAGAAAAACTCTATTTTGTTTAACTGAAAATGCCACTCACAATTACAAAAATATTTAAATTAAACCTAGTAAAATTTATATTAATAATTCGCTCACAATCTACTACTTATGATCAAAATACGTATAAATCCGACTTTATTACCGCCTTTACGAAGATGAATATAACCTAATACCCTATGCCCTTTCTATGCAGCCAAAAAACCTAACCTTTATGGTATATATATAGTTTAGAGCTCTAATGATTTTGATTAATTGAAAAATAACACCCTTACAAGTACAAAAATAATTAAAATCGAACCTAGTAATATTAATACACAATTTACCACATACGATTATAAATCAAAATACCTATAAATCCAACTTTATTTTGATGTTTACGAAGATGAATATAAACTAAGACTCTAAGCTCATTTTATGAAGCCAGAAAAGCTCACTGCAAAGTCTTTTATGTTCTCAACAATTTTATTATTAATGTACATTTTAATAACGATCATTTACCCTTGTCCGTCTCGTACAAATGGTTTCTTTAAAGAAATTCGTGCATTCGCATCGCATTGAACAGTTGACGGTTTTGTGCGGTGTGTTGTGTGATTAATGGAAGACCTGGATTATAAATATGTAATGCACGCTCTTCCCAGTTGCATATTTGTGTAGGTCTCCTGTAGAGCATAAATCAATGAATAAATCAAAATGACATGCATATTGTAGAATTCGGACCATACACCTCTATTTTGCGACTTACGTATCCCGGCCAGGTGGCTCCGGCGTTTCAACCGGGACTGGCATTTTTTTTTTAAATACAGTACCGGAGTCTGATCAGGACTCCGGCACTGTATACTCTACTTTTATTTACCTTTTTCTTTTTACTTTGTTTTGCCGTATTATTACTGTTTATTACTGTTTTCTTACTTTTACAACACACACATATACACAAACATATAACACCCATGCCGAAGGCGGGACTCGAACCCACCATCCCCAGCGCTACGAAGCACCAAAGCGGGACGCCTTGGCGAGCGCGGCCATGGGGACCGGCAGCATTCGGCAGGTCGAGGGATCGGTTCCCCACGGCCGACCTCTCTGATCCACGAGTTTTTTGGGGGATTTTCCCGGGTTACTATGCGAAAGCTTCAGTGCCTTCATTTCATCTCTAATTCATCTAACCGGTCTCAAGGATTGTAAATGTTGTCAAGGACTGGTAGTACCACCCTCTTGAGGAGGTGACTGCGCTTTGGATATTAAGTTCTCGGTGGCGGGATGGCGTTGGTAGTCGTCTGTACACTCAGGGACTCCCCGCGTCGAGATGAACTGCTTAGAAACCGCTAAGAGATCCTCTAAGGTAGCTCCCTCCTCCGTTGGATTCCAGCTGCCCGCTGTAATTACTCTGATCTCGTCCTATCCTTCTGGGGTCTGACGTCCGAAAAACCAATAATTGGCTGGTGTGGAACCCCCTCCACCACAATTACACTACACGATACATAACGTGACCACTGGGAGGATGGGAAGAGGGGAGAGATACAAAAAAGCGACCATTCCGGACGAAGAACGACGCAAACAGAGGGATTTCTAACGTTTGAAAATATTATGCATCACGGGCCACGCCCACAAGCCCCAAGTCCCCAGCATGTCCTTTCAGGATCGTCCCGCAACGACAGAAACGCCTACCTGACAACCGCCGAATACAGTTTCAACATCTGTAACGTTTCACGTTTGGGTTCGGCTCGTTCGGGTTCCCCTTTTCTCATTTCTTTGGCCTGTTAGGCAACCTGTTACTCTCGGTGACGTTTGATCGCTCGTTGTTTCCTGCGCTGGTGCCTTGTCATTTCTTGGAGCTGTGCTGATGACGCGTGGAAGTCGTAGCAAAATTTTCCAAACTATGGTGGCTGAGTTCATTGATGTGTGTCTCCTTGAGAGAAGGTTGTCAAAAGCATAGCTTCTATTTATTTATAATAAAGTAGCTTCTATTTTTGGACCAGTTTGTTCCTAGAACTTAATTCTTCCCATTATAATCCCCAGTTTATTTACCAAGTAACCTTTATCTGGAGGTGAGGACTTTTCCGAACTATCTGTCGGATCCGACCTCACCTCTTATAGCTGAGAACATCCGCGGGCAGCAGAATAACGCTACACCTCGAAACAAATGACAAGAAAGGATGGGCCGCCCCAGCAATCGCCTGTCGACTCGGGAAACCACGAAAATCCCACGGATCAGATGCTGGGGATTGAATGCAGGACCAAGAGTTACCACCTCAGCCAACTCGCTCGATCAACGTAGAAAGATACCGAGCACACAGTGACCTACGTCGATCTTCAGAAGGGATTAAGAGAAGGAACTACAGAAGGCTACAGGTCTCAGGCAGGTAGGCGGCAAAGGTACACGGAAGTCCCTACAGTCTCGGGATCTAACACCTATTCCACTACTGAAGCTGGTCAGAGAGAAGTATCCGTATAAAGAAGCAGAATTTGTGTCCTCAGGGAACAATTTTCCTTTCAGAAAGCATCCACTCCATCTGTCCAGCAAAACAACACTCCAGGAATTCTCGAAGAACATCTTAAATTGAGAGAGAAGCAAATGATAGGAAAATGAAGAAAAGAAAATCCTGGTAAATGAGAAACCTCGCAGCATTCATTTACCAACCAGGAAACCATGAAAATAAAAAAGTCAGTGTGGGCCGTCGACGGGTCTTTCGGATGCGAGACTTAAAAGTTATGCTATCTTGTACTGTATGATTTCTAAGTATCCAGGACTATACAAAGAAAGGAATTAGATTCCAGCTTTAAGCAACAAATAGAAGGCATTGAAAGGAACAACAAATTACGCATTTTATTTGTTCTATATTGAATAATTTTACAAAAACTAAACTTTTTTGCAAGAATATTTGGCAATATTGACCCGGAACACTCGCCACTTTCTTTCTTGGTAGTTCAGTTGTCATATAAATGAAATAAACAAACTGTCCTCCTTGAAAGAATGGTGTATGTGAAGTGTTTGCAATTTAAAGACAAATAGGTCGTTATCTAATTAATACAAAGAAGGAATTTACAAACTAAAAAGTAATATTTTAACTAATAGCTCATTTCTGTTGTATTTAAACTCTATAAAATTAAAAATAGACATATATAAATAGGCAGATATTAAAAAGGAGCATAAAATAGTGATTTAATTTTCTGTTTTATTAACAAATAGACTCTATAACATTAAAAATCTAATGTCTTCCATTCACATGACTTTCTCTACATCTCTGCAACAAATGATTGTTAAAAAGCTTTTGCCTCCATTTACTTTATGTTAATAGAAAAAATTAGCAGAAATAGTCTTATTACTTGCTTCCTTGTACGTAGAAGCGAAATAAGGGACTACCTTAAGTTAGAGTGATAGTCAAAAGCTGGTTGCTATGTGACTGAAGTTCCTTTGTTTGTACGGACAGGAGTTGATCAATTCCTGTATGAGAAAAGTAAGTTCTTCATGGCTGAAACCAAAAAAGGGGTATATCTAAAAAACAATCAACTCCACGAAAAAAATGTACAAAACATAAATTGGGTGTTTTAACGTGCTCTACATTTTTGTATAATACGTTTTTATCTACGTCTTACGGCTTAGCAGTTATTCAAAATTCCGTAAATTTCATCCAGAATAAAGTAGTCTTCAGAGGCTATTCCCAGAAAATTCAAAATATACATTTTATTTGTCAGGTAAATATCTTTAATATACGATATTTTAATCAAAATCGTTTGGGCCATTTTTTAAAAAATCAAAATTTTGAAAAAAGTTTCATGTAAAGGGTAGTTGGGGGTGGGGGGACTTTTCTCAAAATTTTCGTGTCGCATCCCTGGAAGATTTTAAACTTAACTACAAAGTTTGGTATTTTGCCGACTTTTCGTTTTTGAGTTATCGTGTTCACAGACACACGGACACACTCACCGACCTTTATCTGAAAATACTTTGTTTGGATACAGGGGAGCCTAAAACATGTATTTCTGGTGAAATCTCGGTATCGAATTTTTTGGTGGAGTACAATACCTTCTCTATACACTATGTACATAGTGCGTATAGAGAAAGTAAAAATCAAGACAATTGTGTTAGCAATGAGTTTATACAACATGAGGATGAAGGTCAATAGGACGGCCGAGAGTCCGTTGGGAAGATGGTCTTTCAGAGAGCATAGACTTTAAGGTCTATCCTTTAAATGGAAGAGGAATGATTTGTTGCAGCATATGTAGAGAAAGTCATGTGAATGTAACACGACACATTTTAAGTTTCTCTAAATGGTATGTATATAAATGTACATAGTAACTAGAAAAGGTTTTGCATTCCAAGCAAATTGTCGATGTCGAGATTTCACTGGAAATATTGTTTGAGGTCCTCTGAGTCCGAAAAACATTTTTAGAATAAGGCCCATGTGTGTGTGTGTATCTGTGGACAGCATATGTAAAAAATTTTATGTGTTCCATCACATTACTTTCTCTACATCTCTGCAACACATTACCGTTAAAAAGCTTATGCTTCTCTTTACTCCATGCTAGTCGAGAAACAATTAGCAGAAATGGTCCTTTTACTTGCTTCCTTATAAGTAGGAGCGAAATAAGGGAGTACCATATGTTAAAGTGATAAGTCAAAAGACAAAAGATGGTTGCTATGTGACTGAAGTTCCTTTGTTTGTGTGGACAGGAGTTGACAAATTCCTGTATGAGAAAAAAATGTTTTTCAAAGCTGCAACCAAAAACAACGAATACACCAAAATCGACCATCTCCACGAAAAAAATGTATATAACATAAATTGTGTGCTTTAACATGCTATACATCTTTTTTTGATCAAGTTTTTGTCCATCTTTTACGGTTTAGCAGTTATGGAAAATTCCGTAAAATTCATCCAGAATAAAGTAGTTTTCAGAGGCTATTTCCAGAAAGTTCAAGATATACGTTTTATTTGTCAGGTAAATATCTTTAGTGTATGAAATTTTAATCAAAATTGTTAGAACCATTTTTGAGAAAATCAAAATTTTCGAAAAAAGTTCTATGTAAAAGGTATTTTGGGGGTGGGAGGATTTTTCTCAAAATCTTCGTGTCACATCTCTGGAAGAAACTGAACTTAAATACCAAGTTTGGTATTTTACCGACTTTTCGTTTTTGAGTTATCATTCTCACAGACAGACAGATGGACGGACACACACACACACACACACAAACAAACTCTCAAGGATCTTTTTTGGATAAAAGGGTCCCTAAAACAAATATATTTCCTGTGAAATCTCGAATTTTTGGTGTGGAGTGCAATACCTTTTCTATACACTACAAACATAGTACGTATAGAGAAAGTAAAAACGAAAAGCCGTTAAAACAAAACTATTTATATTTATTATCTTCTAAGAATGTGACCTAACACAAACTACCTTTTACATTAAAAAGTGTTTGAAAATTTTGATTTTCTCTAAAATGGCTATAACGATTTTGATTAACATGTCGCCTATTAAAGATATTTACATCACAAATAAAATGTAGATTTTGAATTTTTTGGGAATAGCCTCTGAAGTTCTCTATACTCCGGATGAGTTTTGCAGAATTTTGCATGACGCTTAAAGCATAAGAGTTACACAAAAACTTAATACACAAACATGTAGATTTTGTTAAAATACATAATTTATGTTATTAACCTTCTCTTGCATAGAGAAATTTTTACTTTCTCTATACGTAATATGTACATAGTGTATAGAGAAGATATTGCACTCCACCCAAAAATTCGATATCGAAATTTCACCGGAAATATATATTTTAGAGTCCCCTGTATCCAAAAAAAGCATTTTCAGAAAAAGGTCCGTGTGTCCGTGAACATGGTAACTCCAAAACGATAAGTCGGTAAAATACCAACTTGGTGTTTAAGTTTAGTATCTTTCAGGGATGCGACACGAAGATTTTGAGAAAAAATGCCGCTACCCCAAACTATCCTTTACATAGAATTTTTTTCGAAAATTGTGATTTTCTAAAAAATGCATCGTACATTAAAGCATCGTATATTAAACATGTTTACCTGACAAATAAAATGTGTATTTTGAATTTTCTGGGAATAGCTTCTGAATACTAATTTATTCTGGGTGAATTTTACCGAATTTTGCATAATTGCAGGACAAATACTTACCACACAACAAATGTAGAGCACTTTAAACACACAATTTATATTATATACGTTTTTTTTCGTGGAGTGGATCGTTTTTTAGATAATCCTTGTTTTTGGTTTCAGCTTTAAGAAACTTATACTTTTCTCATACAGGAATTTGTCAACTCGTGTCCATGCAAACAAAGGAACTTCAGTCATATAGCAACCTGCTTTTGACTATCACTTTAACCTATGGTACTCCCTTATTTCGATCAGCATTAAGTAATTGGAAGCATAAGCTTTTTAATAATACTTTTTGCAGAGATGTAGAGAAAGTCCTGTGAATGGAACACATCAGATTTTTGTTTATAATTTCGAGGAATATAATATTTAGGATGCACAAGGGGAAGCTAGTTGAGACGGCACGAGCTTGTACTTTCCTGCTTGATGAAAATGGACAGTCGACCCACACAAGTCCTTAAGGTTACTTGAAGTGGATGTTTCCACGTCAGTGGGAGTACCAGTGTAGGGAAACCGGGAAGCTGGCACAGTCACAAGTGCTTCTGATGCATTGGCATTTTTTCTTTAGTGCGCGCCAACTTCTGCTCTTGAAAGAAAATGGGATTCCTCTTGCTGCCAACTTTGCTCTTCCTGGAATTATCATGTACCGCCACCTTCACAACGTAATGGGACATGGCGACAATTAGCACAGCCACTGAAATTCTAATTAGATCGCTTTCTTAGAATCCCCCAAGCCTTTGAATTCAAAATTAAGTGACTTGGCTTATTTCCCGCATCGTTATCTCTGCGGAACGAATTTTGCCAATTTTTCCGACAAAAAGGTTGCTTTTTTCTCTTTCTGAAGTTGCAATCGAAGCTAGAGAACGGTTCAGTGTCGCTTTGATCAGGAAGTATTGTCAATTAATTTGGAGAACAGTTCCATATATTACTACGTTATCAAGTCCGAACCAGTGAAGTTAAGATTACGTTAAATATAAACAAATTAGACTCACAGAATATCTGTTACTTCCTTACAGCCGGTTATATTTATGAAATCACCAGCCTTATTCCTCTTAACGATTTTCTGGTTAGAGAATATCGTTTTATCTGTCGCTATGTATGTTTAGATCACAAGCTAGGAGCAGGGGCAGATTGACTTTAGCGAGCAGTAGAGTTGTAATAGTAATAATAACAATAGTAATAATAATAACAACAACAACAATATGACTAGGGCCCAGATGTTTAAGTGGAAAACCTTCTTATATGTTTGAAATAAGCTTTAATACTTTCTCTATACGTTCTATGTACATTGTGTATAGAGAACGTATTGTATTACACCCAAAATTCGATACCGAGATTTAACCGGAAATACATGTTTTGAAACCTCCTGGATCCAAAAAAAAGCATTTTTAGAAAAATGTCCGTGTGTGTCTGTGTGTATATGTATGCGTGTGCGTGTGTGTGTGTGGGCAGCATAGCTCAAAAATGAAAAGACCGTTAAATACATAATTTGGATCGTCCAAGGATGCGACACGAAGATTTTCAAAAAAAATTCCGCCACCACAAACTACCCTTTACATGGAAAACATATCGAAAATTTAGATTTTCTTAATAATAATAAAAATAATAATCATTATTTCAAGATTTAGCAGAGGAGGTGGATGCAGGGGGAAGAACAGATGCAGTGGTGATAGATTTTTCCAAAATTTTTTATGTTGTATCATATAATTTACTTATCCAGAAGCGAACTGCTACAGGAATTGATAAACGCGTACTTCTATGGGTTAAAAGTTTTTGGAAGGAAGATCGCAAAGGGTAAAAGTAGGCAAGGAGCTATCTGAAAGGAGTATGGTAAGCTCGGGCGTACCCCAAGGCTCAGTACTGGGGCCGTTACTTTTTCTTATTTTTGTAAACGACATAACTGTTAATATAAAATGCCAGATAAGGTTGTTTGCAGACGATTGTATTATTTACAATAAAATTAGAAATGTTGAAGATGAGACTGCTCTTCAGGGTGATTTAAATGAAATTAGTGGTTGGGCTGCTGCAAATAAAATGAAAATTAACGCTGGCAAAAGTAAGTCAATTGCATTTAATAGATCTAGGGAAAAAATTCTGCAAAACTATCCCATGGGTGGGCAAAAAATTCCACAGGTGGACAGCTGCAAATACTTGGGAGTTTACTTGGCGAGTAACGCTGGATGGGACGAGCAGGTAAATTCTGTATCTAAGAAAGCGTGGAAAACACTGCACTTCCTAATGAGGATTTTAAAAAAGGGGAGTGCAAAGTCCAGGGAAATCGCGTACAAGTTCTTAGTGCGGCCGGTCATGTAATTTGGAGTAACTTGTTGGGACCCGTATAGAGTAAATCAAATTGATTCGTTAGAAAAGATCCAGAAAAGGGCTATAAAATTCATAAAGAGGGGTAAATATTTTGGGCCTACAAACGCTGAGGAGATAAAATGGGAGCCGTTGAAAATTAGGCGTGAGAAACAGAGGTTGTGCGCTTTATTTAAAGCTTACGCTGGCTTAAACGCATGGGAGGAAGTTACTGACAAACTGGAAAATCCAACTTACTATGCACGAAACGATCATCCGTTCAAAATTAAGGGTAGAAGATACAGAACTGACGTGGGTAAGTTCTCTTTTGTTAATAGAATCATAAAAGACTGGAATGAATTGCCTGGAGCAGCCTTTCGGGGTTGGCCCCTGTCTCTGAAGAAATTTAGGAAAAATCTTGATTTTAATGATGGATAATTTTTGTAAATATTCCTTAAATGAAATGCTTGTGATTTTATATTGTTGTAAATACAAATGTTAAATTGGTTGGTGATTCTAATTATGAAATTAATTAATCTGAATTGAGAGAAAAATTAATGTTTTCATATTTGTGTAAATAACTATTATATCTAGCTTACAAAGCCATAAACTGGCAGCTGTGATTTATTGTTTATATATCTTGTATACATATATAACTCTGCCACCGGGTGATACTCACTTGCAGAGAAATAAATACATAATAATAATAATAATAATAATAATAATAATAATAATAATAATAATAATAATAATAAAAACAATATGAGTAGGGCCCAGATGTTTAAGTGGAAAACCTTGTTATATATTTGAAATAAGCTTTAATATTTTCTCTATATGTTCTATGTACATTGTGTGTAGAGAAGATATTGTATCACACCCAAAAATTCGATACCGAGATTTAACCGGAAATACATGTTTTGAAACCACCTAGATCCAAAAAAAAGCATTTTTAGAAAAATGTCCGTGTGTATCTGTGTGTATGTGTATGTGTGTGTGTGTGTGTGTGTGTCTGTGGGCAGCATAGCTCAAAAACGAAAAGACCGTTACATACCAAATTTGGATCGTCCAAGGATGCGACAGGAAGATTTTCAAAAAAAAATTCCGCCACCACAAACTACCCCTTACATGGAAAAAATATCGAAAATATTGATTTTCTTAAAAATTGCTCTAACGATTTTGATTAAAAGATCGTATATTAAAGATATTTACCTGACAAATAATATGTGTATCTGAATTTTTTGGGAATAGACTCTGAAGACTATTGTGTTCTGGATGAATTTTATGGAATTTTGCATAAGTGCTAAACCGCTGAAAACTTCAAAAATAAAAAATGTAGAGAACGTTAAAACACACATTTTTTTCGTGGAGTTTATCGTCTTTGAGATGGTCCTTGTTTTTGGTTTGAGCTTTAAAAAACATTTTTTTCTCATACGGGAATTTGTCAACTCCTGTCCATACAAACAAAGGAACTTCAGTCACATAGCAACCAGCTTTTGATTATCACTTTAACCTATGGTACTCCCTTATTTCGCTCCTACTAACAAGGAAGCAAGTAATAAGACTATTTCTGCTAATTTTTTCTCGATTGGATGAAGTAAAGAGAACAATTTGTTTCAGAGATGTTGAGAAAGCTATGTGAATGGAACATATCAATCTGTTTTTTAATTTTTATTTTGATTTGAGGTTCTCTACAGGGCATCAATAATTTTCTGTTTTTTCCTTGGTCTTATAGGTTTTATTTTTGAATTGTTTAATTAAAAGTTTACACTGTAAAGTGTCTTCATAAAAATCTGGTGTGTGTCTTTCATATGATCTTCTCTATTGTTAAAAACATGCTCTTCTATTTACTTTATGATAGTCGAGATAAACATTAGCAGAAATTGCTTTAATTACTTGTTTCCTTGTAAGTTGAAGGAAATTAAGGGAATACACTAGGCTTAAACGATAGTCAAATCTCTTAAAAGCCGGTTTTCATGTGGATGAAGTCCGTTTCTATGCAGGGGCAGGGGTTTATAACAGTTCCGTGTGAAAAAAGTTTAAGTATTTTACATCTGAAATAAATAACAAGGAATATCTCAGAAATGACCAATTCAAGCAAAGAACATATATGGCATAAATTGTGTGTTTTAACGTGATCTAAATTTTTGTGCATTAAGTGCTTGTCTATCTTTTACGGTTTAACAATTACGCAAAATTCAGCAAAATTTATTCAGAATAAAGAGGTCTTTAGAGGCTATTCCCAGAAAAATAAAGATAGATATACATTTTATCTGCCATATAGATATCTTTAATATACGATATTTTAATCAAAATCGTTGGAGACATTTTTGAGCAAATAAAAGTTTAGAACTTTTGCCATGTAAAGAGTAGTTGGGGGTGGGGGAATTTTCTTGTAAATCTTCATTTCGCATCCTTGAAAGATACCAAACTTAAATACCAAGTTTGGTATTCAACAGTCTTTTCGTTTTTGAACTATACTGCCCATAGACACACGCACATACACATAGACACACACGGACATTTTTCTAAAACTTCTTTTTTTGGATTCAGGGGGATCCAAAACATGTATTTCCGGTGAAATCCCGGTATCAAATTTTTGGGTGCAATACAATACCTTCTCTGTGCACTATATATAGTACGTGTAGAGAAAGTAAAAATGTGTATCTTAATTTTCTGGGAATATGCTTATAAACTCCAATTCATTCGGAAAGAATTTGGTATAGTTTTGTGTAACTACTTATTTAACCTTAAAATATAGAATATAAGATACTACTAGTACTTATAAGCGTAGTTCTGTTTAAAACATATAATTTATTTTAAATATCTTTGTTTTGTGGCATAAGCCGTTTCCGAGATATTCGTTAGTAACAGCTCAGTTTATTCAGTACTTAGGACAGTCTTTTAAGTCCTGTCGAATTTCAGCTGTTTCTCGCGATTGCGTGGAAATATTTTAGATCTATGACATTTTAAGAACGTGTGTTTGTCAGCAAAATCTCAGCGCCGGGAGCATTTTTATTGTCTTTCAGTGTACCATGACGTTATAGCGAAGCGAAAGTGGTATGGGCAAGGGCGAAAAGAACATGAAGATCAAACCAATATAACGAACAATACTGTCGCCATAGTATCAGGAAATTAGGGCGACTTTAAATAAATAGAATAACAAAACAAAAAGTTAAGAAAAAGACATTAGTAGAATGATGAAGGACAGAAAAAAATGGAGAAGATGTATTAGGGCATCATCCCTACGCTGCAATGCAAAAGGGAGTGAGGAAATGAACTACAACGTCACGTTCTAAAACAGTTGACAACAGATGTTTCGTAGTGTGTCTGCCACAGGTTCGCAAGTTCGAATTTCCCTTAGAGTGAGTTACCCAAATAAGGTTTTTTCGGGGTGTTCCCTTATCCTGATAAGACGAATGTCGAGTGATTAAAGGGCCTTAAGCTGAAATAAATACATAAAAATAGATATTTCGTTTGTATCCCCATGAAAAGTGTAATGTAGCTGTTTCTGTAAAGATCTATTTCGATTAAAATGGACAGATATAAAAAGAGTCTGTTTCATTCACAAGACTTTCTCTAATTATTCTGTAACAAACAATTCCTACAAAAGCTTTTCTTCTATCTACTTCATGCTAATTAAGATACATATATTAAAAGAAATGCTCTTATTACTTCCTGATAAGTAGAAAGGAAATAAATGAATACACTAAGCAAAAGATTTAGTTTTATCCTTTAAAAGTTGGTCGCTTTACAACTCTATTAAAATTCGGTTCTCTTTGGATGGTCAAAAGTAAACCAAGACATATGAAACGAATGGCAACTTCCCGTTTGAGAAATTTTTAAGTGTTTTTTTTTTTTTTAATTGAAACCAATAACGAGGAATGGTTAAGTTCATAAAAAATGCATATTACATAAACTGTGTTTTTAAAGGAGATTTACATCCTTTGTTCCGTACGGTTTGCTAGTTATACAATATCTTCCTCAATGAAGAGTTCTTAGGAGACTATTCCTAGAAAAAAACAAGATATACATTTAGTCATGTAAGTATTTCTAATATAGGATGTTTTAATCAAAATCGTTAGAGGCATTTTTAAATAAAACATTTTCAACGGTTTTTTCCACATGAAGAATAATTTTCAGTGTCGCAAGCTTGGTATTTATGTTTTTGAGCTATACTACACAACAGACATAAACACACACATACATATACAGAGTGTTTCAAAAGACACCAAACGGAAATGTGGACCTTGTTGGGCATACTGTACGTGATACGTGAATATAATTTCAGCTCTAAATTCGCCACATACAAAAGCTATCATAAAATCACCATGGATTAGGCAGCCATACATAACCAAATGGCGCGTGCCTGAGCTACTCCAAGAGAAATGAAATAAAATGGCGTTTTATTTATGGACGCTCTTGAATTGCTGTGGTTCTCAGTGTCCCATTCTATACTGGGCGTGAAAGACCGCTTAATCTTGCTCAGAGGCCTCTTTGTCAGGCTTGAAGTTCTTTTACGTGCCGTAAATCTACGACACGGGACCGACGGCTTTACTTCTCTTCCGAAGGAAGCCATCGTCCTCCGCGGGGTTTGAACCCGTGACCATGGGTATATGAAGTTAGCATGGTAACCATTACACCATGGAGGGCGACACACTCCAAGAGGGATGTCTGTTGATAGCGAAGGTCCCAGTCGCGTGGGTAGGCGTGGTTTGATAAGACACGCCGACGCGGCACAGGTCACCTTAGTAATGGAAAACGTAGCATGTGGGTTTTGTTATGTGTTTCGTATAACACGTTCTAAGGTTGTTTACGTGGCGTATGACAACCGTTGTTCCTTCGCTGCCTAATCCCAAATGTGTGCACTTTTTAAACACACGTAAAACTTTAAATAGAAGAGTCCGAAAGTTTGGTGTCATTTTGAAACAGTCTGTATGTATAAGTTTAAGGCGAGTCCTAAGCTTAATATAATTTACTACAATATTCACATTTTTGGTGTGCACAAAACTCAATGTGTGCCAGTTTAGTCTGTTTTCAGGCAAATGTATTCGATTATTTATTTCATTTAAATATTAATTTATCGTCCTCTAACTAATGGTGGAAGTATCTAGGTGTAATTTATGAAGTTATCTGTTTGTTTACTTTATGCCCCTTGATCCCTTACTTCTTATCTCAAGCAAACCCTTCCTTGAAACGATGTTTTAAAGTGGACCACTTATCCTCTCTGTAAACACAATGGATGGTTACTGTAAATTACTGCACTTGAGCTTTTCGGTTTAACACGCTTGAGAGCGTTATCTTTTGATATTTTTGCGCTCAATAGGAAAATAATAAGGTGTCAGACTTTGTAAATCACGATGAACCTTGAAAGAAGGGATCAAAATACAAAATTACTACTCTTTGATGATGTATCTTTGAAATATCAGGTCTACCGGGTTTAACACGCGGAATTCAATAGCTGTATAAAAATTATCTTTAGACAGAACAGGTTTAGAAGTTCAGTTGAGGCTTTCATACTCCATTGTCTACTTGAGGAATATCAAATATAATAAGGAAGAAGAATTTGTTTCCTAGATAGAGTATTACTGTTAGGATCAACAGAATAAGCTTTAAAAATCTGATGTGCTCCATTCACATGACTTTCTCTATATCTCTGTAACAAACTGATGCTAATAAGCTTATCTTTTATTTATTTCATGCTAATCGAGAAAAAATAGCAGAAATAGTTTTATTTCTTACTATATTGTAAATAGAAGCGAAATAAGGGAGTACCATAGGTTAACAATATAGCTGTTTTCTATGTGACTGAAGTTCCTTTGTTTGTATGGACAGGAATTGATACATTCCTGTATGAGAAAAGTATAAGTTTTTCAAAGCTGAAACCAAGAACAAGGAATATCTCAAAAACGATCAACTCCACGAAAAAAATGTGTGTAATATAAACTGTGTTTTAACGTGCTCTACATTATTTGTGTGTTAAGTGTTTACCCATCTCTTACGGTTTAGTAGCTATGCAAAATTCATCCAGAATAAAGTAGTCTTCAGAGGTTATTCCCAGAAAATTCAAGATACACATGTAATTTGTCAGGTAAATATCTTTAATATACGATATTTTAATGAAAATCGTTACAGCCATTTTTAATAAAAAAAAATTTTTCGAAAAAAATTCCGTGGGAGTGGGGGCTTTTCTTGAAAATCTTCGTGTCGCATCCTTGGAGATACCAAACCTAAATACCAAGTTTGGTTTTTAACGGAGTTTTCGTTTTTGAGCTATGCTGCCCACAGACACACACACACATACACACACACACACACGGACATTTTTCTAAAAATTAATTTTTTGGATTCAGGAGGTCTCAAGACATGTATTTCTGGTGAAATCTCGGTATCGAATTTTTGGCTGCATTACCATACCTTCTTTATACACTATGTACATAGCACATGTAGAGAAAGTAAAAAGTTATACGTTCCATTTACATGACTTTCCCTACATCTGTGTAACAAACCATTATTAAAAAGCTTATTCTTCTATCTAAATTATGTTAATCGAGAAAAAATTAGCGGAAGTGTACTTATTACTTGCTTCCTTGTAAGTAAAAGGGAAATAAGGAAAAACACTGGGCTAAAGCGATAGTCAAATCTGTTAAAAGCTGGTTGCCATGTCTTTGCAAGTCTATTATTTGACAAATTCCCATATAAGAAAAATATTTTAAAACTGAAACCAATAACAAGGAATATCTCAACGGCCAAATCCATGAAAAGAATGTATATAACATAAATTGTGAGTTTCAACATGCTCTACATATTTTGTGTAGTAAGTTTTTATCTCTCTCTTATGATTCAGCAAAAATCATTCAGTATAAAGAGGTCTTTAGAGGCTATTCCTAGAAAATTCAAGATATATATTTTATTTGCCTTATAAATATCTTTAATATACGGCATTTTAATCAAAATCGTTAGACCCATTTTTGAGAAAATCAAAATTTTCGATTTTTTTTTATGCAAAAGGTAGTTTGGGGTGGGGGAATTTTTCTCACAATCTTCGTGACGCATCCCTGGAAAATAGTTAACTTAAATACCAAGTTTGGTATTTTACCAACTTTTCGTTTTTGAGTTATCGTGTATCGTGCGCGCGGGGGGGCCTTTTTCTGTAAATATTTTTTTTTGGATACAGGGGACCCTAAAATGTCTATTTCCGGTGCATACTTTCTCTGTAGACTATGTACATATACGTGTAGGGAAAGTAAGAATTCTGGCACTCTTTTGTTTATTCAATATTTCATAAAAATGTTGTGTTTTTACAGGATAGGGAAACCTAAACAAAATATATCAGTTTGTTCTTCAGCGCTTATTCTAAATGTATGTTTGTTGATCTCTTTACACTGCCCATGTCCACAAATGTTGATTTTGTGCCGAGTGCAGAGAGAAAATAAAACAATTTTTATTGCGGTATTAAAAATACATTTTAGTTAATTTGCTCCCCAAGCTAAAAGCTCACAACAGCGCTTAGTGTATTAGAATTAATCATACTGTGAAAGAGCCCATTAGGGTACTTTATTGTATTTACAGTAGTGCATTTTAAATTATCTATCATAATAAATTAACTGTATGAAATATGTTAGAACTACTATCTGATGCTTAACAAGTACATCGCTTTTCCTTGCTTTTATAATTTTATAACTATTTTACAAAATATTCATGCATAAATCTCGTTTTGCTATGCATTTACTTCATTTTTACTTTCTCTAGCACTATACATGGATACATGGAAGGTAGAGAGAAGGTATTCTATTCCACCCAAGAATTCGATATTGAGATTTCAAGGTAAATAAATGTTTTGATACCCTTTGAATTCAAAAAAGCATGTAATAGAAAAATGTCCGTGGTGTCTGTGGACAGCATTACCAAAAAACTAAAAGACCGTTAAAACCAAACTAGAACAAAGACTTTCAATAAAACAAAAATTCCCCCCATATATCCTTTATATAGAACATTAGTCGAAAATTTTGATTTTCTCAAAAATGGCTCTAACGATTTTGATTAAAATAACATATCTTGAGACATTTTTATGACAAACAAAAGGTATATCCTGTATTTTTTGGGAATAGCCTCTGAAGACCTTTTCATTCTGGATGTCTTTTGTATAACCGTTTATTTCATTTATGTATGACTCACAAGTAATGTTTTTTTTTTTTTTTTTTTGTTAGTGTTTAACGCCCGCTCTAACTACTAATGGCACCGCAGGCGGTGACACTGATGATACATGAATGATGATGGAGCACCGGTGGAATGCGATGGCGGGGGAAACCGGAGTACCCGGAGAAAACCCGCCCCAGCGCCGTTTTGTCCACCACAAATCTCACATGCGGTCGCTTGGGATCGAACCCCGACCGTCTAGGTGAGAGTCGAGTGGTCTAATCACTCGGCCACGGCGCGGCCCACAAGTAATGTCATATACGTTTTTAGTTTTTATACATATACTGTGTATTTAATGTATAGAAAAGGTGTTGTAATACACCCAAAAATTCGATGTCGTGATTTCACCGGAAATGTGTTTTGGGGGCCCCTGAGCCCGAAAAAACATTTTTGGAAAAAGCTCCGTCAAACATCAAATCTGGTAATAGGTTTAGTATCTTCCAAGGATGCGACACAAAGATTTTCAAGAACCCCCCCCCCCGCACCAAACTACATTAAATGGAAAAATTTTTGAAATGTTGATTTTTTTTTTTAAAAATAGCTCTAACGACTTTGATTGAAATATAGTATACTAACGATATTTACATAAAAAATAATAAAATGTATGTTTTGAATTTTCTGGGAATAGCCCCTGAAGACCCCTTTATTCTGGATTAGTTTTGAATAACGGTTAAACTGTAAGAGATAGACAAAACTTACTACACAAAAATTTTGATCTCGCTAAAATACATAATGCATGTCATATGTTTTTTATGTAGAGCTTGGCGTTTCTATAGTATTCTGTATTATTGGTTACAATTTTAAACTACTTTACATGAAATTCCGGTGAAATCTTGGTATCGAATTTTTGTGTGGAATACAATACTTCTTCTATACACTATGTACATAGTACGTGTAGAGAGAGTAAAATAAGTACATGGGAGTGTGACAGTGTATCCGTGAACACGAAAAAGTCACTAAAATGCCAAACTTGGTATTTAAGTTTAGTATCTTCCAAGGATGCGACATGAAGATTTTCAAGAAATTCCCTCCACCCCCAACTGCTCTTCACATGGAAAAAATATCGAACATTTTGCTTTTCTCAAAAATGGCTCTAACAATTTTGATTAGAATGTCTTATGTTTAAGATATTTACATGACAAACAAAGTGTATATTTTGAAATTTCTGGGGATAGCCTCTGAAAACCTCTTTATTCTGGATACATTTTTACTTTCTCCATACGTACTATGTACATAGTGTGTAGAGAAAGTATTGCACTCCACCAAAAGTTCGATACCGAGATTTCACCGGAAATATATGTTTTAGGGTCCGCAATATCCAAAAAAAGCATTTTCACAAAAAGGTCCGTGTGTGTGTGTGTGTGTGTGTGTGTGTGTGTGTGTGTGTCCGTGTATCCGTGTGTCCGTGTGCCTGTGAACACGATAACTCAAAAACGAAAAGTCGGTAAAATACCAAACTTGGAATTTAAGTTTAATATCTTCCAGGGATGCGACACGAAGATTTTGAGAAAAATCCCCCCACCCCCAACTACCCTTTACATGGTACTTTTTTCCAAAATTTTGATTTTCTCAAAAATGGCTCTAACGATTTTGATTAAAATTTCGGATATTAAACATATTTACCTGAAAAATGAAATGTATATCTTGAATTTTCTGGGAATAGCCTCTGAAGAGTAGTTTATTCTGGATGAATTTTACAGAATGTTGCATAACTGCTAAACCGTAAGAGATGGACAAAAGCTTACTACACAAAAAATGTAGAGCACATTAAAAGCCACAATTTATGTTATATACATTTTTTCGTGGAGTTCGTCATTTTTGTGACATTCCTTATTTTTGGTTTCTGCCATGAAAAACGTATACTTTTCTCATACTGGAACTTGTCAACTGCTGACATATAAACAAAGAAACTTCATTGACATAGCAACCAGGTTTTGACTATCACTTTAACCTACGGTTATCCCTTATTTCGCTTCTACTTACAAGGATGCGAGAAATAAGACTTTTTCTGCTAATTTTTTTATCTGATTAGCATAAAGTAAATAGAATTATAAGCTTTTTAAGAATTATTTGTTGCAGGGATATGGAGAAAGTCATGTGAATGGTACACATCAGATTTTTCTGAAATTTGCATAATTGGTAAACCGTAACAGATAGACAAAGAATGAATACACAGGAAATGTGGTCATTGTTAAAACTCACAATTTATATCATATACTTTTTTCGTGGGGTTGACCTTTTCGATATATTCCTTGTTACTGGTATCAGTTTTAAACTACTAGGAAATTTTCTCATACGGGAACTTGTTAACCCGTGGCCATGCAAAGAAATGGATTTCAATCTCATAGCAACAATATTTTAGTGTAGGTTTAAGCTAGTGTATTGCCTTATTTCCCTTTTACTTATAGGAACTAAGTAATAAGACCGTTTCTGCTAATGCTTCTTTGGATTATCTTAAAGTATATACAAGAATAAGCTTATTAACAATTACAAAATACGGTACAAAGATGTTGAGAAAGTCATAAGGATGGAGCACATCAGATTTTTACTTTCTCTAGCCCCATATGTACAATGTACATAGGGATAGAGAAGTATTGTATTCCACCCAAAAATTCGATACCGAGATTTCACCGGAAATACATGTTTTAGGACCCCCTGTATGCAAAAAAAAAAAGCATTTTGAGAAAAACGTCCGTGTGTGTGTCCGTGTGTCTGTAAACACGATAACTCAAAAACGAACAGTAGCTAAAATACCAAACTTGGTATTTAAGTTTAGTATCTTCCAGGAATGCGACACGAAGATTTTGAGAAAAATCCCCTCACCTCAAACTACCCTTTACATGAAACATTTTTCGAAAATTTTGATTTTCTTATAAATGGCTCTAACGATTTTGATTAAAATATTATGTATCAAAGATATTTACCTAACACATAAAATGCATATCTTCAATTTTCTGGGGATAGCTTCTGAAGACCTGTTTATTCTGGATGAATATTGCTTAATTTGGCATAACTAGTAAACCGTAAGAGATAGACAAAAACTTACTATACAAAAAATGTAGGTCTTGTTAAAATACACAAGTTATGTCATATACATTTTTCTCGTGACGCTTACCGTTTTCAAGGTATTCATTGTTATTAGTTTCAGTTGAGAAGCATACTTTTCTCAGACGGGAGTGTCCGTTTTTCTTTTGTTCTACTCCTGGCTATGAAAAGAAGCGATTTGTAATGACAATCGCATAACGACAGCTTTTAAAACATTTTACTATTGGTTTAGTCTAGTGTATTCCCGTATTTTCTTCCTACTTATACGGAACTAAATAATAAGAACATTGTACTAATGAATACGACGATTAGCAAGGTCCAGAAAGAAGAAGAATCTTATGTATGAAGTTTGTAGAGCAGCTAGAGAAAGTCATGTGAGTGTAACACATCAGATTTTTTTTTACTTAGAGGACTTCAAAACATAAATTTCCAGTGAAATTTCGGTATCAAATTTTAGATTGGAATGCAATACCTTCGCTGCCTGCTATGTATGTGGTAGAGAAAATAATAAGTTCTTGCTGAAACACGTCTATTTCGCCAAAGTTTAATATTCAGAGTACCATAGGACCTAGAGTTGGTTTAGTGTGTTTAATGCTGCAGGAGTTTAAAACCTTTCATGATAGTGGGAGCGATGTCTGTGTTGCAGAAAATATGCAAAGATCCGACAAGACCGCATCACGACATGCAGTGACCTTGCGCTTATCTGATAGAACATTCGTCCCATTTTGAACAAGAATCTAAATTTCATTCCTACAAGATTCAGGCTACTGATAGATAAAGGTTATAAGATTGGGTCTCTTGACTTCATATTGCAAGAGAATTCAGCGACATTCTTCAAGAAAATGAAAAAAAAAAAAAAAAAAAAAAATCTGAAGTGTTCCATTCACAAGACTTTCTCTATATCTCTGTTATAATTTGTTTAAAAGCTTATTCTTCTACCTACATCATGCCAATCGAGGGAAACATTAGCAGAAACCCTTCCCTGTAAGTAGAAGGGAAATAATGAAATGCAATAGGCTAAAATATATTCAAATATTTTAAAAGCGGTTGCCATGTGGATGAAATCCGTTTCTTAAAACTGCAACCAAATACAAGGATTACCTTTAAAATGGTCAACTCTACGAAAAAAGTTTATATGACCTAAGTCGTGCATTTTAACTAGATCAATGTTTCTCTTACGGTTTACTAGTGATGCAAAATCTAGCAAAGTTCATCCAGTATAAAGATGTCTTCAGAACTATTCCCAGAAAATTCAAGATATACATGTTGTTTGCTATGTAAATATCTTTAATATACGGGGTTTTGATCAAATCGTTGGAACATTTTGAGAAAATCAAAATGTTCTAATTTTTGTCCATGTAAAGGGTAATTTGGGCTAGGGAGATTTTTCACAAAACTTCGTGTCGCATCCCTGGAAGATATCCAACGTAAATACTAAGTTAGGTATTTTAACGACTTTTCGTTTTTGAGTTATCTTGTTTGCAGACACACAGCCACACGGACTCACGCACACGGACCTTTTTCTGAAAGGCATTTTTCTGAAAATGATTTTTTTGGATAAAGGGGACCCTAAAATGTATATTTCCGGTGAAATCTCGGCATCGAATTTTTGGGTGGAGTGCAATACTTTCTCTATACATTATATGCATAGTGCGTGTAGAGAAAGTAAAAAGGTAAGAGTTAAAATAGAGTATATAGGTTTTTCAAAACGAAATCGAACGAATATAATAGTCTTTTAGTCTGAACGAATTAAAAGTTTTTATGTCGCAGCTTTGAAACTATTTTAAGTATTAATTTAATTGAGTTTTTCGCACAAGTCGTTGTGGGACATTTTAATTATGTTTTAATTTGTAGCTTTGAAAATGTTATTATTTCAATATTAGGCACTGCATGAAGCACTTACGCCTCAGAAGATGTCCTTGGAAATCACGTGACATGAAAACAAACGTGTTTCTCCTTGTAAGGTATCAGCAAACCTGTCCTAACTTTCAGGTAAAGAGACAAAGGCAGTTAGATATTCACAAGTTTACAATTTCGGGCAATTTCGAAGTTCTTCTGAATGCGAAATATGCGTATTTTTCCCTAACCACGAGTATCTTGTACTTATTATCCTAATCAACTTGTTGCTGCCGCTATATAACTATATCGTGGATGGTGTACTCAAGGCGATGTGCTGTGTAAGGCAGGCGAATACAAAGTTCCAAATGACTCATTTTTTTGTCCCTGGTGTACGTTGTACATACGTGCTAGAGATAATATAAGGGTAATCCAGAAAGTGACCGACGATTTGGTATAACTAAATAATAACGAAAGATATCAACATAAAACTTTATTTACAAAGTTGCAGTACCTTACTCTATTTGTCAACGTAATCTGAATTCTTTCAAGGCATTTATTGTGGTACCAGTTTTCCAATGCCCATATTATACTTTTATACCGCCAAAGCACTTTTTTTTTGTTAATACACAAAATATTCGATCAATCGAATGTTATAAGCAGATAACGCAAGTGTATGGTGTTAATGCAATGAACGAGTGATCAGTTAGGAAATGGCGCATAATTTAGGGTAATCAAGGAAGAACCAGTGTGGACAACAAAGACCGGAGTGGAAGTTCATCAATCGTTATAGAGGAGTTGAGGGTAAATGTTGATAAAAGAATTAAGAAAACCGATGTTTCACTTTGAACACCGTACATAACTTTGGATGGAAAAATCTCCCAACCTCACATCGACAGCACATCTTGGCTCAGATCTTTGGCGGTAGAAGAGTTTAACATCTGCATTGCAAAACCGGTACCACGTGACAATAGATATTTTGTTAGCAATGGCGATTATGTTGAGAAATAGAGTAAGGTTGTGTAACTTTGTAAATAAAGCTTTGTGTCGATATTCTTCGTTATTATTTAGTTATACCAAATCGTCTTTTACTCTCTGGATGACCTTCGTAAAAACATCAGGCCAGGGTTGCAACAATGAGAGCTATGGCGTGTGGGCTTTTCTCTCCCGGAATTACCCTAAGCTTACCAGAGTTTCCTAGTGTTCGTGTTTTCCTTAACAATGTGTTTGCTGAACAATGAACACACTCCAAATCCCTCTGCAAGCTTCTAATTTTGTTTTGTCCTTAATATTGTATCACAAAACTGGAAACTTAGTGGAGCGGATGAGCCGTCAGTTTTTTTCATTGCTTAAGTTTGAGACAATAAAGTTTTGGTTGAGGCAGGCTGAAGGCACGTTGCCAGCTTATGTGAGAAAACACACAGAAGCCTTGTCATCGACCCAGTTTCCTGCTTACAGCAAGTATATGTTGGAGTAGGCTAAATGCCAGAGTTTATAAAACAACACATCTACAGCCAAATTACTCTCATAGTTCTAAATGAAGTTATCCTGAATTAAACTCCGGTTCTTGTAAAAACCATTTCACATTCCTAGACCTGCAGGAAGCCAACTAACAGCTTTCAAGACGGAAATATATAATAATTCCAGGAAAGATAATCATCATCCGCCAACATATTCCACAGTTAAAACTATTACTACGAATTGGCATCTCCGACTGATGCAAAACATTATCATCAAGAGATAATATTTTTATTTTCTCTACTTCAGTACATAGTACATAAATAGAGAAGGTATTCCATTCCACGTAAAAATTCAATACCTATATCTCACCTAAATACACGTTTTAGCGCCCCATGTTTTAGGACATATGCATCCAAAAAAGCAGCTTTACTTTCTCTACACGTACTATGTACATGGTATATAAAGGAGGTATTGCATTCCACATAAAAATTCGATACCGAGATTTCATCAGAAATAGAACGTTCTAGGGTCCCCTGTATCCAAATAAGGTTTTTTTTAGAAAAAGGTCCGTATGTGTGTTCGTGTGTCTCAAAAACGAGATGTCAGTAAAATACCAAATATGGTATTTAAATTTAGTATCTTCTAAGGATGCGACACGAAGATTTTGAAGAAAATTCCCCCACCCAAACTACCCTTTCAAGGGAAAAAAATCGAAAATGTTGATTTTCTCAAAAATGGCTCTAACAATTTTTGATCAAAATACCGTATATTAAAGATATTTTACAGGAATAATAAAATGTTTATCTTGAATTCTCTAGGAATAGACTCTGAAGACCTCTTTATTCTGGATGACTTTTTATGAATTTTGCATATTTTGTAAACCGCCAGAGATAGATAAAAAAACTTACCTCACAAGATAGGTACATCTCGTTGAAATACACAATTTATGTCCTATACATTTTTTTTTCGTGGAGTTGACAATTTCTGAGATACTCCTTGTTCTTTTGTTAATTGTTTCATTTGTATAGCCCCCTTTAACATCAATGGTCATATTGGGGCTGTGTCTTGTGAAACTGTAGGTTCAGAACATTAGGTTAATAAACTTTATATTACTGAACACACGCACATTTACTCTCACATTCATACTTCCAGACTCTATGGGGGAAAGAGAATAATTCTGGTTAAAGAAAAATTCACCGCCCCAGCTGGGAATCGAACCCGGGACCTCAGGGTGAGAAGGCAGCTCGCTGACCACTCGAATACGTCATTGTTATTGGTTTCAGTTTTAAGATACTTAAAACTTTACACATACGGGAATTTGTCAGCTCCTGGCAACGCAAAGAAACGGATTTCATCCACATGGCATGTCGTTTTAGCTCACTGTATTCCCTTATTTCCCTTCTACTTACAAAAAAGCATTTCTACTAATGGTTATCTCGATCTGTATGAAGTAGATAGAAAAATAAGCTTTTTAATAATAATTTGTTACAAAGATGTAGAGAAAGTCATGTGAATGGAATAAATCAGATTTTTAGAAGAAAATCTGTATGTGTATGAGTGTGTGTGTGTGGATGTGTCCTGCATCTGTGAACACGATAACTCAAAAACGAAAAGTCGGTAAAATACCAAACTCGGTATTTAAATTTAGTATCTTCTAAGAATGCGACACGAAGATTTTGAGGAAAATTCCCCCAAAACTACCTTTAACATGGAAAAAATTTCGAAATTTTTGATTCTCTGAAAAATAGCTATAGCAATTTTGATTAAAATACCGCATATTAAAAATATTTTTACATGATAAATGAAATCTCATATCTACTATGTACATTAAACAAGCTAAATAAGAAAACATTTTAGAAAAAATGAAAAGAATCACCTGTATAAAATGTTTATCGTGAGTCACCACTACTGACAATAATGTCTGACTCTTGTACATTGTCGTTTCAAAATACAGAAAGTGATTTGTTCGAACATTTTAAATCTGAAATCCTAATTATTGTCAGTATATATCAGCAGGATTAAGTCCCATTTTTATATCTTTTGACCTTATTAGCAATATTGAAATCTGTATCATCCTACTATGAACATAACGCCATTGCAGATTGCTAATTAACACAAGGAAATCGCAGAGTTTAGCATTCCATTGCCAACATAAACAACTATCGCAGCAAGTTTGCATGTGCTCAGTACTTTAAGATCGTGTGAGTTTGAGATTACCTCAATCTAGAGGCAGTTTAACACCCCGTAAAGCGGGCTGTTTAAGTTTGGGTGCGCCAGAGTACTCACGACTCGCAGGCCTCTACCAGCAAATATAGAGCTGCTCGGAATTGGGGATACGCTAAACAAGTGGGAAGAAGTGCAAGCGTTGTGCTATGAATTTCGCCCAGTGATGCGTGGCTATTACACTCCACTTCCATCCGGGCTTCGAGAAACCTTGCTTCGTGAGTGTGCGCACTATTACTCCACCGAGTAGAGGTGGAACCGCCTCATAGTGGGCAGGGTAATTAAAAACTTTTGTTTATTGAAACATTAATAATAAAAATAATAAACCATTTTATTTAACACCCTCACAAACCTATCCAACACACCCCTTCACAAACCAAACTAGATTAATGTGAACTATAATAGAAATTGAAACTTAAAAATGTGTATTGTATTTTTGAAGGCGCAAATACATTAATGTAATATATTCATTAGCATCTTAAAATAAAGGTATGCAGAAAACAATGGCGGAGTTCAGTATAGGTGTGCCATGTGTAATACTTTTGAAAAAGTGATTAACAACTGATTGGAGAAAATAAAACTCATAAAATTACTTATACTTTTGTGTGGGCTCACAATTTGCATTCGAGGCACTGAACCCATCTAATTGAATTTGACTTGCTTGATGGTAGGAGGGACAAGATAATTTTCTCAACGTCTACTTCGTTAGCTTAATGATGAGCAAAGAACATGATACTGAATAACTTATTATATGTTTACAAAAATAAAGTAATCCAAGAGAAAGAACTCACTGAAAAATTGTGCTTCCTGCAAATGAAGGCTGCTATAAGAAAGCCTACGGTCCATATTATTAGCACTACAAATACAAATAAATACGTAATTTTGAGAAACATATATTTAAATACTTACTTTTGTGGGCGTGTCCACATTTCCCCATTTGTATCTATCATTCTACCCTCGTTTAGCCAATTCTCGCTCATCCATCATCCGCAGTATTTTAGACTTTCAAGGTGTTCTAGCAGAATATTTGGTCATCTTTTCTCAACCATGTTTCTTTCGTGATTATATCACTAGAGTTCAGCTCTCAAACCTTTCAATCACTGTTTGTCCCATACTCATTGTCCCTTTAGTATCTTCGTTCCTTCTCTTCTCTAACCCCTCCTTATTCTATCAATTTCCACTGTCTGCAACTTGCTTTTTTGACCCTTGAGTAAACTGCAGCCTTCTGTTCCATATGTCCACACATTGTGACAGCGCCAACCTTGGAATGCGTAATATAACAGTGACGTACGTTGCTGCCGCTCTCTTCAGTCCTGATTTCACATTCTTCATTTTGGTCAAAAAGCTTTTTATCTTCTCTATTTTTGTAAAAAAAAATCCCACTTCTGACACCAATGTAACAAATGTATTGACTCAACAAGCAGTCTTTAATTGTCTGCTGCAAATAATGTACTCGATGTTTCGACGTGTAGATACTTGATGGCTTTCCATGTCATACTTGCTTGCAATTATTCTTCATTTTATAGCTACAAAGTCACGTCACAGAACTTTCTGGAAGTTTGTGGAAGCGAAGTTTCGTGTAGAATGAAGATGAGTCGCGTTACAAAGTCTCCGGTTACGGCGCGTCGCACTTCCTGAGTTGTTACGCACCAAGACGAATGTGAGGGTAGCAGCACGGGTACGGCACTTCGCAGTACTTCCTACTACTACCGGAAGAACTCTCTTTCTTGTTGGCAACGTTATTACCCTAATCCATAATACGCCATTGGTCATTTTTATTTCTTTACCCTACACTTTTCTGTATTTACATGCAGTATCACAGGAGCCGATCCCAAGTTTAAATTCACGGATATAATTATTGCTAGAGGTATTTTGATTTTTGGCCATTTCTATCTATTATAAGGTATTCGCTTTTAGTGGTTGAAAGGCTCCAAGGAGTTTCCTTGCCATAAACTGAATATCTTCACGATACTGTGCAATGATGACTTGATCATCTACAAATAATAACGACTGAAGAGTCTCTTGTCCAACTGGGATTCCAATTTCTTGATGTAAATTTTTCAAATGTTTCAGTATCTAATGGAGATTATATATACACACATTCCATGCAGGATATTATGCACTCGGTCTTTGAGCTACCTATAATCTCCTGACGAACTTTTTTTCGGCAGCCTTGTATTACCGTATCATGCATTTTGTCAATGTTTATAGTGTTTAACACCCACTTTTACTGCTATGGCACTGCAGGCGATGACACCGATGGCATATGGAATGAAGATGGAGCACCGGTGGAATGCAATGGCGTGGGGATCGGAGAGCCCGAAGAAAACCCGCCCTGGTGCTGCTTTGCAGTTGTCTGGGATCGAACCTGTATCACCTTGGTGAGAGACGAGTGGTCTAACCATTCGACCACGGCGCCGTCTGGTGACAGGAGTGCGCTTTGTCTTTGATGCTTGTCCGACCGCATTTAACTTCATTAATCCAAAAGTAAATGGTCTTCAATGATGGTGTAGAGTCCGCGTGAACTTCAATCCAATTCTGTTTTGATTTGCGGACAGCCTAACTCAAAAAGCTGATGTGTTCCATTCATATGACTTTCTCTATATCACTGCAAAAAATTATTCTATTTACTTCATCTAATGGAGCAAAAATTAGCAGAAATAGTCTTATTACTTGCCTCCTTGTTAGTAGAAGTGAAATAAGGGGGTATCATAGGTTAAAGTGATAGTCAAAAGCTGGTTGCTATGTGACTGAAGTTCCTTTGTTTGTATGGACACGGGTTCACAAAGTCCTGTATGAGAGAAGTATAGTTTTTATAGCTGAAACCAAAAACAAGGAATATCTAAAAAACAATCAACTCCACGAAAAAACTGTATTTAACATAAATTGTGTACTTTAAGGTGCTCCACATTTGTTGTGTGGTAAGTCTTTGTTCATCTCTTACGGTTTAGCAGTTATGCAAAATTCCGTAAAATTGACCCACAATAAAGTAGTCTTCAAAGGCTATTCCCAGAAAATTCGAAATGTACATTTTATTTGTCAGGTAAATATCTTTAATATACGAAATTTTAATCAAAATCGTTAGAGCCGTTTTTTAGAAAATCAAAATTTTCGAAAAAAGGTCCATGTAAAGGATAGTTTGGAGTGGGGGGATTTTTCTCAAAATCTTCGTGTCGCATCCCTGGAAGATACTAAACTTAACTACCAAGTTTGGTACTTTACCGACTTTTCGTTTTTGAGTTATCGTGTTCACAGGCACACAGACACACACACACACACGGACCTTTTTGTGAAAATACTTTTTTTGGATACAGGGGACCCTAAAACATATATTTCCGGTGAAATCTCGGTATCGAATTTTTTGGTGGAGTGCAATACCTTCTCTATACACTATGTACATAGTACGTGTAGAGAAAGTGTTAGTCTTAGCGACAAGTTTCTAAAAGGTTTGACGACTACTTTAGCCTAGGTATTTCCTAATTTCTCTTGTACCTTCAAGGAAATAAATAGCCTGGTAGACAGAAGAATTACTTTGTGCCAAAATGAACGGAGAAAGTCATGTGAATAAAACTAAAATAAAATAAAACTGAATAAAATTAGATGCTATATAGTGTCAACCAAACTGCAATCAAATACTGTCCTTAGCTTGAACATTACGAAGCTGTGTGGAGAATAATTACCAGTACAATTGAATGGCGTGCTTCTGCTAATACATTTCTTCCAACTTTCGTGCTGATGCAATGACGTAATATACGAACCTTCCTCTACAGTAATTAACTTGGGAAAGGAATGAACTGTTGAGACATATATCGTTGGAAAGACAGAAGGAGTGGAGTACAGGGTTGACAAGTCGAGTTGTTGCTTTTATTTACCTGGGGGACATATGAACCAGTTAAGGGACCTAATTCTTGTGATTTATCTGGCCACATTGCATAACAACGTAGCTGGGGCGGGAGACGTTGAACAGTACATGTTATGCATTTTGATGTATTCAGTAACAAATATTATTAAATATTTATATCAGTGCAATCAAGTTTCCATTTGAGTAAGCAAAAAGAGCACATTTCCTCTATGCTCCTGCCAATCACCACGCGGCCTTGAAGCAATGCAAAATGCTGCCAACCATCTTGTTAACAAATCACTCACTTACATCTTGTATGTTCCAAGGTTGAGTGCCGAAAGAGGGAGCAGTCCCACTTTGCTGAAGAAAGTCTTGCGTCCAGCCGCCATCTTGTGAGTCTACACACTACCATATACAACGTACGCAACATCTGTCAAATTATTTTTTTTTTTCAAGTTTTTGAAATAAAAAACAAAGGGCAATGGAAGGGAAAGAAGCACTAGTTGAAGGAATATTCAATACAATTACATTTTTTGGCCTGTCAGAAGTTATTATGTATTGATAAATTGGTATTATTGCAGTAAACATCGCGGCAAGATCATAACTTAGGGGAAGCATGGGTAACTCCGGCCTCTGGACGTTACTTTCTATGGGTTATATGTTGTGTGGGCTCATTCAGAATGGCTGGTACAAACCTAAACCATATTTTTGTGACATGCGTAAAGAAAGCAAAATATTATGTGATGATGGTTTTTACTTTCTCTATACGCACTATGTACACAGTGTATAGAGAAGGTGTTGCACTCCACCACAAAATTCGATACCGAGATTTCACCGGAAATATATGTTTTAGGGTCCCCTGTATCCAAAAAAAGTAGTTTCAGAAAAAGGTCCGTGTATGTGTGTCCGTGTGTCTGTGAACACGATAACTCAAAAACGAAAAATAATAAACTTGGTATTTAAGTTTAGTATCTTCCAGGGATGCGACACGAAGATTTTAAGAAAAATCCCCCCACCCCAAACTACCCTTTACATGGAACTTTTTTCGAAAATTTTGATTTTATAAAAAATGGCTCAAACGATTTTGATTAAAATATCGTATATTAAGGATATTTACCTCACAAATAAAATGCATATCTTGAATTTTCTGGGAATACCTTCTAAAGACTACTTTATTCTGGGTCAATTTTACGGAATTTTGTATAACTGCTAAACCGTAAGAGATGGACAAAAACTTACCACACAAAACAAATGTACAGCACTTTAAAGCACACAATTTATGTTATATACATTTTTTTCGTGGAGTTGATTGTCTTTGAAATATTCCTTTTTTGGTTTCAGCTATAAAAACATACTTTTCTCATATAGGACTTTGTGAACTCGAGTCCATAAACAAAGGAACTTCAGTCACATAGCAACCAACTTTTGACTGTCACTTTAACCTATGGTAGTCCGTTATTTCACTTCTATTTACAAGGAAGCAAGCAATAAGACTGTTTCTGCTAAATGTTTCTGATAAGCGTGAAGTAAATAGAAGTATACGCTTTTTAAGAATAATTTGTTGCAGGGATATAGAGAAAGCCATGTGAATGGTACACATGAGTTTTTCCATTTCAAATAACCTGTACGTCTTTGCATTGTTATACTGAATTCATAAAATAAAATGTGTTCTTTTATATGAATTTTAATGATTTTTAAATCTAAAACCAGGTTCGAATATAGTGACCGGCATTACCCGCTTGTGTGGGTAATTCCGGTCAGTGACACCACTTAGAATTTCGCATCATTAAAGTAAAAGGAAATTTCTCAAATAAAGTTCTACTGGGCATACATTTAGGTAAAGAACCGAACTAACGATTGAAATAAACATAGCACTTTTAAACTCGTACTTTAAGCCGTTCATAGCGACTTCGCATAAGTGACTGCCATTACCCCACTCTCCCCTCATTTGTTCTGATTCCTTGTTCTAAAACTTATGCTAATATAATAAAAGGCGGTATCATATACTACAACATTGGTTTAAAGCTTTAGCAGAATGTGTTATATTAATCAAGAATTTTGGTTGAGGAATATTCTGATAATTACCAATACATTTAATTTCCCAAGTCTACATAACCTATATTCTTTCAAACACACATCAATAGTAAGACACACAATTTCGCCAAATAAAAGGGATCAATAGGAAACGCAGAAGGAATAGCTCATTCTCTTAGTCTCCTGGTTTGCCCTGATAAACTCAAATCGTCGGATGTAAAGTGTTGTGAGCACACAGTAGAAGCCAGAGTAGGTTGCCAATTTCTCTGCGAATTGCCTTTACCCAAAGTTCTCTAAGGTTTTTCTGAGTTGGAAATCTAAATTTACAAACAATACACAATCGTTCTGTTGATAATGTACAACATATTTCACTAAATATGCCACCGAAAATCATTTAATTAGGTACACTGACCTGTGTGTTGAAACATTTCTTTTCCTTGATTTTGCTTCTGCTATTCGAGAAACTACAACCAAACACCACAGACTTATTGACCATTAAAACTTACTGGTTTAAAACATACAATCTAAATGTATTGCTTAATTTAACATTTAACACCACAAAATCTTCTTTTTGTATGCTCATTTAACCCACACAAGACAAGCTCATCTCAAAATTGTAGTGGCTAGCTATGGCGACTGCTCGAAAATTCTGCTTCACCAACTACATTGCGTAAGGTTAGGGTATTTCCAATCTAATCTCTATATATCGTGAGCAACGCCACGCTACACGGAGTTTGTGTATACGGTATACTACCAACGTAAGAAACGTAAAAACTCAATAAGACTACCAACCAACAAAAACTCTAGATGCAACAAGATTATCATTTTATAGCCAATATAAGAGGCTGCCAACATGCTAAATAGGTTTGGTAGTAATTGGTATTCGTAACATAAAATAAATGCAAAACTAATGACAATTGGTGTAGTATTAACATTAAAATAATAAGCTCCTTATCTTAGTTAATACCGCTGTAATCGCACTGTATCACTAATAGTATGAGAATGAATTTGTAACGAAAAACTTTCACATTTATAGCACTGAAAATGAACAGATATCTTGGTAATTAAATTGAACACAATTCAAAGGACACGTCTTCTTATAACTATTGTACTCACTTGCATAATGAGGCTGCAAATTGAATTTTCTGAGTGTAGAACTTTGCCGCAAACTACATACTTATTCCGCCAATTTCTTATAAATAAGAAATATTCTTCCTAGGGAGATATAAACATGAATTCGATGGCTGGAATGTTAGATTGCTTTCTGTTACCAACGATGCACTTCACAAGGTAGAGACATAATCACTGCTGTCTCGTGTTTACCTACTACATGCATGGAGCAAGTCTGTTTGCTGCACAACAAAATCAAACAAGTTATATTTTTCAAATACCGTATAATACAATACTCATATTTTAGTTTTATACAATTACTAGTAGTAAATATTATGTCGATAATTATAAAACTATCATCTGACATTACATCAGTGATACATGTAATGAAATTACGTTTATTTATACATTTAACACTAATTTTCATACTCTTTGTATTTATGTTGTTATGTACATGCAAAAAAAAAAGTATATATGCTTTTATAGAGCACATTAAGTATAGTGCAATGGCGTACACGCCTCAAAAACTATTTGTGTGATTAAATGTATATTCTGCTGTTTTTGTAACCGTGCTTTAAGCACTAGCGCTTTACACATAGTTTTTTGTTGGTTTTTTTTCGTGGTATATAAACATATGTATACATGTATATCCCTTGACAAGTTCTATGTTTAGTGGCTTCCTGGCCTAAACGAACCTACAGAATGCTTTCTAATCTAATCTATGTTTTGTAAGTAAATTTTAACAATAAAGTGAAATTACTTTCTCGGCCTTCTAGATCCTGTCAATTCCTGTTGATTACCAAATAACCGATTTTGTTTACTGTCAGTATTAGAGCTCGGTCTGAGGTCACAAAATTACCGGATTAAGGTTCGATTCATACAGAGTATATTAACGTGATGGAGTAGACGTGGTATCTACAGCCCGCATTGCTCACTGCCTAGACTCGTTCAGTTCCTGCTAATAAATAAAGCAGTGAACACTAAAAGAGATCGCAGATTGAAAAATGTTGAAAATACGAAATAATACACGTGCGACACTGGACAAACTTGTGGGTGATTCAATCATATTTTGAGTGACGGGAGGGCAGCCTTTTTTAAATATTAATTTCCTGATTTTTTGTAGCAAGCTTTATACTTTTAAAAATAAAACTACTAATTATATTATGAAATAATTGATTTATTATGTTACCATATGAATTAGAACTATGCGTATAATGTTAATATATGTAATTATCTACTTTTGGAACAGATTATACTTTAATGTGTGCATGTTTACGCTACAATCCCCTCCCACTATCCTCTCTTTATACCGCTGACTGCTCTGTGTGTGTGTGTGTGTGTGTGTGTGTGTTTGTGTGTGTTCGTAACTGTGTGTGCTTTGGAACCCAAAACCGAGTTTTAGTCATGACTACTTGTTTTTAGCAGTAGTAGTAATATCATTTTTGTATGACCTTTCAGGATTTGAACTTTTGTTGTATTAAAATGAATTAAAATGGAATAGGTATAGTATGCACCATCTATTACGTTAAAAAGATGTAGTGATAGTGAATTTATTTGAGAGACAAGTTAGCTTTTAACTGTAATAACAATATTGGTTATGCCCGCTTGGTAGTGTGGTGGTAGCGTGTCAGCCTCACATTCAACAGGTCGCGAGTTTGAATCTCGCTTAGGGTGTTACACGGTTTAAGTTTTATTCGGGGTTTTCTCTAATCCTGAGAAGAAGAATGTCGAGTAACTTTAAGTTCCATGGACCCCAAGATCATTTGAGCATTATTTCACCAATTTCATTCGTCGTCATTTATGACTAAACAGGTTAAAGGACGTTAAGCTTTAGAAGAAAAAATCGCATGCATGTCTATTCCATGAATAAATTATGAGGTACCTATGAGATTTTGGTTGCCTACTTAATCTAAACTACGAAGCAAGGATTTAAAGCAAAGCATTTTAGCCAAGCTTGGCACTCTGGTCGTAATCCCCAAGTAAGCGATTTCAGCGCTACCTAGTGGCAGTGATGTGAACCACAATGTTGAATGAAAGGAAGATAAGAGGTTTTTAGAATCCTGTATTGTGGCGTAAAGAAGTATTTTGCTTGAACGTTCCATAAAATAAATCCAGCAAGACCCAAAATGTGCATTTCAGGTGAAATCTAGTTATCAAATTTTTGAACTGAATACCATAGATACTTTCCCTACTTATAAAAAAAAAAATTATTTTCTCAATAGTTCCTTTGTTTTACCAGAAAAAGATGTCTACAAAATTTTTTGATACTTTTCAGAACTTTTAGGACTATCGTGGAGATATGATGAAATCGGAAGCAATATCTCTACCACTGCAAACTCATTATGTGAATATCCAGTTTTCATCCGTTATTAGCAATGCTATACTCATTTAAGAGGTTACGGTGTCAGAGGAAATAGGGAGATTTGATAATTGAATGTGCCATTAAGAATGCGGCGATAGGTAAATGAAATTAATAAAAACATTAAAAAATAAATTAAAAAACACTCCCGTGATGCTTGCAAAATAGTAAATATATAATTAATATACTTATAATATATGTTCTTAATTATACGTATATTACAGCCTGATTTTAAATTTCCTTAAGGAATTTAGAAAGGTTACTACGGGAGTAACGACACTACAAATTCAAATTTCCGAGTGCAAAACTTTACCGAAAATAAAAACTTATTCCGCCACTTTCTATAAATAAGGAAGTTCCTCTGAGGTAGACATAAACGCCGGAATTAACTACTTGCATGTTGGATTGCTTTCTGTTCCCGACATTATGAACTGACACACTATACAAGGTACAAAATTTCTAAGGGACATTTAAAAAGATATTCATTTTTATGGGCTTCACTGTGGCTGCCGAGCTACATATACAGAAAGCACCTGCACCCTTCTGATGTGTCACAGAAAATAGTAGGTACAAGTGCCAACCAAAAATTCTTTTTTGTTATTTTTTAGAAATGCGTGATTTGATGTCTCCTTAAATTCAAAAACAGGCATTTTAGAAAATATTCGTTGTCTGTGAAAAGCCATATTCAAAAAGTAAGATGATGCCCAAATATGATGCACGAAAATTTTCAGTTTTCAATACCATCCTCCTCTGAAATTATCGTTTACATGAAAAATCTGATCTGTTCCATTCCCAAGACTTTCTCTACATCTGTGTAACAAATTATTGTTCAGACGCGTATTCTTCTGTCTACTGCATGCTAATTGAGATAAATGTTAGCAGAAACGGATTTATTACTTGCTTCCTTGTAAGTAGAAGGAAAAATAAGGCAATAACTAGGCTAAAATGATAATTAAATCTTTTAAAAGCTGCTTGCCATGTAGATGAAATCTAGTTCTTTGCATTGCCCGAAGTTGACAAATCCCCATATGAGAATGTGACACTAGATTTTCAAGAAAACCCCATCCCAAATTACTCTTTATATGGAAACATTTTCGAAGTTTTTGATCTCAAAATAACATATGGTTAAAGTACCATATTTTCAATGGCATTTATATGACAAACAAAATGTATATTTCGAATTTTCTGGGAATAGCCTCTCAAAAACTCTTCATTCTGAATTATTTGGTATAATCGGTAAACCGTAAGATATAGACAAAAACTTACTACGCAAAACATGTAGATTTCGTTACAACGCACAATTTATGTCATATACATTTTTCGCAGAGTTAACTGTTTCCGAGATATTCGTTGTTATTGATTTAAGTTTCTTAAACGTTTCTCAAACGAGGGTCATCCTTCGTTTCATATCTCTATTCTTTTACTTCTGGCAGGAAAAGAGGTTACTAAATGTCAATTTTTTCCAAGCTGTTACTATCGCTTTATCCTAGTGTATTCCCCTATTTCTCTTCTATGTATAAGAAGTAATAGGACCGTTTTTGCTACTGTTTATCTTGATTAGCATAATTAGATAAAAGAATAGCCTATGGTGCATAATAATTGTGTTTGCAGAACAGGTAGAGAAATTTATGTGAATGAAATACATCAGATTTTTAAAAAATCTTATATGTTACATTCACATGACTTTCTCTACATCTCTGTACCAAATTATTGTTAAAAAGCTAATGCTTCTTTTTACTTTCTGCTAATCGAGAAAAAATTAGCAGAAATAATCTTATTACTTGCTTCCTTGTAAGTAGAGGCGAAATAAGGGAGTAGGAAAGGCTAATGTGATAGTCAAGAGCTGGTTGATATGTGACTGAAGTTCCCTTGATTGTATGGATAGGAGTTGACAAACTCCTGTATGAGAAAAATATGTTTTTTTAAACCTGAAACTAAAAACAAGGAATATTTCAAAGACGGCCAACTCCACGAAAAAAATGTATATAGCATAGATTGTGTATTTTAATGTGCTCTACATTTTTTGTGTGGTAAGTTTTTGTCCATCTCTTACGGTTTAGCAGTTATGACAAATTCCATAACATTCATCCAGAATACAGTAGTCTTCAAAGGCTATTCTCGGAAAATTCAAGATATACATTTTATTTGTCAGGTAAATATCTTTAATATACGATATTTTAATCAAAATCGTTAGATCAATTTTTGAGAAAATCAAAATTTTCGAAAAAAGCTCCATGCAAAGGGTAACTTGGGGTGGTGGATTTCTCTCAAAATCTTCGAGTCGTATCCTTGAGAGATACTACTAAACTTAAATACCAAATTTGGTATTTAACCGACTTTTCGTTTTTGAGCTATCGTGTTCACAGACACACGAAAACACGTACATACACACACACGGCCCTTTTTCTGAAAATGCTTTTCTTAGATACAGGGGATCCTAAAACATATATTTGCAGTGAAATCTCGGTATCGAATTTTTGGGCGGAGTGGAATAGCTTCTCTATACACTATGTACATAGTACGTGTAGAGAAAGAAAAAATAATTCAGGATTGTGCTCTGGAATAGTTTGCATTTATCTTTTATAGAGTTCAATTTTTGCATATTATGAACTGGTTCACTTTTAGTTCCATAAGCGTTTTGTAAATCTGGAAGGTAGACCTCACTATTTCATCTCTCCTCGTGCTGGGTAATTCTAGCGCTTTGAATTATTCAGAGCAGTAATCATGCTGATCGCAAAATTTGTAGCGATGAGATGGAGAGATTTGCAAAGCATAAACCATCCACTAGAAGTGGAGTACCGGCTTTCAGATCCGGATATCAACTCTCAAATGGCAGAGTTAAATTCTGAGATGAATGCCAAGTTCAGTTTAGCACCAAAGAACCTTGACAGATAAATTTACCTAGTAGCTTATCCTCTTCACAATCTTCTCTTCGATATTGGCTCTTCCAGTTCTGTTCAAATGACAGAGACGAAAGTCTACAAGAAGAATATATTAAAATCTTAGCTGTACATTCATATGACTGTCTCTGCTAAATCTGCAGCAATCTATTCCTATAAAAGCTTTCTTTTTGTCTATTTTATGGGAATCAAGATAAACATTAACAGAAATGGTTTATTATCCATTTCTTTGTAGGTACAAGGGAAATAAGAGAGTATATACCAAGAACCCATCGCTATTTTAGGATTCTGTACTCTTTCTATGACCAGAAGAAAAAAATGTTGGGAAAAATATAAGCAGTCATTTAAACCAATAACATTGAGCTTCTGGGGAATGTAATCTACAAAAAATTGTGTATCTGAACAAGTTCTGTTTTTACATTCTCTACACATATTATGTATGTAGTGACTAGAGAAGGTATTATATTCCACCCAAAAATTCGAGATTTCACCGGAAATTCATGTTTTGGGTTCCATGGAATCCAAAAAAGGCAATTTCAGAAAAAGGTCCGTGTATGTGCGTGTGTGTCTGTGGACAGCATAGCTCAAAAGCGAAAAGACCGTTGAATATCGAACTTGGTATTTAAGTTTGGTATTTTCCAAGGATGCGACACGAAGATATTCAAGAAAATCCACCACCCCCAACTACCCTTTACATGGAACTTTTTTCGAAAAGTTTAATTTTCTAAAAAATGACTATAAGGATTTTGATTAAAATATCGTACATGAAAGATGTTTACACGACAAATAAAGTGTATATTTTGAATTATCTGAGAGTAGCCTCTGAGTACTTCTTTTATTCAGTATGAACTTTATGGAATTTTGCATACTATTAAACCTAAGAGATGAACAAAAACTTACCATACAAAAACTATAGAGCTCGTTAAAGCAACACAATTTATTTCTATACATTTTTTTTTCGTGGAGTTGATCGTTTTTGAGGTATTCCTTGTTTTTAGTTTCAGCTTTGAAAAACTTAATGCTTTTCTCATACATGAATTTGTCAACTCCTGTCCATAAAAACAAAGGAACTTCAGTACATAGCAACCAGCTGTTAACTATCACTTTAACCTATGCTACTCCCTTATTTCGCTTCTACTTACAAGGAAGCAAGTAATAAAACTATTTCTGCTATTTTTTTCTGGATTATTATGAAATAAATAGAAGCATAAACTTTTTAACAATAATTTGTTGCAGAGATGTAGAGAAAGTCATGTGAATGGAACACATCAGATTTTGTGTATAGTAGCTTTCTGTATATCTCGTAAGGTTTATCAGTGAAGCAAATTTTATTCAGAATACGTGAAGAACATTTCAAAGACTATTGCCAGAAAATTCAAGATATAATTTTAATAGGCATAAGCTTATCTTAAATATATCGTATTTTAATCAAAATATTGAGAAACGTTTGGTGAAACTCAAAACCGTTCCATAATTATTCATGTTCCATCTTTGGAAGATGCTGAACTTTAACATCAAGTTTGGTGTTTAACCATCTTTTCGATTTTCAGTAATGCTGTTTATAGACAAACGCAGGGGACACACACGCGCGCACACACACGCACACAAACACAGTGGCTGTCCCAGGAGTACCCGACCCAAATAGCGATTGTTGTTTCAAACAACAATGATACCAATTTTAGAAAGCTAAGTTTGATATTTGACGATTTTACATTGTTTAGCATTTGTTTGGCAGCCATCATTAATGATTGCTCTCAGCGAATTTGTAAACATGGATAAAACTGATCATCGTTATCTGATACAATATTTTCATTTGAAAGGTCTTAGTCCAACTAATATTAAAGCTGAGCTACATTCTACTTTGGGGAAATCTGCTCCTTCGTTTACAATAGTGAAATATCGGGTAGCAGAGTTTAAGCGAGGCCATAGAGCTGCCAAGACGAACATCGAATGGATTGACCAAATGAGGTTAACAGTCCAGAAATTGTAAAGAAAATCCTCAAAAAGCTATTGGATGACCGTCAACTGAAAGTGCGCGAGCTAGTAGACATTGCAGGCATTTCAAAAAGTTCTGTACATCACATACTGACTGAAAAGAAGGATATGAGAAAGTTGAATCAAGGTGGGTGCCGCGTTTGTCATAATAGAGCAAAAACAGTCGTGAGGATGTTTCAGTCGCGTGTTTGGCAATGTTTCGCTGCAATTAAGCTGAGTTTTTGCGTCGATTCATAACAATGAATGAAACCTGGGTCTATCGCTTCACACCTGAGACGAGGGAACAATCAAAACAGTGTATTGGAAAGGGAGAATCGGCTCCAAAGAATGCGAAGACAGTTCCATCTGCAGGCAAGGTCATGGAGTCAGTTTTCTGGGACGCACGCGGAATAATTTTCAGTGATTATCTCAAAAAAGGAAAAGTAATCAAGGGCCAACTTGTTAGAGCGTTTGAGTGATGACATTGAGCAAAAACGACCGTATTTAGCGAAAAAGAAAGTTTTGTTTCATCAAGATAATGCACCAGTTCACACGAGGGAACAATCAAAACAGTGTATTGGAAAGGGAGAATCGGCTCCAAAGAATGCGAAGACAGTTCCATCTGCAGGCAAGGTCATGGAGTCAGTTTTCTGGGACGCACGCGGAATAATTTTCAGTGATTATCTCAAAAAAGGAAAAGTAATCAAGGGCCAACTTGTTAGAGCGTTTGAGTGATGACATTGAGCAAAAACTTGGTATTTAAGTTTAGTATCTTCCAGGGATGCGACACGAAGATTTTGAGAAAAGTCACCCCACCCCCAACTACCCTTTACATGGAACTTTTTTGAAATTTTTTATTTTCTCAAAAATGGCTCTAACGATTTTGATTAAAATTTCGGATATTAAACATATTTATCTGACAAATGAAATGTATATCTTGAATTTTCTGGGAATAGCCTCTGAAGAGTAGTTTATTCTGGATGAATTTTACTAAATCTTGAATGACTGCTAAACCGTAAGAGATGGACAAAAACTTACTACACAAAAAATGTAGAGCACTTTAAAACACACAATTTATGCTATATACATTTTTTTCGTGGAGTTCGTCGTTTTTGTGACATTCCTTATTTTTGGTGTCTGCTATGAAAAACGTATACTTTTCTCATACAGGAACTTGTCAACTCCTATCCATATAAACAAAGGAACTTCATTGACATAGCAACCAGCTTTTGACTATCACTTTAACCTACGGTTGTCCCTTATTTCGCTTCTACTTACAAGGAAACGAGTAATAAGACTATTTCTGCCATTTTTTTCTGATTAGCATAAAGTAAATAGAAGTATAAGCTTTTTAAGAATTATTTGTTGCAGGGACATGGAGAAAGTCATGTGAATGGTACACATCAGATTTTTTTGGATATTGGTGACCCTAAAACATATGTTTCCGGTGAAATCTCGGTATCGAATTTTTGGGTAGAGTGTAATACCTTCTCTATACACTATGTACATAGTGCGTATAGAGAAAGTAGAAAGTGTACATTTTGTGACATTCAGAATCAAAACTGACATACTAACAATTAAGAGAACCACTAACTTTATATACCAAATTAATCAGAATAAAACAAGTAAAGTTCTGAAGCAGAATGGTTGAGTTAAATGCTGTGAGAAAAACATTTTGTTTAACTGTAAAAAAACTATAATTAAAAATAATGCTAATGTCTACAATAAAAATCACAGATTTGATAAGTTAATGGAAGTGAACACTTGTGCTTCACAACATTCTGCATGTAATTAGAAACATTTCAGTAAAAGAATCATGGTGATCGGTTAAAAATGTTGTTTGCTATGATGTTTACAAGAAATTTGTTTTTTTTTTACACAAAAATACATTTTACAATGATGTAAAACCCAAATTTAAATTTTGAGTTCCATAAAAATATATTTGACTGAAAGATCAACTTGGTAAAAAAATTATTGTGTTTTACCAAAAACTGTGGATTTTTTCTCCACAGTGAAGAGGTGGAGACTGCAGCTGATGGCTATTTTGCAGACCTCGATAGTTCTCACTATAACCAGGGTAACGTCGCTATTGAACATCGCTGGGAAAAGTGTATCGAGCTGAAAAGAAGCTATGTAGAGAACTAAAGAAGTTTTTCGCCAACATTGTTGTGCTAGGTTGGGTACTTCTGCGTCAGCCCTCGTGTATGTTTGTTTGGTGAGTGTAGGAAGTTATGACAAATAATAAAGTCCGATCACGGTTTCATCTATGTAGAAACGTTACGCAGTTTTTTGAATATTATTGAACACGTTATTTGCATAGTCAGGCATTAGAGTAGGATTTAAGAGGCGAATAGTTTGTTTTGGTTTGCGGTCAGGCCAATATTTTGCCAACTATTGCCACCAGGGTTGCCAAGTTAGCGGAATTTCCGCTAAATTTGACGGATTTTACACACCGTCAACGAATAATTTAACGAATATATGGACAGTTGACATAACAATATTGCTTTCTCTACACATAATATATACATAGTGTATAGAGCAGATATTGCACTCCACCCAAAAATTCAATATCAAGATTTCACCGGAAATAGGGATTTTAGGGTCCCCTGTATGCAAAAAAAAAAAAAAATATTTTCAGAAAAAGGCCCACATGTGTGAGTGTGTAAAATAAAATATATATATATATTTTAATTTCTTAAATAAACTACTTCTAAAAGTATATCCTTAAATAAAATGCTGCTAAAAACGGTATTACACAAATAGCTAAATTTGACATAATAGAGCGAGTGTGTGTGTGGTGGGTGTCTGTGTGGGTGTCTGTGTGTGTCTGTGTGTGTCCGTGTGTCTGTGAACACGATAACACAAAAACGAAAAGTCGGTAAAATACCAAACTTGGTATTTAAGAATGATCTTCCAGGAATGCGACACGAAGATTTCGAGAAAAATACTCCCACCCCAAACTACCCTTTACATGGAAAACATTTCGAAATTGTTGATTTCTTATAGATAACTCCTTCGATTTTGAATAAATGCCGTATATTAAAGATATTTACATGACAAATAAAATGTATATCTGGAATTTTTTTAGGAATAACCTCTAAAGAACCCTTTATTCTGAATAAATGTAGCGTAACTGATAAACCATAAGGGATAGACAAAAGCTTACTACATAAAAAAGTAGAATACGTTAAAATACATAATTTATGTCATATTCATCTTTTTCGTGGAATTGACCATTTCTGAGATATTCTTTGTTATTTGTTTCGATTTAATATACTTAAACTTTTCTCATATGGCAAGTTGTAAACTCATGGCCCTGTATAGAAACGGAATTCAACCACGTGGCAACTAACTTTTAAAAGATTTGACATTCATTTTATCCTAGTATATTCCTTTATTTTCCTTCTACTTACAAGGAAGCAAGTATTTAGGAAAATTTCTACTAATGTTTACCTTGTTTTTCATAAAGCAGATGGAAGAACATGCTTTTTAACAATTATTTGTTACAGGAATAGAGAAAGTCGTGAATGGACCACATCAGATTTTTTTTTCTGTTCCAATCAGGGTTTCAATTATATAATTAGAAACCAGATGTAATGGCAACAACCAGATTTAGTAGGATGGGAGTGCATATTAAACTCCCTACTTCATATTTCAATAATGAAATGTGCACATTGAATAATGCCAAATGAAACATGACTACATATGTAATACCTACGTGCCCTGCGAGGAATTAGTTTATATGTAATGAAGTAAACATACACCCCTGATTATCGCCATATGAGTCGGCCATATAATTGTAGGTATACTGAGTAGATGCTATTGATTTGCGTGTTATCGCTTATGACCAAACTTTCTGTATACAAGCGGACACACCGACACACACACAAACACACACACAGACACACACACACGGACCTTTTTCTGAAAATACTTTTTTTGGATACAGGAGACCCTAAAACATGTATTTCCGGGTAAATCTCGGTATCGAATTTTTTGGTGGAGTGCAATACATTCTCTATACATTATGTACATGTGCGTATAGAGAAAGTAAAAATTGAATCGATTATTAATTAATATTCTTTATGTTCTAACACTTTTGCAAAATTACTTTTTAGCACGCTGCAGTTTTGTCTCAGTCTGAAATTACTGATTTGAAAAACCAAGTTAATCAAGATTTCGGGTAATTTTTTTTTAAATTTAGGGCAAATTATAATATTGAATCGAATATTTTAGCACTGCCTTCTAATGCTAATGAACATATACAAAATAGTTATAAGAATTAATGATGTTAAAAAGTGTAGAAAAAACTTTTAATTATAAAATAATTGTTTTGTATGAACTTGTCTTTTATTTATAGCTTATCGAAGGTTGAAAAAAAAAAAGCGGCCCTCGTATAATTAAGTATTCTGAATTGTTAATAAATACTTGATATCAAAACATTTGCTATTATTATGCAGTGACCTCAAGAATTGTTGGTTCACGGTCACGTGCGTGGAGTTGTTCTCGGAATTACTCATACAAAAGTGTGCTTCTTTGGGCGGCGGGAGTATATACCCACAGCGGGATTGGAACTCGCGGGCCTTCCGCGGCAAAGCCGTAGGTACGTTTTCTCGCCGCTAAGTTTCTCAAATTAGTGGGTAGACCATCTTCTTCCCCTTAATAAAGGAGTCGAAGCATCTAATTTGTAATTGTACCTTTAATCCAATACTTAACTCACTCCCATAGAATTATTGTTTCTGTTTTGTCATTTACATTGCAAAATCTCACTGGAGCATTTATAACATCGCGTTTCTTGTTTCGTGAATTGAAACTGGTTGTTATATGCTCTGTAGTTAATTGTACCACCACTGTGGCTGCCATTTCTTGTAATTAACTGTATATAGTTACAATATGCAAAGTTAAGCACCTCCCATTAGCAAGTAAATTATCAGCTTAGCATAGCAGGCACTTGCACCAGCTTAATAAATGAATGCGCTGCCGAAATAAATTGTAGTCATTAGTGCACACAGGTTGTCAAGTGCGAGTGCTATTGTTAAAAATGGGCCATCTGATTATCTCTAACTGGTTGTGTGCTATTCTGGAGTCTGCTTGTATTTATAGACTCAGCATTTTATTTGATTATGTTCATAACCTAAATCACCTGATTGTGCATTTTCTGCCTCGCTCTCGCTCCATCCCTCTCCCTCTCTCATGCTCTCTTATAAACGTTTGTTTTTATTTCCTCTACCAAGTAGGTAGATAAGGTATTGTACACCACCCAAAACTTCGACCCCGAGCTTTCGCAGAAAACAAATATTTTGACGACCATCTGATGTGTTCCATTCACATAACTTTCTCTAGGTGCTCCAAGTACAAACTACTCTTTGGGCCGCGCCATGGCCGAGGTAAGACCACTTGCCTCTCACCTAGACGGCCCGAGTTCGATCCCAAGCGACCGCACGTGAGATTTGTGGTGGACAAAGCGGCGCAGGGGCAGGTTTTCTCCGGTTTCCCCCGCCATCACATTCCACCGGGGCTCCATTTTCATGTATCATCAGTGTCATCGCCTGCGGTGCCATTGCAGTAAAAGCGGGCGTTAAACACTACCCCCACCCCAAATTATTCTTATACAAGATTATTATTAATATATCTACATCATGCTAATTCAGATAAACATTACCACAATTGATACTTGTTTCATTGTAAGTAGAAAGGAAATAAATTAGGCTAAAGCGATAGTCAAATCGTTTAAAAGCTGGTCGCTATGTGAAACAATTGAGGTTCGGTTCGCTTTGCATGGTCCCGTTTGAGAAAAGTTAGGTAGTTTAAAATTGGAACCAATGACAAGGAATATCTCAAAAACGGTCAACCCTACAAGAAAAAGGAACATGATATAAATCGTGTGTTTAAACAAGATTACAATAGCCCACCTGGGTAGTGCGGTGGTAGCGTGTCTGCCTCACATTTGAAAGGCTGTTAGTTCGAATCTTTTTTAGGGTGAGTTACCCGGATAAGGTTTTTCACCAATTTCATTCATCGTCCGATATGACCAACCAGGTTAAAGGACAAACTTAAAAAAAAAAATCTACGTTGTTGTCTATCTCTTACGTTAGAAAAATTCTGCAAAACTCATCCTGAATAAAGAGGTCTTCAGAGGATATTCCCAGAAAATTTAAAATACATATTTTATTGGTGATGTAAATATCCTTAGTATACGGTATTTTAATTTACGTTAGAAACATTTTTGAGAAAATCACAATGTTCAAAAATGTTCTATGTAAAGGATAGTTTGTTGCGGGGGAAATTTTCGTATCACATCCTTGGAAGATACTAAACAATAAATACTAAATTTGGTTTTTAAGGGTCTTTTTTTTTATTTAAGCTATGCTGTCCACACACAAGAAACGTCCGCACTGTGACCGAGTGGTTAGACCACTCGCCTCTCACCAAGGCCGTCCCGGGTTCCATCCCAGGCGACCACATGTGGAATTTGTAGTGGAGAAGCGGCGAAGGGGCGGGTTTCTCCGGTTTCCCCCGCCATCACATTCCATGTATCATCAGTGTCATCACGTGTAAAAATCAAATTTGGTATTTATTCCAAGGATGCGGCACGAAGATTTTCAGAAATTCCCCCAATCGAAATTACAATTTACACGGAAATATTTTCAAGAAGTTTGTTTTTCTGAAAAATGGCTATAACGATTTTGATTAAAATACTCTATATTTGGAGCATGAAAACATATATCTTGAATTTTCTGGAAATAGTCTCTGGGGATCTCCTCATTCATTGATGACTAACATAATTTATAAACAGTAATAGACAGACAAAAACTTACCACCGCTCTGACGATTTTGATTAAAATGTCGCATATTAAAGATATTTACCTGACAAATTAACTGTATATCTTGAACTTTCTGCGTATAGCCAATTTTACGGAATTTTGCATAACTGCTAAACCGTAAGAAATGGACAAAAACTTGCCAAACAAAAAATGTACAGCACGTTAAAATTTATGTCATATAATGTTTTTTCGTAGAGTTGATCGCTTTTTAGATATTCCTTGTTATTGGTTTCAGCTTTTAACAACTTATACTTTTCTCATGCAGAAATTTGTCAACTCCTCCATTCAAAAAAAGGAACTTCAGTCACATAGCAATCAGCTCCCTTATTTTGCTTCTACTTACAAGGAAGCAAATAATATAGTTATTTCTGTTATTTTTTTTTTTTTTCGATTAGCATGAAGTAAATAGAAGCACAAGCTTTCTAACAATAATTTGGTGCAGAGATGTAGAGAAAGTTCATATAAATGGAACACAATAGATTTTTTTGGTTTTAGGGAGTCTCAAACATATATTTCCGGTGAGATCTCTTTCGAATTTTTGGGTTCAATACACTATCTTCTGTATACACTATTTGCATAGTACGTGTAGAGAAAGTAAAAATGAATTCTAAACCTGTTTTAAATCGCATTCATCTAAATAGTATCATTAGAAACTAATGGTGAAGATTTATTGCTGAAAATTGGAGTTAAGCCTAAAATCCATTCTCGTAGTACCGTACCACCCTCATAGGCTGGCGGCAAATTGTACATAATTTTGATCTAATCAGAGATCTTAATCTATGATTGCTGTTTGATTGATGCTAGTAAGCCAGTTAACGGATCGATGATAGTCTGGCAATTCTAGTTCTTGAATCGCCTACCAGAGCCCTCATTCAGGCTGCTGGTTAAGTGGAGCTGAGCTGTAGCACTGCAATTGTTCTTTTTCACCTTTGTGTTATTCGATTTTGTATCATCTTTAATATTAAAATTTCATGAATAATATTTCTTTTGAATTTTTATTTTCTCTAAACGCACTATGTACATAGTGTATAGAGAAGGTATTGCAAACCAAACAAAAATTTGATATCGATATTTCACCGGAAATATATGTTTTAGGGTCCCTTATATCCAAAAAAATTATTTTCACAAAATGGTCCGTGTGTGTGTGTGTGTCCGTGTGCCTGTGAACACGATAACTCAAAAACGAAAAGTCAGTAAAATACCAAACTTGGTATTTAAGTTTGGTATCTTCCAGGGATGCGACACGAAGATTTTGAGAAAAATCCCCCCACCCAAAACAACCCTATACATGTAACTTTTTTCTAACCATTTTGATTAAAATATCATATATTAAAGATATTTACCTGACAAACAAAATGTATATCTTGAATTTTCTGGGAATGGCCTCTGAAGACTACTTTATTCTGGACAGATTTTACGGAATTTTGCATAATTGCTAAACCGTAAAACTTAGATATGGACAGGAGTTGACAAATTCCTGTATGAGAAAAGTAAGTTTTTAAAACTGAAACCAATAACAAGGAATATCTAAAAAAAAAAAAAAACGATCAACTCCACGAAAAAATGTATATAACATAAATTGTATTTTATCGTGATCTACAATTTTTGTGTAGTAAGTTTTTGTCTATTTCTTATGGTTTACCAGTTATGCAAAATTCAATAAAAATCATTCAGAATAAAGAGGTCTTTAGAGGCTATTCCCAGAAAATTCAAGATATACATTTTATTTGGCATGTAAATATCTTAAATATAAAAGATTTTAATCAAAATGGATAGAGCTATTTTTGAGAAAATCAAAATTCTCAATTTTTTTTCCATGTAAAGGGTAGTTTAAGTGTCGCATCCTTGGAAGATATCAAACTTGAATACCAAGTTTGGTGTTTAGCGGGCTTTTCGTTTTTGAGCTATGCTGTCCACAGACACACGACACATAGACATACACACGCACACACACGGGCCTTTCTAAAAAATCTGATGTGTTCCATTCACATGACTTTCTCTATACCTCTGTAACAAATTATTGTTAATAAGCTTATCTTTTATTCATTTCATGCTAATCGAGAAAAATTAGCAAAAATAGTCTTATTTCTTGCTTTATTGTAAGTAGAAACGAAATAAGGGAGTACCATAGGTTAAAGTGAGAGCCAAAAGCTGGTTACTATGTGACTGATGTTCCTTTGTTTGTATGGACAGGAGTTGACAAATTCCTGTATGAGAAAAGTATAAGTTTTTCAAAGCTGAAGCCAAGAAAAAGGAATATCTCAAAAACGATCAACTCCACGAAAAAAATGTATGTAACATAAATTGTGTGTTTTAACGTGCTCTACATTTTTTGTGGGTTAAGTTTTTGTCCATCTCTTACGGTTTAGTGGTTATGAAAAATTCATCCAGAATAAAGTAGTCTTCAGAGGCCTATTCCCAGAAAATTGAAAATATATATTTTATTTGACAGGTAAATAACTTTAATATACGATATTTTAATCAAAATCGTTAGAGCCACTTTTTAGAAAATCAAAATTTTCGAAAAAAGTTCCATGTAAGGGTAATTTGGGGTGGGGGAATTTTTCTCAAAATCTTCGTGTCGCATCCCTGGAAGATACTAAACTCTAATATCAAGTTTGGTATTTTACCGACTTTTCGGTTTTGAGTTATCGTGTTCACAGACACACGGACACACTGACACACGGAGACACGGACACACACGGACCTTTTTCTAAAAATACTTTTTTTGGATACATGGGACCCTAAAACATATATTTCCGGTGAAATCCTGGTGTCGAATTTTTGGTGGAGTGCAATACCTTCTCTATACACTATGTACATAGTGCGTATAGAGAAAGTAAAAAAAAATTTTTTTTTCGATTCAGGGGGACCCAAAACATGTATTTCCGATGAAATCTCGGTATCAAATTTTTGGGTAGAATGCAATACCTTCTCTAAACACTATGTACATAGTACGTGTAGAGAAAGTAAAAATTGTCCAGATCTTGGCTTTACTTTGGCATGTACAGTGGCGTTCTATTTCTTTAGCCAATCGCTATGTTTTTCACATCTATTTTAGGTGCTTAAACCCACACTGATTATCTAAAAGTATCACAATGAGCCAACACACTTCCTGTCTCCTTTTGTACATCGTTCAACCCTCTGAATTCGCATTACTTGAAAACCCTCGCAACGACTTCTCTTTGCTCGAAGTTACAGCTATGGATTGTTTTTCTACACAGAATCTTACCACTAACATTTCTTGAACACATAACCTAAATTTCTCATAACAAAAGTTACAACTTTAACTACATTACACTTAGCTTTTATAATGATCTACTATTTATTGTATTCAATTATCGTAGAGCATGATTAACTTGTTGTAGTATCTTTTTGTGGCCACCACGTTAGGGTGCCAATATGTCGTAGTATTTTTGTTGTGACAATATGACGCTATCAGGTGAGGCTACTTGGAGTTGGTCGAGGGTTAATGCTCGTGAAATTCTCTACATTAAGAGTGTGCATACCTTGCAGATTCCCTTTGTTGCACTGGCTAGGCTCGTTCTAGTAGACCATGAGTTGTCTCTTGCTCAGGGGGAAAAAGAATAATAAAGGTGTGTAATACTGTTGGTAGACTTAACTAAAAGAGTAATTTCACTTAATTCACTGTAGACTTCCTTTATTGATGATTTGTTGTTCGTTTGAGGCACTAAACCTACGAGCGACTCCCGACATAACCAATCGCGAACTTGATGAAGTAGTTTTATTTAAGTGCTAATTCCACTTTTACGGAGTTGTATCTTTACATTCCTCACCGTAATCTTGAGTTTCTCAGTCCACATAACATTTACGGTAATAATTACTCGTCGGATTAACTTATACGTATTTTCCTACATTGTGTGTCTTACTTTATGAACCTTGTTAGCTACCTTGTGAACCTTATGTGTCCGATTTCTTGTACACACATCATTTATATGCTAAAAGGTCCGCGTATTGCCCTCCTTTTTAATTGGCTGGAAAAGGGCGCGTAAAGTTAAATTATTTTACACCCACGTGACCTTGTTCTACAATGAGAAATTCCCTCTTTCAAGTTTTAAAGGGAAAATACCTTTCCTCCTCTAAAGGATCGTTACTTGTGTCCCTAATGCACTAAAATTCGTGTTATTTTTAACAAAGCACGTAGCCTTGAAGAATACAAAGGGAAGTTCCACACGCCGTGGTACTGCGTTTCTTCTGAGCATATATTTCTTAAGTTAGATATTACAAACGAATGATTAAACTAATAATATATGCGTCGTGCTAAAATACTGTCGCATTGTTTACATCTCGGTGTTATAGAGCATACGGCATTTACTTCAGCTAATCTAGCACTTCCAGGGTAAATACGGAAAAGCGGTAAACAGACATGATTAGTTAAAATCAGTAACGAAACTGTAACCGAACTGCTGTATGACGAATTCTTAAACGGTCAGTTGTTATTTGGGTCTGACACTTCGGTGAAAATGAAGGTTCAACACCCGCTAATGTAAATTGTCATAGATCTTTCGGTGGCTAACAAAGTTTTTCTGGGTAAAAGCGTGGCCTTTCAGGTCTCACTCTTGCAGTAAATCAAATTACGTGATAGTTCCAACTCAAAGCGTTCTCTTTCCCTCTTGGTTAGTTACCCGTGAAACTAGCGCACCGCTTCAAGAAATCATGTTTGTTGTAACTTCAATCTGAAGTGTTGGGAAATTTAAACGTTGTTATACCGTTAGATAGACAAAAATCTGATGTGTACCATTCACATGACTTTCTCAAATCCCTGCAACAAATAACTCTTAAAAAACTTATACTTCTATTTACTTTATGCTAATCAGAAAAAATTAGCAGAAATAGTCTTATTACTCGCATCCTTGTAAGTAGAAGCGAAATAAGGGACAACCGTAGGTTAAAGTGATAGTCAAAAGCTGGTTGCTATGTCAATAAAGTTCCTTTGTTTATATGGACAGGAGTTGACAAGTTCCAGTATGAGAAAAGTATACGTTTTTCATAGCAGAAATCAAAAATAAGGAATGTCACAAAAACGACGAACTCCACGAAAAAAATGTATATAACATAAATTGTGTGTTTTAATGTGCTCTACACTTTTTGTGTAGTAAGTTTTTGTCCATCTCTTACGGTTTAGCAGTTATTCAAAATGTAGTAAAATTCATCCCGAATAAAATACTCTTCAGAGGCTATTCCCAGAAAATTCAAGATATACATTTCATTTGCCAGTTAAATATGTTTAATATCCGAAATTTTAACCAAAATCGTTGGAGCCATTTTTGAGAAAATCAAAATTTTCGAAAAAAGTTCCATGTAAAGGGTAGTTGGGGGTGGGGGGCTTTTTCTCAAAATCTTCGTGTCGCATCCCTGGAAGATACTAAACTTAAATACCAAGTTTGGTATTTTACCGACTTTTCGTTTTTGAGTTATCGTGTTCATAGCCACACGGACACACGGACACACACACACACACACACACACACACACACACACACGGACCTTTTTGTGAAAATACTTCTTTTTAGATAAAGGGGACCCTAAAACATATTTCCGGTGAAATCTCGGTATCGAACTTTTGGGTGGAGTGCAATACCTTCTCTATGTACATAGTGCGTATAGAGAAAGTAAAAAGCTAGTTTTCTGTTAGATATTTTATTACGGCTTCAAGCAAGATAGCAAATAGTATGAAAAACAACAAAGAATATGTTTCCATTACTGTAACGAATCACTGACAAATAAACATACATTAAACTATAACTACTGCCTCGGAGAGAGGGGGAAAAAAAGGAAAGGAAATGCCTGAGGAGAACTGCAATTTTGCTGATGGCTCCATAAAGGCGTTCTTCACACTATTACTTAGTTTTACAGGCACTTCTCTAGAAATATTGTCTACGGACGAAATACCTACTTTTATTGGGATGGCACTTAAAGGACCATAATGTAATGTCTGGAATTAGTAGGAAGTCTGCAAAATAAGTTATATGGTCCTCAGGGTTTTACTTCAGAAATGTCGTAGCAATCTTCATTTATATTTACTCGTGTACACTTAAGTGGATTAAAATGGTCCATAATGGAATGCAGTGGTGTTTGGTAATGGCAAATACAGCACCCCCCTCCAGCGCGAGATGCCCTCTTCCTCGAGCATAATGTTATTTCTAGTCGATGCATCCAGATTAAGGCTTATTCTCCCTACAATCGTAACCTCCGGACAAACATGTGGTATCCCGGGCAGGACCATAATTGACAACCTTCTGGTACTCCGAGATATGCTTCTCCATTATGACTGGAATCAGTCGGAGGCTGTTGGTAAGGCTCTGCGTTGGATTTTGAGAAAGCTTTTGATAGAGTTGGCCATGCTTATCTGTTTAAAGTGCTTCAGAAATTAAAACTTCCACTGTTGATAATATCTGCAAACAGAACCCTCTACAGCAAGATGACTTCGAAGGTGCAAGCCAATGGATACTTCAGTAAGCCTATAAAGCTTACTAACTCTGTACGTCAGGGTTGTCCACTCTCAATGCTTCTCTTCTCCCTTTCTATAGAACTCTTTCTTCGCTGACTCCAGGCTAAGCTGACTGGGACTATTTTGTGACAGGGCCTCTGCTGATGACGGCACGCTGCTGATCCGTCGGCGATGCATACCGCCATCGCACTTTATGAGGCAGCTTCTAATGTCCAAATGAACCCCGCAAAGTCGCACCTGCTCTCTCTTGGATCGTGGCCGACTGATCACACAGTTCTCGATATCCCGATACAATATAGTGTAAAGATTCTCGGCATCATCTTCTCCAAACCGTTTACATCGATGATTGCTCGCAACTGGGATCACAAAATAAATCTGATTCGGCTGAATACCACTGCACTTCTTGGTCGGAACTTGAACCTTCTACAAAAAGTGTGGCACATCAATCAGTTTGTTATGGCGAAATTATGGTATATGGCGCAGGTACTACCCATGCCAGAAAAAAACACGTCTCCCGAGTTGAGCGACCTGTTGGCTGCTATCTATGGAGAGCACAACCATTTTGGGTTGCTAACATCCAATTTTGGTGACAGAGTAACGAAGGAGGCTTACGACTAATTGCAATGGGACCTAAGAGTAAAGCCCTCCTTGTAAAATCCATTATACTTAACACTAGGAGATATGGAGAGAATCAAGAAATAGCCTTTTTAGGAACACTTCAAAAATTCACTTGGAATTCGGGCTGTTCCTGTGGGTTATAAGAGAGCTCTCCATGTTTTAGATGACACTGATGTCGATGCCCTACCTCAGCAACCTAGAGGACTATCAACTGAGCTCTACAAGGTGTTCCTACAGCGGCTGATTGCACCAATTCATGTGGTGGATAGGATGCCCACAGGCCCTGGTGTCAGGTATGGCGTAAAGTCCATTTGCGCAATATCTGGAGTACGTATACATATTTGGTTATCAATGATGTTGTGGCTACAGGGGATAAAGAGTTCCGTTATACCATGGTGAGGACCCAACATGCAAAATTTGCGGTGCGCAGTATACTCCACACCATCGTTTTGTTACTTGTACAACAGCACGACAGATATGGTACTGGGTTGTTTCCCAACTGCACTTGCTTCTATGTACACAAAAGTGAAATAAGGGAGTACCATAGGTTAAATTGACAGTCAAAAGCTGGTTGCCATGTGACTGAAGTTTCTTTGCTTGTATGGAGAGGTGTTGACAAATTCCTGTATGAGAAAAGTATGTTTTTTAAAGCTGAAACCAAAAACAAGGAATATCTAAAAAAAACGATCAATTCCACGAAAAAAGTATATAACATAAATTGTGTGTTTTAATGTGCTCTACATTTTTTGTATGGTAAATTTTTCTCTTACGCTTTAGCAGTTAAGCAAAATTATCCAGAATAAGTTAGTCTTCAGAGGCTTTTCCCAGAAAATTCAAGATGTACATTTCATTTGTCAAATAAACATCTTTATTATACGATATTTTAACGAAAATCCTTAGAGCCCATTTGTGAGAAAATAAAAATTTCCGAAAAAAGTTCCATGTAAAGGATAGTTTGGGGGGGGGCGGATTCTTCTCAAAATGTTCGTGTCGCATCCCTGGAAGATACTAAACTTAAACACCAAGTTTTGTATTGTACCGACTTTTCGTTTTTGAGTTATAGTGTTCACAGACACTCGGACATACACAGGACCTTTTTCTGAAAGTGCTTGTTTTACTCTCTCTACACGTACTACGTATAGTGTATAGAGAATGTAATGCATCCAAAAATTCAATACCGAGATTTCGCCGGAAATACGTGTTTTGAGGCCCCCTGAATAAAAAAAAACGTTTTTACAAACATGTCCGTGTGTGTTTGTGTGTGTGTGTGTGTGTCTCTCTCTCTCTCTCACTCTGTTTGTGTGGGGAGGGGGCAGCATAGCTCAAAACGAGAAGTCCGTTAAAAATCAACCTTAGCATTTAGCTTCGGTATCTTCCAAGGATGCGACACGAAGATTTTCACGAAAATCCCCCCACCGGTAACATGGAACGTTTTTTCGAAAATGTTGATTTTCTCAAAAATGGTTCTTACGATTTTGATTAAAATATCGTATATACATATTTACCAAATAAATAAAATTTATGTTTTGAATTTTCTGGAAACAGCTTCTGAAGAGTAATTTATTCTGGATGAAGTTTACGAATTTTGCATAAATGCTAAACCGTAAGAGATGGACAAATACTTACCACACAAAAACTATAGAGCACATTAAAATACATAATTTATATATCACACATTTTTTCCGTGGAGTTGAACATTTTTTAGAGATTCCTTGTTATTGGTTTCAGCTTTGAAAAACTTGTACTTTTCTCATCTCCTGTCAACTCCTGTCCGTACAAACAAAGGAACTTCACTCTCATAGCAACCAGCTTTCGACTATCACTGTAGCATATGGTACTCCCTTATTTCCCTTCTACTTACAACGAAGTATAACACTAGTTCTGCCCATTTTTTCTTGTTCAGCATGAAGTAAATAGAAGCATAAACGTTTTAACATATCAGAATTTTGGATACAAGGGGAAAGAACAACATATATTTCGGGTGAAATATATGTATCGGTATTGGGTGGAGTGAAATACCTTCTCCATACGCTATACATACTTAGTATACCTAACGCAACAGATCTGGACGTGTGGAAATCTTAATGAAAGTATATGGTGTTACTAGATACGCAACTCAATGTTTTGCTCGCTGTGACTGCGAGTAAACAAAGTAACGATATCGCAAATTCCAAGTAAGCTAGGCTCGGTAGCTGGGTTGGCGGTCGGGGTCACAATTCCAGAAGTTTTGCGCCCGCTATACGATTAGAGAATGTAATAAATAAATAAATAACCTCTCTGTCTACTAAGTACATAGGACGTGGTACAGAAAATAAGAGGCTGTGTTGAAGAGGCTGAAAGACGGCAATGTGTTCACCAATAGCCAACGCTCTTAGAAATGGGGAGGGCGGCCTTCATGCACTGTCATAGCTCAAGCATTTCACTTCTCTGAATTGGTCACAACTGCCCTCAGCCCTATTGTCTGCGGACTCGAGAACCTCGTGAAGGATTTGACCAATGGATCCCCCATTGCGTCCTTACCCTCGTTGTGTACACATCTGCTATTATGTCGCTATGACGCAGGCATTTGTCCGAGCACGTCTTGTTCAGGACGGACTGAAAGGTATTGGTTCGTTAAAAGGAAGTATCACCTGCGTGAGACCTCCCAGAAGATGGCTATTCTCTCTGTTCAATTGTTTGTGTGGCTTGTGGGCTCTAAATATAATAGAGCCCACTGTAAAATTAAACGGCAATATTTTGGCAGTTGGACTCCATTGTTATACCTGCTTTTCGACCCACGATAAATTTCAAAACTCTCTGACCAGTAAACTTACATAAAAAACAAAATGTACAATATTGATTTAATTTTAATTATTTTCTAAAAGAAACCGTGTGTAGGGCAAGAGTTGGATAGGTAGAATCAGACTAAAAAATGCAATGCCATAGCCGGGATTTGAACCACGGTCTCTAGCCGATTGCTCTAACACTGAGCTACCATGGTAATGCCGGCATAGCATTGAATTTCTCAACTGACTAGCATGTTTCCCGGTGAACCATACAAGGTGATAAAAAATTGTTTTTCTGAAAATACTTTTTTTTTTTGGATACATGGCACCCTAGAACGGTGAAATTTCGGTATCGAATCTTTAAGTGGAATGCAATACACTATGTACAAAATACGCGTAGAGAAAGTAAAAAGTACTTGCTACATTGTAAGTCGCCATTGAGGTATTCATCTCAAAATAATTTGAGATCACCTTGTGGTTTACTGGGAAACATGCGAGTCAGTTGAGAAATTCAATGCTATGCCGAGATGTTGCTATGGTAGCCCAGTGGTAGAGGAACCGGCTAGAGACCGGGGGATCGGTGGTGAGATGACAACCCCAATGGCGAGTTACAATATTGCCAGCTATTATAGACAATTGTGATAATTTTAATTGCCGTGTGTTGGACAGGGATTGGATAGGTAGAGTGAAACTGAAAAATCCAATGCCATAGCCGGGATTTGAAACACGGATCTCACGCTCTTTAGCCAGTTGTTCTACCACTGAGCTAACATGGCATAGCATTGCATTTCTCAACTGACTCGCACGTTTCCCGGTAAACCATACAAGGTAGTTTAAAATTAGGTATTTTGAGATGACAACCCCCAATGGCGACTTACAATGTTGTAAGTAGAAACCGCGTGTTGGACAGGTAGAGTCAGACTTGATTTGAACCACGAATGTCCCGGTCTCTAGCCGGTTGCACTACCACTGAGCTGCCATGGCAATATGCTGGCATAGCATTAAATTTCTCAACTGATTGCATGTGAAAAAAAATTAATACTAATTGACCATAGTAGTTGGTTATACTATGAATCCTGGGACTTAAAAAAAGAAAGAAAAAGAAAAGAAAAAACCTTATGTGTTCCATGCAAATGACTTTCTCTACATCATTGTAACAAATTATTGTTAAACAGCATATTCTTCTATCTACTCTATGATAATCCAGATAAACATTAGCAGAAATGTTCTTAATTACTTACTTCCTTCTAAGTAGAAGGAAAATAAGGGAGTACACTAGGCTAAAACGAATCCAAAATCTTTTAAAAGCTGGTTGCCATGACGCTGAAATCCGTTTCTATGCAAGGCCAGGAGCTTACAACTTTCCGTGTGAAAAAGCATAGTATTTTAAATCTGAAACAAATAACAAAGAATATATCAGAAATGGTCAACTCAAAAAAAAAAAAATGATGTGCTACATTCACATGACTTTCTCTATATCTCTGCAATAAATTATTTTTAAAAAGCTTAAGCTTCTATTTACTTCCTACTAATCGAGAAAAAATTAGCAGAAATAGTCTTTTTTCTTGCTTTATTGTATGTAGAAGCGAAATAAGGGAGTACCATAGGTTAAAGTGAAAGCCAAAAACTGTTTGCTATGTGACTGATGTTCCTTTGTACGGACACGAGTTCACGAAGTCCTCTATGAGAAAAGTATGCTTTTTATAGCTGAAACCAAAAAACAAGCAATATCTAAAAAACAATAACCTCGACGAAAAAATGTAATCAACATAAATTGCGTGTTTTAAAGTGCTCCACATTTGTTGTATGGTAAGTTTTGTCCATCTCTTACGGTTTAGAGTTATGCAAAATTCCGTAAAATTGACCCAGAATAAAGAAGTCTTCAGAGGCTATTTCCAGAAAATTCAAAATATAAATTTTATTTGTCAGGTAAATATCTTTAATATACGACACTTTAATCAAAATTGTTAGCCATTTTTTAGAAAATCAAAATTTTCGAAAAATATTCTATGTAAAGGGCAGTTTGGGGTGGGGGGATTTTTCTCAAAATCTTCGTGTCGCATCCCTGGAAGATACTAAACCTAAATACCAAGTTTGGTATTTTACCGACTTTTACGGACCTTTTTCTGAAATACTTTTTTTGGATACAGGGAACCCTAAAACACATATTTCCGGTGAAATCTCGGTATCGAATTTTTGGTGGAGTGCAATACCTTCTCTATGCACTATGTACATAGTACGTATAGAGAAAGTAAAAATATGACATAAATTGTATGTTTTAAGGTCTATGTCTTACAGTTTATCAGATACGCAAATTTTGGCAAAATTCATTCAGAATAAAGAGACATTTAGAGGCTACTCCCAGAAAATTCAAGATATACATTTTAATCAAAATTGTTACAGCCATTTTTGAGAAAATCAAAATTTTCGAAATGTTTTCCATGTAAAGGATAGTTTAGGGTGAGGGAAGATACTAAGCTTATATACCAAGCTTGGTATTTTACCGACTTTTAGTTTTTGAGTTATCGTGTTCACAGACACACGGACACACACACACATGGTCCTTTTTCTGAAAAGACCTTTCTTGGATACAAGGGACCCTAAAACGTGTATTTCGGTTACATCTCGGTATCGAATCTTTAGGTGGAATGCAATACATTATGTACCAAGTACGAGTAGAGAAAGCAAAAAGTACTTGTAACACTGTAAGTCGCCAATGGGTATTCATCTTAAAATAATTTGAGACCACCTTGTGGTTTACCGGGAAACATGCGAGTCAGTTGAGAAATTCAATGACTTGCCGGCATGTTGCCATGGTAGTTCAGTAGTACAGCAACCGGCTAGAGATCGGGATATCCGTGGTTCAAATCCCAGTTATATCGTTAAATTTTTCAGTCTGATTCTACGTATCCAAAACATACAATAGTTAAAATGATTCTGCATAATGGTTAGAAATGTATGTGCATGTATTTGAAAACAATTGCTTAAAAAATTTTACCATTCTGGTTCTCGTTTCCGTTTCAGTTCCCAGATATTTGTGCATCCATAATCAATATATTTAATTAGAGGATTTATACCTCCAAATTTTGATTCTCTTATATAATTAAAAATCTGATGTGTACCATTCACATGACTTTCTCTACATTTCTGCAACAAATTATTCTTAAAAAAGCTTATACTTCTATTTACATCATGCTAATCAGAAAAAAATAGCAGAAATAGTCTTTCTTATTACTTACTTCCTTGTAAATAGAAGCAAAATAAGGGAGTCACATAGGTTGAAGTGATAGTCAAAAGCTGGTTGCTATGTGACTGGTGTTCCTTTGTTTGTATGGACAGCAGTTGACAAATTCCTGTATGAGAAAAGTATAAGTTCTTCAAAGCAGAAACCAAAAACAAGGAATGTCTCAAAAACGATGAACTCCACGAAAAAAAATGATTATGACATAAATTGTGTGTTTTAAGGTCATCTACATTTCTCGTGTAGTAAGTTTTTGTCCATCTCTTACGGTTTAACAGTTATTCAAAATTCCGTAAAATTCATCCAGAATAAAGTACTCTTCAGATGCTATTTCCAGAAAATTCTCGATAGACATTTTTTCGTCAGGTATATAGCTTTAATATACGACAAATTAAATTAAAATCGTTTTAGCCATTTTTGAGAAAATCAACTTTTTCGAAAAAGTTTCCATGTAAAGGGTAGCTGGAGGTGGGTATTTGTTTTCCTGAAAATATTCGTGTCGCATCCATGAAAGATACTAAACTTAAATACCAAGTTTGGAATTTTATGGACTTTTCGTTTTTGAGTTATCGTTCTCATAGGCACACGGACACACACACACACACACACACACACACACTCGCATACACGGACCTTTTTCCGAAAATGCTTTTTTTAGATAAAGGGGACCCTAAAACATATATTTCCGGTGAAATCTCGGTATCGAATTTTTGGGTGGAGTGCAATACCTTCTCGATACACTATATACACAGTACATATAGAGAAAGTAAAAATAAATTAATAATCTTCTTCAGAATTCACCCATCATTTTATACGACAATGTTCAGCCGGAAACGTCGCAAGCTGTGGCTAATTTGTTCGGCCGATGGGAATGGAAAGGAGTGCTGCACCATCCACCATACACCTCGGATTTAAGCTCTTTTGACTTTGACTTGATTCGGAAAATGAAGGAACTGTTTCGGAACATTCGCTTTAAAACTGTTCCAGAGATTCGTTAGGCAGCTGATCGCTCTATTCGAACAATGTAGAGACCCTATGACTTCTACATCGCTGAAAAGGGATTGTAAACAATGCTGGTGACTATTTTTAAATACAGCAAACATTTATCTCATATTAGTAACATGTATCTCATTTGTATCAGTTGTAAATAAATAGTTGCCACTATTAAAGTTTAAACTATAATAAATCCAAATAATAAACACATTTAAATTCGCTGCCTCACCTTAAGGCTTATTGTAAGTAAATACTCGTGTTAACATTATTTTTTAGTACAAGGAGAATATGAATTAATTTCCTTAAACCTCGCATCCGCAAATTGTGATTTCATCCTGCAGTGCCATCTGCGGCTGACGAGCTCTTCTCTTATCACTATAGCCCATAGCGGCGAACTCTCGAACTAGAGCTTCAAATCCGATCAGGGAAACATCCTAATGATTCCCATTGCTCCACCTAGGAGATACTTAAAATATTACTACTACTGCTACTGCTACTAACTACTACTGCTACTACTATTACTACTACTGCTACTAACTCCTACTGCTACTAACTACTACTGCTACTACTATTACTACTACTGCTACTAACTCCTACTGCTACTGCTACTAACTACCACTGCTACTAACTACTACTGCTACTACTATTACTACTACTGCTACTAACTCCTACTGCTACTAACTACTACTGCTACTACTATTACTACTACTGCTACTAACTCCTACTGCTACTGCTACTAACTACCACTGCTACTAACTACTACTGCTACTACTATTACTACTACTGCTACTAACTCCTACTGCTACTACTATTACTACTACTGCTACTAACTACTACTGCTACTACTATTACTACTACTGCTACTACTATTACTACTACTGCTACTACTATTACTATTACTGCTACTAACTCCTACTGCTACTACTATTACTACTACTGCTACTAACTACTACTGCTACTAACTACTACTGCTACTACTATTACTACTACTGCTACTAACTACTACTGCTACTAACTACTACTGCTACTGCTACTAACTACCACTGCTACTAACTACTACTGCTACTACTATTACTACTACTGCTACTAACTCCTACTGCTACTACTATTACTACTACTGCTACTAACTACTACTGCTACTACTATTACTACTACTGCTACTAACTCCTACTGCTACTGCTACTAACTACTACTGCTACTAACTCCTACTGCTACTAACTACTACTGCTACTAACTCCTACTACTACTATTACTACTACTGCTACTAACTACTACTGCTACTACTATTACTATTACTGCTACTAACTTCTACTGCTACTAACTCCTACTGCTACTAACTACTACTGCTACTACTATTACTACTACTGCTACTAACTCCTACTGCTACTAACTACTACTGCTACTACTATTACTATTACTGCTACTAACTACTACTGCTACTAACTCCTACTGCTACTAACTACTACTGCTACTACTATTACTACTACTGCTACTAACTACTACCGCTACTACTATTACTACTACTGCTACTAACTCCTTCTGCTACTGCTACCAACTACCACTGCTACTAACTACTACTGCTACTACTATTACTACTACTGCTACAAACTACTACTGCTACTGCTACTAACTACCACTGCTACTAACTCCTACTGCTACTACTATTACTACTACTGCTACTAACTCCTGCTGCTACTACTATTACTACTACTGCTACTAACTACTACTGCTACTAACTACTACTGCTACTGCTACTACTGCTACTGCTACTGCTACTAACTACTACTGCTACTGCTACTAACTACTACTGCTACTGCTACTAACTACTACTGCTACTGCTACTAACTACTACTGCTAATGCTACTGCTACTAACTACTACTGCTACAAACTCCTACTGCTACTAACTACCACTGCTACTAAATACTACTGCTACTACTATTACTACTACTATTACTAATACTGCTACTAACTCCTACTGCTACTAACTCCTACTGCTACTAACTACTACTGCTATCACTATTACTACTACTGCTACTAACTCCTTCTGCTACTGCTACCAACTACCACTGCTACTAACTACTACTGCTACTACTATTACTACTACTGCTACAAACTACTACTGCTACTGCTACTAACTACCACTGCTACTAACTCCTACTGCTACTACTATTACTACTACTGCTACTAACTCCTGCTGCTACTACTATTACTACTACTGCTACTAACTACTACTGCTACTAACTACTACTGCTACTGCTACTACTGCTACTGCTACTGCTACTAACTACTACTGCTACTGCTACTAACTACTACTGCTACTGCTACTAACTACTACTGCTACTGCTACTAACTACTACTGCTAATGCTACTGCTACTAACTACTACTGCTACAAACTCCTACTGCTACTAACTACCACTGCTACTAAATACTACTGCTACTACTATTACTACTACTATTACTAATACTGCTACTAACTCCTACTGCTACTAACTCCTACTGCTACTAACTACTACTGCTATCACTATTACTACTACTGATACTACTACTGCTACTGCTACCAACTCCTACTGCTACTAACTACTACTTCTACTACTACTGCTACTAATTCCTACTGCTACTAACTCTACTAACTCCTACTGCTACTAACTGCTACTGCTACTAACTACTACTTCTACTACTACTGCTACTAATTCCTACTGCTACTAACTCCTACTGCTACTAACTGCTACTGCTACTAACTACTACTGCTACTAACTACTACTCCTACTAACTGCTACTGCTACTAACTACTACTGCTACTAACTCCTACTGCTACTAGTACTGCTACTGCTACTAACTGCTACTGCTACTAACTACTACTGCTACTAACTGCTACTGCTACTAGCTACTACTGCTACTGCTACTAACTGCTACTGCTACTAACTACTACTGCTACTAACTGCTACTGCTACTGCTACTAACTACTACTGCTACTAACTGATACTGCTACTAACTGCTACTGCTACTAACTGCTACTGCTACTAACTACTAACTGCTACTAACTACTACTGCTACTGCTACTAACTACTAACTGCTACTAACTACTAACTATTACTGCTACTAACTATACTAACTACTACTGCTACTGCTACTAACTACTACTGCTACTGCTACTAACTACTAACTATTACTGCTACTAACTATACTAGCTACTACTGCTACTAACTACTACTGCTACTAACTGCTACTAACTGCTACTGCTACTAACTACTACTGCTACTAACTGCTACTAACTACTACTGCTACTAACTACTACTGCTACTAACTACTACTGCTACTAAATACTAACTGCTACTAACTGCTACTAACTACTACTGCTACTGCTACTATCTGCTACTGCTACTAACTACTACTGCTATTACTACTAACTGCTACTAACTACTACTGCTACTAACTACTACTGCTACTAACTACTACTGCTACTGACTACTATTGCTACTAAATACTAACTGCTACTGCTACTAACTACTACTGCTACTGCTACTAACTACTACTGCTACTAACTACTACTGCTACTAACTACTACTGCTACTAACTACTACTGCTACTCACTACTACTGCTACTAACTACTACTGCTACTAACTACTACTGCTACTAACTACTACTGCTACTGCTACCTTTACTAACTACTACTGCTACTGCTACTAACTACTAACTGCTACTAACTACTACTGCTACTAACTACTACTGCTACTAATTACTACTGCTACTGCTACTAACTGCTACTGCTACTAACTACTACTGCTACTGCTACTAACTGCTACTGCTACTAACTACTACTGCTACTAACTACTACTGCTACTAACTGCTACTGCTACTAACTACTACTGCTACCAACTACTACTGCTACTAACTGCTACTGCTACTAACTACTACTGCTACTAACTACTACTGCTACTGCTACTAACTACTACTGCTACTAACTACTACTGCTACTAACTTTTACTGCTACTGCTACTGCTACTAACTACTACTGCTACTGCTACTACTACTGCTACTATCTACTACTGCTACTAACTACTACTGCTACTGCTACTAACTGCTACTACTACTGCTACTAACTTCTACTACTACTACTACTACTACTCCTACTGCTACTAACTACTACTGCTACTACTATTACTACTACTGCTACTAACTACTACTGCTACTAACTACTACTGCTACTGCTACTAACTACTACTGCTACTGCTACTAACTACTACTGCTACTGCTACTAACTCCTACTGCTACTAACTACCACTGCTACTAAATACTACTGCTACTACTATTACTACTACTACTACTATTACTAATACTGCTACTACTATTACTAATACTGCTACTAACTCCTACTGCTACTAACTCCTACTGCTACTAACTACTACTGCTATCACTATTACTACTACTGATACTACTACTGCTACCAACTCCTACTGCTACTAACTACTACTGCTACTAACTACTACTTCTACTACTACTGCTACTGCTACTAATTCCTACTGCTACTAACTCCTACTGCTACTAACTACTACTGCTACTAACTGCTACTGCTACTAACTACTACTGCTACTAACTACTACTGCTACTAACTCCTACTGCTACTACTACTGCTACTGCTACTAACTGCTACTGCTACTAACTATTACTGCTACTGCTACTAACTATTACTGCTACTGCTACTAACTACTACTGCTACTGCTACTAACTACTAACTGCTACTAACTACTACTGCTACTAACTACTACTACTAACTACTACTGCTACTAGCTACTACTGCTACTAACTGCTACTGCTACTAACTGCTACTGCTACTAACTACTACTGCTACTAACTGCTACTAACTACTACTGCTACTAACTCCTACTGCTACTACTACTAACTGCTACTAACTGCTACTGCTACTAACTACTACTGCTACTAACTACTACTGCTACTGACTACTACTGCTACTAACTACTAACTGCTACTGCTACTAACTACTACTGTTACTGCTACTAACTACTACTGTTACTAACTACTACTGCTACTAACTGCTACTAACTACTACTGCTACTCACTACTACTGCTACTAACTACTAACTGCTACTAACTACTACTGTTACTAACTACTACTGCTACTGCTACTAACTACTATTGCTACTGCTACTAACTACTACTGCTACTGCTACTAACTATTACTGCTACTGCTACTAACTACTACTGCTACTGCTACTAACTACTAACTGCTACTAACTACTACTGCTACTAACTACTACTGCTACTGCTACTAACTGCTACTGCTACTAACTACTACTGCTACTGCTACTGCTACTAACTACTACTGCTACTGCTACTAACTGCTACTTGCTACTAACTACTACTTGCTACTAACTGCTACTGCTACTAACTACTACTGCTACTAACTACTACTGCTACTAACTACTACTGCTACTAACTACTACTGCTACTAACTACTACTGCTACTAACTGCTACTTGCTACTAACTACTACTGCTACTAACTGCTACTGCTACTAACTGCTGCTGCTACTAACTACTACTGCTACTAACTACTACTGCTACTAACTACTACTGCTACTAACTACTACTGCTACTAACTACTACTGCTACTTGCTACTAACTACTACTGCTACTTGCTACTAACTACTACTGCTACTAACTGCTACTGCTACTAACTACTACTGCTACTAACTACTACTGCTACTAACTGCTACTGACTACTACTGCTACTAACTTTTACTGCTACTGCTACTGCTACTAACTACTACTGCTACTGCTACTACTACTGCTACTAACTACTACTGCTACTAACTACTACTTCTACTGCTACTAACTGCTACTAACTACTACTGATACTAACTACTACTACTAACTTCTACTACTACTGCTATTAACTACTACTGATACTAACTACTACTACTACTACTAACTTCTACTACTACTACTGCTACTAACTACTAATGCTACTAACTTCTACTATAACTACTGCTACTAACTACTACTAACTGCTACTGCTACTAACTACTACTACTACCAACTACAACTACTACTACTACTACTACTACTACTACTGCTGCTCTTGCTGCTAACTACTACTGCTACTAACTACTACTACTACTAATACTGCTACTAACTTCTACTACAACTACTGCTACTAACTACTACTACAACTACTACTACTACTACTACTGCTACTAACTACTACTACTACTAACTACTACTACTACAACTACTGCTACTAACTACTACTACTACTACTACTACTACTGCTACTAACTACTACTGCTACTAACTACTACTGCTACTAACTACTACTACTACTACTACTACTACTACTACTACTAACTACTACTACTACTACAACTACTACTACTACTACAACTACTGCTACTAACTACTACTACTACTACTGCTACTAACTACTACTACTACTACAACTACAACTACTGCTACTAACTACTACTACTACTACTACTACTACTACTACTAACTACTACTACTACTACTACTAACTACTACTACTGCTACTAACTTCTACTACTACTAATAACTACTACTACTAACTACTACTACTGCTACTAACTACTACTACTACTACTACTACTACTACTACTACTGCTACTAACTACTACTGCTACTAACTACTACTGCTACTAACTACTACTACTACTACTACTACTACTACTACTGCTACTAACTACTACTGCTACTAACTACTACTACTACTACTACTACTACTACTACTACTATTGCCACCACTACTACTGTTTCAAATTAGTTTACAGGGAATTTATAAGGAAATGGAAAAGATAACATTTATGTAGGGGAATGCGTTAGGTAACAAAAGGATACACCTCGCATGCTGCGACCTACACTCCTCTCTTCCTCCTCAGTAGGAAGGGATAAAAGATGGAACCACATGAGGCTAAAGCTCGCGAGCAGACAGGCACAGAGATGCGCGGAAGTCTCAATCTCGAAGATCCGTCCCAATACTGGAGCTGCCTAGAGAGAGATGAACAACCTGTCGACCAGCAGGCCCTCTAGTGCCCACGGAGAGTACTATTTTTTTTTTTGGGCAAGCATTCAACGCCATATATCCGGCATTACTTACCCTCAGACATACAGCAGTACACCGGAAGATCAGAAAAGAAACTATGGAAATGAATTCCTGGTAGATGAGAAACCACTCCAGGATTCACTTACCGACCAGGAAAAACTACGAAAAGCGCTAGTTAAAAGTCTCTAGTCGACGGAATCGAACCCGAATGCGAACTTCACACGTTACTGCGGAGCCAACTCGCTTTATTTAACTAAATGTAAGTAACGCACTTGTCAGTAAAAACGATAAATTCATCATGCAGTACCCACTAGGGCTGGGTTCCTGTAGCCCTAAAAGAGGCGCCGCCCATGTTTGGCAAAAAAATTGCAACATGGCTGTGTATGGCCGCTTGCAGCTATCTATGAGGCGTGCCGTTTATGTTCCTTTGATATGACTGACAAAGCGCCGCGCCATCTCAGTGATTTGCATGCTGAGTTCCCCTTTTTATATTATGCATCCCATCACTAGACGTTACTGTGTTACGCAACCTACACGCCGTGCTTTTGTTTCCAATTCTTTCACAATTATCTCATATTATCGCATTTGGTTATTTAAGAGAAAAAATCTGATGTGTTCCACTCACATGACTTTCTCTACATCTCTTCAACAAATTATTATTAAAAAGCTTATGCTTCTATTTACTTCATACTAATCAAGAAAAACTTAGCAGAAATAGTCTTAATACTTGCTTCCTTGTAAGTAGAAGCGAAATAACGGAGTACCAAGCTTAAAATGACAGTCAAAAGCTGGTTGCTATGTGACTACAGTTCCTTTATTTGTATGGACAGGAGTTGACAAATTTCTGTATGAGAATAGTAAAGGTTTTTAAAGCTGAACCAGAAACAAGGAATATCTCAAAAACGATCAAAATCATGAAAAAAAGTATACAACATAAATTGTGTGCTTTAATGTGATCTACATTTTTTGTGTGGTAAGTTTTTGTCCATCTCTTACAGTTTAGCAGTTATGCAAAATTTCGTAAAATTCATCCAGAATAAAGTAGTCTTCAGAAGCTATTCTCATAAAATTCAAGATATACATTTTATTTGTCAGGTAAATATCTTTAATACACGATATTTTAATCAAAATCTTTAGGGCTATTTTTGAGAAAATCAAACTTTTCGAAAAAAGTTCCATGTAAAAGTTAGTTTGGGTTGGGGGGATTTTTCTCAAAATCTTCATGTCGCATCACTGGAAGATACTAAACTTAAATACCAAATCGTGTTCACAGATACACGGTAACACATACACACGGACCTTTTTCTGAAAATACTTTTTTTGGATACAGGGGACCTTAAAACATATATTTCCGGTGAAATCTCGGTATCGAAGATTTGGGTGCATTAAAATACCTTGTCTATACATAGAGAGTACCTGTAGAGAGGGTAAAAAAGGTAGAAAGTTAAATTTACCACTATTTATCCTGTCCCTAAATTTACGAAAAAACACATGACTTGAGTAGAAACTAAGAGAAATATTAAATAACAACCATACTTCCCATAGCTTGATTAATTCCATTAAATCAATATCGGATAATAACTAGATCATATTATGCAAAAGATTTCCTTTTAAAGTTGTTCAACCGCTTAGTCAAAGATGTGGATTGTCTCAATACAATTTCACATATACATAAACAAAATTATTTTCGGGAATGGCAATTATTCCAGCTTAAAAGTGTTAAATAGATAGAATTAAACTGAAAAGTTCAATAATACAGCAAGGATTTGAACCAAGGATCTCCCGCACGCTAGCCAATTGCTCTGCCACTGAGTTACCATGGCAACATGCCGACATAGCATTGAATTTCTCAACTGACTCGCATGTTTCCTGGCAAACCATACAAGGTGATCTCAAATTATTTTGAGATGACAACCCCAATGCGACTTACAATGTTGTAATTTAAGTCCCAGAATTCATAGTATAGCCAACTATTATGATCAATTGGTATTGGGATAATTTTTTTTTTTTCACACAAACCATGTGTAGGACAGGAGTTGGATAGGTAGAGTCAGACTGAAAAAGTGTTAAATTAATACCAAATAAATCAATAAATGTCCTGTAATTATCTGATGGTCAGGAATTGTTGGCCGACTCTGACAATTACCTGCAAGAAAGTTAAGCAAAGTTCTACAAACTTTCAATATGGAAATCTGAATTAGTAAAATCGAGGTAATGTACATAGATGACAAACACAACAAAAGAAATAAAGTGTGATAAAATATCAGATAACAGAACAAGTTGCTATCTTTAAGGGGATAACGTAGTCTGAACATTCGGAAATTACACCTTAAATGAATTGAATTACCACTGCTCTTAAAGTATTCAGTTGTTTTTCCAGAAATGTTTATGAACTATTTTATAAATCATGATAATTATTTCAAATGGTGGTTTGAATTAATAGCTTATGTGGTTGAGTCTATAAAAAGTATTTCATTCAGCAGAAAAGCAATAAAACTTAATTTTATAACGTGTGAATTCATGTACCTTTTTCTCTAATACTGCTTGCAATACATAATCACATTTTTGCATGCTTGTTCTTAGTATATCCAGATAACTTCTGAACCCCAATTATTTAATTATGATACAATTTCAGTAGAAATTCAAAAAGAAATATATTTGCACGTCCAAAAAGTAAAAATGTGGAAAATTTTCAATGTTGTTGCTTTCTTAATATGATCGTATACATCGCGATTATAGTTCAGAAAGTTCAATTATGTGTTGTACCTATATATGTGCTGAAAGTTTCAGCTTTCCCAGTATCTGAGAAATCCAAAAAACTGAATTTAGAGATACAAATGTTCTAAAAAGGGGCACTGCATAACATCTTTAAAGAAATGCAGACTAGCAGGCGCCTCTCACTAAGACGGCCCAGGTTTGAATCCAAGTGGTCGAGCACCGGTGGAATGCAATGACGGGGGAAACCGGAGTACCCGGAGAAAACCCGCCCCAGCGCCGCTTTGTCCACCACAAATCTCACATGCGGTCGCTTGGGATCGAACCCCGGCCGTCTAGGTGAGAGTGGAGTGGTCTAGCCACTCTGTCACAGCGCGGCCCCCATTGATGCTCCATCTTCATTCCATCAGTGCCATCGCCTGTGGTGCCTATTTGTAGTAAAGGTGGGCCTTAAACACTATAAAAATATTTAAAAAATAAAAATAAAATATGAATTTATTAAATTATCTTTTTTTTTTTTTTTTTTTTTTTTTTTTTTTTTTTTTTTTTTTTTTTTAATTGCTTCATTTGTAAAGCCCCCTTTAACATCAATGGTCATATCGGGGGCTTTCACTTGTGAAACTGTAGGTTCAGAACATTAGGTTAGTAAACTTTATATTACTAAACACACGCACATTCACTCTCACATTCATACTTACAGACTCTATGGGGGGATAGGGAATAATTCCGGTTAGAGACAAATTTCCCGCCCCAGCCGGGAATCGAACCCAGGACCTCCGGGTGAGAAGTCAGCTCGCTGACCACGGAGGCAGTCATTAAATTATTTTGTACATAGCAGATAATTATAATAATGTTAATAATAGATAGATGATAGTAATAATGATTAATAATAGACTAATACTCTGCTAATACTTATAATAATAATAATAATAATAATATATAACTGGGTATGATAATTAGAATACTTCACTTGATTCATTTTGTTATAATTACTTGCCTGTAAAGTTCACATGCTCTTTGTGGCACGCAGTAAAATGACCTCTAATATTAACCTTATCCGTAAACTCTTGGAACAAATAAGGCACCTTAATTTTCGTGAGAAGCAGTTCAGAAGAATTGTACCTTCCTTATATTTGTTCTTTTTAAAATTACAGTTCCGGAGTCTGGTCGGGACTCCGGCGCTGTATACCATTTTTCTATTTTCCTAATATTTGCTTTGTTTTCTGTTTGATTACCGTTTTCCTGTTTCCTTCCAATACACACACATACACATTTTACAAAGAACCCATATCCCCTGTGCCACGAAGCATCATAGCGAGCTACTTTAGTGACCGGCGCTATTCGTCTTTAAATATGCATACATGTTTCCGTGGATTATTATGCTTTGGAGCAACCATTTCACTACGATAGACAGGTCACAACTGTACGCCTAAGGAAAGGGTGAATGGATTGTAACGTTATGTCATAGCCCACACCGTCCTCCCCTGATTCAGGGGTTATATTCCCTAGCACAGGTCGCATACCAGTTCTTGACAAAAGATATTTTTTAAGTGAGAGATTAGATACTAGTCAGTTACTCGTCTTTACTTTGTATTCTCGAAACGTAATCTTATGCAAGCAGGGCTATTTGTTATTATAACATAAAATATTTGCTGTACTGGATAAGTAGTCAGACTGAAAAATTCAGGGCCATAGCCGGGATTTAAACCAAGAATCTCCCGGTCTCTAGACGGTCACTCTACCACTGAGCCTACCATGGCAACATGCCGGCATAGCGTTGAATTTCTCGACTGACTCGTATATTTCCCGGTAAACCACAAGGTGATCTCAAATTATTTTGAGTTGACAGCCCCAATGGCGACTTACAATGTTGTAAGTTCTTTTAAGTCCCAGGATTCATAGTAGAGCCAACTGTTACGGTCAAGTAGTAGAACACCTAATACTTGCGTACGCGATTTTGCGAGAGGCTAAGTTGGTAACCTTGAATCGTTTTGAGTGCAATAAGGGCATATAGCGCGCTGACGGAGTTTTTAAAACAGCATTATGCTGGTACCCAGGCTCGCATTGAGCCAACTATTGAAGTGTTTAGATTGGTTTGTTCACTTTGTATTTCGATGACTAGGTAAAGAAATTCGTTTGCTTGAATTCTTGCCTTTCTTTTGCTATTGAGGTTAAATGTTAAATTGGCTTTTTGAGCTACTTCTGACATTTGGTGCATGTCTATTATGGTATCTTGAAAATCTGTAGATGATTGATGATTGATGATCTTCTCACCATTGAATCACTCATCGTATTTTGTCCGCAAACTTCGCAAATTTTGCCGATAAATTTCAATTGGTTTCACTTTCCTAGCATTCAGAAAACGAATCACAGATCTGATTTCACAAGCGGCGGGATTTTCAATCAACACCGACATTGTAAACAAGCACAACAAAGCGTATGTGGCTGACAGCGATTCTCAAAATGGGGCACGTTTCTTCTTCTTGATACAGAGCGTCTACCGCGCATGTGTGGAGCTGCGATCGCAGCGCTGCAGCGGAGATAAATTGAAACGGAACTTACTTTCTGGACTACCTCGTATAGTGGTAATAATAGCGCCTTAGATGAAGCTTCCAGTCCAATAATGTGCCAGAATCGAGCACTGTCCACAGTTTAATGCAGTGGTATCTATCTGTTTGCAAGTTATTGTCGATATTTCTTCGCCTGTAGGCTAGCTCACTGTATCTTTACTAAATAGCATTCGTCTAGAAGGAACGAGCAGCCAGTAAAGTTTTTCAGAGGTCTGTTTTAGGTTATGGATAGCACATCGCCGCTGACATTTTGACTTCAGGCCACAGGAATTGGTGGAATATCGTGTCTAACTTGCCGAATCATGTACTGGGATGCAAACATTTTTACTTCCAGAAGTAACATTTCATTAAGTAAACTGTATCCTGTTTAACTTTGTGGGGTAGCTGGGAAATGTCTGGCGTGTTTACAGTTACTGATCACACAACACGCTATCGCTACCATTAAACTAGTTTGGTGTATATATCATCCTATAAGAAAGATGTAAAAGCCTCTTATATTTCTCTCCGTTAAGCTATGTTTTACAAGCGTGTTATTGCCAGTCCTATGCGAATGTCTGCACAAATTGATTGCGCTTCATTTTAATGTCGCTTCCGTGATGACGTCGCTTCTCACAGATCGTAAAAGGGAGTTTGTATACTACACCGTCTCTAGCTATTACCGTTGCTAAATGACTTACAGTAGGCGTATAAACCTCACGTGATAAACTACCGATATTCGCAAACGTTATTACTCAAGTATCTCAGATAGCGTGAACCGTTTTATGCTGGGTCCGTGGTTTATGGTGTTTCCATCTGCGTTTGCGATGTTCTGTTTCAACAGGAAGAAAACTCACATAATGTCCCATAACAATATCCTGGAATCCTTTCAATGATACGAAATTTCATGATAAATATTCGCTTTCCACCTTTAAGAGCCGAAAATTACAAAGATTAAAAAAAAAACAAATCTGATGTGTTCCATTCACATGACTCTCTCTACACTTCTGAAACAAATTATTGTTATAAAGCCTATGTTTGTATTTGTTTCATTCTGATCGAGAAGACATTAGTAGAAATAGTCTTATTACTTGCTTTCTTGTAAGTAGAAGCAAAATAGTAATAGTCAAAACCTAGTTGCTGTGTGACTGAAGTTCCTTTCTTTGTATGGACTGGACTTGACACATTTGTATGTGAAAAGCAAGTTTTTTAAAGCTGAAACCAAAATCGAGGAATATCCTAAAAACAATCACCTCCACGAAAGAAATGTATATAATTTAAATTATGTGTTTTAACGTGCTCTATATCTTTGTGTAGTAAGTTTTTCTCCATCTCTTACTGTTTAGCAGTGATGTAAAATTTCGTAAAATTCATCCAGAATAAAGTAGTCCTCAGAGGCTATTCCCAGAAAATTTAAGATGTACATTTTATCTGTCAGGTAAATATCTTTAATATACGATATTTTGATCAAAATCGTTACAGCTATTTTTTTAGAAAATCAAAATTTTCGAAAAAAGTTCCATGTAAACGGTAGTATAGGGAGGCGGGATTTTTCTCAAAAATTTCGTGTTGCATCCCTGGAAGATACAAAGTTTGGTATTTTACCGACTTTTCGTTTTTGAGTTATCGTGCTCACAGACACACAGACACACTGACACACGGACCTTTTTCTGAAAATTCTTTTTGCTTTCTCTACAGTACTATCTACATAGTGTATAGAGAAGGTATTGTATTCCACCCAAAAGTTCGATACCGAGATCTCACCGGAAGTAAATGTTTCGGGTCCCGCTGAATCAAAAAAAAAAGATTACAAAAAGGTCCGTGTGTGTGCGTGTGCGTATGTCTGAGGACAGCATATCTCAAAAACGAAGATTTTCAAGAAAATACCCCAACCCCCAAACTGCCCTATACATGGAAAATGTTTCGAAAGTTTCAATTTTGTCAAAAATGCTTCTAACGATTTTGATTAAAATACAGTATATTAAAGATATTCACCTGACAAATAAAATTTATATCTTGAACTTTCTGGGAATAGCCTCTGAAGACTTGTTTATTCTGTATGAATTTTGCTGCATTTTACATAACTAGTAAACCCTAAGAGATGAACATAAACTTATTGCACAAGAAATGTAAGTCTCATTAAAACACAAAATTTATATCATGTGCATTTTTTTCGCGGAGTTGACCATTTTTGAGATGTTCCTTTTTATAGGTTTAGTTTTAAAATATTTAAACTTTTCACATACGGAATTTGTTAACTTCTGGAATACAAAGACACGGAAATCATCCACATGGCAACCAACTTTTAAAAGATTTATCGTGAATTCCATTATTTCCCATCTGTTTACAAGAAAGCATTTCTTCTAATGTTTATCTCGATTAGCATAAAGTAAATAGAAGTATAAGCTTTTTAACAATGATTTGATAGAGATGAAGAGTAAGTCATGTGAATGGAACACATCAATTTTTACTTTCTCTATACGCACTATCTACATAGTGTATAGAGAATGTATTGCACTCCACCCAAAAATTCGATACCGAGATTTCACCGGAAATATATGTTTTAGGGCCCCAATATCCAAAAAAGGCATTTTCACAAAAAGCTTCGTGTGTGTGTGTGTGCGCGCGCGCGCGCGTGTGTGTGTCCGTGTGCCTGTGAACACGATAACTCAAAAACGAAAAGTCGGTAAAATACCAAACTTGGTATTTAAGTCTAGTATCTTCCAGGGATGCGACACGAAGATTTTGAGAAAAATCACACACCCCCAACTACCCTTTACATGGAACTTTTTTCGAAAATTTTCAATATTCTCAAAAATGGCTCTAACAATTTTGATTAAAATTTCGTATATCAAAGATATTTACCTGGCAAATAAAATATATATTTTGAATTTTCTGGGAATAGTCTCTGAAGACTACTTTATTCTGGATGAATTTTGCATAACTACTAAACCGTAAGAGATGGACAAAAACTTAACCCACAAAAAATGTAGAGCACGTTAAAATTCACAATTTATGTTATATACATTTTTTTTGTGGTGTTGATCTTTTTTGAGATATTGCTTTTTCTTGGTTTCAGTTTTGAAAAACTTATACTTTTCTCATACAGGAATTTGTCAACTCCTGTCAATACAAACAAAGGAACATCAGTCACATAGCAACCAGCTTTTGGCTTTCACTTTAACTTATGGTACTCCCTTATTTGCTTCTACTTACAATAAAGCAAGAAATAAGACTATTTCTGCTAATTTTATCGATTAGCATGAAATAAATAAAAGATAAGCTTATTTACAATAATTTGTTACAGAGATGTTGAGTAAGTCATGTGAATGGAACACATCAGTTTTTTCATAAATTGTGTCATTTAATGCGAATCCCAGTTGAGGATTTTAATCACGTTGAATCATTGATTGAGACATTACAGTGCTTCTTACGCTTTCTGTTCCATTATTAGTGTCAAGTTAAGTGAAAACCTGTTAGGCTCGCTAGTCTTATTAAATAAGTCGGCGTGAAGCTGTCGCTCATTATTTTCAGTAACCTTTTATAGCTAATGCTGCATGAACTGGGAGGAACGAGTCTGCACTTCGAGTCACGCTCTGCACCCACACACACACACACAAACAGGACTGCATAATCCAGTTATGCAACACCTAACACTACACCTTTCCTTTTACGTTTCATTCAGAACAGAAATAGGATCATTAAATTAACTTCATCCAATTTACAATCTATCGTTTATTCCGAAATGTGCCTGTGTGTCAGCGCTATTGTATGCAAACATTTGTTGTGTCGGTGTCCTTTCTTGGAGAGCAATTAATTTTGTCTTATCTGTCGGTTCCAGAACAGAAAATTTACAATGGCGTAGCCTGTTTATCAGACTCGGGTATAGGCCCCGCCGTGGCGAAAGATTACTAGGCTCTCACCAAAGCGTTGTGGTGGACAAAGCGGCCCAGGTTTTCCTGATTCTTCCGCCATCCAATTTCACCGGTAACCCTGAGTTCCTAAAACCGCCTGAATTCCGTGTAGCTACCTAGTGAGGCCTATTGCTTGTATTTTTCGCCACCAACTCTAACCAAGATGAAAGCGGCATCCACGAATTTCAGACCCGGGCAACATCTCTTGTACAGCATTGTGTATGGCCATTTCGACATCTACAAACACTTCCTTTGGCTTGAAGCTTAGGCCAAAAGAAGCACATTTGTTAATTATATTTGTCAGCATTTGTTTGTAAGACCCCTTACTTTTAAGAGGGCCGTTTTTGTTATCAGCCTCAGATAGGCTATAAATAAAATAAAAGTTGATAATAAACAATTATTTTATTACTAAAAGTTGTGTACACTTGATTACTTTTCAACATAATCACCGAAAAAAATTGAGACATTTATCGTACCTGTGCACAAGATTTGCAATACCCGCTTCAATGTTGCCGCCAATGAGCATTCACGTTGTTTTGAAGATCTTCGCACTTTACGACGCTTGCGGAGAGCCATTCAAACAAACGAAGAGGAATGCTGACTTCAGGAATTGTGTTGATCCATGACAACGCTCGTCCACACACTGCTGGCACAACCCATCGGCTCCTTGAACAATTTCAATGGAATATTATCGATTATCCGCCGTACAGTCCTGACCTGGCATCCACCAACTTTCACCTTTTCCCTGAACTGAAGACATGGCTAAGACGACAGAACTTTCAAACCAACAAAGATCTTCAAAACAGCGTTAATGCTCATTTGAAATCGTTGGCGGCAACATTTTTTGAAGCAGGTATTGCAAAGCTTGTGCACAGATACGAAATCTCAATCTTTTCGGTGATTATGTTGCAAAATAGCCATAAGTGTACAAAACTTTTAGTAATAAAATAAATGTCTTCTATGAACTTGTCTTTTGTTTATAGCCTATAGGAGATTGAAAAAAAACGTCCCTCGTATTTTGCAATAATGCCATTAATGGCATTGTTAAATTATTTATAATTGCGTATAGGGTGAACAGCTGGCAGAAATGTGGTGGACAGCACTTAAATGTTCCATCTCCATAAATTCTCAAGGCAACACAAAGTTTTGTTGCAGTTGAAAACCCCACAATTTTGCTCTCAGTGCCATTTAATAACAAGAATGCTCACCTGTGTTTGACATTATTTGCATCTCTTCGAATGCTGTTTGGGGTTCAATGATAGTCGCGGGTTACTTAGGATACTGTGGAAGTTTCGTTACAGAGATGTTATTTCTAATCAATTTTAAATCCGAAGATGTTAGTGTACGCACATCTCCAGTCCTCAGCTCCTGATGTATAATTTTGGTTGGTCTAAAGGAAAACTCTTCAGCTGCTTGCCGTTTCAAAGTATTTGAAATCTTATGTCTGTTTAAAATGCTCCCAGGAATTTTTTTTTGTGACTGTGCAAGATTGTTCAATTACTACTGTGTCAAGAAAGTTCTGGACATAAAACACAAAAAATGAATTATTCATCCAATTTTATTTTATCGCCTTAAAAGTAGGCCCCTTCTGAAATTATACATTTATGCCAACGAATAATCCAATCACCAAAAAAATTTTGTAGGCACTTTTAGGAATCGATGTCAATTGTCGCCGCGAATTTTCCTTTATATCTTCTATCGACTGAAAACGGGTGCCTCGAAGAGGTAACTTGAGTTTTGGAAAGAGAAAGAAATCAGTAGGAGCCAGATTAGGTGAATTCGGTGGTTGCTCGATGAAATTTGTTGAGTTTTTGGCCAGAAATTCGTTCACAATAATAACCTTGTGAGCTGGTGCATTATCGTGGTGCAGAATCCATGAGTTTTCGTTCCAAAAATCTGGCCTTTTTCGCCGTATTTGTTCTCTCAAACGCCGCATAACGCTCAGATAATAGTCTTTATTTACCATCTGACCTTCTGGCAAGAACTCTGAGTGCACAACACCACGATAATCGAAAAAAATGTAAACATGACCTAGTTTTGATCGAGTTTGACGTGCCCTTTTAGGTTTTGCTTCAGTTGGAAGGCGCCATTCGGGAGCTTGTTAACTGGTTAGAATGTCAAACTCGCAAACCCACGTCTCATCACCAGTTGCAATGCGTTTCATGAATGTGGGATCGGAACTGGCTCGTTCTAGCATGTTTTCAGCAATCCTTACGCGACTGAATTTTTGTAGAAAATTCAAGTCTTTTGAAACTAACCGAGCTGCAACGCGTGTCATGCCCAAACAATCGTTTAAAATGATTCGAATCGATTCGTGAGACACAGAAAGTTCAGCGGCAATCTCTCTCATGACTATTTTCTGTTCAGTCGAAACCGTGATGGCCGACCAGAGCGAGGCAAATCTTCCACCACATCTCGACCACTTTTGAGTGCGCTGTACCACTCATATACACGTGTTTTTGATAAAGTCGATTCACCGTAAGCCCTCTGTAACATGTTTAGCAATTCGGCACACGAAATACCATTTGCAATGCAAAATTTGAGTCAGGTTCTTTGTTCAATATTTCTATCCATTGTAAAATCGCAAATCACCTTTGAGATGAACTAACAAAATGGCGTACTGTAAACAAACTAGATGACAGATGACGATGAAACTCCGCGTGGGTATAGGGGAAAGCTGTACCAACTTGGCGACAACAATAATTTCGAATCCTCTTTTAAACAGGATTTTTAAATGATCAATTCCCGGTACTTTCTTGACAGAATGTATAATCATTGCAGATGATTTATGTAGGATTTACAATTCTTTTTAACGCAATCCAACCGTTGTATTTCAGCCTTCAGCTTCTTTTGGAAATGCAATTTATGATCAGTTAATATACAACGGCACGGAATTCAGGTCATTAAAAGCGTCATCCAGGTATTTCGCACGGAATTCAGGACAAGCCCATTCCACTGGTGGGTCATCTTAATTCCATGTATCACAAGTGTCATCGCCTACGATCCCATATGCAGGAAGGGAATATCTTGAATTTTCTGAGAATAGCCTCTGAAGACTTCATTCTGGAAGACTTTTGTATAACTGGCAAACTGTAGGATATATACAAAACTTACAACATAAAAATGTAGATCTCATTAAAATATGCAATTCATGTCATATACATTTTTTGTAGAGTTAACCGTTTTCAAGATATTCTGGATTATTGATTTCATTTTTAGCCACTTAAACTTTTCTCAAACGGAAGACATATTTCTTCTCGTTTCTCGTTTGTTTACTCCTGGCAAGCAAAGAGTTTCGCATGGCGAGCGGCTTTTAAAGAACGAGACTATCACTTTAGCCTGTTCATTTTCTCATTTCCCTTCTCCTTATATGGAAGCTAGTCATACGATTAATTTTGCTTATATTTATCTTGATTAGCATCATAATCTTTTGAATAAAAGGTTTGTTTGCCAAATAGCTAGAGGACGTGATGTGAATGGAACATATTAGTTTTTTTACCCTTCTATCTACAAGGGACCAAGTAATAAGGACATTTCTTCTACTGTTTATTTGGATTAGCTAATGGCACCATCGCATTCCACCGGTGCTCCATCTTAATTCCTTGTATCATTAGAGTCATCGCCTGCGGTCCCATATGTAGTAAAAGTGAGTTATAAAAGAAAGACCCAGGTGGAAGTTTATTATGCGCAATACAGAATTGTCCATAGCAGTATAATGATATAGTTGGACAATATACAATGTAAACAAAAGGTTATTACAGATGACTCCACGGGATAGCAACCGAGTCCAATTAAATTCCGTTGCTATCCCGTGAAGTCATCTGTATACTAGCCAACACCGAGAAAGCTTCAAATCTTTAATAAAACGTTCTTGATTAATACAACTTAAATTATCAGTGTATTCATTAAAGAATGCTTACTACTTTGGGATATACCGAGCAAGGTGGCTCACACATTTCTTAGCACTCGGGAGATCATGGGTTCGATTCCCGTGGGCGACCTCTCTGATCTATTTTCCGGGGTTTCCCCGGGTCACAAGGTGATGCTGGGAAAGTTTCCTCATTCACAAGAACTTTCTGTCTCTTCATTTTATCTCAATTTTGTATACCGAGTGAGAACACAATTTCTGAGCACATGAAAAATATCTGTAAGTTCTTCAAACATTTCTTTGATGCTTTAGCTTGTCAGATATTTTTGAAGATCTACAGAGGTTGGCAACGTTGGACTGGGCCTTCCGCTTGAGTCTGGTCACTGAGCGCTCCAGAAGGATATGAGGCGCATACTCGTTCGGTATACCAAACGGAACAGGCTGAGAGTGAGGCACCATTCGACTTCTGGTATACCCAACTCGCCCCTATAAACGAGACATCATGTTCAAAGGTAGAATTATACAAGTTAATGTTCTATGCTTACAAAGTATATGAGGGCTGCTCCAGAAGTACCCGAACTGACGTAGATAGCAGTTTCTGTTTAAAAACAATGCTAAAACGTACCAACCTTAGAAAGGTTAACTTTGAAGTTTCCCGATTTTACATTGTTTAGCATTTGTTTGACAGTCATCATTAATGAATGCTCCGGTCGGTCTCCGTGGTGTAATGGTTACCATGCTGACTTCATATACCCAAGGTCGCGGGTTCAAACCCGGCGGAGGACAATGGATTTTTTCGGGCGTAAAAATCCTTAGCATGGCTTCCTTCGGAAGGGAAGTAAAGCCGTTGGTCCCGTGTCGTACGTTTACAACAGTGAAATATTGGGTGGCAGAGTTAAAGCGAGGCCGTACGAGCTGACAAGACGAACAGTGGTGCGCCAAATGAAGTTACCAGTCCAGAACTTGTAAAGAAAATCTACAAAATGGTAGTGGATGACCATCGACTGAAAGTGCGCGAGCTAGCAGATATTGTAGGCATTTCGAAAAGTCTGTACAACGCATACTGACTGAACATTTGGATATGAGAAAGTTGTGTACAAGGTGGATGCCGCGTTTGCTCACAATAGAACAAAAACAGCGTCGTGAGGTTGTTTCAGTCGAGCGTTTTTCGCTGCAATAAAGCTGATTTTTGCGTCAATTCAAAACAATGGATGAAACCTGGGTCCATCACTTCACATCTGAGACGAAAGAACAATCAAAACAGTGGATTGGAAGGAGAGAATCTGCTCCAAAGAAGGCGAAGGCCGTTCCATCTGCAGACAAGGTCATGTCGTCAGTTTTCTGGGAAGCACGCGGGATAATTGTCTTTGATTATCTCAAAGAAGGAAAAGTAATCAATGGCGAATATTATATGAACTTGCCACAGCGTTTGAATGATCAAATCGAGCAAAAAACGGCCGTATTTAGCGAAAAATAAAAGTTTTGTTTCATCAAAACAGTGCACTAGTTCACACGTCCATTACCGCCATGGTCAAAATCAGTGTGTTAAAGTTCGAATGCTTCCTCATGCACAGTATTCACCAGATTTAACCCCTCTGATTAGTTTCTGTTTCCAAACTTGAAGAAATGGCTTGGTGGTAGAAGATTTGCTAACAATGAAGAGGCGGAGTCTGCAGTTGATGGCTACTTTGCAGACCTCGAGAGTTCTCACTATAAACGGCTATCAAAGCTCTTGAACATCGCTTGGAAAAGAGTATCGAGCTGGGACTATGTAGAGAAACAAAGATGTTTTTTCCCCAAAATGTTTGTGCCTTCTTTGATAGGTCCAATACTTTGGGACAGCCCCCGTGCCTATAACTGTGTGTTACGGCTGCACACTTATTATCTTTTACATTTTTCATTGGTTCAATCATTTCCCAATTGCTGCCACTGTGTTCGACGTCCTACCACTGAACAATACACTGGTATATATTCGACGTTTCGTTTTTGATTTAATCTTTTCACAGACACCTAAAGACTGTTTTACGTTCTCTATCCCTGTGTACAATGCACCTAGTGAATAGAGAAGATATTGTATTCCACCAAAAAATTCAACGTCGATGTTTCACTGGAAATATGTTTTGAGGTCCCCGAGTCCGAGAAAGCATTTAAAAAAATCTGATGTGTTCCATTCACATGACTTTCTCTATAACTTAGCAACAAATTATTGTTAAAAAGTTTATGCTTCTATTTACTTCATGCTAATCGAGAAAAAATTACCAGAAATAGTCGTATTACTTCCTTCCTTGTAAGTAGAAGCGAAATAAGGGAGAACCATAGGTTAAAATGATAGTCAAAGGCTGGTTGCTGTGTGACTGAAGTTCCTTTGTTTGTATGGACAGGAGTTGATAAATTCCTGTATGAGAAAATTTAAGTTTTTATAGCTGAAACCAAAAACAAGGAATACCTAAAAAAACAATCAACTCCACGAAAAAATTTTATATAATATAAATTGTGTGTTTTAAAGTGCTCTAGATTTGTTATGTGGTAAGTTTTTGTCCATTTCTTACGGTTTAGCAGTTATGCAAAATTCCGTAAAATTGACCCAGAATAAAGTAGTCTTCAGAGACTATTCCCAGAAAATTCAAAATATAGATTTTATTTGTATTTGTCAGGTAAATATCTTTAATATACGGTATTTTTTAATCAAAATCGTTAGAGACATTTTTAAGAAAATCGAAATTTTCAAAAAACGTTCTATGTAAAGGGTAGTTTGGGGTGGGGGGATTTTTCTCAAAAGCTTCGTGTCGCATCCCTGGAAGATACTACACTTAAATACCAAGTTTGATATTTTACCGACTTTTCGTTTTTGAGTTATCGTGTTGACAGACACACGGACACACTGACACACGGACACACACACGGACCTTTTTCTGAATATACTTTATTTTTAATACAGGGGACCCTAAAACATATATTTCCGGTGAAATCTCGGTATCGAATTTTTGGTGGAGTGCAATACCTTCTCTACACACTATGTACATAGTAGGTATACAAAAAGTAAAAAAGGTATTTATCTTTAGCATCTTACAAGAATGTGACACGAAGATTTTCAAGAAAATCCCCCACAAACTACCCTTTACATGGGCAAATTTTTAAACTTTTGATTTTCTCAAAACTAGCGCTAACGATTTTGATTAAATCCCGTATATTATAGATATTTATATCACAAATAAAATGTATATTTCTAATTTTGGGGAAATAGCTTCCAAAGACCTATTTATTCTGGATGAATCAGAATGTTGTATAACGGTTAAACCGTAAGACAAAAAACTGTAGCCCTCGATAAAACACGCAATTTTTATGTAGACTCGACCGTTTTTTAGATACTCTTTGTTATTAGTTTCAATTTTAAAGTAATTAAACTTTTCTCAAACGCGAAGGGACGTTTGGTTTCATCTTTCTTGTTTTACTGCAGGCCATGCAAAGCGAAGCAAACTTATTTTGTTTCACATAGGGCCAACTTTTAAAAGATTAGACTATCGATTTAGGCCTAGTGTATTCGCTTTTACCCCTTGTGCTTACAAGGAATCAATTAATAAGAGTAATTAGCATATTGTAAATAACAGAATAATCTTTTGTAAGAAAATTTGTTTGTGTAACAGCTAGAGATGTGAATAGAACACATCAGATTTTTACTTTCTCTACAATTTTTTTTTGTAGTGTTTAACGCCCGCTTTAACTACTAATGGCACCGCAGGCGGTGACACTGATGATACATGAATGATGATGGAGCACCGGTGGAATGCGATGGCGGGGGAAACCGGAGTACCCGGAGAAAACCCGCCCCAGCGCCGTTTTGTCCACCACAAATCTCACATGCGATCGCTTGGGATCGAACCCCGGCCGTCTAGGTGAGAGGCAAGTGGTCTAACCACTCGGCCACGGCGCGGCCACTTTCTCTACAAGAATTATGTACATAAGTGTAGAGATAAGGTATTGCATTGCACCCAAAAATTTGATATCGAGATTATAGGCTTTGAGAGCCCCCGAATCTTTTAAAAAAAAAAAAAAAAAAAAAAAAAAAAAAAAAAAAAAAAAAAAAAAAAAAAAAAAAAAAAAAAAAAAAAAAAAAATTTTAGACAAATATCCGTGTGTGTGTGTGTGTGTGTGTGTGTGTGTGTGTGTCTATGGGCAACATAGTTCAAAAACGAAAAGTCCATTAAATACCAAACTTGGTATTTCAATTCAGTATCTTCCAAAAATGCGACACGAAAATTTTCAACAAAATCCCGCACCACAACTACTCTTTACATGGAACAATTTTCGAGATTTTCTCAAAAATGGGTCTAACGATTTTGATTAAAATGTCGTATGTTACATGACAAATAAAATGTATATTTGGAATTTTCTGGGAATAGCCTCCGAGGACATATTTGTCCTGGATGAATTCTGTTGAATTCTGTATAACGGTTAAACCGTAAGTGATCTCGTTAAAACACGTAATTTGCTATATACATTTTTAAAGTAGAGCGACCATTTTTGAGATACTCTTTGTTATTAGTTTCAATTTTATATTAATTTAACTTTTCTCAAACGCGAAGTGACGTTTCGTTTCACCTCTCTTGTTTTGCTGCAGGCCATACAAAGCGAACCGAACTTCAATTGCTTCACATAGGACCAGCTTTTAAAAGATTTACACTATCCATTTAGTCTAGTATGTCGCTTATTTCCTCTCTACTTACAAGCATGAATGAATGAATAAGTGTATTTATTAACATATCATACATAGAATTTCAACAGTCGCACGGGTCCACAGACCGTACGTGCTTTTACTTACAAGTAAGAAATAAGGAAAATTCAGCTAATGTTTATCTTGATTAGCATCTGGTAGATAACAGAATCATCCTTTGTAAGGTAAGTTGTTTATATAACAGCTAGAGAAATCATTTGAATGGGACAAATCAGATTTTTTTTTAAAAAAAAAATTCTATGTTTCGATTCCATTCTCATCAAAACATTATTTTCAGCCCACCTGGGTACTGTGGTGGTAGCGTGTCTGCCTCATATTCAACAGGTCGTGAGTTCGAATCTCGCTTAGGGTGAGTTACCCGGATAAGGTTTTTTTTCGGGGTTTTCCCTTATCCTGAGAACACGAATGTCGAGTAACTTTAAGATCCATGGACCCCGAGATCATTTGAGTATCATTTGACCAATTTCATTCATCGTCCGATATGACCAACCAGGTTAAACAAAAAAAAAAACAAAAAAAATGAAATCTCGGTGACGAATTTTTGAGTGGAATACAATACTCACCCTTCTTACTACACGTAGTAGAGAGATTGAAAATTATTTACTTCACTCAGATATATTTTCACAGCCAGAGTTTTCGGTAAATTAGTATTCATCCACAGCATTTGCATCAGAGCTCAAAATAATAGAGAAAGTCTGGCAGCAAACCCTCATGTCACCATTGGCATTCTGTTTCAGAATTAATTTACTGCATGCTCTAAAATAATGATGACGATCCGCCTGTCCCATGAGAAGTCGATATTCGGTTGTCAGACTGTCAATGATCTGTAGAAAATAACATCATCGGTGTCAGAGCCTCCCTTCTAATGGAAACGTAACAAATGGTGCAGGTCCATAGCCTTCTTTATTGCCTACCAAATAGTAAACTTTGTTTTTACCCCTGATATAACACAGGGAAAAAAATCTGATGTATTCCATTCACATGACTTTCTCTACATCTTTGCAACAAATATTTGTTAAAAAGGCTTATGCGTCTATTTACTTCATGCTAATCGAGAAAAAAATAGCAGAAATATTCTTATTACTTGCTTCCTTGTAAGTAGAAGAGAAATAAATAAGTACAATAGGTTAAAGTGATAGTCAAAATGGAATTTTTTTCGAAACTTTTGACTTTCTAAAAAATTGCTCTAACATTTAGATTAAAATATCGTATATTAAAGATATTTACTTGACAAATAAAATGTATATCTTGAATTTTCTGGGAATAACCTCTGAAGACTACTTTATTCTCGATGAATTTTACGGAATTTTGCATAACTGGTAAACCGTAAGAGATGGACAAAAACTAACCAAACAAAAAATGTAGAGACATTAAAACACACATATTATGTTATATACATTTTTTCCTGGAGTTGATAATTTTTAAGATATTCTTTGTTTTTGGTTTCAGCTTTGAAAAACTTATACTTTTCTCATACAGGAATTTGTCAACTCCTGTCCATACAAACAAAGGAACTTCAGCCACATAGTAACCAGCTTTTGACTATCACTTTATCCTAATGTACTCCCTTATTTCGCTTCTACTTACACGGAAGCAAGTAATAAGACTACTTCTGCTAATTTTTTCTCGATTAGCATAAAGTAAGAAGCATAAGCTTTTGTTGAGATGTAGAGAAAACTATGAGAATGGAACACATCAGATTTTTTTTTCTGCATTCCGTCTCGAGGTTTTTGGCGTTCAAAATGTGTGTTTAGCTATGAAACTTGGGTAGTTCGTGACAGTTGGATGTATAAGCTGCATTTAATATTTCAGCTTACCAGGAGTGAAGCTCGACCCCTATTCTTAAATTATGCGTCTAAACTATTCATTGTCAGATGTTACTTACTGACAGACTGAAACTAGTACAGAAAGTTGCTATTTCCTTGGCCTGGCATTGTATAGCACTGTGGTCTTCACTTGTCACCTAGTTCAGGAGTCTAAATTTGGAGCTTGCGATCAAACAGCACTAGTCGACAATAAACAAAAAAAAAATCTGTAGGTGTCCAGTCTACCATTTCCTGTTGCCATCATTTCCTAATCATCTCTGTTTCAGGATTGAAGGTCCAGGTGACGGTGGTCGGTTGGTTGCGACTGGTTGGTGAATTGCGCATTATAAAGTGTTATCCTGACGTCGTTTTCGAGAACACTAGACCTGCCTTCGGGTTTGTAGATTGTAGGAGTGCGCCAGGACACTGGTGGCCCGTGAGCAAGGTCTAGGACGGTGTGGTAGGCGTTCCAACGTAGCCGTTAAGGCCATGTCCATGCTTGCGCCCATGGTCATCCAGGTCTGGTCGCCTTAAGTATCTCTCCACTCATTTCGGCTTCACTGCAATCACATAAGTGCAAAGGTACACAAGGGCATGCGTCCGATGTTCTGCCTTAGTATCAAAGGGGCCCCTTCTGTGTCTTCGGGTGAAATTTCGGTATCGAATTTTTGGGTTTCTTACAATACCTTGTCTAATCACTACGTACATATTACGTGTAGAGAATCTAAAAAAGGCAGAGCAGAACCTAAGAAAAGCCGGTGTCCGTGGCCGCGCTTGTTAAAGTGCCAAGTTTTGGTGCTTCGTGGCGAAGGGGATCGCTGGTTCGAGTCCTGCCTCGGGCATAGGTGTTTCAGCGTTAGTAAATGTTTAACTACAAGTAAAAAGGGAATAGGAAAACAACAGGATCGTAGGGAAAAAGAAAAAAATAAAAAAACAAATAATATTATTTAAAAAAAGGAAAAAAAAAAAAAAACCGTCCGCAAATAAGTAACGCGTATGGGCTTATGTAAATGGATTTCAGTTTTGTTACTTCCATACGTCAATCAATTTTGCTTAAGTTTACAACTATTTTACTATTTTTTTTTTTTTTTTTTTTTTTTTTTTTTTTTTTTTTTTTTTTTAGGTATACTATGTCCCTACATAGTGTGAAAATATCTATACCGGGATTTCATCGGAAATACATATTTTGAGGACCCCTTAATACAAAAGGCCAGTTTGGAAGAAGGTTAGCGTGTGTGTGTCGTGTGTGCGCGCGGACCCCCGCGCATCTGTAGATAGCATAGCTAAAAATCGAAAAGAGCATTGAATGCCAAATTTGCAAGAAGTTTACATCTTCCAAGAATGCGGCACAAGATTTTCAAGAAAATACCCCCAGCCCAAACTACCCTTTGCAAGGACTTTTTTGTTTTTTTTAATTTTGTTTTTCTGAAAATGCCTCTGACGATTTTGATGCCGTAAATTAAAGATATATCTTGAGGTTTGTGGAAATAGGCTGCGAATAGCTCTATTTTGGTTGATTTTAGCTGAATTTTGTATATCTGGTAAAGCTAAGAGGTATTAAAAAACTCACTGCACAAAAACCGTAATCTCGTTAAAACACGCAATTTACGTCATATACATTTTTGTATAGTTGACCTTTCTGAGATACATCTGTTATTGGTTTAAATTTTACGATATTTAAACTTTTCATAAACAGATGATCATCTTTGCTTTCATCTCTATTTTTACTTTCTCTACACGTACTAGTGTATAGAGAAGGCATTGTAATGCACCCAAAAATTCGATACCGAGATTTCACCGGAAATACATGTTTTGGGTCTCTCTGAATCCAAAAAAAGCATTTTTACTAAAAGGTTCATGTGTGTGTGTGTGGACAGTGTAGCTCAAAAACGAAAAGACCGTTAAATATCAAACTTGGTATTTGAGTTTGGTACCTTCCAAGGATGCGACACGGCGATTTTCAAGAAAACCCCCCACCCCAGCTACCATTTGCATGGGACTTTTTCTGAAAAGTATGATTTTCTTAAAAATGGTTTTAACAATTTTGATTAAAATGTCAAATATTAAAGATATTTACCTGACAAATAACATGCATATCTTGAATTGACTACTTTATCCTGGATGAATTTTACCGAATTTTGCATAGCTGCTAAACCGTAAGAGATGGACAAAAGCTTACACACAAAAAATGTATATTTTTTCATGGAGTTGATCATTTTTGACATATTCCTTGTTTTTGGTTTCAGCTTTGAAAAAATAATACTTTTCTCACACAAATTCCTGTCCATACAAAGGAACTTCAGTTACAACAACCAGGTTATGGTTATCAGCTTAGCCTATAGTATATTTCCCTTCTACTTACAAGGAAGCAAGTAATAAGACTATTCTGCAAATTTTTTCGCGATTAAAATGAAGTAAATAGAAGCATACACATTTTAGCAATAATTTATTGCAGAGATGTAGTGAAAGTCATGTGAATGGAACACACAAGATTTTTCTTGATTCTGTATGTGCAAAGGAAAGCCGAATTTCAATTGTTCCACATAGAGACTAGCTTTTAAAAGAGTTTACTATCGCTTAAGCCTAGTGTATCAGCTTATTTTCCTTTTATCTAGAAGGAATAATATAGTAATTTTTACTATTGTTTGTCTATATTACCACGTCGTGGATAAAGAAGTGATATTTTGCAATGTTAATTTGTAAAAAAAGTCTTGTAAATGGAACTCATCAGAGTTTTACTTTCTCTACACTTGATATGTACATAGTGTTTAGAGAAGGTATTGCACTCCATCCAAAAATTCGAATCCGAGATTTCACTGGAAATATATGTTTTAGGGTCCGCTGTAACCAAAAAAAAGCTCTTTCAGAAAAAGGTCCATTTGTGTGTGTGTGTGTGTGTCCGTGTGTCTGTGAACACGATAACTCAAAAACGAAAAGTCTCTAAAATACCAAACTTGGTATTTAAGTTCAGCATCTTCCAGGGATGCGACTCGAAGATTTTGATAAAAATCCCCCACCCCAAACTACCCTTTACATGGAGCTTTTTTCGAAAATTTTGACTTTCTTAAAAATGGCTCTAACGATTTTGATTAAAATATCGTAAATTAAAGATATTTACTGACAAATAAAATGAATATTTTGAATTTTCTGGGAATATCCCCTGAAGTCTACTTTATTCTGGACGAATTTTACGGATTTTGCATAAATTTTAAACCGTAAGAGATGGACAAAATCTTACCACATAAAAATGTAGAACACGTTAAAATACACAATGTATGTCACATACATTTTTTCGTGAAGTTGGTCGTTTTCTTGTTATTGGTTTCAGCTTTGAAAAACTTATACCTTTCTTATACAGGAATTTTCAACTCCTGTCTATACAAACAAAGGAGCTTCAGTCACATAGCAACCAGCTTTTGACTATCACTTTAACCTATGGTACTCCCTTATTTTCCTTCCACTTACAAGGAAGTAAGCAATAAGACTAGTTCTAGTAACTTTTTCTTGATTAACATTAAATAAATAGAAGAATACACTTTTTAACAATAATTTGTTGCAGAGATGTAGAGAAAGTCATGTGAATGGAATAGATCAGATTTTATATTAATGTTCTGTTTGGTTAGAAGGGTGCGCGCGCCCTGCCCCTCTGAATTCGACCTTGAAAAGACCTCTGATTATCTTGTGATGTCATCAACATTAAACGTATCTGTACTGCACAACATGCAAACAATCAGAACGGTAGTTTAAGTCAAATTCCAGATTCTTTCATTGTTGCTTTCCAACTTTTACATTGAGTAAGGCGCACAGTGGTTGTACAGAGTTCTGTGATGTATTCTGATAATGAGATGGTTGACAAGTTCCTCATTTAGGGGGGGGGGATGTCAAAAGAAACGTCATGACATCAGAGGAGCTTTGCAAGGCAGAATATCCTCAGGGAACCATCCATCTCGAATGATATTCGTTCGTCTTTTCCTGAATTCTTCGTGAAACACTGACTGACTATTTCTCCTCGAAACAAGCTGGCACCTCAAAATCAACTGCCAATCGCGTACTTCTTCAACCGGACCACATTTGTAGGATGGCAAGGACTTTCATTTATTACTTTCTCTTGCCCCGTATGTACAATGTACATAGGAATAGAGAAGTATTGCATTCCACCCAAAAATTCGACGTCGAGATTTCACCGGAAATAAACGTTTTAGGACCCACTGAATCCAAAAAGCATTTCCAGAAAAAGGTGCATGTATATGTGTGTGTGTGTGTGTGTGTGTGTGTGTGTGTGGTATTTAAGTTCAGTATCTTCAGGGAGGCGACACGAAGATTTTGAGAAAAATCCCCCCACCCATAACTACCCTTTACATGGAACTTTTTTTGAAAATTTTGATTTTCTTAAAAATGGCTCTAACGATTTTGATTAAAATATCGTATATTAAACATATTTACCTGAAAAATAAAATGTATATCTTTAATTTTCTGGGAATAGCTAAACACCTGTTTATTCTGGATGAATTTTGCTTAATTTGCCATAACTAATAAACCATAAGAGATAGATAAAAACTTACTATACAAAAAATGTAGGCCTTGTTAAATTACACAATTTACGTTATATACCTTTTTTTCGTGGAGCTTACCGTTTTCAAGGTATTCATTGTTATTAGTTTCAGTTGTGAAGTACTTATACTTTTCTCAGACGGGAGTGTCCGTTTTTCTTTTGTTCTACTCCTAGCCAAGAAAAGAAGCGATTTGTAATGACAATCGCATAATGACAGCTTTTAAAACAGTTGACTGTCAATTTAGCCTAGTGTATTCCCTTAGTTTCTTCCTACTTATTAGGAACTAAGTAATAACATTGTGCTGAATACCTCGATTAACAAGGTGCACAAAGAAGAATAATCCTATGTAAGAAGTTTGTAGAACGGCTAGAGAAAGTCATGTGAGTGTAATTTTTTTAGTAAAGTCTGCGAGAGTTATTAACAAACCCCTGTTTATTGACACAGACATACTTATAAGTTAGAGAGATATAAACACAAGAATATACATGAGCTTAGAGAATCCATGATCGTTCTGTCGAGTGGACGTAATTGGCAACAACATTTTTGGGATCCAGTTTATCGAAGGCAATCTAGTAAAGCGAGTATAGTTTCTTCACAAAGGAAATATAACCTACCCACATCTAGTGACTAAATCCATCTTCACGCCCCAGTAAAGGTTAACTTCTATCTTTTTCCTCGAAGATCAATAGCACATGTTGACTCCACGTGGAATCTTCGTTGCCAATGTTCTGAATTCACGTGCTTGGGAGAGAGAAAGTCTATTTAGAAACTTATGTCGATGCTAAAAAGTTGTATCAGCAGAATGAAATTAGAAGGGAGAGTCTCTGTTGAAAAACAATTATAAGAGTCCTGCATACCCGTTAAACTAGACAGACACTAACAAATACGTTGATATCAATAGTGGAACTGGTTTGTTGGCAAGTATACCCTAGAATTGATATACCGTGAAGTGATATAAATAGGACAGATATCCAGCACACGATTTCAATCCTGTTCTCCACAATGGAATTCCTATACTGGCTTCATTATAGCCTAGACCTAGAGCACTTGTTCTCATCGAAGGGCAAACATTGGTTCCTTACCCACTCCACGTGTCTGCTCAGCTGTGTACATTAGATTAACAAGCAGCGGTCAGTCCACGACGTTACATTTTGAAACTCATGTTCATTCATATAATACGAGATACTCATTTTCAATTAAATTTACTGCTAATTAAACTTCAGAACAGTATTTCTCTTAAGGGAACAGACAAGTGAAAACTACAAATTCAATATGTTTACTTTCTTTATACGTACTATACACAAAGTGTATAGAGAAGGTATTGCACTCCACCCAAAAATTCGATACTGAGATTTTACCGGAAGTACATGCTCTGGGTCTCCCTGAATCCAAAAAAAGTATTTTCAGAAAAAGGGCCGTGTGTGTGTGTGTGTGTGTGTGTGCGCGCGCGCGCGGGTGTGTGTGTGGACAGCATAGCTCAAAAAGGAAAAGTCCGTTAAATACCAAACTTAGTATTTAAATTCAGCATCTTCCAAGGATACGATACGAAGATTTTCAAGAAAGACACCCCACTCCCAACTACCACTTATATGGACAAATTTCAAAAATTTTGATTTTCTCAAAAATGGCTCTAACGATTTTGATTAAACTATCGTATATTACAGATGCTTACATGACAAATAAAATGTATATCTTCAATTTTTTCGGAATTGCCTCTGAAGTCTACTTTATTCTGGATGAATTTTATAGAATTTTGCATAACGCCTAAACCGTAAGAGATGGACAAAACTTACCATACAAAAAATGTAGAGCACGTTAAAACATATAATTTATGTTATATATTTTTTTCATGGAGTTGATCGTTTTTGAGATATTCCTTGATTTGACTTCTGCATTAAGAAACATACTTATGTCATACGGGACTTTGTCAACTCTGGTCCATACAAACAAAGCAACTTCAGTCACATTGCAACCTGCTTTTGACTAATACTTTAGCCTATGCAAGTTTTTTTACTTTCTCTACACGTACTATCTACATAGTGTATAGAGAAGGTATTGTAATGCACCCAAAAATTTTATACCGAGTTTTCACCGGAAATACATGTTTTGAGACCCCCTAAACACATTTTGTTTAGAAAAATGTCTATGTGTGTGTCTGTCCATGCTTCTGTATAGCTCAAAAACGAAAAGTCCGTTAAAAACCAAATTTGGTATTTAGGTTTGGTATCCTCCAAGGATGCGACACGAAAATTTTGAAGAAATCCCCGCCAACTACCCTTTACATGAAACTTTTTTCGAGAATTTTGATTTTCTAAAAAATGACTCTAACGATTTTATTAAAATATCGTATACAAAAGATATTTACTTGACAAATAAAATGTATATCTTGAATGTTCTGGGAATAGCCTCTGAAGACTACTTTATTCTGGATGAATTTTACGAAATTTTGCATAACTGCTAAACAGTAAAAGTTCGACAAAAACTTACCACACAAAAAATGTAGAGCACGTTAAAAAACATAACTTATATCACATACATTTTTTCGTGGAGTTGATCATTTTGTAGATATTCCTTGTTTTTGGTTTTATCTTTAAAAACTTACGCTCTTCTCATACAGGAATTTGTCAACTCCTGTCCACACAAAGGAACTTCAGTCACATAACAACCACCTTTTGACTATCACTTTAACCTATGGTACTCCCTTATTTCCCTTCTACTTTCAAGGAAATAAGTAATACGACTATTCCTGCTAATTTATTCCCGATTAGCATGAAGTAAATGTAAGTATAAACTTTTTAACAATAATTTGTTGCACAGATTTAGCGAAAGTCATGTGAATGGATCGATCAGATTTTTTTCTCCTCTACTTGCATGGAAGCAAGTAATAAGAATGATAATTTTTCTCGATTAGCACGAAGTAAAAAGAGGCATAAGCTTTATAAACAATTTTCTGCAGAGATGTAGAGAAAATCATATGAATGGAACACATAAGATTTTTTAATAACATAGCTTTCAGGTTTTTACTTTCTCTACACGTACTATGTACATAGTGTATAGAGAATGTATTGTATTGCACCCAACAATTCAATACCGAGATTTCACCGGAAATACATGTTTTGTGACCCCCTGAATTAAAGAAGCATTTTTGGAAAAAGGTCCGTGTGTGCGCGCCTATGGATAGCATAGCTCATAAACAAAAATACCGTTAAATACCAAACTTGGTATCTTAGTTCAATATCTTCAAAGGATACGACACGAAGATTTTATAGAAGATCCCCGTTCCCATCGCCAACTACCCTTTACATGGAAACATTTTAAAAAAAATGATTTTCTCAAAAATGGCTCTAACGATTTTTATTAAAATATCGTATATTAAAAATGTTTACATGACCAATAAAGTATATATTTTAAATTTTCTGGGAATAGCCTCTGAAGACGTTTATTATGGATAGATTTTGGGGAATTTTACATACTGGTAAACCGTAGGAGATGGAAAAAAGCTTACCACACAAAAAACGTAGATCACGTAAAAACACACAATTTAGTTTATATACATTTTTTCTTGGAGTTTGCCGTTTTCGAGATATTCTTCGTTATTGATTTCATTTTTAAAATACTTAAATTTTTCTCACACGTGAACTTATCAACCCTTGGTCATGTATAGAGATGAATTTCAATCTATAAAAAACACATTTAAGAAACTAATATGTAGTTTTAGGCTAGGGTATTCCCTTATTTCCCTTCTAATTATGAGGAATTAAGTAATAAGACCATTTCTGCAAAGTATTACATCGATTAGCATGAAGTAGATAAAATAATGTCTTTTAATAATAATTTATTACAGAGATGTAGAGAAAGTCGTGTGAATGGAGCACATCAGACTTTTTATATTTATTATTCTAGCTCATGGTAGTCTCTATACAAAACTTCAATGATCCACACCATCAAGTTTCCGTTTTATCTTTTTAATTAAGAATTACATGGTTCATTATAAAATGCTCCTTATGGAACAGTTTTCATTGGTAGGAATGTTCCAAAAGTTCATGTAAATGAAGTTTAGTCTAGAATTTAATGTATATTGTAAACAAAGTTACAGTAGCTGCAATGTTAATGTTTTAAAAGAAAACTACGTATTTTTAATACTTATTTATTCAACTAATTCTCATCAAAACCCAGACCAAGCTATAAACAAAGGACCTATAGAATTTGTTTGCTAAATTTCATAATTTGACCAAAATCTTCCCGGAAGGGACTTTTATGTAAAGCAGAAACGAAGAGAATAAGGATGCGGTCATCTTTAGAAATACAAAGCATCATAATGTTTAAATAATCACGAGAAAGAGCGCAGAGTATAGGATTATACCACTTTTAATAGGAAAAGAAACAAAGTGGTTTAACAACTTGTTAAAACGAGTGTTGTTCTATCTATTTTATGATAATCAAGATAAACATTAGCAGAAAGTGTCTTAATTACTTGCTTGTAAGTGGAAGGAAAATAAGTCAAAACACCAGGCTAAACGCATTTCAATATTTTAAACGCCGGTCGCCATGTGGATGTAATCCGTTTCTATGCAGGGCCAGAGTTTACAGCTTTCTGTGTGAGACAGTTTAAGTATTTTACTCCTGAAAAAAAAAAAAACGTAAAAAACGTATTTTACATAAACTGTGTTCTTAAACGTGATCTACATTTTTTCTGTAGTAAGTTTTTGTCTATCTCTTACGGTTTACTAGTTACGCAATTCAGCAAAATTAATTCAGAATAAAGAGGTCTTTAGTGGCTATTTCCAGAAAATTGAAGATATACATTTTATTTGTCACATAACAATCCTAGGTATAAAAGATTTTAAAAAAAATCGTTAGAGCCATTTTTGAGAAAATCAAAAATTTCGAAAAACTGTCATATAAAGGGTAGTTTGGGGTGGGGGGTTTTTCTTAAAATGTTTGTGTCGTATCTCTAGAAGATACTTAACTTAAATACCAAGTTTGGTGTTTTTTCGTTTTTGAACTATGCAGTCCAGAGTCTCACACAAGCACATACGGGCGTTTTTTCCAAAAATGCTTATTTTGGATTCAGAGGGACCCAAAACATTATTTCTGGTGAAATATTTGTGTCGAATTTTTGAGTGGAATACAATACATTCTCTATACATTCCATACATAGTACGTATAGAGAAAGTAATAACCTTGTGCAGACTGGTGAAAATGAAAACCCCATAATAAATGGATTGTTGGTTTTGGAATACTCGACTTGTTCCTCTAGGGAATTCAAAGGGACACTGGGTATTCAGAACATCCCTGTAACGCTACTAGACATGCAACAAAACACCACATAAGCTTGCGTGCGTTTCAGCTGATTGAAATGGCACATCAAGAAATATCTTGCATGTTGACATGACCAACAACACGAAGAGTGTGAATCTTAAACCATGCTACACGCAAGAAGCGAACAAATCTACTGTTTTCCTCACAAGGTGGTTTTTATTTCTGATGAGGTCTTACAAAAGAAAGGCAGAATAGTTAATCTATAAGGTTTCAATGCGACTCACGAAGATCGCTCCCTATCTATCGACTTCAACGGATTTCTCTCCTCCTTTTAGGACTTAGATCACAAAACTTTGTCGAGTAGCAAGAAAAAACTACAATAGTATACCCAGGATGGGTGATCAGCCCAATTCTTAGTTTGGGGTAGAAGAAAAGAGGAAATAAAATGTAGTGATGAAAGGAATAAGAAAATTTGCAAATAAAATTATTTATTAATCCAGAATTCACCTAACGACCAAGGAAAACCGATATAAATATCTGAAGTGTTCATTCACATGACTTTCTCTACATCTCTGCAACAAATTATTGTTAAAAAGCTTATGCCTCTGTTTACATCATGCTAATCGAGAAAAAAGTTAACAGAAATAGTCTTGTTACTTGCTTCCTTGTAAGCAGAAGCGAAATAAGGGAGTACCATAGGTTAAAGTGATAGTCAAAAGCTGGTTGCTATGTGACTGAAGTTCCTTTCTATGGACAGGAGTTGACAAATGCATGCATGAGGAAATTATAAGTTTTTCAAAGCTGAAACCAATAACAAGGAATATCTCAAAAACGATCAACTCCACGAAAAAAATGTATATTACATAAATTGTGTGCTTTAACGTGCTCTAAGTTTTTTGTGTGGTAAGTTTTTGTCCATCTCTTACAGTTTAGCAGTTATGCAAAATTCTGTAAAATTCATTCAGAATAAAGTAGTCTTCAGAGGTTATTCCCAGAAAATTCAAAATGTAAATTTTATTTGTCAGGTAAATATCTTTAAATACGATATTTTAAACATAATCGTTAGAGTCATTTTAAGAAAATCATTTTTGGTTTTTGATCTATCTGCCCACACACACACACATACACACAGAGAGACAGACTGATAGACAGAGACACACACACACTGACATTTTTCTACAATGCTTCTTTTTTTTTTTTTTTTTTGATTCAGGGGATCCCAAAACATTTATTTCCGATGAAAACTCGGTATCGAATTTTTGGGAGGAGTGTGCAATATCATCTCTACATGTACATAGTACGTGCAGAGAAAGTAAAATACTGTTACTCTCATATAATAGGTGGCCAAAATTTGGGGAAATTTCGTTTAAGATTAGTGTTCATCGTGGTGGTCATGGTGTTGAAATGTCAGTCTTAAAATTACTAGATTCTCTAAATTTTGAGCTCCCTTTTGTAATGCGATACCACTAATACCAATCTTCATATTAGATATAATATAAAATAGGATATACGTGAACATGTTTATAAAATAACATATTTTCAAATGCTGAGCCAAATTTAGTCCACTGAGGACCAAATTAGCTCCAGTTTGTGGTAAAAAGTTTAATAGTGTATTATGCTAACACTTCCAGGCTATAATTTATTAGATAAGAATAATCCCGAATAAGAGTTTAATGCAATATTTTAATTTAAAAGATAATTTAAACAAAATTAGTCCAGAATTAATCCCTCTATTTTATCTACTGTGAAATCTCAAGCAAAGATGGTTTGATTTCCTACTATCGATAATTACAAACAACGTACATATGTATCCTCGAAAATCACCATAATCACTGATTCCTTCTGCTAATCTGCCGGTCAGCGTCAGACAAAGTATGCCGCTTGGTGTTCAGTGAACTGAAGTGCCTCCTATTAAAAACTGGAAGGAAAAAACTTCATGTAAAACAGGATGAGTCGTGTATCACGGCGAGCTCCATCCGCTCCGGATAACATCCTCCCATGCAAAATTGCGACTAAACAATAGACGGGAATAGTGCTCCAGTTGTGAATGAACAATGCCTCAAAAGCTTCACCAGGTGTGTGTCCATAACTCGCGCGGCTCAATATGACCCTTCATGCACTAATTGTCAGAAAATCTTATGTGTTCAATTTACATGACTTTTTCTACATCTCTGCAACAAATTATTGTTAAAAAGCTTATGCCTCTATTTACTTCATGCTAACTTAGAAAAATTAGCAGAAATGGACTTATTACTTGCTTCCTTGCAAGTAGAGGGCAAATAAGAGAAGTACCATAGGTTAAAGTGACAGTCAATAGCTGGTTGCTATGTGACTGAAGTTCTTTGGTTGTATGGACAGGAGTTGACAAATTCCGTATGAGAAAAGTATAATTTTTTCAAAGCTGAAACAAAAAACAAGGAATATCTAAAAAAGACCAACTGCACGAAACAAATGTATGTAACATAAATTGTGTTGTTTTAATGTGCTCTATATTTGGGTGTTGGTTTAGCGTATAGCATTCCCTTATTTCCCTCCTATTTATAAAGGAAAACTAAATAATAAGATCGTTTCTGCTAATGTTTTAGCATTAAATGTATAGAAGAACAAGCTTATTAACAATAATTTGTTACAGAAATGTTGAGAAAGTCTTGCTAATGGAGCACATCAGTTTTTTCTTCGTTGTGTAGCCACTTATGTTTAAAATAGGCTAGTCAGAAGCTAGCAGGACGATCTCGTTCGAGTGAGGTCGATCGTATCCTCACACGGGCGTTACTTCTTAGTCGAGGAATCCTAGGAAACGACGCATAATTAATTTTCCTCGTTAATTGGATAACGCGAGAAAATTTAAAGTGGAATAATTTGACTTCCACCAACGTAAAGATAGAATCTGGAAGTGATTCAATTTTTTTTCGTCAGAGAAAGTAAATATATTTTGTCGGAATCGAGTAGAGTAAATCGGGAGATAGAATTTTGCATTGATAAAACGGACAATAGCACTGGTGAATGTGGTTTCGTGAATTATTTGTCAATGCTGATTATATATAATAAAGGATGGAATTTTTAGAAATGAATAATTTGCTAAAGGTTACCTACCCACATTCTACGGCCTGATATAGCCCTGAAAAAGGATTCATCGCTCTCACTGATTGGCTACCGCGACATATTTAAATTCCAGTGAGGAGCCCTTCACATTGACTCCAGGAAGTTTATTCTGCTTCAAACTTATATTTTCTCCTCTGTTTATTCCTCTTTTGACATCCAGCACTTCATTAAGCATTTTACGAGATCCCTCTGTATATCAACAAATCCCCTTTGTCCAGTAGATTTTTTACTTTCTCTACACGTACTATGTACATAGTGTATAGAGAAGGTATTGTAATGCACCCAAAAATTACATATAGAGATTTCACCAGAAATACATGTTTTGTGACACCTTGAATCCAAAAAAAGCGTTTTTAGAAAAATGTACGTGTGTGCGTGTCTGTCTGTCTTTCTGTCTGTCTGTGTCTGTCTGTGTCTGTGTGTATCTGTGTGTGTGTCTGTGTGTGTGCCTCGGAGGAGCATATCTCAAAAACGAACATTCCGTTAAGAACTAACCTTGGAATTTAGGTTTGGTATTTCCCAAGGATGCGACACAAATATTTTCAAGAAAATACCCCCACTCGCCAAACTACCCTTTACATGGAACTTTTTTCGAAAATTTTTACTCTCTCAAAAATGGCTCTAATGATTTTGATTAAAATGCCATATAATAAACATATTTGCATGCCAAATAAAATGTATATAATGAATTTTCTGGGAATAGCCTCTGAAGACTACTTTATTCCGGATGAATTTTACGGAGTTTTGCATAACTGCTAAACCGTAAGAGATGGACAAAGACTTACCACACAAAAAATATAGAGCACGTTAAAACACACAATTATGTAATATACAGCGTTTTGCGTGGAGTTGACTGTTTTTGAGATATTTCTTGTTATTGGTTTCATCTTTGAAGAATTTATACTTTTCTCATACAGGAATTTGTCAACTCCTGTCCATACAAACAAAGGAACGTCAGTCACATAGCAACCAGCTTTTGACTATCACTTTAACCTATGCTATTCCCGTATTTTGCTTCTGCTTACAAGGAAGCAAAAAATAAGACTATTTCTACTAATTTTTTCTCGATTAGCATTAAGTAAATAGAAGCATAAGCTTTTTAAAAATATGTGTTGCAGAGATGTATAGATGTGAATATAACACATCAGATTATCTTTGTTGTTTTCCACAAACATGTAGTTTTACTAAACATTCTGAACTAAATATTACATTACATGCTTCAGCACTTAACTAATTAACTATTATTTGTCTAGCTTGCATAATTATAACTATTACTTTTCAAGAGGTAGGTTCACAAGGACTTCAAAGTACTACCAACACGCAATGGTCGACACTGAATTAGTACAGGATGTGTATAAATATTTTCACTCCTTTACATCTCTAGCAAACGGTAGGTGCCATAGTTTTCCCCAGTATATATATATGTATATATATATATATATATATATATATATATATATATATATATAAAATTGATAATGCGAAAGCGAGGGGTTTTAGAGCCTATGCTTCATTTATCTATGCACTTATTTAAAGAAGGCTTTGACGCATTTTATCCAACGCAGTTGATCTTGTTTACATGTGTCATTTGTCAGTTGTGTAGTACATTCTTCCAATATATGCCGTGCAGGTGCTGTCTAAAGGACTTCATTCAGAACATTCTACCAGACTAACTAGAAGATTCCTCTGCAAATAAGCAGAAACATGTGTATTATGGATGATAAGGTTCCATCACAGTTTAACCTCATTGTTCGAGATGTACTGGCTGGTATCTACCAAGAAAGATGGATAGGCAGAGAAGGACCAGGCCAATGGCCGGCACGTTTCCCCGACCTCGATCTTTTGGATTTTTATCTTTGGGGGCATCTTAAACAATTTATTTATTTAGGAGACATCTACGTAACATGGAAGCCTGCGAAACAATATATCAACAGGGAGTATTTTATGGTCCATGCTTCGATTGGTGCATGCATGTTTAGACGCAAGATGAGGACATTTTGAGCATTTGATTTGAGTGGTGTTTGTGTTGAGCACCTCCTAACAAGCTGACAACGTCAAAAATAGAATAATGCAGAACTTAAAATGTTTTGATTAATAAAATTTTGAGCATCAACAAATTGAAGACGAAGGGTTTTGGGACCTCTGTTTATATGTATATTTTTTCTTGTTTCTATGTAACGAATAGTCCCCAATCTTTGTAAAAGTATTTTTGAATCATCCTGTATATAGACATATAATATAGTTTTGTTTTCCTGAAACATGTTTGAATACCACTGGATGAAGCAACAGTTGGCTGGTTGGTTTGTATATTCCGGAGGGGGTTCCATTCTTTAGCCAACAGAGACTTTACTGAGCGTCAGACCCCAAGAGAATAGGATGATATGAGGAGTATTATCGACGGGCGGCCGAAACCGGACCGCAAGGAAAGAGCCACCGTGTTGGGTCCCAAACATAGTTCAAGCCCTCTTCCTATGTCTGATAAAAGCAATGTAGTATGAAATAATACTAGAAGTATTGTTAAAGCAAACGAACCTTTTGAAATGTTTTGGCAATTCTAATTATTTTGGAAGAATAGACCTTTGCTCTTTTTTACTCAACACACCACTCACATACCGATCTAACACTCCTCATCAGACTTCTCCTTCACCCTCAGTGGTGCTTCATACATAAAGGTGGCGGGTTCAATCCCGGCGGAGGACGATGGAGTTTATCGGGAGTAAAAATCCTTAGCATGGCTTCCTTCGGAAGGAAAGTAAAGCCGTTGGTCCCGTGTCGTACATTTACGGCCCGTAAAAGAACCTAAAGTTGATAAAGGGTCAACTTTAATCGGACTTTCACGGTCAGTATAGAATGGGACGCTGAGAATCACAGTAGTGAAAGAGCGACCATAAATAAAATACCATTTCCATTACAGACAACTCCAACGTCACTCAGCCGCTGTATTTCCAAAGCACATCACGAAGGGCATCACGACTGCAGTTTTCGCTGACACAAATCTGAAAGAGACCAGTTTAAATAAAATAGAGATAAAATAAAGGGACAGGAAATTCGGAGGAATGAAGAAGCCTCTCCAACATTCACCTGGTGACTCAGGAAAACCCACAAAAAATCCATGGGTCAGAGTGTTCAGCCGCATGAATCGAACCCACGAACTCTCGAATGCCAGTCTCAGACCATCTGGTTCGGTGGGAGCAACAATATTACCTAGAGAAGAGGCACCTCGAAATTTAGCTCAATGCACCTTTTGCTTGTTTGTTTTTTATTTGTTTTTTATCTTAACCTACTTTAACCTGGTTGGTTATATCGGACAATGAATGAAACCCATAAAATGTTGCTCAAATGATCTCGGGATCCATGAGGGTTAAAGTAACTCGACATTCATCTTCTCAAGATAAGGGAAACCCCCGAAAAGAAAACCTTAACCGGGTAACTTCATCCTAAACGACACTTGAGCTCGCGAATTCTTGAATGGTGGCAGACACACTGCCCCTGCACTACCGAGGTGGGCTCGCGGATCTTTTGTGCTTAAATACCACATGGGTCTCATCGTAACACCGTCATGGACATGGAAACTAGTGTTCACAATAGGGCGGCACAATTTTAAATTTGAAGTAATGGCTATGGATTTAAAACAAGGTCTTGCTTTGTATTCTAAAAACAATCGACAAAGAAGACAGCAGAAGCTCCGTTGTTGGTGGTTCCACCTATATTTAAGGAGCGTAGCCAACTGGGATTTTCATACTCTCATCCCGAATATGATAATGACGGATCTCGAATCATATTACAATTACTTGCGAATGACACCATCACAATTTGATGATCTTTTGCACATTATTGGTCCTCATATAGAGAAACAGCCAAATCGATAGATATGTCTTCAGCAGAGCGACTTTGTGTAACTTTAAGGTTAATATGGGCTTTGAGGTTAATATTTATTATTCAGTCAACAGCATAGACGTGGTTTTAATTAGATGGTAAGATTATTCTAGAATAAGGTATAATTTTGGTTGTCCAAGGGTTTCGGGATACAGCCTTACCATTTCAATAAGGATTCTTCTGAAAACGAACGAACTTCCCTTGATGTTGACGCTATCTTTAATAAGTACCACAGAATATCAAACAACAGGCATTCTGTGGATGACGCCCACCCGCGCGCTAAAAGTTAAATCCAATCCAACTTTCTTCACACGGGTTTCGTCGCGTCAATTTTAAATTCCTATTGGTCAATCGTTTTGCAGCACCTGCCGCGTCGCCAATATCGCTCCAGCACAAGGCTGTTCAAATGATACGGCAGCTCGATGATGAGATTCGAGCAGTTTCGATACGCGGTACGTCTCGATACCGTGTCTGTACTACTCGAGCGCTCAAGTCATGGCTTAACAGGTGAGCCTCAACACTTCAGATGTCTCGAAGGGCATGTTACTCGTACGCGGCACACGTAAATAATTCCGTACCGCAGCAGCCATTGCGAGCCTGGGGCTAACAATCTTACTGCCGGCCTCACGCTCACTTACGCGCGGCAAAGTTTGAAGATCATTTAACCCATACCGGGAGTAGATGTAACCAGCATCATGCATCCCTCTGCTAGAATGTTAGCTATCATGGCCGGAATCGCTTCCTCATGATGCTAAGTGGCCACTGACCCTATATCCTGGACTTAAAATCCGCAACCCAATGGGAGGGATTGAATCCGGTGCCAATTCTAAGGCCGGGAACCAGAACATTTAGCACGTTCCAGTTCAGGCTACCGCTGACGGCTGAGTGTTGCTGTTGTCTAACGAATGTAGACTACTGAGGAGCCGCGAGTAATTGCGCGGATTGAGCGCTTGACACAGTCCGTCACTTAATGCTATAAACAGTGGACATATATGTTGACGTTACATTTATCGCATTAACACCAGAAAATAGGCAATATTTGTGGAATTTATTATATCTCACCTACTGAAGGTTAGCACTGTTGTAATGGGCTATCTACATGGTGACTGAACTGTTCGTTTAACACACCATTATACTCGAACACTCGTGTAATGCACACTGATTTTCCACAGTGCCTGCCTGTCCAGTGTATGCGAGCGTTCGTGTATGACGTGGGACGGGTAGTATTGACCCAGTACTTATATAAAAAGTACGTACATGTTTATGATTTTTCACAGATAAAACTACAACGACATACGAGGTCTTCAGTTCAGAAAGCTGAGTTGAGCTACTTCGAACGACAATAATTTGATGTGATCATTGATCAGTACTGGAAATAATTTAATTCAAGCGAACAAACTACCAGATCCTTGACAATATACAGGGATATCAGATTAAACGGATTAAGGCCTTTTCCGCGCGCGTATTGTCTTATGTATCGAAACGAATAAGAAAAACAAACGAGGTCCAGTAGAACATTATTATTTCACAAAATAAAATATTGAATTTTCCTTACATTGCTAATCTTTGCAAAGAAAATTTTGGAAATGTTTTCCTTGTACTCGAGGACAGTACTGCAGCATCCTAACAGATTTTTAAAAATAGTTGCAATTCTTCTTGGGATTTGTAGACTATTTCTTCCCGTATATTATTATGAAGCCCCTTTAAAGTTCGAGAATTAAATTTATACACATTGTCTTACAAACGACGCGACTCTCCGTTCTGTAGTGGTTCTCGTGCAGCCTCTAAGGCTCGTTTCACACTGGGTCACTGGTGATGGTCGCCAGTTACGATCACCGGTGACTGTGGTGAACACTCCTGGACATGGTGTCTGACACTGCAGGTATTGCCAACTGATTAGTTATTGAGATGAACTCGAGCGAAGAGGAACTTCTAAGCAGGAAGAGAAGAGGGAGTAGGAAAATGAAGACAAAACGTTCATTACATATACATCTACTGTTATGTGATCGTCTGGAAGAAGGATTGTTTTACCCTCTTTATGACGATGCTATAGTCATCACTTTTGATATCCCAAATAGCAGGGTGACTTTCTACTTCACCTATAAAATCTTTCGTGTTAATCAAATCTAAACTAATGGCTACAAAGTGTATAGTATAATGAATAATGACTGTTTTGCTTCATCACTCTGCTCAGAAATGACTGCCTGTCTGTTGGCAAATCTGCAAAGCCCTGTCTGTGATCTGAGTCCCAATGCGAACACTCCAATTAAAAAAAATGCACCTTGTACGTCACATGTGGCGAGGGTTAGTTACTGTTGCATCACAGTGACTCGGAGAGACAGTGTAGTGTTCTGGAGTGAATGCTCCAATTCAAACCAATACATGTCTGGTGGTGACTGCACTGAACACAGTGACTTTGTCCATCATATATGGCTAGGGTGAGACACTGCTGCATCACAGTGACTAGGTGAGACAGCTTAGTATACTGGAGTGAATGCACCAATTCAAACCAATACATGTCTGGTGGTGACTGCACTGAACACAGTGACTTTGTCCATCATATATGGCTAGGGTGAGACACTGCTGCATCACAGTGACTAGGTGAGACAGCTTAGTATCCTGGAGTGAATGCACCAATTCAAACCAATACATGTCTGGTGGTGACTGCACTGAACACAGTGGCCTTGTCCATCATATGAGGCGAGGACCTTGTCCGTCACTTGTGGCTAGGGTGAGTAACTGCTGCGTCAATTCGGTGAGGCAGTGTAGTGTCCTGGAGTGAACGCTCAGATTCAAACCAATACATGTCTGGTGGTGACTGCACTGAACACAGTGGCCTTGTCCATCATATGTGGCGAGGGTAAGTCACTGCTGCGTCAACTCGGTGAGACAGTGTAGTGTCCTGGAGCGAATGCTCCAATTCAAACCAATGCATGTCCGGTGGTGACTACACTGAACACAGTGGCCTTGTCCGTTCCAAATTGCGAGGGTGAGTCACTGCTGCGTCAACTCGGTGAGGCAGTGTAGTTTTGCGGAGTGAATGCTCCAATTCAACCGAATGTAACTCTATCAGTGCCCCAGTGTGAAACGATCCTAAAACACAAGATTCCAGGTTCAAACCTGGCGGAGGAAGATGGATTTTTTCGGATACACGGGGCCATCTCCCTCAATAAAATTGAGACCAAATTGCCATTAACCTCGTATAAACAATATTCTTAATATGAAGTGTTTTATTAAACCAAAAGTGATACTAGCGGCGTTGTGGCAGGGTGATTAGACCTCTCGCCTACCAAAGAATCGGACGAAGTGGCGTATGGTTAGACTTTCTCCGGCTCCTCCGGTTTCCCCGTTCATTTCATCAATTTTTCCATCCTTAGCTTTCCTATCATCTATTTCGTCCACATTTCAAACAGCTAGTTCCTCATGTTCACACTAGATATTGGGCTGATCCTCTATCCCTGGATGTTCTATCTGATCAATAACCCATATGCCCCTCAACAAGTACCTGAGCCCATGTAAGTCTCAGGGGCTGTAAGTCCTCGAGATCAGGTAACAAGAAGAGGGTAATCAGGCGAAGAAGTGATAATGATTTAATTATATATAAAATTAACGCCACAAAGAGTAGGTATAAACAGCAATTCTGCTACTTATGCCGTGCTACTTGTTACTCAATTGTATAAATGCATCTGGACGCTAAAATTCACGAAAGTTGCTCACTTTTACATCTAAGTTGTAAAACAAAGGGATAAAACTTGAAATTTTCCCTTGTTGAAGCACCTCTTGAGTTTTTATCCCGTATTTTTCCCTCGAACCAAAGGACGAAATGAATTATCAGCGCCTCTAGTTTTTCGTTAATACCGTTCTCATTATTTCTGGAAACAAAAGCATTACACAGAACAGATGTCTGCTTTGCTAATTTCTACCAAAGGTGTGCTTCGTTTTTTCCGATAAAATAGAAAGCGTTTGCTTTTATATTTTAATGGGTGACTGTTTTACTCACAGTCTAAATGGGAGACACTTACAAAGTTTACTTTATGGGGAAGTTAGGCCTTTGCTTTTTTGTTCTTTTTTTTTTTTTTGTTTTTTTTTTTTTTTTTGTTTTGTGTTGCTTAACACTCTCCTCAAAAACCGATCCAACACTACCCTCTTAAACCGCTCCAACACTTGAAAGAATTTTTATCCATAAATATTTACCTCCTCATCCTTGCATAGTTAACTTTTGATATCTCTACTACTTATCCACAATAAGTAGAGGAAATAACGCATACCATTCAAAATTCGATACTAATATTTCACTAGAAATATATGTTTTGGGGCATAACTGAATCCATAAAACATATTTAGAAGAAAAAACTGATGTGTTCTATTCATATGACTTTCTCTACATCTCTGGAACAAATTGTTATTAAAAAACTTATTTTTCAATCTACTTCATACTAATCGAGAAAAAAATTAGCAGAATAGTCTTACTATACTTGCTTCCTTGTAAGTAGAAGCAAAATAAAGAAGTACCATAGGTTAAAGTGATAGTCAAAGGCAGGTTGCTATGTGACTGAAGTTCCTTTATTTGTATGGACAGGAGTTGACAAATTCCTGTATGAGAAAAGTATACTTTTTTTGAAGGTGAAACAAATGATAAAGAATATCTCAAAAACGATCAACTGCACGAAAAAAATGTATATAACGTAAATTGTGTGTGTAAGCGTGTTCTACATTTTTGTGTGTTAAGTTTTTGTCCATCTCTTACGATTTAGCAGTTATGCAAAATTCCGTAAAACTAATCCAGAATAAAGTAGTCTTCAGAGGTTATTCCCAGAAAATTCAAGAAACACATTTTATTTGTCAAGTAAATATCTTTAATATACGAATTTTAATCAACATCGTTAGAGTCATTTAGTAGAAAATCAAAATTTTCGAAAAAAATATAGAATGTAACGGATAGTGCTTGAAAATCTTTGTGTCCTATCCCCGGAAGATACCAAACTTAAGTGCCAAGTTTGGTACTCAACGGTCTTTTCGTTTTTGAACAATGCTGTCCACACACACACGCACGCACACACACACACACACACAGACTCACACACGTACCTTCTTTTTTTCTTTTTTTTTTGATTCAGCGGGGATCCAAATCATGTATTTCCGGTGAAACCTCGGTATCGAATTTTTGGGTGGAATATAATACCTTCTCTATACACTATGTACATATTACGTGTAGAGAAAGTAAAAAGGAACTGAGTGTTGTAAAAACTCTACACAAAAGCATTAATGAAAAGAAGTATATGGGATTCATCGATCGGGATAAGATGGCGTCAGTCCACATAAAATGTCCGCCGCATTTAATAATAGCAATAAAAACAGGCCAACGATATTACATTTTCAAGATCAATAAAACGCTGCAAAACAACAGAAAAATAAGAGAGCAAAGATAGCAAAAAACATGAGGCATTTATAGCACACAAAAGACTAATAGTAAAGAAGAAAAGAACTATCTAAATAGAATGGTCGATGTGAGGATATCAAAATAATTTGGAAATACAAACAGAAAGGAAAAAAATCTAATGTGTTCCATTCACTGACTTTCTCTACATCTGTGCATAAAATATTATTAAAAATCTTATGCTTATATTTACTTCATGCTAATCGCGAAAAAAATAGTAGAAATGGCCTTATTACTTGCTTCCTTGTACGTAGGGAGTACCATAGGTTAAAGTAATAGTCAAAAGCTGGTTGCTATGTGACTGAAGTTCCTTTGTTTGTATGGGCAGAAGTTGACAAATTCCTGTATGAGAAAAGTATTAAGATTTTCAAAGCTGAAACCAAAAACAAGGAATATCTAAAAAACCATCAACTGAATGAAAAAATTGCTAATAACATAATTTGTGTTTTAAAGTGCAAGTAAGGCTATTTCTGCTATCTTTTTTCTCGATTAGCATGAAGTAAAAAGAAGCATAAGCTTTTTAAACATAATTTGTTACAGAGATGTCATGTGAATGGCCAAGCAAAGAAGCGATTTGCAATGATTATAACGATAGTTTTTGAAACCTTTGACTATCACTTTGGCCTAGTCCATTCCCTTAGTTCCCTGCTACTTATAAGGTACTAAGTGATAAGTTCATTCTGATAATGATTATCTGGATTAGCATTGTGATATCTTTTAAAAGAAGATTGTTTGTAGAGCAGCTAGAGAAATTAATGTGAGTGTAGCACATCAGATGTTTCCTTTCTTTATTCAGATGATTTTAAAAAGTGTATCTTCAGCGAAATGGCGATTTCAAGGGACATAACTACCACAGAGAAAGTAGAAGTGGGTTTTTAGATAACTTTGTACCTCATACCCTCTAATTAATCAAGGATTAATGTTCGCTCGTCATAGCAGTTGGTAGTATTTGACAAGCACAAACAACGATTCATAGCATGACGTACATTTTGCTTATCTTGAAACGCACGTCCTGTAGAAACAGTTTACAGATCGCCATCACCACTCAAACATGAAACACGTACAATTACAGATTTAGCGCTTTCCACTATTTGGCTACGGTCGACAGAAAGAAGTTTCACTTTTTTAGGACCACAAAAGCTGATCCAAGTCTTCTGCTTTCACATCCAAATATGGAATCAATGTTATGTTCATAAAACTATCAAAATAGAAATTGACACTTCTGAAGTCAAATAGTTAAGCACTTGATTATAATTACTGACGTATTTGTAAATTCATTTGTTTATTACGACAAAAAATCTGAAGTGCTCCATTCACATGACTTTCTTTACATCTCTGTAACAAAATAATACACTTGCCTAAACCGACATTCAAGTTTTTACTTTCTCTACACGTACTATGTACATAGTGTATAGAGATGGTATTGTATTCCACCCAAAAATTAGATACCGAGATTTCACCGGAAATACACGTTTTGGGTCCCCCTGAATCCAAAATAAGCAAAAGGGTCCGTGTGTATCTTCCAAGGATGTGACACGAAGATTTTCAAGAAAACCCTCCCACCCCTAACTACCCTTTACTTGGAACTTTTTTCGAATGTTTTAATTTTCTCAAAAATGGTTCTAACGATTTTGATTAAAATATCGTATATTAAAGATATTTACCTGACAAATAATATGTATATCTTGAATTTTCTGAGAATAGCCTCTGAAGACAACTTTATTCTGGAGGAATTTTGAATGACTGCTAAAACCGTAAGAAATGGACAAAAACTTACCACACAAAAAATGTAGATCACATTAAAACACACAATTTATGTTATAGGATTTTTTTTTTCAAGGAGTTGATCGTTTTTGAGATATTCATGGTTTTTGACTTCAGTTTTGAAAAACTTATACCTTTCTCATACAGCAATTTGTCAATTCATCTCCATAGGAAATTCAGTCACCTAATAATCAGCTTTTGACTTCACTTTAACCTGTGGTACTCCCTTATTTCACTTCTACTTACAAGGAAGCCAGTACTAAGACTATTTCTGCTATTTTTTTCGATTAGTTTGAAATAAATAGAAGAATAAGTTTATTAACAATAATTTGTTACACAGAAGTAGAGAAAGTCAAATGAATGGAACACATAAGATTTTTCAGTTTTGCATGGACCAGGCAGTTGGAAAAGGTAGGCAAACTTCTCTCAGGTCATCTTTACCTCCTCAAGGGAATGTAATACATGACTTAAAGTAGCTCCCAAGATACTGGACTGCCGTATAAACTCACTACCCTCGTAAGTACGTTTTATTAAACCTGTATGTGCATTACGTAAACATAAAACATGTCTTTGCTGACGTATGTCAATATTTAACAATGTGCTTGCAACTGAAACTACATGTTGTGCGTCTCTTTTTTACTTTCTCTAGCCCGTATGAATGCTGTACAGAGAGCACACATAGTATTAGACATCGAATTTCTGATTGTCTGTAGGGACATTTATAGGGCGGGTCTTCTAATATCCGCTGGCCCCTCCGTCACTCTAATTGGGGAAGGAGGAGGGGTTGTGGCTTACACGTTACCTAAGCTCACTTCTATTCCTATTAGCGAATGAGTTGTCAAACCCGGCATAGGTATGCTCTACTGGCTCGATATAGAACACTCACCTGCAAGTTGACAGTATCAGCCAATAAAATAAAAACATGACGTAATAAAAGTACCGTACAAACGGTAAGGAATGCGGTGTACGGAACAAGACTGCCGGTGTCTTTCTGTGCCTTGTGTACATAGTGAATAAGATTCATAGAACTGTTCTTCGTGAAGAAATGAGTCATATTGAAGCTGGGATTAATACAAGTCCAATAAAATTTCTTAATCAGTAATTAATTGTTAAGTTTATAATATTTGATGAAAGATCAAAAATTGAAAGCTTTTTTTTTTCTTTCATGGGAAATTACATGAGAAATTATACCAAATCCTGGGAAGAAGCTATTGTATTCGATACCGAAATTTCACTAGAAATATTGTTTTGAGGTCCCATCAGTCCGAAAACAGTGTATAGAGAAGCTATTGATTTACACCCAAAAATTCAGTAATGAGGTTTCATCGGAAATATATATTTAGAGACTTCCTGAATCCAAAAACAGCAGTTTTAGAAAAACGTCCGTGTCTGTGTGTCTGTGTGTCTGCGTGTATGTTTGTGTGTAAGTGTATATGAGTGTGTGTGTCTGTGTCTGTGTGTCTGGGCAGCTCAACTCAAAAACGAAAATTCCATCAAATATCAAACTTAGAACTTAAGTTCAGTACCTTCCAAGGATGCAGCACGAAGATTTTCAAAAAAGCTCCGCCAACCCCAACTACCCTTAAACATGGACATTTTTTAATTTTTTTTTCAATAATGACTAACGATTTTGATTAAAATATCATATACCTATTAAAGATATTTACATGACAAATAAAAACAGATCTTGAATTTTCTGGGAGTAGCCTCTTAAGTGCTTTTTATTCTGGTTAAATTGTGCAGAATTTTGCATAACAGTTAAACCGTAAGAAATAGACAAAAACGAACTGCTCAAAAATTGTGGATCTTGCATGTTTATCTTGTAGATATTTTATATGCTTTAATTACATACATGCGTGTGTCCGTGTGTGTATATATGTATGTGTGTGTGTGTGTGTGTGTGTGTGTGAACTGCATTGCACAAAAACGAAAAGTTTGTTAAATACCAGGCTTGATGTTTCAGATCAGCATTATCCAAGGATGCGACACGAAGGTTTTCAAGAAAATTACTGAATCCAAAATACGCTTAACAAAGAAGATTTTTCGAAGATTCATATTGATTTTCTCAAAAACGGTCTAACAATTTTGATTAAAATACCTTATGTTTAATTTATTTTCATGACAAATGAAGTGTAAATCTTGAATCTTCTGAAAAACTCTTAATTCTGGGTTACCTTTGTAAAACTGGAAAACCGTAAGAGAAATGCAAAAGTTTACTATACAAATCTACATTTTAGTAGAATACGTTTTCTTTTTTTTTCTTTTTTTTTTTTTTTTTTTGTGTGTAGAGTTAACTATTTCCTGACACTCGTTAGTGCCTTCAATTTTGAAATACTTATAATTTTCTGAAACAGGAACTCCCCATTCGTTTAATATCTCTTTTGTTTTACACCTAGTCATAATTTTGAATTATATCACATAGCGAGCAGCTTTTAGCATTAGCCTAGTGAATTCCTTTATTCCTCGTCTACTTATAAGGAGGCGCAAGTAATAAAACTAATTCTGCTAATGTTTATCCCGATTACCATGATATATATAAACGAATAAACTGTCGTAAGCACATTTCCTTGCATCAAGGGTAGAAAAAGTCATGTGAAAGGAAAAAATTAGAGTTTTACTTATTCTACATGCACTATGTACATAGTGTATAGAGAAGGTATTGTATTCCACCCACAAATTCGATTCTGAAATTTCACAGGAAATAAGACGTTTTAGGCCCCCTGTATCCGAAAAAAGCGTTTTTAGAAAAAGGTGTATGTGTGTGTCCGCGAGTCTGCGAACACGATAACTCAAAAACGAAAATTCGATCAAATACCAAACCTGGTATCTAAGTTTACCATCTACCAAGGATGCGACTAGAAGATTTTAAAGAACATCCCCCCACCCTACAACTACCCTTAACATGGAACAATTTTCGAACATTTTTACTGTCTCAAAAAAGGCTCTAACGGTTTTGATTAAGATACCGTATATTTAAAATCATTTTTAGGAAAATAAAACGCACATTTTGAATTTTCTGGGAGTAACATCTGGAGATCTCTTTATTCTAAATGAAATTTTCTGGATTTTAAATAACTAGTAAACCGTAAGAGACAGAAAAAACTGCACAAAGATGTAGATTTCGTTAAATCACACAAGTTATGTCATATGCATTTTTTTTTCGTAGAGTTGACCATTTTTTATATTACTTGTTATTAGTTTCAGTTTTGCAGCACTTAAAAACTTTTTCACATGCGGGAATTTGTCAACTGTTGGCTATGCATAGAAACGGATTTCATCCACATGGCAATCAGCTTTTAAAACATTTGATTATCGTTTTATCCTAGTGTATTCTCTTATTTTCTTTGTGCTTACAAGGAAGCATTTCTGCCAATGTTTATATCGATTACCATGGAGTAGATAGAAGAAAAAGCTTTTTTTATAACAATAATCAGTTACAGAGATGTAGAGAAAGTCATGTGAATGGAATACAATAGAATTTTTATAGTTGCTATGGAATCTATTTAATTATGTTTAAATTCACAGATATACTATGATATTTTAAAATTCCCAAAGTTTGAGACCATTAGTTGGCCTAGCTATTATTATTGTTATTATTATTATTATTATTATTATTAATTATCGATTATTTAATGTATTTAAAAGTGTATAAAGCTAGCTTCTAGTAAGCACAGCTCAAAGTTGTTTACCAAACTTGGCTGCTGAATAAGGGAAAGTTGTTTGTTAAGGAGAACGCTATTGTCAATCACGTACTCTTGAGCATGTGCGTGCAATAGAGAAATAAGTGAAAAGCAGTTTCGGAAAGCTCTGAATCGTGTGTTGAGCGGTCCCGAGGTGTTTATGGTGCATTTAGGGTAAGGAGAGATGCATTATGAGAGACATAGACGCCAAGTTCGCGGTCAGCAGAATTTACTACATAAGTAACAGATTGTAAGATGTTGAGGCAGTCACTACTAAGTTTGAGATCATGTACGCGTAATCGCTGTTGGGGAACACTCACCGCTAAGTTTAAGACGCCTGCCTATACTCGTTGATAAATTACTATACAGTGTGAAGAGTAATTGTTATAAATGTTATACTCAAACAAAGTGAGAAAGTAATAAGTTCTACGAGAGAAGTAAAGTTAAGTCGTTGAATAGGGAAAGCTCTTACAAATCATCATAACTCAATTAGCATGTAGAGCAAAGTGCTTGTCTAAACACGTATCAATTCTAGTCAAGAATAAATGAATACATGAAAGTGAAAGTATGTTACGCATTTCGTAGAACCACTCCTAACTACCCTCATTGTAATTACCACACAAAAGAGTCAATTTCAGGCAGACTGAGATACGCCGAGGAAGCTTCAATGGTGGATCTTAAAAATTAGGTACGTGAAGAAATCTGCTATCTTGGTAAGAGAGTACGTTCAGACACACTTAATAAACGTGGACTACAAACGTTACATATTTGGTTCTTTAAAGGGGCTATAATATCGACGCATACTTTGACTGGCGCCATACCGTCGCAAGTTTAATCAATGGTGTTGAATCGTAGGCCTTTTTAAAAAAAACACATTATTACTTACTTGTTACCTTAATTTAAGGCCTATATTAGACTTTACTAAAGTTTAATATTTTATGTTTAAACGTAATACTTAAATATTTGAAGTGCCACAATAAGAAAAATTTAGTGTGGTGTTAGCAAAACCCTCCTCATCAATCTAACAAGAATATAAACATGATTTCTGAGAAAATCTGTAAGATTTAAAATACAACTTAGACTTCTGGTGAGAATAACAATGTAGAATATAAAAAATAATACAACAAAATCTTATGTGTTCCATTCATGTGACTTTGTCTACATTTCTGTAACAAATTACTGTTAAAGCTACTTCATGCTAAACGAGATAAACAGAAAAAATACTCTCTTGTAAGGAGAAGGGGAATAATGGCATACAAAGGCTAAAATTATAGTCAAATGTTTTAAAAGCTGGTTGCAATGTGGATGCAATTCGTTTCTTTGCATTGCCAGGAGTTACAAATTCCCGTATATAAAAAGTTCAAGTATTTTGAAAATGAAACTCTTATCAAGGAATATCTCAAAAATGGTCTACTCTACGAAAAAAATCTGATGTGTTTCATTCACATGTTTTTTTCTACATCTCTGCAACAAATTATTGTTAAAAAGCATATGCTATTTGCTAATTCAGAAACAATTAGCAGAAATAGTCTTACTACTCCCTTCCTTGTAAGCGAAATAAAGGAGTACCATAGGTTAAAGTGATAGTCAAAAGCTGATTTCTCTGCGACTGAAGCTTCTTTGTTTGTATGGACAGGAGTTGACAAAATCCTGTATGAGAAAAGTATAAGTTTTTCAAAGCTGAAGCCAAAAACAAGGAATATATCAAATACAATCAACTCCACGAAAAATGTATATAAAATTAATTCTGTGTTTTAATGTGCTCTACATTTTTTGTGTGGTAAGCTTTTGTCCATCTCTTCGGTTTAACAGTTATGTAAAATTCCTTAAAATTCATCCAAAAAAAAAGTAGTCTTCAGAAGCTATTCCCAGAAAATTCAAGATACACATTTTGTTTGGCAAGTAAATATCTTAAATATAAGAGAATGTAATCAAAATCGTTACAAACATTTTTAAGAAAACTTACATATTCCAAATGTTTTCCATATAAATGGTAGTTTGCGGTGGGGGGATTTTCTCGAAAATGTTCGTGTCGCATCTTTGGAAGATAAACTTAAATATCAAGATTGGCTTTTTAACGCTCTTTTCGTTTTTGAGCTATGTTGCCCACATACACACACACACACATACACACACAGCCAGACACACACGAACACTTTTCTAAAAATGCTTTTCTTTGGATTCAGGGGGTCTCAAAACATATATTTCCGGTGAAATCTCGGTATCAAATTTTTGGGTAGAATATAATACCTTCTCTATACACTATGTACATAGTACGTGTAGAGAAAGTAAAATAATGTATATGACAAAAATTGTATCTTTCTGCGAGACATCCAAATTTTGTGTAGTAATGTTTAGTCTATCTCTTACGGTTTACTAGTTATACAAATTGCAGCAAAATTCATCCAGAATAAAGAGGTCTTCAGAGGCTATTATTCGAAAATACAAGATATGCATTATATTCGTAGTAAAATATCTTTAATAAACTGTGTTTTAATCAAAATCGTAGGGCCAGTTTTGAGAAAAGATACTTTTCCAAACTTTTTCGAAGTTTTGGGGTGGGGAATAGTCCTCAAAATCTTTGTGTCATATCCTTGGAGGTTACTAAACTTACATAACAATTTTAGTATTCTACCGACTTTTCGTTTTTGACTTACCGTGTTCACACACACATGCACATATGGGCCACCCTTTTTCTAAAAATGCTCCTATTTTGGATACAGGGGATCCTAGAGTGTCTATTTCCGATGAAATCTGCGAATCGAATTTTTCAGTGGAATGTAAATACCTTCTCTATACACTATGTAAATAGTACATGTGGAGATGGTAAAAATACCAAGAAGTTACACTTAGAAAATGCCACTAAAATCGTGGTTGTACGCATTTAAGTGCTCAGTATGTGTTAAAGTGTTTAAAAAAGTATAAAAAACTTGTTATCTTCTCTTGCAAGCTTAAAAATAATTGCTGCAGGTGTGTGTTTTATATTTGTTTGTGGTATACGCTTGATGTGATTACTTGAAGAGGTATAGAGCTTAACACAGTGAGTTGAAGAACGATATATGAACAAAGTTATGCATCAGATTGCTTTTTATTTTCTCTACGCGTACTATGTACATAGTGTATAGCGAAGGTATTGCACTCCAACAAAAATTTCGAAACCCAGATTTCACCGGAAATATATGTTTTAGGGTCCCCTGTATAAAAAAAAAGTATTTTCAGAAAAAGGTCCGTGTGTCCGTGTGTTATGAACACGATAACTCAAAAACGAAAAGTCGGTAGAATGCCAAACTTGGTATTTATGTTTAGTGTCTTCCAGGGATGCGACTCTAAGGTTTAGAGAAAAATCCCCCCTACCCAAACTACCCTTTACATAGAACTTTTTTCGAAAATTTTGATTTTTCAAAAATGGCTCTAAAGATTTTTAATTAAAGTATCGTATATTAAAGATAATTACCTGACAAATAAAATGTATATTTTGAATTTTCTAGAAATAGCTTCTGAAGACTACTTTATTCTGGGTCAATTTTACGGATTTTGCATAACTGCTAAACCGTAAGAGATGGACAAAAACTTACCACACAACAAATGTAGAGCACACAATTTATGTTATACACATTATTTTCGTGGAGTTGATTGTTTTTGAGATATTCCTTATTTTTGGTTTCAGCTATAATAAACTTGTACTTTTCTCATACAGGACTTTATGAACTCGTATCCATACAAACAAAGGAACTTCAGTCACATAGCAACCAGCTTTGATTATCAGTTTAACCTATAGTACTTCCTTATTTCTACTTACAAGGAAGCAAGTAACACGACTACTTCTGCTAATTTTTTCTCGATTAGCAGAAAGTAAATAGAGGCATAAGCTTTTTAAAAATAATTTATTGCAGAAATGTAGAAAAAGGCATGTGAATGGAACACATCAGATTTTTTACTTTCTCTACACGTACTTTATATATAGTGCATAGAGTAGGTATTGTATTGCATCCAAATATTCGATACCGAGATTTCACCCTGAAATACATGTTTTAGGACACCATTTAGGACATGTTTAGAAAAATGTCAGTGTATGTATGTCTGTCTGTCTATTTGTCTGTCTGTATGTATGTGTGTATGCATCATGGGTCAAAAACGAAAAGCCTGTAAAATACCAAAGATGATATATACCTTTAATATACTACATTTTAATCACAATCGTTAGAGCCATTTTTGAGAAAATCAAATTTTTTGAAAAAAAGTTCCAAGAAAGGGTAGTTGTGGGTGGGGGGGATTTTCTTGAAAATCTTCGTGTCGTATCTTTGGAAGATACTAAACCTAAATACCAAGTTTGGTTTTTAGCGGACTTTTCGTTTTTGAGCTATGCCGCACATACACGGTCATTTTTCTAAAAATGCTTTTCTTGGATTCAGTGGGTCCCAAAACTTATATTTCCGGTGAAATCTCGGTATCTAATTTTTGGTTTCATTACAATACCTTCTCTATACGCTATGTACATGCGTAGGATGTGTAGAGAAAGTAAAAACGAATTTTGTAAGCAACAAGGCCATGGTTTATGACATGGACATCAAGTTGGAGTGCTTTCAGCGCAAATATACGGCAAGACAAATGGGATTTTAGGAATATTAATCTTCGGGTCCATATAGGCTAATCATTGTTATTTTATTCACGAAATAGCACTATTAAATACAACTCGAACTACAACTTTTCTATAGATAAATTTATGGATAAAAGTTGAAGCTCTTGTTATATTTCTTATGATGAAATCTCAATAGAATCACCAGAAATGTTTTGCTGCCTGTCCTATAAAACTCTCTAGTGTAACTAAAGAACAGATAGCAGTAAAATTATCGGTATCACACAGCGTTTCACTTCTTACAGCAAATACACACAATTTATTCCAAATGGAGATCATATAGATAATATATAGATATTTCACTTTCCTCCTCCCACGTCTGACTTCAATGCACACAAATGAACATATATCCGGTTAACATACAGCGCCGTTATTTTGTAACTGTGAGGCAGGAAAATTTACATTTCAATGCCGACGTTCCAGTGCTTGATGATGCGTCATTTCGCTACTGAGTTTAATGTCGTGTATAATGGCAAAAACAGAGCGACCGAAAATAAAACCTCTCGCCCGCTTTAAATACTCATTTGCGTTACACGCGATTTGTACAGTCAAGTGTCACGTTATCATAATGTGGAAAAATTGTTTTTTCCTTCTTTTTTAACACAGATAGAGCATCGGTTTTCAAATGAACCACAGATTTTCATGACGTCATGAGTAGCGACATTAAAACCGCTCTAATGTCCGCGTCAAACGTTTGAAGCGGCTGAGAATTATCCACATGCACCAGCTGGGAGCAAAAACTTATTCTGTGAGATTTAAAGAAATAGTGGAGCTAAATTGGCAACATGCACAACAATATATATATTGTGCTCAAATATAAGGTTTTGTGATAGGAGTTTTGACGTAGAATCCGAAAAAAGTATAAGAGAAAAAATCTGATGTGTTCCATTCACACGACTTTCTCTACATCCCTGCAAAACACATTTACTTCAGGCTAATCGAGAAAAAAAGTAATAGAAATATTCTTATTACTTGCCTCCTTTTAAGTAAAAGTGAAATAAGGGAGAACCATAGGTTAATGTGAAAGTCAAAAGCTGGTAGCTATCTGACTGAAGTTGCTTTGTTTGTGTGGACAAGAGTTGACAAAATCCTGTATGAGAAAAGTATGTTTTTTAAAGCTGAAACCAAAATCAAGGAATATCTCAAAAACGATCAACTCCACGAAAAAAAATTATGTAACATATATTGTGTCTCTTAATGCGCTCTATATTTTTTTAACGGTAAGTTTTTGTCCAGCTCTTATGGTTTAGCAGTTATGCAAAATTCCGTAAAATTCATCCTGAATGAAGTGGTCTTAAGGGGCTATTCCCAGAAAATTCAAGATATGCATTCTATTTATCAGGGAAAAATCTTTAATATACGATGTTTTAATCAAAGTTGTTAGAGCCATTTTTGAGAAAAATCAACATTTTAGAAAAAAGTTCTGTGTAAAGGGTAGTTGGGGTGGGGGGATTTATTGAAAAGCTTCGTGTCGCATCCTTGGAAGATACTGAACTTAAATACCAAGTTTGGTATTTAACGGACTTTTCGTTTTTGAACTACGCTACCCACACACACACACACACACACATACACACATACAGAAAGACAGACACTCACACGGACATTATTTTTCTAAAAATGATATTTTGGGATTCAGGGAGTCTCAAAACATATATTTCCGGTGAAATCTCGGTATCGAATTTTTGGGTGCATTACAATTCCTTCTCTATATATGTATTATGTACATAGTACGTATAGAGAAAGTAAAAAAAAACTCAATTCAATTCTTTCCAAACTTTTTTATGTTTATAAAAATATGCCCGTCCGGATATCCTATTTTGATACTACCTTATCTATTTTATGAATTATTTTTACACGCCACATTTATTACACTTTACCGAGCAAAGTCGTAATGGCGAGGCTTACATTTGGAAGGTCCAGTGTTCAATTCCCCACTCTAACGTTGGGCTTTTCGTGGCTTTCCCTTGTCGGCTGGTGTAATTCCTCATCTATCTGAGTTTCTTTTCTCTCATTTTGATTATATTACATTTCCTCATGATTCAGGGTGTGTTTATATGTTTCGAGGATTGTTGCTGAAAGAAAAAAGTATTCCACGTGGACACTAGAAGATTGCTTGATTTACAAGTCGTTCATTGCTCTATCTGAGCAACTCCAGCAATATGTCGAGTCCTCTGCCAAAACTTCTAGGGACTTCCTCGCGTTTCTGTGACGTGCTAGCCTGCACCCTATAGCCTCCTGTGGGTCCTTCACTTCAGGTTTTACTCCTGGGGGGTGGTAGGCGCAGTAAAACTCATTTAGATCGTCTGTGAGCTGTCCTCCTTCAGTCTTTGTCTTACATATTTACACTTTGATTACTGAAATCAAGAAATGACTGAAATTTTTATAACAAAGTATGGATTATCACCTTTGACCGGAGCTAAATAATTATAATGAAATAAATGTGGCTCAGGTCATCACAGAAACGCTTTTACTGTTGGCACAAAATATTCTATACCGAGATTTCACCGCAAATATACGTTTTAGGGTCCCTTCTATTAAAAAAAAAAAAAAAAAAAGGTCCCTGTGTGTCCGTGTGTCTGTGAACACGATAACTCAAAAAGGAAAAGTCGATAAAATACCAAACTTGGTGTTTAACTTTAGCATCTTCCACGGATGCAACACGAAGATTTTGATAAAAATTCCCCCACCCCCAAATACCCTATACATGGAACTTTTTTCGAATATTTTGATTTTCTCAAAAATGGCTCTAACGATTTTAATTGAAATAGTGTATATTAAAGATATTTATATACCAAATAATATGTAGATATTGAATTTTCTGGGAATAGGCTCTGAAGACTACTTTGTTCTGGATGAATGTTACGAAATTTAGCATTAACTCCTAAACCGTAAGAGATGGACAAAAACCTGCTAGATAAAAATGTAGAGCATATTAAAACACACAATTTATGTTATTTAATTCTTTTTCGTGGGATTGATCGTTTTTGAGATATTCCTTGTTTTTGGTTTCAGCTTTAAAAAACTTATAATTTGTCAACTCCTGTCCATACAAAGGAACTTCAGCCACATAGCAACTAACTTTTGAGTATCACTTTAATATTTATTACTTCCTTATTTCGCTTCTACTTACAAGGAAGCAAGTAATAAGACTATCTCTGCTAGCTTTTCTCGATTAGCATGAATTAATAGAAGTATAAGCTTTTTAATAATAATTTTTTGCAGAGATGTAGAGAAAGTCATGTGAATGGAACACATCAGATGTTTTTTATTTAATATTTTTCTGAATGTCATATTCATGAGCAACAAACAGCTTCCGCTCTGTTTGACTATAGGAATTTAAACAGCTGCAGAGAAAAACATAAAAAGAGGGAAAGCGTACTATTAAAAGCCATCATTATTTTGGTCTACATAAATTTCGTAAAAGACAAAAAGTTGTTGCCGGCAATTATTATGATTACCCCTAATATAGCTCTTCTGCTCAAGAACGCATGAAATTTATGGAAGTTGTAACCTCCTACAATGAACGGCGGACTCGAAGAAAAAAGCCTCTATACACCTGCAGCGAGTGCAGAAACCTTTAAAAACGACCAGTGTATGGCCTCTAGCCGCAATAAAATAATTATGTGCATCATTATGGATCATAATAGAACTTTTTATGTGATTAGCTGATCTCCTTCTTGTGGATATTAATTGCTGTCTAATACTTCGACATCATTTATATCATAAAATAATTTTCCTGTGAAATAACCACTGGATGCCGCTGTAAAAAGAAAATGATAGATTTATATCCATGTTAATCGAATAGAATCTTGTCCAAGCTAAATTATGATTATCGATAGTCAGCATAGCTTCAGTACAAATGAACTTTCTCCGCCGTTTTAAATAGTTCTCATCCCAATTATTATCTCAATTTTAAAATCATTCAGTTAGGCTAGACAGAGCTGAAACTGAATCATACATTTATTAGCATATATTTTTATTACTTTCTCTATACGTACTATGTGCATAGTGTATAGAGGAGGTATATGTTTTAGGGCCCCCTGTATCCAAAAAAACTATTTTCAGAAAAAGGCCCGTATGTGTGTGTGTGTCCGTGTATCTGTGAACACGATAACTCAAAAACGAAAAGTCGGTAAAATACCAAATTTGGTATTTAAGTCTAGTATATTCCAGGGATGCGACACGAAGATTTTGAGAAAAATCCCCCACCCCAAACTACCCTTTACATGGAACTTTTTTCGAAAATTTTGATTTTCTAAGAAATGGTTCTAACGATTTTGATTAAAATATCGTATATTAAAGATATTTACCTGAAAAATAAAATGTATATCTTGAATTTTCTGGGAATAGCCTCTGAAGACTACTTTATTCTGAGTGAATTTTACGATATACATTTCAAAATATACATTTTATTTATAAGGTAAATATCTGTAATATATTATATTTTAATTAAAAGCGTTAGAGCCATTTTTTAAAACAACAAAATTTTCGAAAAAAGTTTGGGTAGTTTGGGGTGGGGTATTTTCCTCAAAATCTTCGTGTCGTATCCCTGGAAGATACTAAAATTAAATACCAAGTTTGGTATTTTTGCGAATTTTCGTTTTTGAGTTATCGTGTTCACAGACACACGGACATACTGACACACGGACACACGAACACACACACACACACACGGACCTTTTTCTGAAAATACTTTTTTTGGGATAGAGGGGACCCTAAAACATATATTTCCGGCGAAATCTCGGTATCGAATTTTTTGGTGGAGTGCAAAACCTTCTCTAAACACTATGTACATAGTACGTGTAGAGAAAGTAAAAATACAATGTATACATTACACTTGTCTATAAAATAATTAAAGCATAGATTTTAATCATAAATGTTATATCGTGTTTTAAGAACATTAACATTTTACAACAATTAAATCTAAAGTTTAATATTTAATCGGTATTTCGTTCAGCAGTTATACTGTGTATGCGCGCGGACGCTTTTCTAAAATTGCTGGGTTTTTCTTTGGGATTCAGGGGGCTTCAAAATATATCTCATATTTTCGGCGAAATCTGGATACCAATTTTTGACTTGAATGCAATGCTTCCTTTTCTGACTACCGGTGCTAGTGGACAAAGTAAAAATATCGCATTTTGAAACAGCAAACATAAACCAACAATTTGAAATATTTTGAAAAGATACGCATGACAAATGTAGTTTCTTAAATGCCCACCTCTGTAGTGTGGTGGTGGCGTGTCTGCCTCACGTTTAAGAGGTTCCGAAAGTGGATTAGCCTGAGCTACCCGAATAAGGTTATCTTTCTGTGTTTTCCCATGTCCTGAGAAGATGTCGAGTAACTCTAGCTTCTATGGACTCTGGGCTCACTTGAGCATTATTTCACTCATTTTTATTCACTGTCCGTCATGGCCCACCATGGCGATAATCAAATCTTTTAAAATGCCGGTCGCTTTGCGAACCAATTAAAATTCGTTCACTTAGCACAGCTAGGAGTAAAACAAAAGAGAGACAAAATTAAAGATGATCTACCGTTTAGGAAACATTTAAGTAGCTTAAAATTGAAACCAATAACAAGTAGTGATTTTGAAAATGGTCAACATCGCAAAAAAATGTACCTATATTACATAAATGTTAACAGTTCTGCATTTTTTGTGTAGTAAGTTTTTGTCTCTCTCTCTCTTTCTCTCTCTCTCTCTCTCTCTCTTATGGCTTATCACTTACGAAAAGTCATCTAGAATGAAGAGGTCTTCAGAGGCTATTCCCAAAAAATTCAAGATATACATTTTATTTGTTATCTATAAATATCTTTAATATGCGTTATTTTAATTAAAATCACTCGAGCTATTTTTGAGAAAATAAGTTTCAACATTTTTTCCACGTACAGAGTAGTTTGGATGGGAGAATTTTGTTGAAAATCTTCGTATCGCATCCTTGGAGGATACTAAACTTAAATACTAGGTTTGATATTTAATAGTCTTTTCGTTTTTGAGTTAAGTTGTCCACATTCACAAACAGAGACACGTATGGAAATTTTTTCTAAAAATATAATTACTTTCTCAACACGCACTATGTGCAAGTGTACAGAGAAATTATTGTATTGCACCCAAAATTTTGACACCGAGATTTCACCGGAAATATAGTTTTGAGACTCCTGAAACAAACAAAAAAAAACAAAAAAAAAGGATTTTTAGAAAAATGTCCGTGTGTGTGTGTCTGTGAGTAGCATAGCTCAAAAACGAAAAGTCCACTAAATACCAAACTTGGTATTTAAGCTCAGTATCTTCCGAGGATGGGACACGAAGATTTTCAATCAAATCTCCAACCACCCTTTACTTGGAAAAAAATTCGCAAATTTTGATTTTCTTAAAAATGACTCTAACGACTTTGCTTATGTTTGCTTGACAAATAAAATGTATATCTTTGAATACCTCTTTATTCTGGATGATCTTTTCTCAATTTATTAATACAATTTATTCATATTTTCGTGGAGTAGACCGTTTTCGAGACATTCTTTATTATTGGGTTCAGTTTTAAAATATATAGCTTCTCATAGAGAACTTGTCAACACCCGGCAAAGAATCGAATTTCAATCCCATAGCAACCACGTATGTTTAGTTTATTTACCACATTTAGTCTAGTGTATTCACCCATTCCCCTTCTGTTAATGTTTATCTCGGTTAGCAAGGAACAGATAGAAGAATAAGCTCATTTAACATTAATTTCTTACAAAGATGTAGAAAAAGTCAAGTGAATGGAGCAAATCAGATATTTTTAATCAAATAACCTCAAAACATATATTTCGAATGAAATTCTATATCAAATTTTTGGGTGGAATACAATACTCTCTTTACCGACTAGAGATAAGTATATAGAAAGTAAAATCACTTCTGAAATAAGTAAATGGAGGTTAATGTTATTTCGACTAACGTGTTCTTTTGGAAAAAGTTCTAATCGCTGACCGTAGATCTGGTTTTCAGTAAGTAATCTTTCTTCTACGCTTCAGTGGTTTCAAGAAGGTTCCGAGTTCCTCCGTTCTTTTGTTATGAGAGTCATTACATCGTTCCGTTGTTCATCTTTTCAGTTTATGACTATTGCATGATATAGGTCTGGATTCCTAACATTCAACCAGCCGAACTACATTGCCTACTATACTGCACGTAATGAATGCTAAGAACGTTCGTTAACTCTAGCAAAAACTCCTTGATATTAAGGGAAGCAAATGAAAACTTAAAGGATCTAAGAATAAAGCAGATCGTCTGTAGTACGAGGATCAGCTGATATGTCCCACGCCTCTCAATGAAAACAGTATTTAAAACAAAAAAATCTGATGTGTTACACTCACATGACTTTCTCTAGCTATTCTACAAACTTCTTACATAAGATTATTCTTCTTTCTCCACCTTGCTAATCGAGTGTTATTATTACTTAGTTCCTTATAACGTAGGAAGAAAATAAGGGAATACACTAGGCTAAACCCATTGTCAAATGTTTTAAAAGCTGTCGTTATGCGATTGTCATTACAAATCGCTTCTTTTCTTGGCCAGGAGTAAAAGAAAAGAAAAACGGACACTCCCGTCTGAGAGAAGTATAAGTACTTCACAACTGAAACTAATACCAATGAATACCTCGAAAACGGTAAGCTCCACGAAAAAAATGTTTATGCCATAACTTGTGTATTTTAACAAGACCTACATTTTTTATATAGTAAGTTTTTGTCTATCTCTTACGGTTTACCAGTTATGCCAAATTAAGCAAAATTCATTCTGAATAAACAAGTCTTCAGAAGCTATTCCCAGAAAATTCAAGATATGCATTTTATTTGTCAGGTAAATGTCTTTAATATACGATATTTTAATAAAAATCGTTACAGCCATTTTTAAGAAAATCAAAATTTTCGAAAAAAGTTTCATGTAAAGAGTAGTTTGGGGTCGGGGGATTTTTCTCAAAACCTTCGTGTCGCATCCTTGGAAGATACTAAACTTAAATACCAAGTTTGGTATTTTAGCTACTTTTCGTTTTTGAGTTATCGTGTTCACAGACACACGGACACACTGACACACGGACACACACACACACACACACACGGACCTTTTTCTGAAAATACTTTTTTTGGATACAGGGGACCCTAAAGCTAATATTTCCGGTGAAATCTCGGTGTCGAATTTTTTGGTGGAGTGCAATACATTCTCTATACACTATGTACATAGTGAGTATAGAGAAAGTAAAAATATTGCTCTTTCTCAACATAATCTCCAGAGAGGTTAACTAACACATTTGTCATATCGGTGTTCTAATTTAATTAAACTATCTCTGTAGTGCGATTTATTAAGGTCCTCAAAATAGCTGTTTATCGCATCAATAACCTCCTCGCTGCTGTGAAATCTTCGTCCTCCAAGAAATTTTATGAAGTTTGGGAACAGGTGATAGTCACTGGGTGCTAGATCTGGCAAATAGGTTGGATGTTCAAGCAAATTGAACTTTAATTCGCAATTTTTTACTTTCTCAAGCCCCATATGTACAATATACATAGGGATAGAGAAGTATTGTATTCCACCCAAAAAGTTGATACCCAGATTTCACCGGAAATACATGTTTTAGGATCCCCTGTATCCAAAAAAAAGCATTGTCAGAAAAAGGTCCGTGTGTGTGTGTGTGTGTGTGTGTCCGTGTGTCTGTGAACACAATAACTCAAAAACGAAAAGTAGCTAAAATACCAAACTTGGTATTTAAGTTTAGTATCTTCCAAGGATGCGACACGAAGGTTTTGAGAAAAATCCCCCGACCCCAAACTACTCTTTACATGAAACTTTTTTCGAAAATTTTGATTTTCTTAAAAATGGCTGTAACGATTTTTATTAAAATATCGTATATTAAAGACATTTACCTGACAAATAAAATGCATATCTTGAATTTTCTGGGAATAGCTTCTGAAGACTTGTTTATTCAGAATGAATTTTGCTTAATTTGAATAACTGGTAAACCGTAAGAGATAGACAAAAACTTACTATATAAAAATGTAGGTCTTGTTAAAATACACAAGTTATGCCATATACATTTTTTTCGTGGAGCTTACCGTTTTCGAGGTATTCATTGGTATTAGTTTCAGTTGTGAAGTACTTATACTTTTCTCAGACGAGAGTGTCCGTTTTTCTTTTGTTCTACTCCTGGCCAAGAAAAGAAGCGATTTGTAACAACAATCGCATAACGACAGCTTTTAAAGCATTTCACTATTGGTTTATCCTAGTTATTCCCTTATTTTCTTCCTACTTATAAGGAACTAAATAATAAGAACATTGTGCTAATGAGTACCACGATTAGCAAGGTGCAGAAAGAAGAAGAATCTTATGAAGTTTGTAGAACAGCGAGAGAAAGTCATGTGAGTGTAACACATCAGATTTTCCCATTGCAATGACAACGATGGGCCGGAGCATGGTAGTGATGAAACGATTTTTTTTTTTTTTTTTTTTTTTTTTTTTTTTTTTTTTTTTGCCAAATGAGATCTATTTCTTTTCCATTCATCACTCTCAAACGTTGCAGTAAGCTTGAATAGTAGTCACCAGTGATAATTTAACCCTTTTCTAAGTATTCAATAAAAAGAATTCCGTGTGCATCCCAGAAAACACTCACTATAACCTTGTTAACTGAAAAAATTGACTTTGCCTTTTTTGGAGTTGGTTTACCTAGCGCAATCCACTGTTTTGACTGTGATTTACTTTCTGGAATGCAGTGATATATCCAAGTTTTATCCATGATAATAAGCCGTCTCAAAGATTCACTGGAATTTTTACGGTAGAGCTCCACATTCTTAACAGAAACAGTTTTTCTTTGCAATACTTTTGATCAGGTGTCAACAAAGGCGGCACCCGTCTTGCACAGACCTTGTGAAAGCCCAAAACATTACTTAAAATATTACTTGCACATTCTTTTGATATATTTAAAACCTCTGCTATCTCAAACGTCTTTAATCTGCAGTCTTCCAGTACTAAACATGAATTTTTTCAATGATCTCTGGAGTTGTCACTTCTTAAGGGTGTCCAGAGCGAGGCTCATTACTGGTGCTCATACGTCCCATTTTAAACTCCGCAACCCACCTTTCAATCATTGAATATGAGGAGTCAGAGTCTTTCAATGTATTGTCCATTTCCTCATTGATTTCTTTAAGCGTTAAGTCTTTCAAGTGGTAGTATTTAATCACAGCTCGTTTTCCAAATCCTCCATTTTCGTGAAAACTATAAAGTTGTCTTGTTTAAAATGCTGATATTCGAAAACTAATCAAGCTATTGACCTGTAACTATGGATACAAGCTAGTCTCGAGTTAAATTTTACGGTGCTACCGTCTAACTGGCCTAGTGGCGCCATATCTGCGTGAGGCCCGGGACTTATCAGCCGACCCTAGTAGTGACTGACCGACTTCGGGGTTTGGCGTATTTATCGGGCACTGAGCGTGAAAATTTGTCTACAGTCGATCAAAAAACGATTTTTTTTTTACTTTCTCTAGTACGTATTTACAATATACACAGTAGATAGAGAAGGTATTATACTCCACCCCAAAATCCGATACCGAATTTTCACTGGAAATACATGTTTTGAACTCCTTGAATAAAAAGAAAAGCATTTTAAGAAAAATGACTGCATTTGTCTGGACAGTATAGCTTAGAAACATAAAGTCAGTTAAATACCAAACCTGGTATTTTAGTTTAGTGTCTTCCAAGAATGCGACTCGAAGATCCTTAAGAAAATCCCCCACCTCCATCTACCATTTACATTGAATATTTTTCGAAAATTTTGATTTTCTCTAAAATAGCTCTAACGATTTTAATTAAAATACAATATGTTTAAAATATTTTCATACACATGTAATGTACATCTTGCATTTTCTGAAAATACTCTCTGAACAACTTTGCATCGTGGTGACCTTTGTTTAGTTGGTAAACCGTAAAAAAAATAGACAAAGACTTACTGTACAAAACATATACATATCTCGCTAAAACACATAATTTATGTCCTATATACTTGCTCCGTGGAGTTAGCCGTTATCAAGGTATTTTTTGTTATTGGTTTCAATTTTAAACTACTTTATTATTGCAATAGCCCAGTGAGCTTCCTTATTTCCCTTCTACTTACAGACAAATAATAAGGCCATTTCTGCTAATGTTTATTTCGGTGATGTAGATGAAAGAATAGCTAATATTTTGTAAGAATATTTATTTTTGAAATAGCTAGAAAAAAAATCATGTGAATGGAACATATCAGATTTTTTCTGAACTTATGAATACTTTTGGCGTATGTATACAAGTTCACTTACAAATATATACATACAATTATTCTGACTACAATTTACGACATAATTTGCTTCCTTTTGGGCTTTTGTACACATGAAAATAATTCTCCTTCATAGAGTTTCTGGTTTCACTAGATCTTGCCATAATTTGTCTGCTTTACGAGGATTAAATAAAGAAGTAAACATTTCAATTCGGACATTTTCCATGCATGTGCAAAACAGGTAACAAATATTTACATAGTAATTTTTCTGAATTATGTGGGGTATTTTAAACTTCCAATAATATTCAATTTTAGTTATTTCTAAATAATAATATTTAGAATTTATACCTATGTGAACTCTTCCGTTGCAGTCTTTACCCTGGTCATGCAAAGAGAAGGGAATTTCAATTGCATTACATGGCGACCAATCTTTAAAAGCATTGACTATTCCTTTATCTTAATGTAGTCCATTATTTTCCTTCTACTTACAAGGAAGTAAGTAAAAATAAATATTTATGCTAATGTTTATATTGAATAGCAAGAAGTAGAGAAGTATGAATAATTTGTTGTAGAATAATAAAGCCATGTGAAAAGACGTATTCTACTTTTTTTGTATTTTTTAATTTTTCTTTCATCAATTGACCACTCATCTCTTGTCCCTTGATACTCAAAAAAATTTAATACAGCTACAAACCGGACAGAATTATTGTGCACTATTGGTCAATACAGAAAACAATTCTGATATATTCCACTGATGTTTTCTCTAGCTGCTTTACAAGAAAACTTTTTACAACAGATTATTCTTCTTTCTACACTATGCTAATCGAGATAAACTTAGCAGAATGTTATTATTTAGTTCCTTATAAGAAGAAAATTAAAGAAATGCGCTATACTAAAGTGATAGTCAAATGTTTTAAAAGGAATCGTTATGCGGTTGTCATTGCAAATCACTTCTTTACTTGGTCAAGAGCAGAACAAAACAAAATCGAACACTTTCTGTCTGAGATAAGTATAAGTAATTTACAATTGAAAGAAAATAACAGGAATATTTCGGAAACGGTTACTTCCATCAATAACATAAAGCACATAAATTATGTGTGTTGACGAGATCTACAGCTTTGTGCATATATTTTTTTTCTATCTTTTACGGTTTAGCAAAATTCGGTCAAATTCATCCAGAATAAATAGGTCTTCAGAGGCTATTACCAGAAAATTCAAGATATACATTTTATTTGGGATGTAAATACATTTAACATACGGGATTTTAATCAAAAACGTTAGAGCCATTTTTTAGAAATTCAAAATTTTAGAAATTTTTTTCCATGTAAAGGCTAGTTTGTGGTGAGGGGAATTTTCTTGAAAATCTTCGTGTCGCATCCTTTGAAAATACCAAGACACACACACACACGCGCGCGCGCGCGCGAGGACGTTTTTCTAAAAAAAAATATTTTCGGAATCAGGGGACCTCAAAACACATATTTCCGGTGAAATCCCGTCATAGAATTTTTGGGTTGAATGCAATACCTTCTCTATCCACTATGTACATTGTACATGCGGGCTAGAGAAAGCAAAAATGCATATGCAGACACAGATCAGTGAGGTCGTTAAAAATCATTCACTGTCTTAAAACAAGTTTTCTAACAGCAATTTTGTTTTGGTATGTGTGAATTTTTGCTCAAACAACGAGGATTTAGAAGCCTTGAGCATAAACTGTCGTTTATATGGTACTTAAAAGTTTTATTAGGCCTTTAATGCAAATTGCTAATAAAACAGGTTTTTACTAACGTACGCTTCCTTCAATATGAGCTACAAGCGAGAACGTGCATAAATTTCACTATTTCAAAATGCTTAACTGTCACTCTGGATATTTAAATACTTTGTACGCTTAAAAGCCTTTAACACGTCACGAGCATCTTCTAATGACGATCTAACGCTGATTATTACTTTCCCCAAGTCTATTAACGCGTTGTTAAAACAGAAGTGAGTGAGTAATAACTGCTTATTCAAGAGAAATGCCACAAGTCGCCACAATGTCACTAGTCATGATTTGGATAGTCCAGAGAATGATGAATGATCATAATTAAAATGCACCATGAGTAACCTAATTCTGCATTAAATATTTTAAAGCACTCAATTAAACGTGAATGAATAAGATATAACAAAATTGGCTTTTCCATCTGTCTCTATTTAACCTCAATGTAACAACAATTAAGGACAACCAAAATGGTAGAAACTAAAATGCCTATTAAAAAGCTTATGCTTCTATTTACTTCATGCTAATCGAGAAAAAATTAACAGGAATAGCATTATTACACTCTTCGTTGTAAGTAGAAGGGAAATAAGGCAAAGTGATAGTCAAAAGATGGTTGCTATGTGACTGAAGTTCCTTTGTTGGTATGGACAGGAGTTGACAAATTCTTATATGAGAAAAGTATAAGTTTTTCAACGCTGAAACCAGAAACAAGAAATATCTCAAAAACAATCAACTCCACGAAAAATGTATATAACATAAATTGTGTGTTTTAACATGGCCTGCATTTTTGTGTGGTAAGTTTTTGTCCATCTCCTACGGTTTATCAGTTATTCAAAATTCCGTAAAGTTCATCCAGAAAAAAGAAGTCTTCAGAGGCTATTCCCAGGAAATTCAAGATATACATTTCGTCAGGTAAGTATCTTTAATATACGATATTTTAATCAAAATCGTTAAAGTCATTTTTGAGAAATTCAAAATGTTCAAAAAAAAGTTACATGTAAAGGGTAATTTGTGGTGGGGGAATTTTCTTGAAAATCGGTCACATCCTTGGAAGATACCAACTTAAATACCAAGTTTGGTATTTTACAGACTTTTCGTTTTTGAGTTATCGTGCTCACGACACACGGACACACGGCCACACACACACACACACACACACACACACACACATACACACGGACCTTTTTGCGAAAATGCTTTTTTTGGATATTGGGAATCCTAAAACATATATTTCCGGTGAAATCTCGGTATCGAATTTTTGGTGAAGTGCAATACTTTCTCTATACACTATGTACATAGTGCGTATGGAGAAAGTAAAAATACCTATAAGATGACATTGTAAGTCGCTATTGGGGAATGCCATCTCAAAGCTGAAATCTTCTTGTGGTTTACCGAGGAAAATCTGAAGTGTGCCATTCATATGACTTTCTCTACATCTCTTTTAACAAATTGTTGTTAAAAAGATTAAGATCCATCTACTTCATTCTAATCGACATAAATATTAGCAGACATGCTTTCTTGTAAGCAGAAAGGCAATAAGGGAATGCACTAGGCTAAAACGACATTAAAGGTTGCTTGCAATGTGGATGAAATCCGTTTCTATGCATGGCCTAGAGTTTACAAATTCCCGTTTGTGAAAGCTTTAAGTATTTAAAAACTGAAATACATTACAAAAAATATCTCAAAATGGTCAGCTCTACGAAAAACAGTTATATGACATAAATTGTGTGTTTAACGAAATCTACATGTTCTGTGTAGTAACTTTTTGTCTCTCTCTCTCTTACGGTTTACTAGTTATGCAAAATCCAGCAAAATTCATACGGAATAAAGAGGTTTTCAGAGGCTATTCCCAGAAAATTCAAGATATAAGTTTTATTTGCCGTGTAAATGTCTTAAATATACCGCATTTTAATCAAAATCGTTAGAGCCATTTTTGAGAAAGTTAAAATCATCGAAACTTTTTCCATGTAAAGGGTAGTTTGAAGTGGGTGATTTTACTCAAAACCTTCGTGTCGCATTCATGAAAGAGATTAAATTTATATACCAAGTTTGGTATTTTACCGACTTTTCGTTTTTGTTACAGACACACGGACACAGATACGTGCGCGGACCTTCTTTTTTTTTTGGATACGGGGAATCCTAAAACGTGTATTTCCGGTGAAATCTTGGTATCAAATTTTTGGGTGGAATGCAGTACCTTCTCTATGCATTATGTATATAATATATGTAGAGAAAGTAAAAAGTGAGTCAATTGAAGAGTTTTATACAGTTAAGATATGTTGCCAGGGTCCCTTAGTGGCTAGACTGCTGGACGGAAACCAGAATATCCGAGGTTCTAATTCGGCTACGGCATTGAATTTTTACGTTTGACTACCTTTACAAACGTGTTAGCTCTTTTTGGCTTACCTCTTTCTTAAGGAGCTTCCTTGGATGCTCACTAATATCTTTAACTGCTTTTCTTCTAATTCTGTTTCTAATTATTTCGCAATTTAATTTTCGATTGTTTTCTCAATCATAATTATGCTGCACATTTTGTTCTATGATTATTTCGTTCTTTAGATTAGGTTTTATAAATCACTTAGAGTATTAAACACACACGTCCATCCCTAACACTATCATTTAATATTTTTTGTAAGCTAAATTTACATTTTTCTTACATAATCAATTCCTTGCCCCTTTCACTTATGATTTTCTCCACGTTTCCTATTGTCTACACACACTCCGTTTACACTCCAATACACTGAATGAACAGGCCTCCCCCCAAGGTCAAGAAAACACTAAGCGATCGAAACGATATGTGTCTTTACTATCGACTTAGCAGCTGTTACCAACACAGACCTATGGACTTTCTCTACACATACTATGTACATAGTGTAGGCATTGCATATCACCCATAAATTCCATACCGAGATTTTACCGGAAATGCATGTTTTGGGTCCCCCTGAATCCAAAAAAAGCATTTTCAGAAAAAGGTCCGTGTGTGTGTCCGTGGGTGTCTGTGTGTGTCTGTGGGTCTGTGGACAGCATAGCTCTAAAACGAAAAGGCCGTTAAATACTAAACTTGGTATTTAACTTCGGTATCTTCCAAGGATGCGATACGAAGAGTTGTAAGAAAATCCTCCCACCCCCAACTACACTTTACATGGAACTTTTTAAAAAATTTTGATTTTCTCAAAAATGGCTGTAACGATTTTGATTAAAATATCGTACATTAAAGACATTTACCTGAGAAATAATATCTATATCTTGAAGTTTCTGGAAATAACCTTTAAAAACTACTTTATTCTGGATGAATTTTGCATAACTGCTAAACCGCAAGAGATAGACAAAACCTTAGCGCACAAAAATTGTAGAGCACGTTAAAACACACAATATGTGTTATATACATTTTTTTCGTGGAGCTCATCGTTTTTTAGATATTCCTTATTTTTGATTTCAGCTTTGAAAAGCATACTTTACTCATACAGGAATTTGTTAATTCCTGTCCATACAAACAAAGGAACTTCAGTCACATAGCAACCTGCTTTTCACTTTAACCTATGGTACTCCCTTATTTCGCTTCTACGTATAAGGAAGCAAGTAATAAGACCATTTCTGCTAATTTTTTCTCGATTAGCATGAAGTAAATAGAAGCATACGCTTCTTAACAATAATTTGTTACAGAGATGTAGAGAAAGTCATGTACATGGAACACATCAGTTTTTTTTCTGTTTTTTTGTTTTTTTGTTTTTTTTTTTTTTACGAGGAAGGAATCGCCATATTTACAAGCGAGGGAACTGGGAAGAAAATAATAATTGATCGCGGGAGGGAGTCGATAGTCACCCACGGTGCTGTGTATAATAGAACGCCATAAGATTAGTTTTAAAATAAATCTGTTGTTCCTTTCACATGGTTTTCTTTACATATCTGTAATAAATTCTATCTACTTCACGCCAATCAATATAAACATTAGCAGAAACAGTTTTATTACTTAGCTCCTTATAAGTAGAAGGGAAATAAGTGAATACGCCAGGCTAAACCGAGAGTCTAATATTTTAAAAATCTGATGTTACACTCACATGACTTTCTCTAGTTGTTCTACAAACTTCATACATAAGATTCTTCTTCCTTCTGCACCTTGCTAATCGTGGTACTCATTAGCACAATGTTCTTATTATTTAGTTCCGTTTAAGTAGGAAGAAAGTAAGGGTATACACTATGCTAAACCAATAGTCAAATGTTTTAAAAGCTGTCGTTATGCGATTGTCATTACAAAACGCTTCTTTTCTTGGTCAGCAGTAGAACAAAAGAAAATAGGACACTCCCGTCTGAGAAAAGTAGAAGTACTTCACAACTGAAACTAATGACAATAAATACCTCAAAAACGGTAAGCTCCACGAGAAAAATGTATATGATACAACTTGTGTACTTTAATAAGACCTAAATTGTTTGTCTAGTAAGTTTTTGTCTATCTCTTACGGTTTACTAGTTATACCAAATTAAACAAAATTCATTCAGAATAAACAGGTCTTTAGAAGCTATTCCCAGAAAATTCAAGATATACATTTTATTTGTCAGATAAATATCCTTAATATATGATATTTTAATCAAAATCGTTAGAGCCATTTTTGAGAAAATTAAAATTTTCGAAAAAAATTCCATGTAAACGGTAGTTTGGGGTGGGAGGATTTGTCTCAAAATCTTCGTGTCACATCCCTGGAAGAGGGATGTGACACGAGTTATCGTGTCCACAGACACACGGACACATACACACATGGACCTTTTTCTGAAAATGCTTTTTTGGAGGTCCTAAATGCTTTTTAGGGGGTCCTAAGACATGTATTTCCGGTGAAATCTCGGTATCGAATTTTTGGGTGGAATACAATACTTCTCTATCCCTATGTACATTGTACATACGGGGCTAGAGAAAGTAAAAATACGGTTGCTAAGGTATAAAAATCCGTTCCTTTGCGTGGCCATGTGTTTACGTTCCCGTATGAGCAAAGTTTAAGACAGTTCTAAATACGGGGAGAGTAACCGACTACGTAATGTAATAATAACTGATACCACGAAAATGAAGGCCGCTCTAGGCCCAGCCCGAGTGGTCCGGATGACGACATTCTGTAAGCCACCTTCCAGCCACAACCCACCGAACACCGTCGCCTGGTCCTTCAATCCTGAAAGAAAGATGCTGTTAATGAACTTATCCAAAAGTCGCCTGGCGACCCGGATAAACCCCTAAAATACCTATGTAGGCCTTCCATGGGATGAACTCGACCTCCCAAATGCGGCCACAGATGAAACCGCATGAGACAACCCCCCCCCCCCACTCAAGGGGCAGTCCATATACCACGGCAAACAGCCGAAAGTCGAGGGGGAAATTTCCATTGAAGTTCCTTTTCCTCTGGCACGATGCACCAAAACACGATCGCCAACATTTCCAACTCTGAAGCAGACCAAGCAGGTTGAAGGATGAATGCAAAAAGGCAGGAACTTTGGGGACGAGAGAAACCACTCTAGCATTCGTCTGACGATCCGGAGAAACCCTGAAAAAACTTGAGGTTCAGAATGGGCTTCCACCGGGAATCGAACCAGCATTACCGGGTCCATCTCCTTCAGTGAAATCTATGTTAACTTGTTCAAGGGCTAGGTTCATGTACGACTACCTACTCAGGCAGATCATTGATCAGAACAGTCCAAATAGCAGACAGTGAGACTAAGGGAGTTCAAAGAGAATCGCCCCACACCAGGAGACTGGCGCCGTCTAAATTGTGTAAACTTCTAGAACTATAGGTTTCCTTTAGCACTTAATGTAATTAGCGTGAAGCATTTCACGAATTTGGTGCCTGGAATCACTTTTCCAAATGACCTCAGGGCGTGTGAGCCGGATCAGCTACCGGCAATTTCAAATTTACCAAGTTTGGAGTTTCACTCGAGGCTGTTAGATTATAGTTTGAAGGATGCATGTTCAGCGTCTATTAAATGTGTTTCAAATATCTGAGTGAGGATGAAATAGCTGTGGAAAAAATCTAATGTGTTCCATTCACATGACCTTCTCTACATCTCTGCAATAACTTACTGTTAAACAGTTAGTGCTTCTATTTACTTCATGCTAACCGAGGTAAAATTAGCATAAATAGTCTTATTACTTGCTTCCTTGTAAGTAGAAGCTAAATAAGGGAGTACCATAGGCTAGAGTGATAGTCAAAAGCTGATTGCTATGTGACTGAAGTTCTTTTGTTTGCATTGACACGAGTTGACAGATTCCTGTATGAGAAAAAGTATAAGTTTTTGAAACTGAAACCAATAACAAGGAGTATTTCAAAAAGAACAACTCCAATGATTGTGTGTTTTAACGTGCTCTACATTTTTTTTCTGGTAAATTTTTGTCTATCTCTTACGGCTTAGCAGTTATGCAAAATTCCATAAAATTCATCCAGAATAAAGTAGTCTTCAGAGGCTATTCCCAGAAAATTCAAGATATACATATTATTTGTCAGGTAAATGTCTTTAATATACGATATTTTAATCAAAATCGTTACAGCCATTTTTGAGAAAATCAAAATTTTTTAAAAAAGTTTGGTATTTAACGGTCTTTTCGTTTTTGAGCCTTGCGGTCCTTAGACACACATACCCAGACCTTATTCCAGAAAAGCTTCTTTTTTTTTTTTTGATTCAGGGGGACGCAAAACATGTATTTCCGGTGAAATCTCGGTATCGATTTTTTGGGTGCATTACAGTACGTTCTCTATACACTAGTACCTGTAGAGAAAGTAAAAAGCTGATGTCTTCCATTCACTTACATTTCTCTAGCTGTTCCACATTCAAACCATTCTTACAAAACGTTATTCTTGTATCTAAAACACGTCAGTCGAGATAAACCTTAGCAGAATTAGTCTTGTTGCTTCCTTCCTTGTAAGTATGAATGCATGAAGAAGTGTATTTATTGAAATACCAGTATACATGCATTGATCAATTGTACGGACCCACAGACCGTACGTGCTTTTGCAATACACAAAATATTGCTATATTAAAACATCTGATGTGTTCCATTCACCTGACTTTCTCTACAATTCTGCAATAAATTATTGATAAAAAGCTTATGCTTCTATTTACTTCCTGCTAATCGAGAAAAAATTAGCAGAAATAGTCTTATTGCTTGCTTCCTTGTAAGTAGAAGCGAAGTAAGGGACTACCATAGGTTAAAGTGATGGTAAAAAGCTGGTTGCTATGTGACTAGAGTTCCTTTGTTTGTATGGACACGAGTTCACAAAGTCCTGTTTGAGAAAAGTATGTTTTTATAGCTGAAAAAAAAAACAACGAATATCTCAAAAACAATCAACTCCACGAAAAAAATGTATATGACATAAATTGTGTGTTTTAAAGTGTTCTTCATTTGTTGTGTGGTAAGTTTTTGTCTATCTCTTACGATTTAGCAGTTATGCAAAATTCCATAAAATTGACCCAGAATAAAGTAGTCTTCTGAGATTCCGAGAAAATTCAAAATATACATTTTATTTTTCAGGTAAATATCTTTAATATACGATATTTTAATCAAAATCGTTAGAGCCATATTTTAGAAAATCTAAATTTTCGAAAAAAGTTCCATGTAAAGTCGTGTCGCATCCCTAGAAGATACTAAACTTAAATACCAAGTTTGGTATTTTACTGACTTTTCGTTTTTGAGTTATCGTGTTCACAGTCACACGGACACACGGACACACACGGACTTTTTTCTGAAAATACTTTTTTTAGATAAAGATGACCCTAAAACATATATTTCCGGTGAAATCTCGGTATCGATTTTTTGGTGGAGTGCAATACCTTCTCTATACAATGTACATAGTTCGTATAGAGAAAGTAAAAAACCAAAAACTTAAAAGAATAAACACAAAAATAAAAGGACAAGCATATTCAAATACAGCATCTTAAATTTACAGCACAAAATAAACCGTATTCCGATGTATTAATGTACCCTATTATAGTAGACAAATACACATAAATAAAAGAAACATATACACAAAATACTGACACCTCAACAAAATAATGACCGAAAAGTATGGCATAAAATATATGTAAAGCATTGTAATCACTTTTGTTCTTATCAGTCACTCTTATCATGCTTCTATCTAATCCACGCGATGTAAGTGGATGGGGAATAAGGCAATATTTTAGGCTTAAACTGTAGTAAAATCTTTTAAAAGCCGGTCGCTCTGTGAAACAATTAAGGTTCTGTTCGCTGTGCATGCTCCCATTTGAGACAAGTTAGGTAGTTTAAAACTGAAACCAATAAAAATGAATTGCTCAAAACTGGCCAATTCTACAAGAAAAGCGTATGTAGCATGAACTATGTGTTTTAACGAGATCAACATTTAAATGTAGTGAATTTTGATCTGCAGCTTACGGTTTAACCTTATGCAAAATTCTGCAAAACTCATCCAGAGTAAAGAGGTCTTCAGAGGCTATTTGCAGAAAATTAAGAATATACTAGTACATTTTATTTGTGATGTATATATATTTAGTATACAGTATTTTAGTTAAAATCATTAAAGCCATTTTTTCATAAAAACAAAGGGAAGATATTCAAGAAAGTCCCCCTAATCCAAACTAACTTTTACAAGGGAGAATTTTCAATAAGTTTTAGTTTCTTTAAAATGACTAAAGATTTCCATTAAAATATCGTATTAAATATATTTATTCATAAACAAGATGTGTATCTTGAATTCTCAAGGAATAGTATTTAAGGATCTCTTCACTGTAGATGACTTCTGCATAACTGGTAAACCTTAAGATATAGATATATACTTACAGCACAAAAAATGTAATTCTTGTTGAAGCACGCAATTTATGCTATTACCTATTTTGTAGAGTTAAACATCTACGAGATATTTCATGTTTTTGGTTTCAGTGCTAAAACTCTTAAACGTTTCTGATACGGAAATTTATAATATTTGTTTTGATTTATTGGCCATGCATAGAGAACCGAGAAAAAATTTGACTATCGCTTTAACCTAGCGAATTTTTACTTTCTCTATAGGCACTATGTACATAATGTATAGAGAATGTGTTGCACTCCACCAAAAAATTCGATACCGAGATTTCACCGGAAATATATGTTTTAGGGTCCCCTGTATCCAAAAAAAGTATTTTCAGAAAAAGGTCCGTGTGTGTGTGTCCTTGTGTCCGTGTGTCTGTGAACACGATAACTCAAAAACGAAGAGTCGGTAAAATACCAAACTTGGTATTTAAGTTTAGTATCTTCCAGGGATGCGACACTAAGGTTTAGAGAAAAATCCCCCCACCCTAAACTACCCTTTACATGGAACTTTTTTCGAAAATTTCGATTTTCTCAAAAATGTCTCTAACTATTTTGATTAAAATATCACATATTAAAGACATTTACCTGACAAATAAAATCTATATCTTGAATTTTCTGGGAATAGCCTGTGAAGAGTAGTTTATTCTGGATGAAGTTTACGGAATTTTGAATAACTGCTGAACCATAAGAAATGGACAAAAACTTACTGCACAAATAATGTAGTACACTTTAGAATACACAATTTATGTTATATACATTTTTTTCGTGGAGTTGATCGTTTTTGAGACATTCCTTGTTTTTGGTTTCTGCTATGAAAAACTTACACTTTCCTCATACAGGAATTTGTCAACTGCTGTCCATACAAACAAAGGAACTTCAGTGACATAGCAACCAGCTTCTGATTATCACTTTAACCTATGGTACTCCCTATTTCGCTTCTACTTATAAGGAAGCAAATAATATGGTTATTTCTGCTAATTTATACTGATTAGCGTGAAGTAAATAGAAGAATAAGCTTTTTAAGAATAATTTGTTGCTGAGGTATAGAGAAAGTTATGTGAATGGAACACATCAGATTTTTCTTATTTCCGTTCTACTTAAAAGAAACTGAGCAATAAGTTAATTCTGCTAATGTTTATCTCGATTAGCATAAAGTAGATGGAATAAATAGCATTTGTAAGAATAATTTGTTATAGAATAACTAGATAAAGGCATGTAAATGAAACACACGAGATTTTGTTTTATTTCTACATGTAATTCCATTCAATTATTAATAGAACAACAATAAACATTAAAATAATGTGAACAACAGTGCATGCAACTCATCACGAAAGAGCTAAGATGTTCGTGACTTCATGCTTAGTAGAATGAGATCCCAAAACATAAAACACAATTGCCCTAAAAGAAGAGAAGCACAACTTTCAGTCATGTACACAGAAATTCTGAGGTGGCGATGTCTCCCAAGCTTCGCTACGCACGGACCTTTATTGCACGTCAATTTGTCTATGTACTTTCTCCCTGGAATTGTAAACTTGTTTCCTTGTTTCGATTTCTCCTTTTTCTACCGCTTTAGAAACCAGCTACTAACACACAGTTTTAGAAACATTCTACAAACTTTATTTACAGATCTGAATTGCATTATATATCAGTTTTTTGTGTCACTAAGAAAAAAAATGGTGTATTCCATTCACATAACTTTCTCTACATCTCTGCAAAACAAAAACAAAAATGATTAAAAAGCTTATGCTTCTATTTACTAAATGCTAATTGAGAAAGAATTAGCAGAAATAGTCTTATTACTTGCTTCCTTGTAAGTAGAAGCGAAATAAAGGAGTACCATAGATTAAATTGATAGGCAAAAGTTGGTTGCTATGTGACTGAAGCATGTTTTTCAAAGCTGAAACCAATAACAAGGAATATCTCAAAAATGATCAACTCCACGAAAAAAAAGTATATAACACAAATTGTGTGTTTTATCGTGCTCTACATTTTTTGTGTGGTAAGTTTTTATCCATCTCTTATTTAGCAGCAATGCAAAATTTAAGGTTACAATATACATTTTATTCGCCAAGAAAATATCTTATTCAGTCATTAGAGCAATTTTTGGGAAAATCAATATTTTTGAACTTTTTTCCAAATAAAGGGTAGTTTCGGGTGGGAGATTTTCTTGAAAATCTTAGTGTCACACTCCTGGATGATGGTGAACTTAAATATTAAGTTTGGTATTTAACGGATTTTTTGTTTTTGAGTTTGTTCATAGACTCACGGACAGACACCTGTATTTTTCTGAAAATACTTTTCGGATTCTGTTAGCCCATACGTGTATTTCAAGTCAACTTTCGGTATTGAATTTTTGGGCGGAATACAATACTTTGTACGTATGTGGTAGAAGAAGTAAAAATTCTCATTTCTAAATTTTCCAACTGTTTAAAGCATGATGAATTATTTGCACTGTTTGAATTAAATAGCTGAGTCATACTGTTCCATTCGTGTGAAACGTCAATCCTGTGCACAACTGTCTATATGCTCTGACACCATCGAGATTACCACCAACTATGATCTTCCACCCCTAGAGATTCAGTCGATTAGCTAATTCATTATTAAATGCATACGCCAGACTTAATCAAGTCAATGCCATACTAATTACAATAAGCATTTGGTCTGTTATCCTGTTCTATATCCAGGATTCAGTTGATCTCTAATCAATTTCTTGGAAGATTTACCTTTATTACTTCACATTTTATTAGCTATTAGTTTAAGTACATACACCAGGTGCCCAACTGTCACGTATTTGTCGTATACAGATATCCTTTGATGGATTAAAGCAGTTGCAGAACTCAACGGGGCTATTTAAAGCTAAAACCCGGCTTTGAGAACTGGTAAGAGGGACCTTCGTTTTAGCAATGAGCTCAGCCCTGCTGATAAGCAAGATGGCGAAAGCTAAGGCCACTGGAAGGTGTTAATTTGAAATAGCCTCGTTGAGTTCTGCAACTCTTTTAACGCACATGTTAACTGCGGGCAGTTGGACCTACTGGTGTAAGAGGGGACCAAGCAACGTGGCACCGCTGTAGCATGAGCGACAGGCAATCGGGAGCTCCCGAATTCGATCCCCAGAAATCGGCCACCCTGACCCAAGTGTTTCTTAGTTCCCCAGAGTCACTGGACAATTGTTGGGGAGACTTATCATTTAGCATAATTTCCTTCATCCCGATTCCCTCTTATGTTTCAGGTGTTTTTCCTGGTTTGTGATGTATACCAGTGCGGGCAGATGGCGCGGATGATTGCTCAATGGTTAGATTACTCCCGGCGGACACTAGTTGGTTACAAGGTCGACGAATCGCTTACAGGCCCTCTATGGTGGCTCGGGCAAGCGCCATCATGATTTGAAAAGTTAGGTCTTTCGCGCGCCTCTGGTGGCCTGTCTGTCTACGGCCTGCTGTTTCCTATGATACTTTCACTCATATCATCCTCCTGAGAATGTTAACGACAATATATCGTCATAGGTCGCAATACGCAAGGTGTCCTCTCCGTTGTCTTACCTTTGGTCTTTATTAACGTTTCCTTGTAGGGTATAATATGTGAAGAAATTAATTTAATATTGTATTTTAGCATTTTCCCATACGTAAGATACATATTTATCTAGACTGTTTCATTTATGTCAAGTGATCGTAGGAAGTGGCCAATCCAGTACATTGGCGCGTAAAATTTCAACCAATCGGAACTTATTGTCTATGCAGAAACTTACATAACAAAAGAAATTTAGAGCTCGTTAAAATACGCAATTTATTTTATACACATTTTTTCGTGGAGTTAACCGTTTTTACGCATTCCTTGTTATTGATTTCAGTTTTAAAACACTTCCTTTCTCATGCGGGAACTTGTCAACACCTAGCCACGCAAAGAAATGGATTTCAATCCCATAGCAAACACATTTTAAAACACTTGGCTGTCGGTTTAGCCTAATAGAGTCCCTTATTTCCCTTCTACTTATAAGGAACTAAGTAAATAAACCGTTTCTGATAGTAATCTCTATTATCATGAAGTAGATAGAAAAATAAGGTTATTCACAATAATTTGTTACAGCAATGTAGAGAACGTCATGTGAATAAATTACATCAGATTTTTTTTTTCAGGTCAACATCAATATATTGATTTAATTGTTTTTTTCACACAAATCGTGCGTAGCACAGGAGTTGGATAGGCAGAGTAGGACTGAAAAATTCAATGCCATAGCCGGGATTTGAACGACGGAGTTAAAGTACAACTTTGTAAGTCGCCATTGGGGTTGTCATCTCAAAATTTCAGATCACCTTGTAATTTACCAGGACACATGCGAGTCAGTTGAGAAATTCAATGTTATGCTGACATGTTACCATGGTAGCTCAGTGTTAGAGGAACCGGCTAGAGACCGGCAGATTCGTGGTTCTAATCCCGGCTATGGCATTGAATACTTAAGTCTGACTCTACCTATCCAGCATCAATATACAGGTGTATATAAATGAATATCGGAGTTTTAACTCTTTATAATATTTATTACACTCAACTTACAGTTATGAATGGTATGTCAAATGAAGATGCAACTCAAACAGTTTTACCAAGAAGCTTATAAATGTTCAATGTGACTACCCTTTGTCACACGACACACATCAAGTCTATAGCCGAGTTCTTCCCAAACGTTGATAAGTGTGTATTCAGTAATTGTAGCAACAGCTGCTTCAATCCGGTTTCTTAATTCAGGGAGGTCAGCTGGTAGTGGAGGCACGTACACTCGATCCTTGATGAAGCCCCAAAGATAAAATCGCATGGCGTTAGGTCAAGAGAACGTGGAGGCCATACATAGCAAGCCCTGTCATTGGGGCCCTTGCGGCCTATCCAGCGCTCGAGTACAGTGACGTTCAACCAATCGTGTACTTCGTTATGCCAGTGATGTGACGCACCATCCTGCTGGAAAATGAAGTTCTCTGGCTCATTTTCTTCCAACTGAGGGAAGAGCCATTGCTCTAGTGCCAGTTACAGTAGGTTCACCAAAAACGAAAGGCCCATAAATTTTCGCCGGGATACGGCACAAAAAACATTCACTTTAGGGGAATCTCGTGGCATTTGTGAGGATTTTCTGAGCCCCAGATGCGCACATTATGAGTGTTAACATGTCCACTAAGGTGAAAGGTCGATTCATCACTGAAGACAACACGATCCATAAAATCATCATGATTTCTGTTTACTAGTCACCATCTTTGCTACTACCGCTGTCTAGCGGATTGCGGGAGAAACATTGCACTCACATGCGCACTTGTGCGAACAAACAAAACTGTTTGAGTTTCTTTTTCATTTGACATATCATTTATAACTGTAAGTTGAATGTAATAAATATTATAAAGAGTTAAAACCCCGATATTCATTTATATACACCCTGTAGTTTTCAGCCAATAACATGCTTGCTTCTTTTAATTTACTATCCGAAAGAAGGCGAATCGGAGAATAGTTTTATAATTCAGCATATTTGTTTTGTTACAGACAGCTTGGCACAACAAAACCCAAACAGCAAACAAAAGACTTTATTTGCAACAATGGCAAAACGGCGTCTTCAAACCGGGTTTTCAAACCAGTTCTAAATAAAGTTCCCTTCAAAATGTGTTTATCCCATCTGCTGATAGTTAAATCGAAAGGTTTCGAAGTTAATAAAACACTAAGGCTTTCGCGGCCGCCGTTCATAAAGTAGAATGTAGACACTGGGCTTGTAGATTGTGAATCAATAAATGAAAATCAACCAACGTTTCTCCCATGACTGCTGCTTTCCCTTTGCAAGTTAACAGTATAAATACTCAGTTTCTCGTTGGAAAATTCGAAAGCAATCCAATTAGCTGCACGAACTCTGACATTTTTAATGTTACTGTTGATCTAGATTTCTGTTCTTCGGAATGCTCCATTTCCTACAAAAGGCATTACATTTAATACATTAAAGATGTTTTTTTTTTACTTTCTCTACACGTACTATGTACATAGTGCATAGAGAAGGTATTGTAATGCATCCAAAAATTCCATAACGAGATTTCACTGGGAATACATGTTTTAGGACCCCCTGAATCTAAAACAAGCATTTTCAGAAAAAGGTCCATGTGTGTCTGTGGACAGCATAACTCAAAAACGAAAAGACCGTTAAATGCCAAACTTGATAAATTTTAAATAAGATTTTAAATAAATTTCCGCAACTACTCTTAGGGTCCCCTGTATCCAAAAAGAAGCATTTTCAGAAAAAGGTCCGTATGTGTCCCTGTATCCGACGAAAAGTCGGTAAAATACCAAGCTTCCTATTTATCTTCCAGGGATGCGACAGAAATATTTTGAGAAAAATGCCCCCACCCCAAACTAACCTTTACACGGATCTTTTTTTCTGAAAATACTTTCATTGGATACAGGGAACCCTAAAACATACATTTCCGATGAAATCTCGATATCAAAATTTTTAGTGGATTGCAATACCTTCTTTATTCACTATGTGTATAGTAAGTGCAGAGAAAGTAAAAATCTTACGTGTTCAATTCATATGATCCTCTAGCGGTTCGGCAAACAAACCTATTATTCAAAACATTAATCTGTTATCTACAACATGCTAATCAAGATAAACATAAGCAGAATTAGTCTTATTACTAGCTCCTTATAAGTGGAAGGGAAATAAAATGCACAAACTAAAGCATAGTATAATCCTTTAAAAGACGGTCGCTATATGAAACACTTGAAACACATCCAATTTTTGGGGGTGGAATGCAATTCTTTCTCTATACACTATGCACAGATACGTGTAGAGAAAGTATAAAAGCAGTAGCTTTAAATTAATACATCTTTGTTAATTAAATTCCTCTCCTCTTGCCAGAAACTTATTTTCATCCATCTGTAAATTATATACCCAGTATCGATAGCAAGAGTACTAAAGCAACACATTACGCCTTGTTTAAGACAACATTTAGCTTCCTGCAGTGCATGTTTAGAGAGTCGATTGGCAGCTGCGAGAATCGATTACAAATCGGGCTTTTGCTACAGCGAGAGAATTGCCTTCTGGAGGAGGTCTCTTGTTCCTAGAAGGAACATTAACCCATTTAGCACCCATTGCGAAACTAAAATGATACGAAACAATCTTATGTGTTCCATTCATATGACTTTCTCAAGCTGTTCCACAAACAAGCGTTTCCTGATTCTTTGTAAGTAGAAGGGAAATAAGGGAATACGAGTACACTACGTTAAAGCGATATTCAAATCTTTTAAAAGCCATCGCTGTGTGAAACAATTGAAATTCGAATCTCTTTGCTTGCCAGGAGTAAAACAAAAAAGAGATGAAACAAAAAATCTGATGTGTTCCATTCACATGACTTTCTCTATATCTCTGCAACAAATTATTGTTGAAAAGTTTATGCTTCTATTTATTTCGTACTAATCAAGAAAAATTAGCAGAAATAGTCTTATTACTTGCTTCCTTGTAAGTAGAAGCGAAATAAGGGAGTACCATAGGTTAAAGTGATAGTTCAAAGCTGGTTGCTATGTCACTGAAGTTCCTTTGTTTGTATAAACAGGAGTTCACAAATTCCTGCATGAAAAAAGTATGTTTTTCACAGCTGAAACCAAAAACAAGAGATATATAAAAAAACAATCAACTCCACGAAAAAAATGTATATAACCTAAATTGTGCGTTTTAAAGTTCTCTATATTTGTTGTGTGGTAAGTTTTTGTCCATCTCTTACGGTTTAGCAGTTATGCAATTGACCCAGAATAAAGTAGCCTTCAGAGGCTATTCCCAGAAAATTCAAAATATACATTTTATTTGTCAGGTAAATATCTTTGTTATACAAAATTTTAATCAAAATCGTTTGAGTCATTTTTGAGAAAATCAAAATTTTCGAAAAAAGTTCCATGTAAAGGGTAGTTTTGGGGTGGGTGGACTTTTTTCAAAATCTTCGTGTCGCATCCCTAGAAGATACTAAACTTAAATACCAAGTTTGGTATTTTACCGACTTTTCGTTTTTGAGTTATCGTGTTCACAGACACATGGACACACGGACACACACACACGGACCTTTTTCTGAAAATACTTTTTTTGGGATACAGGGTACTCTAAAACACATATTTCCGGTGAAATCTTGGTATCAAATTTTTGGGTGGAGTGTAATACCTTCTCTATACACTATCTACATAGTACCTACAGAGAAAGTAAAAGTGACTGGTTTTGAGAAAAATTTAAGTAATTTAAAAGGTTAACTCTACAAAAAAAAGCATATGACATAAATAGTCTGTTTTAAGAGATCTATATTTTTGGAGTAAGTTTTTGTGCATCTCTTATGGTTTACCATGTACATAAAAGTCTCCTAGAATGAAGAGCTCTTCAGAAGCTATTCTCAGAAAATGTAATATATACATCTCGTTTGCCATGAAAATATGTTAAACGTATAGTATTTTAATCAAAATTGTTAGAACCACTTTTGAGAAAATCAAATGTTTCGAAAAATTTTTGTGTGAAGGTCACTTAGGGTGGAATGATTTTCTTGAAAATCTTCGTGCTACATTCTTGGAAGATGCTGGACTTAAATATCAAGTTTGGTGATACATCAAATTTTCCTTTTTGAGTTATCGTGATCACAGACATATACGGACCTTTCTCTGCCTTTGTTTTGAAATCAGGGGACATAATAACATTTCCGATAAAATCTCGACATCGAATTTTTGGGTGGAATGCAATACTTTCTCTATACATGATGTACATAAACGTATAGAGAAAGTAAAATTGTTAATTAACTTCTCCTCTTGCTAGAAACTTATTTTCATCCATCTGTAAATTATACACCCAGTATCGATAGCAGAGGGCTAAAGCAACACATTACGCCTGGTTTAAGACAACATTTAGCTTCCTGCAGTGCATGTTTAGAGAGTCGATTGGCAGCTGCGAGAATCGATTACAAATTGGGCTTATGCTACAGCGAGAGAATGGCCTTCTGGAGGAGGGTTCTTGTTCGTAGAAGGAAGATTAACCCATTTAGCACCGATTGCGAAACTAAAACCGAGCAGGGAGAAACATGTGCGAAGGAAAATCGTAAGAAAGCTACCAAGGGATCTGAGCCTCCCCTAAGGTTAAAAACCAGCTCCCATATTTTTCTTTTGCTTCTTTTTCATCCTCCCTAGTATTAGTCTTTCTTGAATAAGAGCATATTCCACAATAAATCAGGTTGTCTGGATGCCAGGAAGGAAAGAGCGTATTTTTCAAACGTCTTCAGGATACGTCCTATGTAATCACCTACACTTTACATTATTGATTTCAGCTTTGTCTCTGCCTGCCATACAGAAAGGGCTTATCAGCCAGAAAATGAAATGCCAGGGAGAAACGGACTCTACATTTCCGTATATGGATTTGTTTCCTTCCCACCCGAAGTTGGCACGACAATACGACATTAAGACACATGAATTACTGGACTGCCACAGCGAACAGGTCCTGAATTCTTACATACTTATTTCAGTATTTTTCCTGGCTAGCCACAACATTATTTCCTCCACAGAAAAGTTGTATTCCATTCAAAACTTCGATTTCTCGATTTCATCGCTAATGTATGCACTACACAGAGTATACAAAATGTATTGCATTCCAGCCAAAAATTCGATACCGAGATTTCACCAGAAATATATGTTTTGGGTGCCCCTAAATTCCTAAAAAAGTATTTTTGGAAAAAGGTTGGTATGTGTGCGTATGTGTATGTGTGCGTGTCTGTGGACAGCATAGGTCAAAAACGAAAAGCCGTTAAATACCAAACTTGGTATTTAAGTGTGGTATCTTCCAAGCATGCGACACGAAGATTTTCACCAAAATCCCCCCACCCCCAGCTACCCTTTACATGGAAATATTTTCGAAAATTTTGATTTTCCCCAAAAATGGCTCTAACGCTTTTTTTAAGATATCGTATATTAAAGATATTTACTTGACAAATAAAACGTATATCTTGAATTTTCTGGGAATAGCCTCTGAAGACTTTATTCTGGATGACTTTTCGTAATTTTGCATAACTGTTAAACCGTAACAGAGATGGGTAAAAACTTAGAAAAAACGTAGAGCACATTAAAACACAATTTTTGTCATATAATTTTTTTTCGTGGAGTTGATCGTTTTTTTAGATATTCCTTGTTTTTGGTTTCAACTTTGATAAACTTATACTGTTCTCATACAGGAATTTGTCAACTCGTGTCCATACAAACAAAGGAACTTCAGTCACATAGCAACCAGCTTTTGACTATCACTTTAATCTATAGTACTCTTTTATTTTGCTTCTATTTACAAGGAAGCAAGTAATAAGACTATTTCTGCTAACTTTTCTCGATTAGAATGAAATAAATTGAAGCATAAGCTTTCTAACAATAATTTGATGTAGAGATGTAGAGAAAGTCATGTGACATCAGATTTTTTTTATTTTTTCTACACGTACTATATACACAGAGTAAGGGTACAAAAGATATTGCATTCCAGCCAAAAATTCAATACCGAGATTTCACCTGAAATACATGTTTTAGGGTATCCAAGAAAACTATTATCAGAAAAAACATCCGTATGTGTGTGTGTGTGTTTATGTTTAGTATCTTCCAGGGATTCGACATAAAGTGTGTGCTTTAGCGACATCTATGTGTTTTGTGCAGGAAGCACTTCTCTATCTCTTATGGTTTACTAGTTATAATGAAGAGGACTTCAAAACCTATTCTCAAGAAATTCGAGATTTACGTCTTGTTTGATATGTAAAAAACTGTAATATGCAACATTTTAATGAAAATCGTTGTAGACGATTGGTTTGAAAGTGCTGGCCTCATAGCCACGTCTTCAGTTCAGAGAAAAGGTGAAAGTCGCTGGGTACCAGGTTAGGACTGTACGATGGATGATCGAAAATGTCCCATTGAAATTATTCAAGGAGCCGATGGGTTGTGCCAGCAGTGTGTGGACGAGCGTTGTCATGGATCAACACAATTCCTGAAGTCAGCATTCCTCTTCATTTGTTTTGAATGGCTTTCCGCAAACGTCGTAAAGTATGAAGATCTTCAAAACAACGTCAATGATCATTTGAAATCATTTGTGAAAACATTTTTTGAAGCGGGTATTACAAAGCTTGTGCACAGGTACGATAAGTGTATCAATCTTTTCGGTGATTATGTTGAAAAATAACCCTAAGTGTACAAAACCTTTAGTAATAAAATAATTGTTTTCTATGAACTTGTCTTTTATTTATAGCCAATCGGAAGGTTGAAAAAAAAACGGCCCTCGTAGTTATTTGCTCTCATCAAGTATATTTTGCAATAAATCCTGACATATAGTTGCTTTTTGTACCGCAAAAGTAAAATATGATTACTAATTACATCAGTTATCGCTGCAATTCTCTGGTAGACAATCATCCCTCTCTCCGAGGCCGTTAACGTCCTCAATGAAGAGAACTAAGCAGCTTACCATTAGGTATAACGGGCAGAATTTTATCAATTAAGTGATATGGTATATGTGTATCATCTGTCATGAGCGAAATTTGCGACAGCCATTGGAAAGTCCGTGCAGGAGATAAGTAAAATCATTGCTAGCTGGAGGCAGTTTATGTCGCTGCAGCATCTGAGTGACGTATAGACCTGCACATTAATTTCCCCTGCCTCGTGAGATAAAGCGCCCTCTAACTGGCCAGAATTATGAGACTTAATGTGAGCAGCGTAGCCTCCTCTATGATAAATAACTTCAGAGGGCAATACAAAAAGCTTTACGTTGGTTCCACTTAGTTCGCTGCTGTCAATTGTTTCCAACGTGTCTTATAATCTCAGATATTTATACGGCACGCTAACAAAGTATGAAAAATAGACACTATGGTCTCCCCCAAAACGACTTGCAAGCCATTAGTACACCCTCCAGTCTGGTAAAGAAGCCAGTAAATTATGACTTTAAGAGTTTAAGTACGGTGTAGAGCCTCTCGTGTTCCGAGCGGGTTCGAGTCCGAATACCCCAAGCTTCGTTATTAGTGTGTTTTACTTGTTTTCCTCAGTTCTACGCCTAAATAGGGGAAGTCCGTGAAAGCTGTACCACTTAATTTTAAGTGCTTATATCTGGACAGAAAACCTTCGTCAAAGTCCACAGTTATTTTAATGTGTTAATGAGATGAACTTATACCATTATGAGAGTTTTTCAAGGTTTAGTCGCAGCTACATAATTTGCAAATTATAATTATAGGTTTTTACTTTCTCTATACGTACTAAAATAAAATAAAATAAAATCTGTAATACAACATCCTGGCAACTTGTTCCCTATACCAGGACGAATATTGCAAACTTTATAATTTATTTCCCACTTTTAAATTATTGTTATACGTCATTATTTTACAGATAATATTTATATACTAATAACTCAAAATTTAATTTAAAACAAAAACAAATTAATATAAACTGAAATAAAATAAGTTCCAACCATAAAACAAATTTCACTAACACTAAATCATCTATTATTAATTACTGGAACCCACTAACACAAATAACTGATAACCAGCTATTTACCCACAAAACTATGCTCTAATTATTAAGATAAATGAAAAACTAATCCTATACTACTGGTATCCAGCAGAATATGCACTGGTAACCAGCGCAACTAAATAATTATATTATACAATAATTTCTTTACATTGTAGTAAACTATAGTGAATTGTCTTTTACTTCCTTTGGCTAATATCTGTTACTAATTATACCTAATCTTTTATATCATCATTACACTAAACTCACTGTATTTAACTTTTTAACACTATTTAGCACTTCACTAACACTTCCTCCTCAACGTCATCTCCCCTTGCCTCGTACTGTCCACTCCGACTCCCCTTGCCACTCTGTACTACTATGTACATAGTGTATAGAGAAGGTATTGCATTGCACCCAAAAATTTGATACCGCGATTTCATCGGAAATATATGTTTTAAGACCCCCTGAATCAAAAAAAAAAAAAAAAAAAAAGCATTTCTAGAAAAATGTATGTGTGTGTGTGTGTGTGTGTGTCTGTGGGCAGCATAGCTCAACAACGAAAAGACCGTTAAATAACAAACTTAGTATTAAGTTTGCTATCGTCCAAGGATGCGACACGAAGATTTTCAAAAAAAATCCCCCACACCAAACTACCCTTGGTTCCAACGATGTTGATTAAAATATTGTATATTAAAGATATTTACCTGACAAATAAAATGTATATCTTGAATTTTCTGGGAATAGCCTCTGAAGACTACTTTATTCTGGATTTTGACTATGGCTTTAACCTATGGTACTCCCTTATTTCGCTTCTACTTGCAAGGAAGCAAGTAATAAGACTATTTCTGCTAATTTTTTTCTGAATTAGCATGAAGCAAATAGAAGTCTAAGCTTTTTAACAATTATTTGTTGCAGAGATGTAGAGAAAGTCATGTGAATGGAACACATCAGATTTTTTTTTCTAAGACGTGTATTTTGGACCAGAGGCGTGTTAAACATAGAAACCAGCTTTTAAAACCTTTTACTATTGCTCTAGCCTATACAAGGAAGCCAGTAATAAATTTCTGCTATTTTTACTTTTTCCATACGCACTATGTACATAGTGTATAGAGAAAGTATTGCACTCCACCAAAAAATTCGATACCGAGATTTCACCGGAAATATGTTTTAGGGGCCCCAATATCCAAAAAAAGCATTTTCATAAAAAGGTCCGTGTGTGTGTGTGTGTGTGTGTGTGTGTCCGTGTGTGCGTGTGTTCGTGTGTCCGTGTGTCTGTGAACACGATAACTCAAAAACGAAAAGTCGGTAAAATACCAAACTTGGTATTTAAGTTTAGTATCTTCCAGGGATGCGACACGAAGATTTTGAGAAAAATCCCGCCACCCCCAACTACCCTTTACCTGAACGTTTTTCGAAAATTTTGATTTTCTCAAAAATGGCTCTAACGATTTTGATTAAAATTTCATATATTAAATATATTTACTTGATAATTAAAATGTATATCTTGAATTTTCTGGGAATATCTTCTGAAGAGTAGTTTATTCGGGATGAATTTTAATAAATTATGAATAACTGCTAAACCGTAAGAGATGGACAAAAACTTAGTATATAAAAAATGTAGAGCACATTAAAGCACACAATTTATGTTATATACATTTTTTTCGTGGAGTTCGCCGTTTTTGTGACATTCCTTATTTTTGGTTTCTGCTATGAAAAACGTATACATTTCTCATACAGGAACTTGTCAACTCCTATCCATATAGACAAAGGAACTTCATTGACATAGCAACCAGCTTTTGATTATCACTTTAACCTACAGTTGTTCCTTATTTCGCTTCTACTTATAAGAAAGCGAGTAATTAGACTATTTCTACTATTGTTTTTTTCTGATTAGCATAAAGTAAATAGAAGTATAAGCTTTTTAAGAATTATTTGTTGCAGGGATATGGAGAAAGTCATGTGAATGGTACACATCAGATTTTTTTTTCTCGATTAGCATGAAGTAAATATAAGAATAAGCATTTTAAGTCATTTATTGCAGTTATAGATAAAGTCATGTGAATGGAACACATCAGAGTTTTAGAAAAATATGCGTGTGTGCAGCATAGCTCAGAATCCAAAACTCTGTTAAATACCAAACTTGGTATTTAAATTTAGTATCTCCCAAGGATGAGACATGAACACCCCTAACTACCTTTTCATAGACAATTTTTCAAATAGCTCTAACGATTTTTATTAAAATAGGTATATTAAACATATTTACATGCCAAATAAAATGTATACACAATATCCAGGCAACAAAGACCTTTATGTTGCTTCTCTGTGAAACAGCTCCGAAAGTTCGCTGTCGCTATTTCCAGAACAGTCCATTTATGGAGCGTGTATTCCGTGGTTTCTACGACTGGTTTGGCGATCGCTTTGGTGAAAGCGTCAAAAAGGCAATCTAGTGAATAATGAACGCTAAAATAGTGAATAAGTGTGCAGCTAACACTGGACAGCGCTTAGTGCAGACATCGTGAGAGTAATTAAGTGGCTCGGCTTGTTGTATAGCGTCAGAGTTCCAAGTCTAACAATGCGTTTTACTAAGGGGGTTCAATAAGTCTTTAGAAAATCCAAGAAATTACACTAGTAACATAGAACAAAGTTTGTATTTAGTAACCGTCATCTCTTACTAGATGGCAGTCATATCCATCATGTGGTTTCACTGCCATATGCAATCTTAAAATGGTGGGAAACAAATCGTGTTTCTTGCGGTGATTAAACATTTATATTTAAAAGGATTAACACAGAAAGAGATAAAATCAAGTTAGATGAAGTTCATGACATATCTGCTCCTACGTTTGCTATAATTTGTAATTGTATAAATGAATTTAAACGTGGCTGTAAATCCACAAACAATGAACGCCGCTTTGAACGTCCAGTAGAAGTGACTTGCTCCGCAATGGTTTATCAAATCCAAGATATCTTTTTGAGTGATCCACAAATCAAAATTCGCGAAATAGTACAGGCCACAGGCAAATCACAAGGTACAGTGTTCTCAATTTTGCACTAAAACTTAAGCCTGAGAAAGGTCTCGAAGAGATGGGTGTCGCGTTTGCTCTCAATGGAAAATCAACGCAATCATGCGATCGATTCGAAAACTGGTTTGACACTTTTTCCGTCGCAATCCTGACGAGTTTCTGCTTTGATACATGACCGTGGATGAAATATGGACACCCAACTACTCTCCAGAGAACAAAGTACAGCCGAAACAGTGTGTTTTAAAGGCGAACCGGCTCCAAAGAAGACAAAGGTGGTGAAATCTGCAGATGAGGTGGTAGCCTCGGTTTTTGGGGGGGAGGATGTACGCGGATGTATTCTGCATCGTTATTGCACCGTTTGAACGGAAAAATCAAGAAAAAACTTCTGACATCATCTGGCAAGGAAAAAGATTATCTTGTAACAAAACAATGCAATGGTGCAACCCTGCGCAGTTTTGATAGCGAAAATTGTAGAATTAGGGTTTTAATTACTACAACATCCACCGTATTCACCAGAAACGTATTTTATTTCCCAACTTGAAAAAGTGCCTCCATGGAAAACGTTTCACGTCTAACGAAGAGGTCATCTCCCAAACAGATGTCTATTTTGAGGACCTTCCGAAGTCCTACTTTTTGAAAGGCTTAAAATGGTTGGAGAATCGCTGGGAAAAGTGTATTGAGCTAAAAGGAGATTATGTTGAAAAAAAAATCTGATGTGTACCATTCACAGGACTTTCTCTATATCCCTGCAACAAATTGTTCTTAAAAAGCTTATACTTCTATTTACTTTATGCTAATCAGAAACAATTAGCAGAAATAGTCTTATTACTTGCTTCCTTGTAAGTAGAAGCGAAATAAGGGACTACCATAGGCTAAAGTGATAGCCAAAAGCTGGTTGCTATGTCAATGAAGTTCTTTTGTTTATACGGATAGGAGTTGACAAGTTCCTGTATGAGAAAATTGTACGTTTTTCATAGCAGAAACGAAAAATAAGGAATGTCTAAAAAACTACGAACTCCACGAAAAAAATGAATATAACATAAAGTGTGTATTTTAACGTGCTCTACATTTTTGTGTAGTAAGTTTTTGTCTATCTCTTACGGTTTAGCAGTTATGCAAAATTCCGAAAAAATTGACCCAGAATAAAGCAGTCTTCAGAGGCTATTCCCAGAAAATTCAAAATATGCATTTTATTTGTCAGGTAAATATCTTTAATATACGATATTTTAATCAAAATCGTTAGACCCATTTTTTAGAGAATCAAAATTCTCGAAAAGTTTGTGGTGGGGGGATTTTTCTCAAAATCTTCGTGTCGCATCCCTGGAAGATACTAAACTTAAATACCAAGTTTGGTATTTTACCGACTTTTCGTTTTTGAGTTATTGTGTTCACAGGCACACGGACACACACGGACCTTTTTCTGAAAATACTATATTTGGATACAGGGGACCCTAAAACATATATTTCCGGTGAAATTTTGGTATCGAATTTTTTGGTGGACTGCAATGCCTTCTCTATACACTATGTACATAGTGCGTATAGAGAAAGTAAAAAAATCTACAAAAAATAATTTGTATTTCTATCTTTTCTAAGAAGTTATTAAACACCCCCAGTATTACATTGGGTGCTTTGGGGTTGAATAAAATGAATTTATCAGAAACTGGTGTTTCTCGTTTGTTACAATATCATATTGACAACTTTTTCTATGCATAAATTGAGTAGTTATGTAAGCTGAAATTCTGTCCCGCAGTGTAACTCGGGCGAGTTATTCCGCAAATTCATGACACACTTTATATTTGTGAGATGTATAAGGTCGACACCCCAAACTTCTCTTCTTGTCAGCGGTTCATAAGTTTCTCTGTGTCTGACAAACGACTGCAGACAGCAGACGGAGGAAGCACGATCATAAACATTAACGGGATACTGCAGTACGTCAACCTTCTGCTTGCGTTATACGAGCGGTTCGGTGAAGCCCCGCGTCTGCACTGTTTGTATAGACGAAATGTACGCTCCTGGCTTGCTAATTATACCCAAAATTGAAGTTTCGGGTAATTAGATGTAGTGTTAGACCAAAATTTGCAAGGACTGCTGTTGTGGATTTGTTTCCAACCATTGAATTCCTGTTAGCTCACCAAAATAGAAACGTGCAGTCACGTGTTGACCCTGCAATTTCGAATTATTTAACACTAAATTGTTAAAATGATTGATGCGTTACATTCACGTGACTTTCTCCATACTGCATCACTTATTTTTGTCTTTACAAACTATGTTTACAACTCTTATTACTTTCTCTAGCCCCATATGTACAATGTACATAGGGATAGAGAAGTATTGTATTCCACCCAAAAATTCAATTCCGAGATTTCACCGGAAATACATGTTTTAGGACCCCATGTATCCAAAAAAGGCATTTTGAGAAAAAGGTCCGTGTGTGTGTATGTGTCCGTGTGTCTGTGAACACGATAACTCAAAAACGAAAAGCTGGTAAAATACCAAACTTGGTATTTAAGTTTAGTATCTTCCAGGGATGCGACACGAAGATTTTGAAAAAAATCCCCCACCCCCAAACAACCCTTTACATGGAACTTTTTTCGAAAATTTGATCTTCTCAAAAATGGCTGTAACGATTTTGATTAAAATGTTGTATATTAAAGATATTTACCTGACAAATAAAATGTATATCTTGAATTTTTTGGGAATAGCCTCTGAAGAGTAGTTTATTCTGGATGAATTTTACTGAATTTTGAATAGCTGCTAAACCGTAAGAGATGGGCAAAAGCTTACTGCACAAGAAATGTAGAGGACGTTAAAACACACAATTTATGTTATATACATTTTTTTCGTGGAGTTCTTTGTTTTTAAGACATTCCTTACTTTTGGTTTCTGCTATGAAAAACTTATACTTTTCTCATACAGGAACTTGTCAACTTTTATCCATATAAACAAAGGAACTTCATTGACATAGCAACCAGCTTTTGACTGTCACTTTAACCTATGGTAGTCCTTTATTTCGCTTCTACTTACAAGGAAGCAAGTCATAAGACTATTTCTGCTATTTTTTCTGATTAGCAGGAAGTAAATAGAAGTAAAAGCTTTTTAAGAATAATTTGTTGCAGGGATATAGAGAAAGTCGTGTGAATGGTACACATTAGATTTTTTTTCGCACAAGCCGTGTGTAAGACAGGAGTTCGTATATGTAGTCAGACTGGTTTACCGGGAAACATGTGAGACAGTTGAGAAATTCAATGCTATCCCGGCATGTTGCCATGGTAGCTCAGTGGTAGAGCAACCTATTAGAGATCGGGAGCTCCGTAGTTCTAATCACGTCTATGGCATTGGATTTTTCAGTCTGGCTTTACCTATCCAATGTCCAGACCTTTGCAGAAATACTACCATTACACTTTTGTTTGTACTATCGTTATCCTAGACAAATAACTAAGTTACAAAAACTCAGAGTGAATTGTAACACACAAAAAACAACGTAAGTTTCCTTGAAGGCCTAGAGAGAAAGATTCCAGGAAACTGCAAAGAAGCAGTGGAAGAGTTGCACAATTTATTACCTTGAGATCTTTTAACAAGTAGCCATTAAATAAATAACTGATTCCACAATTAATGCACAATAAGTTTTATATTTGTTACGTTCGTAAGTTACAGAGCTTGACTTCACAATTTGACAAGTAAATCCTGCGATGAAAAAAAAAAAAAAACAAAAACACGCTAGATTGTCCCGACTAGGAAATGGGTTTTTCAAAATTATAAGAATTCAGACTTAACCAAAAACATATTCAACTCCAAAAGTTTGTTCAAGTCGAAAGAAAGCTCACTTTTGTCTATCCTTGGCGGTAATGTAACTTCGCTGTGCTTTTAAGGACAATCTGTCCCTCGGCAAATTTCCAGCTAGATTGAAGAGCTGACTCCCACGGTGGCTCGCCGAAGAGCGGAAGGAATGAGTAGTTCAAACTATTCTTATCAGGTCGCAGCTGAGTCTAGTCGCATATATCACTATGAAGATGTTGGGGTGGTTTCATTTATCCTATAAATGCGTGACAGTGGAAATAACTACAACTTGTGGAAAATGGTAATCAATCTACGTTATAGGTACAAAAGTTTAACTACTGAACGCTATATACTAGCCTTCAAATTAAATACACTTACATGCAATCGCGAGAAAAAACAGAACATCGAAAGAACTTTAACAATTCGAACCGTTAATAATTACCATCTCGGAAATGGTTTATGATACAAAACAATATTTAATATAAACTGGGTTTTTATTTTCTCTGCATAGTACATGGCATATAGGTGCGGAGATATCAACGGAAATGCACGTCTTACGATCCCCTCTATCCAAAAACGATAATTTTTAGAAAAAGGTCATGTGCGTCTGCTTGTCCGTGTATCTGTGAACACGATAACCCAAAAAATGTAAAAGTCGGTAAAATTTCAAACTTAGTACTTAAGTTTAATATCTTCCAAGGATGCGACACGAAGATTTTGAGAAAAATCTCCTACACCTAAGACCCTTTACACTGGAAAAAGTCAAAAATTTTGATTTTTTCAAAACTGGCTCTAACGATTTTGACTAAAATATCATATATAAAAGGTAATTTACATTACAACTAAAAGGTATATCTTTAATTTTCTGGGAATAGCTTGTGTTTAGCAGTTAAGCAAAATTTCTTAAAATCCATCCAGAATAAACTAGTCTTCAGAGACTATTCCCAGAAAATTAAAGATATACATATTATTTGTTACGTAAATATATTTAATATACAATATTTTAATCAAAAGTGTTAGAGCCATTTTTGAGAAAATCAAAATGTTCGAAAAAAGTTCCATGTAAAGGGTAGTTGGGGGTGGGGTGGAATTTTCTTGAAAATCTTCGTGTCGCATCTTTGCAAGATACCAAACTTAAATACCAAGTTTGGTATTTAACGGTCTTTTCGTTTTTGAGCTATGCTGTCCACAGACACACACACACACACTCGCACACACGGACTTTTTTCCATAAATGTGTTTTTTTTTTATTCAGGGGGATCCAAAACATTTCCGATGAAATCTCGGTATCGAATTTTTGGGTGCATTACAATACCTTCTCTATACATTATGTACATTGTACGTGTAGAGAAAGTAAAAATTGAGCCTGAGAAAAATGTTTTAATGTTTGAATACAGAGATCAGCACAAAGGTTTAAAGTGACATCCTAAAGAAGTTTTATATCCTCCTTAGAAGAATGAAAATATTGCAAATGTAAAGACCGCTGCATCATTTCACCAAAATTCTAAAGTTGGAAGCAACTAGCCTGACTCGTCATCGTTCTTCAGGTTTGCCTCCTCTTCTTGCATCGCGGCCAGCCTTTTTGTATTAGGAGAACATAACCCACGAAGAGCCCACAACAAGAGCGCGCCAGTTTCTCTGACAAACTAAGCGCCTTTTCTTGTGTGGAAGTGCGTTAAGGTTATCTTAAGGAGTATTTATACACTTTTTACTTTCTCTATACGCACTGTGTGCATACTGTATAGAGAAGGTATTGCACTCCAACAAAAAATTCGATACCGAGATTTCACCGGAAATATATGTTTTAGGGTCCTCAAAATCCAAAAAAAAAGCATCTTCATAAAATGGTCCGTGTGTGTGTCCGTGTGTCTGTGAACACGATAACTCAAAAACGAAAAGTCGGTAAAATACCAAACTTGGTATTTAAGTTTTGTATCTTCCAGGGATGCGACATGAAGCTTTTGAGACAAATCCCTCACCCTCAACTACCCTTTACATGGAGCTTTTTTCGAAAGTGTTGATTTTCTCAAAAATGGCTCCAACGATTTTGATTAAAATTTCGTATGTTAAAGATATTTACCTGACAAATAAAATGTATATCTCGAATTTTCTGGGAATAGCCTCTGAAGAATAGTTTATTCTGGATGAATTTTACTAAATTTTGAATAACTGCTAAACCGTAAGAGATGGACAAAACCTTACTACATAAAAATGTAGAGCACGTTAAAACACACAATTTATGTTATATATATTTTTTTCGTGGTATTCGTCGTTTTTGTGACATTCCTTATTTTTTGTTTCTGCTATGAAAAACTTGTACATTTCTCATACAGGAATTTGTCAACTGCTGTCCATACAAACAAAGGAACTTCAGTGACATAGCAACCAGCTTTAACCTGTGGTACTCCCTTATTTCACCTCTACTTACAAGGAAGCAAGTAATATGGTTATTTCTGCTAATGTTTTACTGATAAGCATGAAGTTAATAGAAGTATAAGATTTTTAAGAATAATTTGTTGCAGGGATATAGAGAAAGTCATGTGAATGATACACATAAGATTTTTGTGGACTAGCATTGACTTTAAATATGGGAAACTAAACAAGAATTGAGCCTGAGAAAAATGCTTTAAAGTTTGAATACAGAGTCATGTAATCCGCACAACGGTTTAAAATGGCATTCAAAGCAAGTGTTATATCCGCCCTATAAGAATAAAAACATTGCAATTGTGTACTCTAAAGAACGCTGCATCTTTTGCACAAATATTCAAGCCTTATTATGCCATCGTTCTTTTTTTTTTTTTTAATCAAAACAGTACCGGAGTCTGGTCAGGACTCCGGCGCTGTATCACCTATTTACATTCCCCCCTTGTATGATTACTGGTTTTACTGTTCCTTTACACAAATATATAGCACCCATGCCCAAGGCAGGACTCGAAACCACGATTCCCTGCCTGCGAAACATCAAAGCGAGCGTGGCCATGGGGACCTGCTAGCTCTTCAGGTTTGCCACCTCTTCTTGCATCGCGCCCAGCCTTTTTGTATTAGGAGAACATAAACCACGAAGAGCCCACAACAAGAGCGCGCCAGTTTCTCTGACAAACCAAACGCCCGTTCTTATGTGGAAGTGCGTTAAGGTTATAGCCCAATACACAAAACACGGAAGCACACACACACACGCACACCTGGACCTTTTTCCAAAATGTGTTTTACTTTCCCTACATGTTTTGGGTACCCCTGAATACAAAAAAAAAAAGCATTTTTATAAAAATGTCCGAGTGTGTGTCCTGTCTGTCTGTGTGTGTGTGTATTTACCTGTGGGGAGCATAGCTCAAAAACGAAAAGACCGCTAAATACCAAACTTGGTATTTAAGTTTGGTATCTTCCAAGGATGCGACACGAAGATTTTCAAGGAAGTCCCCTCACTACAAACTACTCTTTCCATGGAACTTTTTCGAAAATGTTGATTTTCTCAAAAATGTCTCTAACGATTTTAAAATATATTTACCTCACAAATAAAATGTATATCTTGAATTTTCTGGGAATAGCCTCTGAAGACTACTTTATTCTGGATGCATTTTACGGAATTTTGCATAACTGCTAAATTGTAAGAGATGGACAAAGTCTACTACACGAAAAATGTAGAGCTCGTTAAAAGACCAAATTTATGTCATATACATTTTTTTTTTTGTGATGTTGATAGTTTTTTAGATATTCCTTGTTTCTGTTTTCAGCTTTAAAAGGACTAATACTTTTCTCATAGAGGAATTTGTCAACTCCTGTCTATACAAACAAAGCAACTTCAGTCACATAACAACCTGCTTTTGACTATCACTTTGAGCTATGGTACTCCCTTAGTTCGCTTCGACCTACAAGGAATCAAGTAATAAGACTGTTTTTGCTAATTTTTTCTCAGTTAGCATGAAGTAAATAGAAGCATGAACTTTTTAACAATAATTTGTTGCAGAGATGTAGAGAAAGTCATGTGAAAGGAACACGTCAGACTTTTTTGGATACGGGGACCCTAAAACGTGTATATTCGGTGAAATCTCGGTATCGAATTTTTGAGTGGAATGCTTAAGTATTTTCATTTAAGCAAATAAATGAATTATTAAAATGCTTGCTGCTTTTACTCAACTCCTCATAAATCACGAAAATTATGCAGAAATCAACGTTTGACAGAACTGCACTCTATTCTAGTTCTTCACTGACAGAGGACTGCATTTAAAATGATTGTCATGGTATTTGAACGTTGGAATCATTCTCGTATTATTGCATCCTCTGGGATTATTTTTATTCCATTTTGTGTTTGTGCGATGTGGGTTTCTATTCAGTTGTGTTAAGTCGCTTCGTTGTCTAGCAAAATGGACGTCTGACAAAGGATTTTCACTGCACTGTCACCAGGTCACTGGAATTATGACGTCAACGTTTTGTTGCTTTAGTAAGCGAATCCACATTGAAAACGCTACACTGGTTTATTTGCATCATTTTCAAAGCTCACTGAAGTTGGAATTGTCACAAAAAGATTAGCAATTTACAGGAATAGTCAAAAAGCGGTAGAAACAACAACAACCAGTTGCTCTAAACTGCACACGCAAATTAACAAGTAACAGGAATAAAATGAAGTTTTAATCAAATAATAACAAAAACTACTTGATTAAAATAATACAGATTTACTCATAACTGTTAATTTTACGATTATTAAATACTTTGTTATAATACACCGGCTTTTTCGTGTGTCTGTACTTGTACAAATTATAGTATAAAATCTGATATGTTCTATTCACATGACTTTCTCTACATCTCTGCAAAAAATTATTGTTACAAAGCTTATGCTTCTATTTTCTTCAAGCTAATCGAGAAAAATTAGCTGTCTTATTACTTGCTCCCTTGTAAGTAGAAGTGAAATAAGGGAGTACCATAGCTCAAAGTGATAGTCAAAAGCTGGTTGCTATATGCCTGAAGTCCTTTTGTTTGTATGGACAGGAGTTGACACATTCCCGTATGAGAAAAGTTTCGTTTTTTTTAAAGCTGAACCCAAAAAACAAGGAATATCTCAAAAACGATCAATTCCACGAAAAAAATGTATATAACATAAATTGTGTGTTTTAACATGCCCTACATTATTGTGTGGTAAGTTTTTGTCATCGCTTACGTTTAGTAGTTATGCAAAATTCGGCAAAATTCATCCAGAATAAAGTGGTTTTCAGAGGCTATTCCCAGAAAATTCAAGTTACACATTTTATTTGTCATTTAAATATCTTTAATATACGTTATTTTAATCAAAATCGTTAGAACCATTTTTTGAGAAAATCAAAGTTTTCGAAAAACGTTCCATGTAAGGGATAGATTGATGTGGGGTGGGGATTTTTCTCAAAATCTTTGTGTCCCATCCTGGAAGATACTAAACTAAAATACCAAGTTTGGTATTTTACCGCCTTTCGTTTTTGAGGCATCATGTTCACTGACACACTGACACACGGACACACACACACACACACACACCGACTTTTTCTGAAAGTGCTTCCTTTGGATTCAGGGGACCCTAAAACACATGGTATTTCGGGTGAAATCTCGGTGTCGAATTTTTGGTTGGAGTGCAAAACCTTCTCTATACAATATTTATATAGTACGTGTAGAGAAAGGAAAAATGCCGTTATTGATTTAAAGATTCGTTACAAATAGGCATTTCATTCACTGCTGGAAACAATTCACTTGATACGGCCGCTTGAGATTTGCGGTGGTTAAAGCTGCGCAGAGGCGGGTTTTCTCCTGGTTCTCCGGTTTCCCCCGTCATCGCGTTCCACCAGAGCTCCATCTTCATTCCATGTATCACCAATGTCATCCAGTGCCACAAGTAGTAAAAGCGGGCATTAAACACTACCAAAAAATATACTTGATGTTTCGACGCGTAGACAGTTCACAGCTGCACGCTATCCTTTACACGCGCACTATGGCCCATAGACTCGTCATTCAGCTCCAAACTCACGCACATTACTCACAGCTTGCAATTCTTCTTCATTTGTTAGGAAACTGACGTCACAGAACTTTCTGGAAGTTTGTGGAAATCGAAGCTTCTAGAAGAATCCAGAATCGCGTTCCGAAGGTTCCAGATACCGTCGCATCAGATATCCTGTATTGTTGCATTCCAACGTCTCCATAGCAAAGATACCTTGAGAGCAGTCGTAAATGGCAATATCACAATACTTATAACGAAACAATGGAAACATTTCGGTAAATCTTAATTGACCCACTCGACTTCGAATTTTAGGTGGAATACAATACCTTCTCCATTTACTATATACATTGTAAAGAAAAATACATTTCTGATATGGTATTTTAAACCAGCAATTAAAACCCTACGGCAGTTTACGCGCCTCCTCTGGAAAACTTTGATGCCTCTCCAAGGAGGTGAGTCGTAGAGCTTGAATAACCTTGCATTGAGATATTAAAACAAATCAAGTGAACTACATATACGGTGTCATATAAGAAAACTCTGATGTGTTCCATTCACATGACTCTCTCTCTGCATCTCTGTACATCAAATTATTGTTAGTAAGCTTATCCTTCTTTTACTTAATGCTAATCGAGAAAAAAATTAGCAGAAATAGTCTTATTACTAGATTCCATGCAAGTTGAAGGTAAATAAGGGAGTAGTATAGGCTAAAGATGTAGTCAAAAGCTGGTTGCTATATGACTGAAGTTCCTCTGTCTCTATGGACAGGAGTAGAAAAATTCCCATATGAGAAAAGCTTTTAAAGCTGAAGGAAAATCTCAAAAACGACCCACTCCACGAAAAAATATATATAACATATATCGTGTGGTTTAACATTTTCTGTTAAGCAATTTTTTGTCTATCTCTTACGGTTTGCCAGTTATACAAAATTCTGTAAAATTCATCCAGAGTAAAGTAGCCTTCAGAGGCTATTCCCAGATAATTCAAGATATACATTTTATTTGGGATGAAATATCTTTAATATACGGGATTTTAATCAAAATTGTTAGAGCCAATTTTAACAAATTCAAAATTTTCGAAAATGTTGCTATGTAAAGGGTAGTTTGGGGTGGGGAATTTTCTTGAAAATCTTCGTGTCGCATCCTTGGAAGATATCAAACCAAGTTTGGCATTTAACGGTATTTTCGTTTTTGAGCTATGCTGTCCACAGACACACACACACACACACACACACACACACACACACACAAACATACTCACACACACAGTCACAGACACGGAACTTTTTGTAAAAATTCTTTTTTTGGACTCAGGTGATCTGAAATAATATATTTCCGGCAAAATCTCGACTTTGAATTTTTAGGTGGAATACAAGTACCTTTTCCATTTACTGTGTACATTGAAAGTAAAAACATATTACTTTCTCTACACGTACTATGTATATAGTGTATAGAGAAGGTATTGTAATCCACCCAAAAATTCGATACCGAGATTTCACCGGAAATACACGTTTTGGGTCCCCCTGAACCCAGAAAAAAGAATTTTTGGAAAAAGGTCCGTGTGTGTGAGCATGTGTGTGTCTGTGTGTGTGTCTATCTGTGAACAGCATAGCTCAAGAACGAAAAGACCGTTAAATACTAAACTTAGTATTTAAGTTTGGTATCTTCCAAGGATGCGACACGAAGATTTGTAAGAAAATCCCCCACCCCCAACTACCCTTTACATGAAACTTTTTTAGAAAATTTTGATTTTCTCAAAAATGGCTCTAATGATTTAGATTAAAATATCGTATATTAAAGATATTTACCTGACAAATAATATGTATATCTTGAATCTTCTGGGAATAGCCTCTGAAGACTACTTTATTCTGGAGGAATTTTGCATAACTGATAAACCGTAAGAAATGGACAAACACTTACCACACAAAAAATGTAGAGCGCTTAAAACACACAATTTATGTTATATCATTTTTTTTTCGAGGAGTTGATCGTTTTTTTAGATATTGCTTGTTTTTGGTTTCAGCTTTGAAAAACTTATACTTTTCTCATACAGGAATTCGTCAATTCGTGTCCATACAAACAAAGGAATTTCAGTCACCTAGTAACCAGCTTTTGACTTCACTTTAACCTATGATACTCCCATATTTCGCTTCTACTTACAAGGAAGCAAGTAATAAAACTATTTCTGCTATGTTTTTCTCTATTATCTTAAAATAAATAGAAGAACAAGCTTATTAACAATAATTTGTTACACAGAAGTAGAGAAAGTCATGTCAATGAACACATCAGATTTTTTTTTGTCAAGTATTTTAAACCAGCAATTAAAAACCTATGGTGATATTTCCTCTGGAAAACTTTTGTCTTCCCAAGGAGGTGTGTCGTAGAGCATGAAAAATCTTGCATTAAGATATTAAAACAAATCAAGTGAATTACACATGTGGTGTCACATAAGAAAAATGTTGAATATAAATTATGTTACCTCCTCAGTGCCCCAAGAACTTTGAGGTTCAATGTACACCATGAAATAACGCAGTTCTCAAACAAAGCACTCGTTCATCAAACAAGTTATGAATTGTGGACCTGTATGCTTGTTCCAAAGCGACTCCACCCGTTCATTTGTTTGAGCTAGAAGACATATCAATTCCTCCGCATACTGTTTGTTACCCTCATTTGTGATGCAACTCTCGCTTTACCGCCTTTATACATAAATTTGAAAGCTTCTTAAAGATCTGCATTTTAATGGCTTTGTTGTTCACAAGATGATATTCAATATATTTTACATACTTTGTACTTTCTCTATACGTACTACGTACATAGTGTATAGAGAAGGTATTACACTCCACCCCAAAAATTTGATACCGACATTTCACCAGGAATATATGTTATGAGGTCCCTTGTATCCAAAAAAAGCATTTTCAGAAAAAGGTCCGAGTGTATCCGTGTGTCTGTGAACACGTTAACTCAAGAACGAAAAGTTGGTAAAATACCAAATTTGGTATTTAAGTTTAGTATCTTCTAAGAATGCGACATGATGATTTTGAGAAAAATCCCCCCAACCCAAATTAGCCTTTGTATGGAACTTTTTTTCGAAAATTTTGATTTTTATCATAAATGGCTCTAACGATTTTGATTAAAATAACGTATATTAAAGATATTTACCTGACAAATAAAATGTATATCTTGAATTTTCTGGGAATAGCCTCTGAAGACTACTTTAATCTAGATGAATTTTACGGAATTTTGTATAGCTGCTAAACCCTAAGAGATAAACAAATGCTTACCGCACAAAATATGTAGAGCACGTTAAAACACACCATTTATGTCAAATGCATTTTTTTCGTGGAGTTGATCGTTTTTGAGATATTCCTTGCTTTCGGTTTCAGCTATGAAAAACTTGTACTTTTCTCATACAGGAATTTGCCCATCCTGTCCATACATACAAACAAAGGAACTTCAGTCACATAGCAACCAGCTTTTGACTAACACTTTAACCTATGGTATTCCTTATTTTGCTTCTGCTTACAAACAAGCAACACTATTTCTCCTATTTTTTTCCTCGATTGCATGAAATAAATAGAAGCATAAGCTTTTTAACAATATTCTGTTGCAGAGATGCAGAGAAAGTCATGTGAAGGAATACATCAGATTTTTTTCTTTCAAACGTAGACATATTATATTTTATTTTGTAGCGGGATCTTTGCTTTCGCCTCCTTCTCCGACGTCCTCTGCTCAGTAGTTGATGAAGATTCCACTCCAAATATCTCCCAACTAATTCTATCTCAGGGTGCTTTGTGGGTGAGGCGAATGTTAAATAACACTGTATTTTCCCTTACTACTTGAATTTATTATTTCAAAGGTTTGAAGGGCGGCTAGCTTGTTTCCTTACAAAATATGTTACCATTAAATATCTTCCCACCACTTAAATCAATTATCTGGAGCCTAATCTAGCCATCTGCGCATCATTCCCCCACCACTTAAGCACATGGACGTGCGCACAACACAAAGTAAGAGTAACTGAATAAGAATAAGATTTAAAGTCAAGAGTCAAGAGCCAAGAGTAACCACATAAGAGATATGTGCCCTCTCTTATAAACTGCCACTGGGTGACGCCAATCTTCGCGCCATAAAATGTAACAGTATCTTTGATTGGTCCCTTGGTAGCATCACTTCAAATGCTATGAAAATACGTTGTTGGGCCAAGTTTTGCCGGCATTGCGTCCGCATGACGCATTTGGGAAAACCCAATGCTTCCCTCTCACTTTAACTTCCTGCTTGCTTTGTCTATTTCTCCAATTCCCTGTGCTACCTGGAGGACAAATCACTATGCCTGTTTCACTGATTTCTATATCTTTCCTTTTCTATTTTACATTATTTAGCCTAAACTTGTGCTCATTAGCAGGTGGTGGTTGGTAGACTGTTACCTGGAATTAAGCTAGCTCACCTTGCCTTAATTACCTAAGTTATAACTCGCTTTTATGAATATTTCTTGCACTAAATACTTACAACTATTTTACATTGTTTTCTACATACTTATAATATTATGTACAACTTCCCTTTTGTATGCTTTGTGAACATATGGTATGTTCTCCTACAATTTATATTAGAATTAAGTAGAGGTAAATTCTTTTTACTTTCTTTACAGTACTATGTACATAGTGTATAGAGAAGTTATTAAAATGCACCCAAAATTCGATACCGGGATTTCACCGGAAATATATGTTTTGGGCCCCTGAATCCCAAAAAAAAAAAAAAAAAAAAAAAAAAAAGCATATTTGGAAAAATATCCAAGTGTGCGTGTGTGTATGTGTGTGTGTGTCTGTGTGTGTGTCTGTGGACAGCACATCTCAAAAACGAAAAGACCGATAAATATCAAACCTGGTATTTAAGTTTGGTATCTTCCAAGGATGCGACACGAAGATTTTCAAGAAAATCCCCCCGCCCCCAACTACTCTTTACATGGGACTTGTTTCGAAAACTGATTTTCTCAAAAATGGCTCTAACAATTTTGATTAAAATATAGTTTATTCTGGATGAATTTTACGGAATTTTGCATAACTGCTAAACCGTAAGAAATGTACAAAAACTTGCCACACATAAAATGTAGAGCACGTTAAAACACACAATTTATGTGATATATATTTTTTTCGTAGAGTCGATCCTTTTTTAGATATTCCTTGTTTTTGGTTTCAGCTTTCAAAAAACTTATTTGTCAATTCCTGTTCACACAACAAGAAACTTCAGTCACATAGCAGCCATCTTTTGTCTATCACTTTAACCTATGGTACTCCCTTATTTCGCTGCTACTTACAAGGAAGCAAGTATATATATTTTTTTCTGATAGTGTTTAACGCCCACTTTTACTACGGAGGCACCGCAGGCGATGACACTGATAATACATGGAATGAAGATGAAGCACCGGTAGAATGTGATGGAGAACCCGGAGCAAACCCGCGATGCGCCACTTTGTCCACCACAAATCTCGCGGCCGATGCAAGTAGTATGACTATTTCTGCTACTTTTTTCTCGATTAGAATAAAATAAGTAGATGCATAAACTTTTAAGAATAAATTGTTGTAATGATGTAGAGAAAGTCATGTGAATGTAACACATCAGATTGTTTAAAGAAATAAATGGCATTTTATGTTGATTGAGAACCACATGTTATTTCATTAAATGCGTGTTCATACATAGAATAAACATAATTTAAAATCGACATTCCTCTGCTGGACCCAAAATGTCGGCAAATATGTATAGTATATAACTAAGTACCTGTAAAAATAGAACATGTCCAGTCTTATTATTCTCGTTTCAAGAAAAGGTCAACGACCTTCCTCTGTGTTTGTTGTTCCTATTTTCAGCAAGTCCCTTGAAGGTCAGTGGTGAACCTCTATTGTTCACCCGCCTCCACTAAAAGCAGGTACACACATACAAGGAACGAGCTTTGCAAGGTGGTCCAATTTGAAAAGATAAAGAAAGAGATTGAAATCTTCTGTATCAATCTCTATTGCCGTGGACTTGTACAGCCAGTATCAAACCAAAGCCTAAAAGTATGTTACACTCAATAAGTATTCTTCAATAAAATATTTTTGGCATTTATTACACCATCATATGTAGGTATGTATGTATGTATTTTTTTTTTTTTTTTTTTTGTAGCTTAAGGTCCTTTAACCTGGTTGGTCATATCGGACGATGAATGAAATTCGTAAAATGATGCCCACATGATATCGGGGTCCATGGAGTTTAAAGTTCCTCAGAATAAGGGAAAACCCCAAAAAATCTTATCCGAATAACTCACCCTAAGCGAGATTCGAACTCACGACCTGTTGAACGTGAGGCAGACACACTACCATCACACTGCCCAGGCGGGATATTATGTATTTATTTTCTGCAATTGGGTACTTATCGGTGGCAGAATTGCATGTACAAAATTCACTAATAATAATAATTTTACAGTTAAATTAAGAATAGTAATACAACTAACATATTATACATATATATACATTAATGATAATATAAACTAATACAGGTTTTGAAATCCTTAATTACTGCACAATATTTACTCAAATTAACTAACATTTATTCTCTTTAAATTATCCCTGAACTTCTTTAAGGTCAGAGGGCAACCCTGAAAGGCTGCAACAGGTAATACATTCCATTCTTCAATGTTCCTATTAACAAAAGAAAATTTTCCTACGTTGGTTTTTTACTTTCTACCCTTAATTTTATACAAATGAGTTTTCTAACCTCTTTCTAACGTATTTAAACGAGTATACGCTTTAAATATTGCGACTAACCGACGTGCTTTCCACCTAAGTTTTAGCGGCTCCCATTTGTTCTCTTCGCCTTTCTTAAGTCCAAAATATTTACCTCTCTTTATGAATTTAATCTCTGTATCTTTTCTTATGAATCAGTTTGATTAACCCTGTATGTGCCCCAGCATGCTACTCCATATTCCATAACTGGCCGCACTAAGGACTTGTAAGCAATTTCCCTGGATTTTACGCCCCCCTTCTTCAGTGTTCTTAACATATATATGTTAAAACATTTGCGAGGTTCCCCCCTTCTCCTCGCTATCCCTAATTATTTTTTAATTATGTTTTTAAAATATTTATCATATTTGCTCCGGTTAGTTCGATTTCTCGATCAAATATATATTTCTGACACAGCGAGGAACTATTTCAAAGATAACTAACCTATTTTTAACAATTTATTTAAACAGTTACCATGAGATTTCACAATGTATTTACACGTTATATTTCTATGTGATCATAGCTGAAACTATATTACACGTTCACTTACACGTGTAACTTAGATTTAGCATACATGTTTCCTACGTAAGTAATCTGTAATCCCGAAATACTGTGGGAGAAAAACTTATGCACTTCTACTTAAAACAACTAGGCTGTACAGTAAATGAAAACCGACTGCATTGAGAACTGCGCCTCCGTAAATGTATTCGAACACTCTTATTTTACCTGAGCATTAAAACTGTGCTCTAAATGGTTTTCTTTCCCGCTTCCAGTAGCGTCTCTTTTCATGTGCCAATAGAAACTGTCCTATTATTTAGCTTAGGCTGCTAACTCACCCTCAACTCTTAGGCTTTCCTTCAATCATGTGAGCAATTTTTGAGAAAAACAACATTTCGAATTTTTTTTTCATTTAAAGAGTAGTTTGGGGTGAGGGGGTGTTTCTGAAACTCTTTGTGTTCCATCTTTAGAAGATATTGAACTTAAATGCCAAGTTTGATATTTAACGGACTCTTTGTTTTTGAGCTAGGCTGTCTATAGGCGTGCGAGTGCGCGCGCGCGCACACACTCACACACTTACACACTTTGACACTTTTCTATAAATGTGTTTTTTTTTTCTGGAAATAGGGGACTCTAAAACATGTATTTCAGGGAAATCTCAGTAATTATTTTTTTTGAGGAACAAAATATAGTTTCTATATACTATACACACATGTAGTACGTGTAGAAAAAGTAAAAAAATTAAAGTTATTATCACAGTCATTAGTTACTACTTTTATTGTTGTCTTTGTTAATAGCACTCATTAATTTAGTATTAATTAACATTATTTAAGAATCTGTCTTTTTTAGGTTATGTTTTATGCTGGTTCTACGAAAATGTTTCACACGAATGCTACAAAAGATCAAGGTAATGTTATTTATAAGTATTTAATATAATGAAACTATACAAAACCTAAACAAAACAGGATAAGAACCTAATTACACTCATACTGTTAACTGTTTGCTATCATTTTAAAACTGGATAAAAAGTTTGACATAGTGTAATATACTCGACAGCTTTAAATGTCATCACATGATGTGATCAAAGGTTTTATCATGTTCTTTTTGTTATTGTTTTGTTTTATTAATCATTCATCGGCATGTCCCGTTACATTAATAACATTACATTCATTTAGTATATTAGTGCATCACACTATTTATTACATTTTTTTCCATTATATAATAGTGATAATTAAAAAATTAATAAAAGAATAATAATATATATGCTTAAATTATATTTTAAAAATAAACTTATTGCAGTCACAGAAATATGATAGTGCATTATAGGTATTAAAGAATCTGATTCTTCCATCTGGTTTACCCCTTTATAAAGATGAACATTGGTAGTAAGGGGTAGCATTGTTTTGTAAATCTCCATATGTAGACATTAGTCGAAAACGTGCAAACTTTATTGAATATTTATGCTTAGTATTACATTCCTCATCTTTAAATTTATTGATTTTCAAAAGAGATTTTATAGAATGAGAATAGGCTAGGCAATCACTCCCTTCCACAGTTCACACTTGGTAACTGCTTACGTCACAGTTACGGCAGAAGAAAGAACACCTATTACCTGCCAGAGTGATGCAATTTGAAAATGGCAGAACTATTCTTCCTCCGTTGCCCTAGCAAGCCCTCGAGGGAAAATGAAATGAAATGGCGTTATATTTATGGACGCTTTTTAACGGCTGTGGTTCCCAGCGTCCCATTCTATACTGGGCGTGAAAGACCGCTTAATTTTGCTCAGAGGCCTCTCTATCAGGATTGAGGTTCTTTTACGTGCCGTAAATCTAATACACGGGACCAATGGCTTTACTTCCCTTCCGAAGGAAGCCATGCTAAGGATTTTTGGACCCCTTATGTCCCTTCTACTTACAAAGAAGCAAGCAATAAGGCATTTAATGCTAATGTTTACCTTGGTTGGCATGTCTTAGAGTAAAGAATATTCTTTTGTAAGTCAAGTTATTTATGTAACAGCTAGAGAAAGTTATGGGAATGGAACACATCAGATTTATACTTTCTCTACACTTACTATGCACTTAGTGTATAGGGAAGGTATTGTATTGCACCCAAAAATTCAATACCGCGATTTCACCTGAAATACATGTTTTGGATCCCCCTGAATCCGAAAAAAAATGCATTTCTGGAAGAAAAAAAAAGTTCTGAGTGTGTGCATGTGTGTGTGGACGGCATAGCTTAGAAACGAAAAGACCGTTAAACACCAAACTTGGTATTTAAGTTCGGTATCTTCCAAGGATGCGACACGAAGATTTTCAAGAAAATCCCCCCACCCTAAACTACCCTTTACATGGAAAAAATGTCGAACATTTTGATTTTCTCAAAAATGGCTCTAACGATTTTGATTAAAATCTCTTATATTTAAGATATGTACATGCCAAATAAAAGTGTACAATCTTGTATTTTCTGGGAATAGCCTCTAAAGACCTCTTTACTCTGGATGATTTTTATTGAATTTTATATAACAGTTAAACCGTAAGAGATAGATAAAAACTTACTGCACAAAAAAGCGTAGATCACAATAAAAAAGACAATTTATGTCATATACATTTTTTTAGTGTGCTTGGCCTTTTTTGAGATATTCCTTGTTATTGCTTTCAGTTTTAAAATACTTAAACTTTTCTCATGGGGGAACTTGTCAACGGTTACACCACGCAAAGAAACGGTTTTCAAACCGATAGCAACCATATTTAAAACATTCGACTGTCGGTTTATCCTAGTTTCTCTTATCTCACTTCTACTTACAAAGGAAGTAAGCAATAGGACCGTTTCTGCTAAGGTTTTAGTGTTAAATGAATAGAAGAATAAGCTTATTAATAATTTGTTACAGAGTTGCACAGAAAGCCATGAGAATGGAGCACATCAGATTTTTACTTTCTCTGCACGTACTCTATGTACATAGTATATAGAGAAGGTATTGTATTGCACCCAAAAGTTCAATACCGAGATTTCACCGGAAATACATGTTTTGAGACTCCCTAAATAAAAGAAAAGCATTTTTAGAAGACTGTCCGTGTGTTGCTTTCTGTCTGTCTGTCTCTCTCTGTCTGGCTGTCTGCCGGTGTGTATGTGTGTCTGTGGGCAGCATAGCTCAAAAACGAAAATTCCGTTAAAAACCAAACTTGGTATTTAGGTTTGGTATCTTCAAGGATGCGATTTTAAAGAAAATCCTCCCACCCCCAACTATCATTTACATGGACATTTTTTTGACAATTTTGATTTTCACTAAAATGGCTCTAACGATTTTGATTAAAATGCCGTATATTAAAGATATTTACCTAACAAATGAAATGTATATCTTGAATTTTCTGGGAATGGCCTCTGAAGACTACTTTATTCTGGATGATTTTGTATAACTACTAAACCATAAGAGATGGACAAAAACTTAACACACACAAAAAAGTAGAGCACGTTAAAACATACAATTTATGTTATATAACTTTTTTGCGAGGAGTTGATCGTTTTTTGGGTATTCCTTGTTTTTGGTTTTACCTTTGAAAGACCTGTACATTTCTCATACAGGAATTTGTCAACTCGTGTCCATACAAACAAAGGAACTTCAGTCACCTAGCAACCAGTTTTTGAGTATCACCTTAAGCTATGGTACTCCCTTATTTCGCTTCTACTTACAAGGAAGCAAGTAATAAGACAATTTGTGCTAATTTTTTCTCGATTAACATGAAGTAAATAGAAGCATAAGCTTTTTAACAATAATTTGTTTCAGAGATGTAGAGAAAGTCTTGAGAATGGAGCACATCAGAAGTGTTTAATCCGTTTGCTGCTTGAGTTTTGAGGCAAGGAGCTCAGTGCTTGATGATGTATATTCCAATGCACTTTACTTTAGTGTTCTTCTGAGAATGTAAAATATTTGGAATTTCTCCTTAAAGACAATAGGAGATGTGCAGTGTAGACGAAGCGATGGTCTGTTTCTTACGCCTGGTGGCTAAGTCGCGTACAAAAGATCCATTTGCCAGATTGCAACACTTGGAAGGTGCTCTGTTACAGGTATACGCTTCACTAGTCACACAGTATGGGTTATCGCACTTTAATCTGATTTTACTTTCAGGATATGCCAAACACTTCTTTGTCCTCGACTTTGCAAGATGAGTTCCAAAGAAACACTTATTCCAAAACTTCACGCATGGCAAAATACTCACCACATACGTACTTTAAACCTGCAGTGGAATTAGTTCCAGGACCTCTAGGGGTCACAGTACGGCCAGACAACTGGTATACTTCAAATATTTTAAGGGCGCAGTTATTCGATCCGTGGGCCGATCTTCCACCGCCAAGATGTCACATCGGTTAGGAAATCTTTTCGATCCAAAAAATCTGATGTGTATCATTCACATTACTTTCTCTATATCCCTGCAACAAATTATTCTTAAAAAGCTTATACTTTGATTTTACTTCATACTAATCAGAAAAAATTAGCAGAAATAGTCTTATTACTTGCTTCCTTGTAAGTAGAAGCGAAATAAGGGACTACCATAGGTTAAAGGGATAGTCAAAACCTGGTTGCTCTTTGACTGAAGCTCCTTTGTTTGTATGGATAGGAGTTGAAAAATTCCTGTGTGAGAAAAGTATACGTTTTTCAAAACAGAAACCAGAAACAAGGAATGTCTCAAAAACGATGAATTCCACTAAAAAATGTATATAACATAAATTGTGTGTTTTAACATGCTCTACATTTTTTGTGCAGTAAGTTTTTGTCCATCTCTTACGGTTTAGCAGTTATGCAAAATTCCGTAAAATTCACCCAGAATAAAGTAGTCTTCAGAAGCTATTCCCAGAAAATTCAAGATATACATTTCATTTGTCAGGCAAATATCTTAAATATACGATATTTTAATCAAAATCGTTAGAGCCAGTTTTTAGAAAATCAAAATGTTCGAAAAAAGTTCCATCTAAAGGGTAGTTTGCGGTGGGGGGATTTTTATCAAAAGCTTCGTGTAGCATCCCTGGATGATACTAAACTTAAATACCAAGTTTGGTATTTTACCGATTTTTCGTTTTTGAGTTATCGTGTTCACAGACACACGGACACACACACACACACACACACACACACACACACACACACACACACAAACACTTACGGACCCTTTTCCGGAAATGATTTTTTTAGTTAAAGGGGACCCAAAAACGTCTATTTCCGATGAAATCTCGGTATAGAATATTTGGGTGGAGTGCAATACCTTCTCTATACACTATGTACATAGTGCGTATAGAGAAAGTAAAAATCATGTATGGTGTTCAAAGTGAAACCCTGGTTTTTACTTTCTCTACACATACTTTGTACAGTGTAAAGAGAAAGTATTGCATTCCACCCAAAAATTCGATACCGAGATTTCACCGGAAATAGACGTTTTTAGGTCTCCCTCGTACCCTCCAAAAAAAATCGTTTTTAAAAAAAAATGTCGTGTGTGTGTCCATTTGTCTAAGAACACGATATCTAAAATACGAAAAGTCGGTAAAATACTGAACTTGATATATTAGTTTAGTATCTTCCAAGGATGCGATACGAAGATTTTGAGGAAAATTCCCCAACACCAAACTACCCTTTACATGGAAAAATTTTAAAAAAGTTTGACTTTCTCCAAAATGGGTCTAATGATTTTGATTAAAATGCCGTGTATTAAACATATGTGCACGTCAAATATATTGTATATCTTGAATTTTCAGTGAAAAGTTTATGAAGACCTCTTTATTCTGGATAAATTTTACTGGAGTTTGCATAACTAGTAAACCGTAAGAGATAGACAAAAACTTACTAAATAAAATACATAGTTCTGTTTGAAACACACATTTATGCCATATACGTATTTTGCGCGCGGTTAGCCGTTTTTGAGATATTCCTTGTTATTGGATCAAGCTTTTAAATACTTAAACTTTTCACATCACTTTTCTTCGTCAATCCCTGGAAATGCAAAGAAACGGATTTCATGCATATGACAACCGGCTTTTAAAATATTTGACCATCGTTTTAGCCCAGTGAATCCCACGATTAACATGAAGTATATAGAAGAATAAGCTTTATAATAACAATTTGTTTCAGAGATGTAGAGAAAGGCATGTTAATGTAACACATCAGATTTTCTTAATTCTTTAATCAACATCTTCTTTCAACTGTTCCATAACGACTCATGAAATTCTACTCCAGTCTTTATGGTACACATTGGTTCTTCCTTGTTTACTCGTATATTACGAGCCATTTCCTTACTGAAGATTCGTTCATTGCATTATTATCATAGGCGTTATTTATGGACGCATATTTTTGGCAGATTGCATGCAGATGAAGGATATTAGGAAAAAATTACAACCGCAAGTATTTTTAGCTTCAAACAGACGAAGGACAGCATTCTGGGATTTGATTCCAAACAGACTAAACCGGCCAAGCAACATACTTAATGGAAGATCTTGCACTTAAGGATAAAAAATATTTGTGTATATATTGAATAGACTTATTTGGTGTTTGAGTAATCTATATGTATGAATACGTGGTGTAGTGTGTGTGTGTGTGTGTGTGTGTTTGTGTGTTTATGTGTGTGTGATACCAGAGTGTTCTTTCTTTTATTGTTCTATGGTTCTGTTGTCCTAGCTCGCGAGTATATGTATGTGTTTGTGTGTATTTCTAATGTTAACATATATAAAATGGATATGTAGCTAATATTCTAAATTCAAGTATTTTTAGACAGCACCGTAAGGTCACCCAACCCATGCGACTGTGTGACGCAATTATTGTATTATTGTAAACCTAATAATAAAATACTACTACAATAAAATTCGATTGACCGAACATTTTGTGCATTCAAAAACGAATAAGTTCTTTGGCGATAGAAAAATATAACATCGGTATTGAAAAACTGGTACTATGTGATAATAAATAGCTTGACAGAATGGAGATTACGTTGAGAAATAGAGTAAGGTACTGCTCTGTTTCGTTATCATTTAGTTATGACAAATCGTCTATCGCTTTCTGGATGCCCTCGTATTTCATTGTTGAGAAGAGGGACGCAAGATTTGGGAAGGATTCCCAACAGCAAAACGTTTGACCTCTATTATAAGTGAAGTAATGATATGAAATTACAGCAGTTCATGATAACTAAGAGGTAATTTCCATATTATGTCCCCACACACACACAATGTCAAGCATAAAAATCTAATCTGTGACAGGCACGCGACAATGCCTGTAGTTCGCATGATCTATACAGTTGTGCATGTGGACATTAAATAAAGGAAGCTTTGGTATATTTGTCTTGCTATTACAGCAATTTTCATTGTAAATGCTTTTTTGCTGATATTGGGCCTTAAAACATGTATACTTATCCAAGTAAAGGACAAGTCAATTTAGCGTTATACAAATGGAGACAAAATATGTTACCGCAGGTTTAGGCAGTGACGCGCAATCGGGTGTCCAGGGTTCAAATACCGTAGACCGAACAATCTAGCTAGGGTTTCGCCAAGGCAAATACCTGATTAGATATTTAATACCACTTCCTAAATAATACCATCGTTTATAAGTAATAGAAAGGTGTCCCATAAATAAAAATTTGTAAGTAAAACACCTTAAGCTTACCAACTAAATGTTTTAACAACACAATATAATTCTCTAGCAGGTTGTTACAAGAGGGATGTTAAAACTTAATTATATATTAAATTACATAGACTTTATATCGAATTATGTCATATCTTATTACTTTCTCTAAGCGTAATATGTACCTAGTGTATAGAGGAGGTATTGTATTCCACCCAAGAATTCGAGATCGAGATTTTACCGGAAACACATATTTTGAGGACCCATGAATCCAAAAAAGCATTTTTAGAAAAAGACCAGTATATGTGTGTTTTTTGTAGTGTTTAACGCCCGCTTTAACTACTTATGGCACCGCAGGCGATGACACTGATGATACATGAATGAAGATGGAGTACCGGTGGAATGCGATGGCGGGGGAAACCGGCGAACCCGGAGAAAACACACCCAACGCCGCTTTGTCCACCACAAATCTCGCATGCGGTCACTTGGGATCGAACCCCGGCCGTTAAGTGTGGCCCTGTGTGTATGTGTGTGTGTGTGGCTCAAAAACCAAAGCTCCGTCAAGTAGTTACAAAACTTGGTATTTAAGTTCAGTATCTTCCAAGGATGCGATACGAAGATTTTCAAGAAAATCTCGCCACCCCATCTAACCATTATATGAAATATTTTCTCGAAAATTTTGAGTTTCTCAAGCAATTTTGATCAAAATATGTTTAAGGCATTTTCATGACAAACGAACTGCATATTTTAAATTTTCTGATAATGGCCTCTGAAGACCTCTTCATTTTGGATGACTTCTGTGTACCTGGTAAACCGTAAGAAGTACATAAAAACTTAATGCACAAGACCATAGATCTCGTCAAATATACAATTTATGCCATATAGATACTATGATCTGAAGCTTTCCTGGCGACGAACATATTCTAGACGTTCTTGGGCTTCAAGCCAGGTGTAGTGAAGAAGACACATCGACGTTTCGGGAGTGTGCATCTCTCCCATCATCAGCATCTCATTCATTTTTTTTTTTTTTTTTTTGTTAAGGCAACCGTTTTCAAGATATTCTTTGTTATTGGTTTCAGTTTTAAACTACTTAAAGTTTTCTCAAACAGAATGCCATCTTTCACTTCATACCTCTTTTGTTTTCCCCTAGCCACGCAAAGAAAACAGAATTTCAATCGTTTTACATAGCGATGGTATTTTAAAGAATTTGTCTATCGCTTTATCCAATTTATTCCATTGTTTCCGTTCTGCATACAAGGACGCATACTGTAGTGATGTACAATAATAAAATTATCCAAAAATATCATAGAGACTGCAGAAGATGATAATGAGATGATAATGTTGCACATGAATGAGCTTGATTTACGAAAGCCAAGAAATCTAGACGCAGATGGGTATATTCATTAAATAAAAGAAATCGCAAGGAGACTGCCATAACCTGTTGAAAGAAATGAGAAATTGCGCGGTACGGTAAAATAGAACATGTAGGCACACTAGACCTGTAAAATCTCGAATTACGATCGTCTGTTGTTGAACAGCAGGCAATGTATAGAGGAAGGAATGGAGATTTCTTTCTCTGTGTACACAACGCAAGGATAAAGTTTGAAGTTTGCAAACTCTTGCATTGCATTACACAGCGAGTTGCGTGCATCTAAGTGAATGCTTACATTGAATAACATGCGTACAAAGTCTTGCGCATACGTTACGTCTGCGCTTGCGTCTGTGGATGTGGCTTTAATTGGTTTACGACCGAAAAAATAAATTATCCTCTGTCGGGTTTGAACCCGCAACATTGGACATTAGAAGCTAGCATGGTAACCGCTACACCATGGAGAGCGTCGAATGTTGTACGAAAAAACAATTCAAAATAATGCCATTGGTTATATTCCAATATGTGGTCAATGTTAACGGAAACTAAAGGTATTTCATTAATTTCAGTTAGTCAATAGAAATGAAACAGCGGCCATTAATTTGGAGCACTGAAATGTAAAATACTGGAGTACGAGGGAATTTCTGAATTACCGTAAACAAAATCTTTTGAAATGTCTGCTGTCGCGAAATGTAAGTAAAAGCGTAAGGAAATTATTACTTCCTCTAAAGACCGTGTTTTAATTTCCACTGGAAAAGAAAGCAAACAAAAGGCAAAAGTAAAGCGGGTTTCCTTTACACAAAAGAAAATGAAAAGATAGAAATATACGCATATTCAAGCGAAAAAAAATCTTTAAAGCCAGAATAAAGAACCAGGAATGTTATGAACGTGTTTAATAAAGCAAAATATCTCCAAAGCATGGAAACCAATGGAAAGAATGTCATATTTGTTGACTAACTTAATTATTCAGAATAAGGAATGCTTCAAAAAAAGAGCTTAACCTTCTGATTAATAGCAAGCATATAATTTAATTTTGTACGCATAAACCCGTGTGTATTTCGTATTAATAAGAGAAGCAGCCCTCTCTCTCTCACCAGTATTTAAAGCAGAATTACTAGTGCTTAAGAAAGCATTCGAATGGAGTGTACAAGTTCATGTAAAATACGTACCTATATTTTGTGATTCCCACGCGCACCTTCAACTATTTCGAAGAAATATAATCCATCCAATTACCGTTGATATTACAACGAACATACTAGAAAATAACAAACATATCTGTTTAGAATGATATCAAGGTCACATAGAGAATTAAAGTAACGGGAGAGTAGATCTGTTTAATAAAGCAGCCGAACATGTACATATAGATTATTCTTATGCCCTATACACAATAACATTTATAAAAAAAATCTCACGTGTTCCATTCACATGACTTTCTCTACATCTCTGCAACAAACTATTCTATTTACTTCATCTAATCGAGAAAAATATTAGCACAAATAGTGTTATTACTTGCTTTCTTGTAAGTAGAAGCGAAACAAGGGAGTGCCATAAGTAAAAGTGATAGTCAAAAACTGGTTGCTATGTGACAGAAGTTCCTTGTTTGTATGGACAGGAGTTGACAAATTCCGTATGAGAAAAGTAAGTTTTTTACAGCTGAAACCAAAAACAAGCATATCCAAAAAATGATCAACTCCACGAAAAAAATGCATATGTCATATAAATCGTGCGCTTTAAGGTGCTCTACATTCTCTATGTGGTAAGTTTTTGTCCATCTCTTACGGTTTAGCACTTATGCAAAATTCCGTGAAATTCATCCAGAATAAAGTAGTCTTCAGAGCATATTCCCAGAAAAGTCAAGATATACACTTCATTTGTCAGGTAAATATCTTTAATATACGATATTTTAATCAAAAGCGTTAGAGCCATCTCTGAGAAAATCAAAATTTTCGAAAAAAGTTCCATGTAAAGGGTAGTTTGGGTGGGGGGATTTTTCTGAAAGTCTTCGTTTCGCATCTCTGGAATATACTAAACTTAAATACCAGTATGGTATTTTACCGACTTTTCGTTTTTGAGTTATCGTGATCACAGACACACACGGACATTTTTCTAAAAATGCTTTTTATAGATACAATGGATCCTAAAATGTGTATTTCCGGTGAAATTTCGCTATCGAATTTTTGGGTGCAATACAATACCTTCAATGTACATAGTATGTGTAGAGAAAGTAAAGATAGACTTACGTTTACCACGCAGGTAATTTAAAATGGCATTTTTATCATTTACATGTGAGAGAGAGTAAATGAAAGTGGAAAGCAAAAAGGGCGAATGCGATTGTATGAAATTACGGGAAGCGTGTGTCGTGCGGGGAATCCCACTCGTGGCCATACTATTTTATCGTTACTGACTGTCTTTTGCTTTTAGAAGTGAGTTGTGAAAGCCAAGTACATACATCTTAGCATGAATTGCTATTTTGAAATGGTTTACACGAATTGCGCTTTTGACATGGAAAACGCAAAGGTTTATCATTTGACTCTGCTTTTCCCTCAGTTTTGCTTTGATGAATCGTACGAATGTCATCGTAAATTGACTCCGTGATCGAGTGAATAAAGTGCTTACTTCTCACCCCGGAAGTCCCGGGTTCGGTTCCCGGCTGCGGTGGCGACTTTCATTTTAGCTAGAATTACTCCCTATCCCCCACAGAGTCTAGAAGTATGTATGTGAGAGTGAAGTGTGTCTAAGAGGAAAAATCTGATGTGTACTATTCACAAGACTTTCTCTGCATCTCTGCAACAAATTATTCTTAAAAGCTTATTAAAAAAAAAAAAAAAGAGAGAGAAATAGCCATATTACTTGCTTCCTTGTAAGTAGAAGCGAAATAAGAGAGAACCATAGATTAAAGTGATAATCAAAAGCTGGTTGCTATGTCACTGAAGTTCCTTTTTTGTATGGACAGCAGTTGATAAATTCCCGTATGAAAAATGCAAGTTTTTCATAGCAGAAACTAAAAATAAGGAATGTCTCAAAAACGATGAACTCCACGAAAGAAATGTATATAACATAAATTGTGTACTTTAACGTGTTCTACATTTTTTGTGTGGTTAAGCAGTTATTCAAAATTCAGTAAAATTCATCCAGAAAAAACTACTCTTCAGAAGCTATTCCCAGAAAATTCAAAATATACATTTTATTTGGCAGGTAAATATCTTTAATATATGAAACTTTAATCAAAATCGTTGGAGCCATTTTTGAGAAAATTGAAATTTTCGTAAAAAGTTCCATGTAAAAGGTAGTTTGGGGTGGGGGATTTTTCTCAAAATCTTTGTGACGCATCCCTGGAAGATACTAAACTTAAATACCAAGTTTGATATTTTACCAACTTTTCGTTTTTGAGTTATCGTGTTCACGGACACACGGACACACACACACACACACATACACACACGGTCCTTTTTGTGAAAATGCTTTTTTTAGATAAAGGGGACCCTAAAACATATATTTCCGATGAAATCTCGGTATGGAATTTTTGGGTGGAGTGCAATACCTTCTCTATACACTATGTGCATAGTGCGTATAGAGAAAGTAAAAAACGAATTATAAAACATGTAGATCCTGGTGAGAGAGACAAAAGATGGAGGAATCAATTAGATGGAATTTATTATTGTAATATTAATGCTCCTATATTTAGTTACACTGTGTATTTGCTTTCTGTGCACGTACTATGTACATAGTGTATAGAGAAGATATTGTATTGCACCCAAACATTCGATACCGAGATTTCACCAGAAATACAAGTTTGGGTCCCCCCAAATCCAAAAAAAAAAAGTATGTTTAGAAAAAGTTTTGTGTATGTGCTGTGTGTCTGTAGACAGCATAGCTCAAAAACGAAAAGTCGCTTAAATACCAAACTTGGTTTTCAAGAAAATATCCCCACCTCTAACTACCCTTTACATGGAAAAATTTTCGAAAATTTTGTTTTTCTTAAAAATGGCTCTAACGATTTTGATTAAAGTACCACATATTAGAGCCATTTCTAACACAAATAAAAATAGGAATAGCTTCGAAAGACCGATTTATTCTGGATGAATTTTGCTTAATTTGGTATATCTGGTAAACCATAAGAGATAGACAAAAACTTACTTTACAAAAAATGTAGATCTTGTTAAAATACACAATTATGTCATATACATTTTTTTCGTGGAACTTACCGTTTTCAAGGTATTCCTTGTTATTAGTTTCAGTTGTGAAGTACTTATACTTTAAATGTCCGTTTTCCTTTTGCTCTACTCCTGGCCAAGCAAAGAAGTGACTTGCAATGACTATCGCATAACGATAGCTTTTAAAACATTTGACTATCACTTTAGCGTAGTGCATTCCCTTAGTTCCATTCTACTTATAAGGAACTAAGTAATAAAAATTCTGCTAATGTTTATCTGAATTAGCATAGTGTTGAAAGAAGAATAATCTTTTGTAAAAAGTTTGTAGAGTAGCTAAAGAAATTCATGTAAATGGAACACATCAGATTTTTAAAAAAGCGTTTCGTGTGTATGTCTGTGTGTCTGTGGACAGCATAGCTCAAAAACGAAAAGACCGTTGAATACCAAACTTGGTTAAGTTTGTATTCTTCCAAGGATGTGACACGAAGATTTACAAGAAAATCTCTCCATCACAAACTACCCTTTATAGGAAAAAAAATTAAAAATTATGATTTTTTTAAAATGCCTCTGTTTTGATTAAAATCCCATAAATTAAAGATATTTACGTCCTAAACAAATGTGAGTCTTGAATTTTCTGGTCGTTGCCTCTGAAGACATTTTATTCTAAACGGTTCTTATTGAATTTTGCATAATTGGTAAATTGTATGAAATAAAAAAACGTATTCTAAAAAACTGTAGGTCACAATAAAACACACAGTTTATGTTATATACATTTTTTTCGTGAAGTTGGCCATTTTCAAGTTATTCCTTGTTATTGATTTCAGCTTTATAATCAACTTTTCTCTTACATGAACTTGACAGCTCCTGCCCATGCAAACAAACGGATTTCAATCCCATAGCAACCACATTTTAAAATATTCGATTGTCATTTTAGTCGTTTTCTATTTATAAAGGCACTGAGTACCAAGACCCATTACTACTAATGTTTATCTTGATTAGCATGAAGTGATTTTCTCAAAAATGGCTTAACGATTTTGATTAAAATATCGTATATTAAAGATTTAATATGTTTATCTTGAATTTAATGGGAATAGCCTCTGAAGACATCTTCATTCTAAATTAATTTTACGGAATTTTGCAAAACAGGTAAACGTAAGAGATAGAAACTTATTTAACAAAAGAAATATAGATTTTTATATACATTTTTTCGTGGAGTTAATGGTGTTTAGATATTACTTGTTATCGATTTCAGTTTTAAAATACTTATACTTTTTTCATGCGCGAACTTGTCAACACCTGTCCACGCAAAGAACGGAGTTCTATACCATAGCAACCACATTTTAAGATATTAGATAGTGGGTTTAGCCTAGTGTTTTCCTTTATTGGCCTTCTACTTATAAAGAACTAAGTAATAAAACCATTTGTGATAATATTTATCTTGATTAGTATGAAGTATATAGAAGAATAAGCTTATTAACAATAATTTGTTACAGAAATGTAGAGAAAGTCATGTGAATGGAGTACATCAGATTTTTTTTAAATCTAATAGTCTTTGTAATATCTTTGAACATATTCAGTATTTTGGGGATGGAGATTAAGGATTTAATAAATCTCCCGATATTCATTTCAATTTACGTAAATATCAGGGAATTTTTACTTTCTCTATACTCACCATGTACATAGTATACAGAGAATGCATTGCACTCCACCAAAAAATTCGATACCGAGATTTCACCGGAAATATATGTTTTAGGGTCCCCTGTATCCAAAAAAAAGTATTTTCAGAAAAAGATCCGTGTGTGTGTGTCCGTGTGTACGTGTGACCGTGTGTCCGTGTGTCCGTGTGTCTGTGAACACGATAACTCAAAAACGAAAAGTCGGTAAAAGACCAAACTTGGTATTTAAGTTTAGTATCTTCCAGGGATGCGACACGAAGATTTTGAGAAAAATCCCTCCACCCCAAACTACCCTTTACATGGAACTATAACGATTTTGATTAAAATATCGTATATTAAAGCTATTTACCTGACAAATAAAATGTATATTTTGAATTTTCTGAGAATAGCCTCTGAAGACTACTTTATTCTGGATGAATTTTTCATAACTACTAAACCGTAAGAGATGGACAAAAAATTAACCCACAAAAAATGTAGAGCACGTTAAAGCATACAATTTATGTTATATAAATTTTTTTCGTGGAGTTGATCGTTTTTGAGATATACCTTTTTCTTGGTTTCAGCTTTGAAAATCTTTTTCTTTTCTCATACAGGAATTTGTCAACTCCTGTCCATACAAACAAAGGAACATCAGAAATAAGACTATTTCTGCTAATTTTCTCGATTAGCATGAAATAAATAAAAGATAAGCTTATTAACAATAATAATTTACAGAGATATAGAGAAAGTCATGTGAATGGAACACATCAGATTTTTTGACTATTATCACGAATATCATATAGCATTATGAAAGCACTGTTCTAAGTGATAAAAAATCACAAGCGTTTCCTCTAAATCATTGCATAACTATTTTGTGAAGGATGGTGTGGGAAGTAAATGAAGTTAATTAAATCATAATTTCAAATCAATAATCCAGTCATGAAGCCCGGATAAGCCAGCTAGTAATTCAATGAAAACGAATAGTGAATGCCATGTATGCTGCTCAGTCATTGGAAACCCGCAGAAGCATAAAATGACTGCTACCTACAGATGAGCGACTTTGTGAGTGCTATCCTTATTTCAAGCTGAAAATCCCACGCTCCAATAAATGGATAATGGTACATATCGATATTGCCGCCTACGTTCGGCTTTGCCCACAGTGAAACGTTTCAGTATAGAAAGTAATGCTGGGATTACGATGAACGTAACGTAACGTGAAGACTTAACGCGACGTAACATGAACGTTTAAAGACGGAATTACAATGAACTTTACTTAGCGTGTGATATAACGTGAAAGAAATGCTATTAAACTGATGACCAGTTAGGATGCACTTTAATTTAATGTTACAGGAACTACTTTTTTTTTTCTTTTCTTTTCTTTTCTTTTAAGTTTAACGTCCTTTAACGTATGGTCATATCGGGCGATGAATGCAATTGATGATATGACGCTCAAATGATCTCGGGGTCCAGGGAGCTTAAAGTTACTCGACATTCGTCTTCTCAGGATAAGGGAAAACCCCGAAAAAACCCACCCTAGTAACTCACCCTAAGCGGGATTCGAAATCACGACCTTTTGAACGTGAGGCATACATGCTACCACCACGCTACCCAGGCGGGCGAATTACTCTTTGATTACCAGATTGTATTACTTTCTCTAACTCGTATGTGCAATGTACTTAGTGGATAGAGAAGGTATTGTATTCCACCCAAAAATTCGTACGAGATTTCACCAAAAATACACATTTTGAAAACCCCTAATTCCCTCCTCCCAAATTTGTAGTAATATGTCCATGTGTCTGTGTGTGTACCTTTGGGCAGCATAACTCAAAAAAGAAGGGTCGGATAAACACCGAACTTGGTATGCTTTTTTTTTTTTTTTTTGGTAGTGTTTAACGCCCGCTTTTTCTGCTCTGGCACCGCAGGCGATGACACTGATGATACATGAAGATGGAGCCCCGGTGGAATGAGATGGCGGGGGAAACCGGAGAACCCGGAGAAAAACCGCCCCTGCGCCGCTTTGTCCACCATAAATCTTAAATGTGGTCACTTGGGATCAAACCCGGGCCGTCTATGTGAGAGGCGAATGGTTTTGACCACTCGACCACGGCGCGGCCCGTTGGTATTTCAATTCAGTATCGCCAAAGATGCGACAGGAAGATTTTCAAGAATATCCCTCCAAATAGCTATTACATGCAACATTTTCCTAAAATGTTTATTTTCTGAAAAATGGCTGTAACGATATTTTAAAATACCACATGTTTAAGACATCTTCATAAAAAACGAAATGTGCCTATATTTAGAATTTTCTGGAAATAGTCTCTGAAGACCTTTTCAGTCTGGATGAATTTTTGTATAAGTGGTAAATTGTAAGAAATAGACAAAACCTTAATACACAATATTGTAGACGTCATTAAAACAAACAATTTATGTCATACACATTTTTTGTAGAGTTGTCCGTTTCCGGGATATTTCTGCTTTCAATTTTAAGCTACTTCAACTTTTTTTCATACAGGAAGAAGTATTTCTTTTCGTATTTCTTTTGTTTACTCCTAGCAAGCAAAGAGAACCGAATTTATATTGTTCCACTTAGTGTATTTCCTCATTTCCCTCCTACTTACTAGGAGGCAAGTAATAAGAACATTTCTGCTAATGCTTATCTCAATTAGTATGATGTAAAAAAAACATTTTTTCTAAGAAAAGTTTGTTGTGGAACAGCTAAAGAAAGACATTTGAATGAAACACATCAGATGTTTATTCCTGCATCACGTCCATTGGTTCTAGTTAGCATGTGACAACATTTAACTTAACAGGAACTGTGGAGTTAGCCATTTCCTAGGTATTCCTTGTTATTGGTTTCGATTTTTCAATATTTCAACGTTTCTTTAGTGAGAATTTGTGATATCTATTTCTTTTGTTTTACTCCTGGCCATAGATAGATACATCGTTTATTTGTCTATTGAATTCAATTACTAATGTACATACATCAAACTACATGCATCAATCATGCAATCTATCGTCAGATATTTATATTATAAAACCCGTCAACAACATATAGAGGATTAACCATCAATATTGATCTAAGCCTCCTCTTGAAGCTTTGAAACGAAAGATGTCTTATATGCTTAAGTAAGGAGTTAAAAAGTTTTAATGAGATGTAACAGAAACTATTTACACTTACACTATATTTACTTTTAGGTATATAAATATTTGAGTTCTTACGTGTTGGGTAATTATGTATATTGTCACAGGTAGTAAGATCATTATTATATTTCTTGACATACAAGAGGCAGGCCAGAACGTACGTCGACGGTAAAGTAAGTATACCAGATTGAATAAAAAGTGGTTTACAACGAGTCCTGGGTGAAGCTCCATAACTTAACCTTAAAGCTCTCTTCTGTAAAATAAAAACTCGTAATGCTGAAGCGTGGTTACCCCAGAGCAAAAGCCCATAATTCAGATGATTATGAATGTGCCCCTAATAGGCTGAAATTAAAGATGCTTCATTAATATTGTCTTAAGTATTCGTAGCACAAACAATCCCTTACTTTTTTACTTTCTCTAGCACCGTATGTACAATGTACATAGGGATAGAGAAGTATTGCATTCCACTCAAAAATTTGATGTCGAGATTTCACAGGAAATACATGTTTTAGGACGCCCTGAATCCAAAAAAAGCATTTCCAGAAAAAGGTCCGTGTGTGTGTGTGTTTGTGTGTGTGTGTGTGTGTGAACACGATAACTGAAAAACGAAAAGTAGCTAAAATACCAAACTTGGTATTTAAGTTCAGGGATGCGACACGAAGATTTTCAGAAAAATCCCCCCCACCCCAAACTACCCTTTATATGGAACTTTTTTCGAAAATTTTGATTCTCTTAAAAATGGCTCTAACGATTTTGATTAGAATATCGTATATTAAAGATATTTACCTGAAAAAAAATGTATATCTTGAATTTTCTGGGAATAGCTTCTAAAGACCTGTTTATTCTGGGTGAATTTTGCTTAATTTGGCATAACTGCTAAACCGTAAGAGATAGACAAAAACTTGCTATACAAAAAATGTACGCCTTGTTAAAATACACAATCCACGTCATATACATTATTTTTCGTGGAGCTTACCGTTTTCGAGGTGTTCATTTTTAAGAAAAACAATATTTTCAAAAATGTTTCCATATAAAAGGTAGTTTGGGGTGGGGGGATTTTCTTACACATCTTTGTATCGCATTCTTGAACGATGAAATGCTAAGTTTGGTATTTAATGGTGTTTTAGTTTTTGAGCTATGTTGACCATGGACATACACACGGACCTTTTTCTAAAAATGTTTTTTTTATTCAGGAGACTCAAAAGATATTATTTTCGGTGAAATCTCGTTATCGAATCTTTTAGTGCAATGCAATACTTTCTCTACACACTATCTCCATAGTACGTGTAGAAAAAGTAATTATAAATTTGTTATGAACAAACTGGAGTTTGGCGAGGGGGCAGTATGTCAGCCCCACATTCAAGACGTGGCGAGTTCGTATCTCGCTTAGGGTGAGTTACTTAAGTTCTATGGACCCCGATATCATTTGAGCATCATTTCACTAATTTCATTCATCATCCAATATGACCAACCAGATTAAAAGACGTAAAGCTATTAAAAACTGGAGTTGTTAAGACATGTTTAATGTATGTTTTGAGGTCCCCTGAGTAAAAATAATTTTAGAAAAAGGTCCGTGTGTCTGTGGGCAACATAGCTCAAAACGAAAAGACTGTTAAATACCAAACTTGGTATCTGTGTTAAGTACCTATCTTCCATGATGCGACATGAAGATTTTCAAGAAAATCCCCCAACACAAACTACTCTTTACACTATTATCATTAAAATCATAAAATGTTAATTTATGTTGAAGAGTTTTATGAGAAACTGTATCAAAGAGAACCGAATTTCAATCACATAGCGACAGATTTTAACATTTTTGGCTGTCGTTTTTGTTTAGTGTGTATGTTCTTATTTCTCTTCTACTTAGAGGGAACTAAGTAATAAAACCATTTCTGCTAACTGCTAATATTTATTTCGATTAGTCTGAAGTAGATGGAAACTTTTGTAAGAATAATTTGTATGAAGAACAAGTAGAAAAAGTCATGGATGGATGGAACACATCAAATTTTCTTATAATTTTGACAAGGTCGAATATTTTTTTAAAAAATACTTTTTCCGCCGAATTCACTGGTGTGAGATACTGGCACGTGAACTAATTTGAAATTAACGTTGAGCTATTTTAGTCAACCCATTTCAGGAACTACTCATTTTTGCCTATTCCTAACTCCTAAGATCAGCAAAAATTCCCTTTTGTTTCTCTAACACTACCGCCTCGTTTTCTTGAAAAAAGTAAAAGGTAAAATATTGCCAATGGAGGCGGACATATCACGCACTACGACCTGCGTAAATCTATTGTGGTTAATATCCCTCCTCCCCCCCCCCCGGAGGAACTATAAAATGAGGGAACCGGCTACAGACTACAGAGATGCGCGGAAGTCCCGCCAATAGCCCACTCCACTGTTGGACCCGCAAGACAGAGCGACCAAACGACCCAGTGACCTGGCAGCCCTCTGGTGTCCATGGTGAGTTTTCTTTCCGTTGAGCATGCATCCGCACCATTTCCCCCAATGCAAAACGATCTTAGAAACACACCTGAAAGATGAGAAAGTAACTTAATGTAGCGCATATGATGGAAAGAAGAGCGGGATTGCATACACAACTCCAGAATTCTCCAAAGTGATCAGAAGAAAATACAATATGTTTTATGATCAGTCACCAGGAGTCGATATCGGGATCTCTGGAACGCAAGTTGCTATGGTGCCATCTCGCACAATTAAATGTCTTCTACATTATTGTGTAACTATTACATTATTTACACCATTTCCAGCAGTTATTTGTCAAGAATAATTACAATTGACAAAAAATAAGTAATTATTTATTTCTCTGTGTACCCTCCTCACAGATCGGACTTTCTGGCCAGCGCTTGTGGCCAGACATTTGTTGAGGAACAGAGGCTTTGGATCAAAGAAAACCCAGGATGGCGATCAGCCCGATGCCTAATGAAATTGAGGAAGAGGATGATATGAAATGACGGTGAAATAGATGACAGGAAAGATGATTATTTAGCAATTTGTGAAATGAATAGTGGAGGAAGCCGGAGAACGCAGAGAAACCCCGTCCAGACGCTGTTTCGTACACCACAAATCCCTCATTTATATCAAATATATTTTTTAGTCGGCTTAGGGGTCAGAAGCCTGTCGGAAACCAACGGCACGATACCACAGAATGGGGAACCTAGAACGAGTGGTTGACCCGTAGCTAGGCATGAGCTTGAGGAAATGGATGATACGAAATGCAAGCGAAATGGATGACAGGAAAGGTGATGATGGAGCAATTAGTGGAATAAGTGGCGGGGAAACCGGAGAACCCAGACGCCGCTTTGTCTATCACAAATTCCACAACACATGGCCATGGCAATAGTACGAATTCAATTTATAGTATTAAAAAGGTGTGATTTTCTCCCTCTTAGTCAATCGTACTGCTACTAAATTGGAAGCAGAAGTCAAAAAGTTACTTTACTTATTTGTCTCCTTAAAATTAAAAATGTTTAAATGTTAGAAACTTACGAGCAATGAATAAGGTCACGCAAACTGAAGAAAAACTTTGCACATTGAAAGATTTTTACGCTGTTAACACCTTTTCTTCTTTGAATCTTTGAATCCTGCTTCTTTCATCGATTCTTTCTTCCCACACCTTCTGCTAGCATCTAAACGAACTCATACCCGAAGTTACAAAACACAGCTTCCGAGGTTGGCAGCTAATCAAGAACATTAAATAAATTTGCTATGTTGAATAGCCTGTTCTGAAGCCGCTTCAGCGCCTGGAGCTGTCACAGTAACGCTTTTATATCGTCTTCACGCACTTCCACATTTTTAGCAATCTTCTCTAACGTAATTTTAGGAAGCCTCTAAATGCTACTCCACTTATTCTCAATTTTTTCTTATTCTTCTAAAATGAAAATATGTTGGGAGTCTCTCCCCTATGTCTTCATTTTCAAAGCGGTCATATAATGTGCGCCCATTTATGTTCTGCCGGAATTTCCTTTTCTGACTTGGATATTATTCTCTCTTCTTCCCGCCCTATCAAATTATATATCAACAATTCTTCTAGGACACTGCAGCCATTACTATAATTTAAACCGAAGTTATTTTTCTTTGTTGCTTTAGATACATTCTTCTATTATATAGTAAGCCTTTATGGAACAGAATGACTGAAAATTCTAAGATAAACAGGATTTAATGTCCGACACCATTCGATGTTTTCTTTTTCTCTTTTCCTCTCTCCCTTTCTCTCTCTCTCTCTCTCTCTCTCTCTCTCTCACCCAAAACAAATTATGACCAAATTTACTAGATATTTTTGAGATCCCCAGAATTAAAACGTGTGCGTGTGTGTGTATGTCCATGTGCCTGTGTGCCTATGAACAGCATAACAATAAAAAAAATCTGATGTGTTCCATTCACATGACTTTCTCTATATTCCTGCAACAAACTATTCTTAAAAAACTTATACTTCTGTTTACTTTATGCTAATCAGAAAAAATTAGTAGAAATAGTATTATTACTTGCTTCCTTGTAAGTAGAAGCGAAATAAAGGATTATCATAGGTTAAAGAGATAGTCAAAAGCTGGTTGCTATATGACTGAAGTTCCTTTGTTTGTATGGATAGGAGTTGAGAAATTCCTGACAAATATCAAGTTTAGTATTTAACGGTCTTTTCGTTTTTGAGCTATGCTGCCCACAGACACATAAATACACACGGACACACACACACACACACAGAGACAGACACACATGGACATTTTTCTAAAAATGCTTTTTTTTTTTTGTATTCAGGGTGTCTTAAGATATGTATTTCCGGTGAAATCTCGGTATTGAATTTTTGGCTGCATTACAATACCTTCTCTGTACACTATATACACAGTACGTATACAGAAAGTAAAATTGTATATCTTGAAATTTCTGAAAATATCTTCTGAAGACCTGTTCATTCTGGATGAATTTTGCTGAATAGCTGGTAAACTGGTAAACTGTAAGAGATAGACCAAAACATACTTAACAAAAATTCTAGAGCTCGTTAAAAGACACAATTTATGTTATATATTTATACATTTTTTCGTGGAGTTGACCGTTTTTTTAGATTTCCCTTGTTATTCGTTTCAGTTTTAAAGTACTTTTACTTTCCTGATAACGGAAATTTGTCAACTCCTAACCATACAAACAAAGGAACTTCAATCACATAAGAACCAGATTTTAAAAGATTCTACTATCGCTTTAGCCTATGGTATGCTTACAAGAAAGCAAATATTAAGACGCTCTTTAACTGCTATGGTTCGAGGCATACCATTCTATACTGGGCGTGAAAGATCACTTAATTTTGCTCAGAGGTCTCTCTATCAGGCTTGAGGTTCTTTTACGTGCCATAAATCTACGACATGGGACCCACAGCTTTATTTCCCTTCCGAAAGAAGCCATGCCACGGATTTTTATGGCAGAAAAATCCATCGTCCTCCGCCGGGTTTGAACCCGCAACCTTGGATATGTGAAGTTAGTATGGTAACCATTATACCACGGAGGGTAACGTTTTTCGATTAGTATGAAGTACATAGAAGAATAAGCTTTTTAACAAGAAGTTGTTGCAGAGGTGTAGAGAAAGTCATGTGAATGGAACACATCAGATTTTTTCCCCGTTCTATTTCATACCCATGTTTAATACTCCTGTTATATGCATGGTGGTTTGCGTCATCAGGAGTTTATCATTTAAACGGCTTTGCCTATGGCTACGCTAGAGGCAATTTCCTCGTGTGAGAGATTATATATCTTTATGAAACAAGGAGTCAAACCACACCAAGTTTTATCTAAATGGTGTTTTGCGTATATGCAAATAAGGTTTGAAGTATCGATTTGACGAGAAAATGTTTCATCATATAAATTTCAGGCAGGTTTAATTTCCAGTACTACCACTGCCAATATGCGTCATTTTAAGCGTTTATTTTAATCAGCGTTAATTAACTATGTTTCACACCTACGCAAGATGAGATTGAACTATTTGAGCAGAGAACTGATAATGCTATGGGGGGGGGATCTGTGTTTTCCATTCACATGGCTTTCTCTTCTTGAAAGCATATTCTTCTTTCTACTTCATGCTTATCGAGATAAACATTAGCAAGAGTATTTGTATTACTCAGTCACTTCTAGGTAAAAGGACAATACGAGAATATGATAATCAAATCGTTTAAAAGCAGGTCACTATGTGATGGTATTGAAATGTCCTTCATTGCATGAACAGAATGAATAAAAATGAATGTCGCCTTACAATTTGAGAAAAGTTGCCAACAAAAAATGAGAAAAATGTAAATGGCGTGTTATTTATGGACGCTCTTTAACTGATGCGGTTCTCAGCGTCCCATTCTAAATTGGGCGTGAAAGACCACTTAATTTTGCTCAGAGGCCTCTCTATCAGGTTTGAGGTTCTTTTACGAGCCGTAAATCAACGACACGGGACCAACGGCTTTACTTACCTTCCGATAGAAGCCATGGTAAGGATTTTTATACCCGAAAAATCTATCGTCCTCCTCCGAGTTTGAACCCGCGACCTTGGGCGTATGAAGTTAGCATTGTAGCCATTACAACATGGAGGGCGCCTAAAAAAAGAAATAAGGAAAATTTAACTGTGCGTTTTAACGACATTTACATTTTAGTAAGCTTTTGCCTACCTTAAGGTTTACAAATTATGGAAAAGAATCAGAATGAATAAGATGTTAAAGGCCACTCCTAAAAAATTTAATACATACATTTTATTTTTCATGTCATATATATTTAATTAAATTAGTTTTCGAAATTTTTGTTTTTCTTAGAAATGGCTCTAACGATTTTGATTAAAATACCACATATTAAAGCCATTTCTATCACATATAAAATGTATATCTTGAATTTTCTGGGAATATCCTCTTAAGACTACCTTATTCTGAATGAATTTTACGAATTTTGCATAACTGCTACACCGTAAGAGATGAACAAAACTTACCACACAAAAATGTAGAGCAAATTAAAACACACAATTTATGTATAGACATTTTTTTCGTGGATTTGAGCGTTTTTGAGATATTCATTTCTATTGGTTTCAGCTTTGAAAAACTTATACTTTTCTCATACAGCAATTTGTCAACTCTTATCCATACAAACAAAGGAACTTCAGTCACGTAGCAACCAGCTTTGGGCTATCACTTTAATCTATGGTACTTACTTATTTCACTTCTATTTACAAGGAAGCAAGTAATACGACTATTTCTGCTAATTTTTTTTTTCACGATTAGCACGAGGAAAATAGATGCATAAGCTTTTTAATAATATGTTTTGCAGAGATGTAGAGAAAGGCATGTGAATGGAGCATGTCAGATTTTTAATTCAGGTGACCTTAAAATATACATTTCCTTTAAAACCCTGATTACAAATGTGTGGTGGAACGAAGCATTTCCTCTACCTATTATACGTAGAGAAGGCAAAAGAAATAGTTGAGAGAGACAGAATAGCCAGATGCCATAAAGTAAAAAGAGATAAAAGACAGGAGGAAGCAAAGGATATAAAAGAAGAAAGCGGAGATGAAACATATTTTGCCCCTTTTATACTGTTTCGTACATTCCACCCTTCTTCCATGAAAAAGCTTTTAATGGCACTACTGAGAATAAGGGAGAACAGCGGAGAGAAACCTTATCTAGGTAGCACACTTCAACTGAGAATTGAACTCAAAACCTCTTGAACATGAGGCAGTTGTATTATCCCACAACAAAGAGGTGAGTTGTGAAAAGAGTTTTTATTTATATAGATGGTGTTTTGTTGGTTTTAATACAAACGTTAATTGTAGATTCCATATGAATTTCCGAAGCTACCAATGCGACAAAAACATATGTTAGATGTTATTATGAACTGGATGGTTCCGCGGTAAAGTGTAGGGCTCGCATTGGGGAGGTACGGGATTCGATACCCAGTGGTCACCTACTTTGACCATAAGTTAGACGAATACAGTGGTAATGTAGTCCACTACGATTTCGTTTCTCTCAATTCTTCTCGTTTCATTTCCTTCTTTCATTTTGTAGGTTGACTTCGGGACTGAGAGACAGTTGGTGTCGGACATATGGCGCAGAGGCTTGCACATTGGGAATTCTCGGATCTGACGGACGTTAGGCTTTGGAAACTCCACTATTGGTTCGAGTATTCAACAGTTCCGTTGGAGGAGCCTCTGGACGGATGCTCAAGCCTGTATTGTTAATAAACCCTGTCGGTGCGCCCAAAGTCCTCTGCCTTCCTTCACCCCAGCCGCTCATACCCGGGATGCATGCCCAAAAGATCCATTGGGGATCGAGCTGGTTAGCTCTCTCATTGGGTTGCTTTGTCAGGTTATGTGTTAGGTAAAAAGGACAAAATAATTCAACACGTCGCCAGGAAAGCTTCAGTTCTTATTTTAAGGACAAAATAATTTAATTAGATTTAAAGAGCCTTACAAAGCATTGTCTTGTTTATTGAATTTAATATTATTTGCCAAAGGGGAAAAAGTCCCTGAAAGGACTGTGTTATCGTATCTGTTTTAAACTGAATGTGTGCTACAGAGAAACAGCTGAGCATATCAGCAATACCTCCCTTGCTCCTCATTCCCTAGGAAGCAGTGTGAAACAGTTTCGTTTCGTAATCGGCTAGGACTTACAAGCCAATACCTAAGGTTCAGAAGCCAATGGCACGAACCACAGAATGAGTGGCAGGAGAAACCGGAGAAAACCCGCCATGACTCCCACATGCGGACACTTGGGATCGAACCCGGGCCGCCTAGATAGGAGACGAACGGTCTAACCACTCACCCACTTGTGGGAAACAGTACTAAACTTAAATACTAAGTTTGTTATTTAACGAATTTTTCGTTTTTGAGCATCCACACACAGACCTTTTTCTAAAAATGTTCTTTTATACATGGGGTGTCAAAACATATATATCCGGTGAAATCTCGGTATCGAATTTTTGGGTGGAGTGCAATACCTTCTTTATACACTATATAGTTTTCTCCAAAACATGACAACCCTCAAACGGAACGTTCTCCCCTTCCCTTGGGCAATAACTATTGTAAACACGAGACGAAGCTGTAGTAGGGCGTGAGGTAATGAAGTAAAATCTGTTTCCTGGAGATACTGCTTGCAAGTCGAGAAGCGCACCTCAGTTAAGGGATTAGTAATTAGAAGACTTGGCATAAATGAGAGTTGGTTTCCAACCGCAAATTTTAGGCCCATTTTGGAAGAAGAGTGGGGGAGAGTCATCATGTGCTGAAAAATACCGTACATAGTACGTTAGAACTCTTCCTCCATGGCACAGCTCACTAACAGCCTTGGCCTGCCGCTGCGTCCCCCATCTCTGTCCATGTCAGAAGTCATGGATGTGCTGCAGTAAATGCAGGCGAATTCTCCATCAAGTAGCTCCTCAATTGGCCCCCCAAGGACCTCATGAGGCTGAGTGCCAGAGGGGGTAAAATCCCCACGCCGGTACTGGGAATCGAACCCAGGTCTCCTTGGTAAGCAGCAACGCTACCGCTGCGCTAAGGAGACGACCTAGTAGTTAGAGAAAGAACTTAATTTCTCAATAAAGACTAGTTCGAACTCTCAACCTCGCAAATGCGGGGTACAGGTGAAACTGCTTGAACCATACTGCTCGGTTTGAAACTAATTTCTATTCACTCTTAGCTTGATCCGCGCCGAAACGGATTCACGTGACCAGTGCACCGTGGTACAACACAGTAGTATTGCGCGCAAGAATGTAATCCCATGCTAACAATCTAAATTACAGAATGAATTTATTCTTAAATTGTATAATATTGTATACAAATACCTAAGAGTTAAATTGACGCAGACTTGTACCGTTTAACAGAGTTACAAGTCCTAACGGTTGCTACTGTGCAGAATTATAGAGGACGGTCTCCGTGAATTTGCTCTCGCATCTTCGTCGAGTTACGTAAAACATAAGGCTGGTAAACTGCTGACTAATAATGTAAAACTATAGTGTTGAATGTTTATTGTAAATTTTGCGAGAAATATCCAAAATTTCCCGAGAACGAAGTGGTGAAAGTAACATTTGAGCTCACCGGTGCACTGGTTACAAATATAAATATTCTTAACGGAGAAATCTGATGTGCTCTATTAACATTACTTTCTGTACATCTCTGTAACAAAGCTTATGCTTCTATTTACTTCACGCTAATCGAAAAAAAATAGCAGAAATAGTCTTATTACTTGCTTCCTTGCAAGTAGAAGCGAAATAAGGGAGATCATAGGTTAAAGTGATAGACAAAAGCTGGTTGCTATGTGACTGAAGTTCATTTGTTTGTATGGACAGGAGTTGACAAGTTCCCGTATGAGAAAAGTATAAGTTTTTTAAAGCTGAAACCTATAACAAGGGATATCTAAAAAACGATCAGCTCCACGAAAAAAATGTATATGACATAAATTGTGTGTTTTATTGAGATGTACATATTTTGTGTAGTAAGTTTTTGTCTATCTCTTATGGTTTACCAGTTATGTAAAATTCAATAAAAATCATCCAGAATAAAGAGGTCTTTAGAGGCTACTCCCAGAAAATTCAAGATATACATTTAATTTGTCATGTAAATTTCTTAAATATAAAAGATTTTAATCAAAATCGTTACAGCCCTTTTTTGAGAAAATGGAAATGGGGGGATTTTATTGAAAATCTTCCTGTCGCATCCTTAGAAGATATGGTATTTAACGGTCTTTTCGTTTTTCAGTTATGATGTTCACAGACGCACACGCAGACTAACAGACACACACACACACACATGGACTTTTTTCTGAAAATGCTTTTTTTTATTCAGGGGGTCCCAAAACATGCATTTCTGGTGAAATCTTGGTATCGAATTTTTGGGTGGAATATATACTTCATCTATACTATTTACATAGCACATGTAGAGATGGTAAAATGTGGTTATATCGGCGGAAAAAAGAACGCGTGAGAAATATAAGATGACGGTTTTATGAAGAATGCAATTCGCGTAATAGTGCACAATTTTAAACAGTTGATAAGTGCTTCATGTAACAAAGAAGAAGCGTTGTTTTGGGATATGGATGGCTTTAAGTGACACCGTAGTTGATAACTTGGTCATCAACTTTGGAGTGGAAAACAACAGCACAAACAGAGAGCGAGTAATGTTATTTATTTTTTCGCTCATGTTTTTACAGTTAATTATTATACGTGACCCATTTACAATGTTATGACTATCTATATTATCACTATTATACCTTACAGTCACCGTTTAAATTGTCCAAATAAAGACTATTCGTTTTGCATTACAATATGCCGTGTGGTCGTGAAAATATTACAGCACTCCTGGCGCGAATGGCGGAAGGCTACGGTGCTCTGGTCGCCTGGATTTGTTTTAGCGAGGATTAACTTTAAGGATGAATAGGTCGCGTGTGTTGACTTTTATAGTAGTTTACTACGGAAGTAGAACTTACTCTAGGTTGGTGCACGCCATCCTATCCAGTCCAGTGTGATTGGCAGGCTGAGGGCAGCCCGAGGTGTGTTAGACGTGTCCCTGTTCTCAGAGAGAACTTAACCACGTTCTGACGGGATTGTGGGTTTTGTAGGATGGCGCCATCCGCCATCCTATGACATTTAAACGTCATATTTGTATCTGCTGTCGTTATTAGATTGTCTTGAATTTGCACATATTGTTGCGCTGATTCTTTTGTTCCTCATTGTCATTTTCCTTTGGTGTTCAGGAACGCTAACTCATTTGTCATTGTAAACGTTGCACTAAACTAGAGTAGCCATACATCATAGAATCCATTAACGTCCACCCATTATTCGAATGCGTGCTTAAAGTCAGTGTGAAGTTTCTAGAATGAGTCATACAAAAAGCGCAGAGTACAAAATGCTTTATAAAGTAATTAATGGAACAGACCAAAAGGTGCATCCTATTTTTCTATTTTTACTTTCTCTATACTCACTATGTACATAGTCTATAGAGAATGTATTGCACTCCACCAAAAAATTCGATACCGATATTTCACCGGAAATATGTTTTACGGTCCCCTGTATCCAAAAAAAGTATTTTCAGAAAAAGGTCCGTGTGTGTGTGTCCGTGTGTCCGTGTGTCTGTAAACACGATAACTAAAATAGGAAAAGTCGGTAAAATACCAAACTTGGTATTTAAGTTTAGTATCTTCCAGGGATGCGACACGAAGATTTTGAGAAAAATCCCCGCACCCCAAACTACACTTTACATGGAACTTTTTTCGAAAAATTTTATTTTCTAAAAAATGGCTCTAATGATTTTGATTAAAATATCGTATATTAAAGTTATTTACTTGACAAATAAAATTTATATTTTGAATTTCCTGGGAATAGCCTCTGAAGACTACTTTATTCTGGATGAATTTTTCATAACTACTAAACCGTAAGAGATGGACAAAATCTTAACCCACAAAAAATGTAGGGCACGTTAAAACACACAATTTATGTTATATACATTTTTTTCGTGGAGTTGATCGTTTTTTAGATATTCCTTTTTCTTGGTTTCATATTTGAAAAACATGCTTTTCTCATACAGGAATTTGTCAACTCCTGTTAATACAAACAAAGGAACATCAGTCACATAGCAACCAGCTTTTGGCTTTCACTTTAACCTATAGTACTCCCTTATTTCGTTTCTACTTACAATAAAACAAGAAATAAGACTATTTCTGCTAATTTTTCTCGATTAGCATGAAATAAATAAAAGATAAGCTTATTAACAATAATAATTTATAGAGATATAGAGAAAGTCATGTGAATGGAACACATCAATCACATTTAGAAAAACAATCTGATCTGTTCCATTCACCTGACTTTCTCTACATCTCTGCAATAAAGTATCAAAAAGCTTGTGCTTCTTTTTACTTCATACTAATCGAGAAAAAATTAGCATAAATGTTCTCCCTCCACGTAAGTAGAAGGGAGGTAAGGGAGTAGCATAGGCTAAAGTATTAGTCAAAAGCTGGTTGCTATTTGACTGAAGTTCCTTTGTTTCTATGGACAGGAGCTGACAAATTCCCCTATGAGAAAAGTATGTTTTTTTAAAGCTGAAACCAATAACAAAGAATATCTAAAAAACAATCCGTTGCACGAAAAAAATGTATAAAACATAAATTGAGTGTTTTAACCAGCTCTACATTTTCTATTCAGCAAGTTTTTGTCTATCTCTTACGGTTTGCTAGTTATGCAAAATTCCGTAAAATTCATCCAGAATAAAGTAGTATTCAGAGGCTATTCCCAGAAAATTCAAAGTAAACATTTTATTTGTCAGTTAAATATATTTAATATACGATATTTTAATCAAAATCATTACAGCCATTATTTCAGACAAACAACAATTTTGAAATTTTTTCATGAAAAGGGTAGTTGGGTTTGAAATCTTCGTTCCGCATCCTTGGATGATACCAAACTTAAATACTAAGTTTAGAATTTAACGGACTTTTCGTTTTTGAGTTATGCTGTCCACAGACACAACCCACACACATAAGGACCTTTTTCCAAAAATACTTTTTTTTTGGATTCAGGGGGACCCAAAACATGTATTTCCGGTGAAATCTCGGTATCGAATTTTTGGGTGCATTACAATACCTTCTCTATACACTATGTGCATAGTACGTGTAGAAAAAGTAAAAAGACAAAAAACGAGAAGCTAGATAAAAGGTGGAATACAATAATAGGAAGAACAACAAAACAAGTAGACTGCAGGATAGTGAAAAAAAAAAAAAAAAAAAAAAAAAAAAAAACAAGGGGTTGTCTTCCTCTGTTTATTCCATCTTTTATTTATATAGTTTCTGTTTTCTTAAAAGGATCCTTTGCACGCTAGGAAGAAGAAGATTGCTCCAGTTTTTTTTTTCTTATTTTGCTCTTTTAGTTTCAAGAAAGGATGAATTCCCATAATGTTTCAACGCTATTTTTAAATCCTTGCCTTTTCTTCATTTTTCTTTCTGCAGACTACTTCAGGTAGTTTAATACAGATTTGGTCATATGACAACAAAATCATTAGGTACATAAGACCCACTAGTCTCTAACAACCTCTGCGGCTTCTCAACCCAGGGGTCCCAACTTCGATTCTCGGCGAGGGTGGGAAATTCTTCTTTAGCTAAAAGCATTTCCTGTCCCCCAAACAGTCTCGGAGCAATGAATGCATACGCTTAACAGTATAAAACAGATAATTTAGCTCACCATTAAAGCGCCAATGCAATGGCCGAGATTAGATGATTTCAACCAATCGGGGGCATCTGACTGGAACGATATTGTCAAAACATTTTATCGCAGCAGAAGTTCACTTCTTGTCGCACTTGATGCTCGATTGTTTAATCTCCTGCAAAATTACAATTCAGTCAGCCAAACTGTCAGTTCCACAATTGTACTTTCAATTAATTCAGTTACAATGTTAATTTGAAGTTCATAATGCATTTAGTTAAAAAATCTGATGTGTACCATACACATGTCTTTCTCTACATCTCTGTAACAAATTATTGTTAATAATTATCTTGGTCCAGAGTTTCCGGTGTAGACCGCGTCTTAAGGCGTCTACACCGGAAACTCTGGACCAAGATAATTTTAATATTGGCCGTGGAAGTTTACGAAAACATATATTGTTAATAAGCTTATCTTTTATTTATTTCATGCTAATGTAGAAAAATTAGCAGAAATACTCTTATTTCTTGCTGTATTGTAAGTAGAAGCGAAATAAGGGAGTACTATAGGTTAAAGTGAAAGCCAAAAGCTGGTTGCTATGTGACTGATGTTCCTTTGTTTGTATGGACAGGAGTTGACAAATTCCTAATTATGATTTTCAAAGCTGAAACCAAGAAAAAGGAATATCTCAAAAACGATCAACTCCACGAAAAAAATGTATGTAACATAAATTGTGTGTTTTAACGTGCTCTACATTTCTTGCGGGTTAAGTTTTTGTTCATCTCTTACGGTTTAGTAGTTATGAAAAATTCATCCAGAATAAAGTAGTCTTCAGAGACTATTCCCAGAAAGTTCAAAATATATATTTTATTTGTCAGGTAAATAACTTTAATATACGATATTTTAATCAAAACTGTTAGAGCCATTTTTTAGAAAATCAAAATTTTCGAAAAAAGTTCAATGTAAAGGGTAGTTTGGGGTAGGGAGATTTTTCTCAAAATCTACATTTCGCATCCCTGGAAGATACTAAATTTAAATACCAAGTTTGGTATTTTACCGACTTTTCGCTTTTTAGTTATCGTGTTCACAGACACACGGACACACGGGCACACGGACACATACGGACCTTTTTCTGAAAATACCTTTTTTGGATACAGGGGACCCTAAAACATATATTTCCGGTGAAATCTCGGTATCGAATTTTTTGTTGGAGTGCAATACCTTCTCTAGACACTATGTACATAGTGCGTATAGAGAAAGTAAAAAAGGAGCGAAAATGATCATTATTTTTATTCGTACATTAGGTGTAGGCACGGTTGGCCATATCATAATTCAGGACGCAGTGAAGAAAGAACAAAAAAAAAAAAAAAAAAAAAAAAAAAATCGGTAAAAACATGGTCGAATGCGTCGTTAACTTTTGAGAACTAATGTATTACAATCATAACCTGATAAAATGTTCCTTCCTATATATCATAAATTATTAAAGGTCTATTTCGTTGAATTGCCTTATCAAATATAACTCGTGTTTTCATCTCTTAGGACAATATGAAAACATTCGTAGTATTACTCATGAAAAAGCTCATCTTTAAAAAACCCTATAGTTCAGCTAGCAATTATACCAGCACTTGTTTCTCATGTCAAACTATATGACTATAGAAGTTAAAGAGAGCTATACTTTTTGACTTATCGTGTTCAAAACACGGCCTCACACACACCGGACCTTTTTCTAAAAATATTATGTGTTCCATTCACATAAATTTCTCTAGCTGTTCCATATACAAACTATCCTTGAAAAAGATTCTTAAAAAAATATTCTTTTACCTATGTGGTGCTAATCGAGATAAACATTAGCAGAAACGGTCTTATTACTTGCTTCCTTGTAAGTAAAAGGAAAAAAAAAAAATGAAATACACTAAGTTAAAGCTATAATCCAATCACTTAAAAGCTAGTCTCTATGTGAAACAATTGAGGTCGGTTCGCTTTACATGATCCCTTTTGAGAAAGTTTGGATAGTTTAAAACTCAAACCAATAACAAGTAATATCTCAAAGAACGGCCAACGCTACAAGAAAACCTATATGACATAAATTACGCGTTTTAATGTGATATACATTTGTGTGTAATAAGCTTTTGTATGTCTCTTATGGTTTGGCAGTTATACAAAAATCATCCAGAATGAAGAGGTCTTCAGGGGCTATTCCCAGAAAATTCAAGATATACATTTCGTTTGTCATAAAGCAGCTTAAACATAAGAGAAAATCAAACTTTTCGAAAATGTTGCTTGTAATGGGTAGTTTGGGGTGGGGGGATTTTCTTGAAAATCTTCGTGTCGCATCTTCGGAAGATACTGAGCCTACAGTGACACACACACACACACACACACATAGATCGCAAACAAATCTTATTCTATTTTTTTATTCAGGGGATCTCAAAACATGTATTTTCAGTGAAATCTAGGTATCGAATTTTGGATGGAATACAATACACTATGTCCACAGTACGTGTAGAGAAAGTGATAATTATTAGATAATTTCATAGCGGAATGGCTCAGACGGTTTCATCAACGGTTTGGGAGGTCACGGGTTCGCTTCCCGTGACCGGCCTACCTGGCCCATGGGTTTTTTCGGGGGTTACCGCCAGACGAATGCTGGGTAGGTTTCGTTTATCCGCAGAGTTTTCTGTCCCTCCATGTCTTGTCCATAAACATTTTATTCATCCTTCATCCCGCTGTTCCTTTCAGGGTTGGAAATGTCGGCGATGGTGCTCAGTGCGGCGTGACAGGGATAAAGGATGACCAAGTAACTATCTCCGAGTGGATAAGTACCGCTACTGGACGGGAGCCTTGAACCCTGTCCCGGGTCCGCCTGTACGACTATCGGGGTGCTTTAATCTGGAAACTGTAGGGAACTGCCATTGCCGTGCTGTCGCTTCTGGATTAGCCCCCCCCCGGTGTATACTCTCAACTCATCCCTCCCACCCGCGGTACAATGGCCTCAGGTGTGGTGCCGAGTCTGTCTGACCATATCCTAAATTTCTGTGTGTGGTTCAAAGCTCCAAATCAAAAAATGCCAACCAATTTACTCAAATTTTGAAGCGTGCGGGACATTATGATTATGCAAGATATTTACTTAAGAAAATTTACGATAGAATGTCTATCTTGCCGTGTCCAAATGGCTAGACCGCTCGCCTCCCACCTAGGCGGCCCGGGTTCGATCCCAAGCGCCCGTATGTGGGATTTGTGCTGGGCGAAGCGGCGGGTGAGCAGGTTTTTTTCGGGTCCCCCGTCAACATTCCTACAATTGCTCCATCATCACCTTTGCTATCATCCATTTCGCTTGCATTTCATATCATTCACTTCCTCGCGCTTATGCCTGGCTGCGGGCCGACCGCTCGTTCAAGGTTCTTCATTCTGTGGTTAAGTGCCGTTGGCTCCGCAACAATCTTCTGACTCCTAGGCATCCACTTGTAAGTCCTAGGGAGGTGTCAGTCCTAAATACGGGGAAGGTAAGCCGATTACAAGGTATTTCTCAAATGTGAATGAAATTTGGTATTCATATTAACATAATAACAATGCAATCACAAAAACTGTTCAGAAAAGCTATACTAAAATACAGAAATATGAAATTTCACCCCCAGTGTTCATAAATTACAAACGTTTAACACACCCTAAATATAATAAATTGCCAATCTTGGAACTTCATACTACTTTCTAACCTTCCATACTCCACTTACAAAAATGTTTAAATAAATTCCAAGCGCACATGGTCCTAAGCAAAAATCGTATGAGCTGAGCTTTAATCCTACAATTCTGACGTGTTCTATTCACATGACTTTCTCTACATCGCTGTAACAAATTATTGTTAAAAAGCATATTCTTCTATCTACTTCATGATACTCGAGACAAACATTAGCAAAAATTGTCTTAATTACTTGCTTCCTTGTAAATAGAAGGGAAATAAGGGAATAAACTAGGCTAGAATGCTAGCCAAATCCTTTAAAAGTCGGTTTCCATGTGGATGAAATCTGTTTTTATGTAGAGCCAGGAGTTTGCAACTTTCCGCATGAATAATGTTTAAGTATTTTAAATCTGAAACAAATAACTAGGAATATCTAAGAAATGGTCAATTCAACGAAAAAAACGTATATGCCATAAATTGTGCGTTTTAACGTGATCTACATTATTGTGTAGCAATTTTTTCTCTATCTCTTATAATTTATCAGTTACGCAAAATTCAGTAAAATTCATTCAGAATAGAAGTTTCCCAGAAAATTCAAGATATACGTTTTATTTGCCATATAAATATCTTAAATATACGTATTTTAAACAAAATCATTACAGCCATTTTTTTAAAGAATAAAAAAGTTCGAAATTTGTTCCATGTAAAGGGTAGTTTGAGGTTGGGGAATTTTTCTCAAAATCTTAGTGTCGCATCCCTGGAAGATACTAAACTTAAATACAAGTTTGGTACTTCACCGACTTTTCGTTTTTGAATTAAAGTGTTCACAGACTCACGGACATACACGGACCTATTTCTGAAAATACTTTTTTTGGATACAGGAGACCCTAAAACGTCTATTTCTGGTGAAATCTCGGTATCGAATTTTTAGGTGGAATGGAATGCGTACCTTTTCTATATACTATGTGCATAATACGTGTAGAGAAAGTAAAAATCAGTTGGTGAAAAGAGTGAAAAAGAAAGGTGGTGAGAGTGAGCCGTCTGCGCATGCTAGCCTCTTTGGACAGCCGCGGATTGCAGGCAGTTGTTTCTCTCGGCCCACCACCAGTTAGTGCGTCTCGAGACCTCGTTCGAGGTAGTCGCAGTGAAGGGAAGTCGGGGCTGCCAGTTTTCCGGGGCCACCACTTTTTCCGCGCTAATGTCATTCTTGTCAATAAACTACCAATGAAAGTTGAATAAAAACAGACCTAACACGGTGCTAGATCGTCACACCACAAGGTGAGGCGAGAGCGCCGCCCTCTTTCTTCTCAGTGACCTTTTTTTCCTCCGTGTGCTTGTGTACGATGTTTACTCCGCTACCCACCCCTTCCGCCAAGTTTTAAATAGCCGCAGACAGCGACCACAAGTTCTCAGAAGATGCTTCTTTAAGTTTCTGTGCTACTTTACTAATCTTTTCTAACTCCGTGGAAAGTGAAAAATATACACAGCAACTTAAACGCTGTTGGTGTTAGGTTCCATTTGTTTACAATTGTACGTGCTTTTTTGTGAGTTTGTGATACTAAAAATAGTTCATTTGTGTTATGTGTAACAAGACAATTACTACATCGAACACCCGACTACCCTTCTTGTTGCCAATTCTGGATTTTATAATGGTAAGTTTGCCTTATGAATCCAGACCTAGGCTCCATAGAGATATTATAGATTTCTTAGCAGTAGCCAAGCATGAATTATCTACTCTTTCATTGAGTGCAGAGAAAAAAATGAAAGTAGAAACATTAACAGAAAATATCACTTATCGTAACCAGACATTTTGGCTCGCTGTTTTGTTTACATCAGAATTCAATTGTTTCCTAATACCGGCGTAATAAAATAGCACCGTCGGGAAGGAAAAATTAGGTTACTCTCCCTGATGAATAAAACTTCAGCATTTTAACCTCCAAATGTTTATGCAGTTTAGGTTCTTTTTTTCAGTTTGTTTTGTGAAGTTTATTCATCATAATCTAACCTTTAAATGTCGGTTTCCCTTTCTTCTTTGCTTTTAATAATCCTAATGGTTTATAGTTATGAAAATTATGTTTAACCAAAGAAAATGAATCCATAGTTATATGGAACGTTCATTCATGCTTCAAAGATAGTGTTTACCTGATACAGTTTCAAAACTCAAACATTATAATGATAACATTTCAGCTGTACATGAGAGAAAACTTCTACACATAAAATTCGTTTTATTCACATGACTTTCTCTTCACTTCGGTTACAAATTATTGTTAAAAAGCTTACTCTTCTATCTACTTCATAATAATCGAGGAAGACATTGGCAGAAATTGACTTATGACTTGCTTCCTTTTAAGTAGGAGGGAAATAAGGGAATACACAGTTCAAGCGATAGTCAAATGGTTTTACAGCCTGGTTGCCATGTGGGTGAAATCCCATTCTTACATTGCCAGGAGTTAACAGATTCAGGCACATGAAAAGTTTTAATTATTTTAAAAATGAAACCAATAACAAGGAATGTCTCAAACTCCGCGAGAAAATGTACCCATATGACATAAATTGTAAGCTTTAACGAGATTTACATTTTTTGTGCAGTAGGTTTTTCTCTATCTCTTACTGTTTATCACTTATGCAAAATTAAGAAAAATTAATCCAGAATAAACATCGCAGAACCTATCCCCAGAAAATTCAGACATATACTTTATTTGTAGTGTATTTTAATCAAAATCTATAGAGTTAGTTTTGAGAAAATCATTTTTTTTTTTAAATTTGTTCCATGTAAAGGGTCGTTTGGGTGGGGGGATTTTCTTTAAAATCTTCGTGTCGCATCCTTGAAGGATACTAATCTTAAATACCAACTTTGATATGCTACCGACTTTTCGTTTTTGAGTATCGTGTTCACAGATACACTCACGGGCCTTTTTCTAAACAAATCCTAAAACGTTTATTGCCGATGAAATCTTGGTATCGAATTTTTGGGTGAAATGCAATACCTTTTCTGTACACTATGTATATAGTACGTGTAGAGAAAGTAAAAATCCACAAGTTCTTGATAATATGGAGTTTGTTGATTAAAAGAATAAAATTATTAGAATTAACTTTGAACTACATAACCATAGGTATACTTAAAGGGGGTATTCATTGGATAACTTTTCAGAACACTGTGGGTTAACACATTTGAAAGCAATATTAGAGATAAGCTGATTTTTAAGTGATCTTTATTGGAGATGCATTTAACTTGTAGGATTTGTACATACTACATAGAGATGTTATGGCGAGGACTTCAATTACTGTTTTGTTTATTTTCTTCTCACACAGCTCCAAAGAGTATTCACCTGGGTCCAAAGGTTTGTCGTCGTACTTGAAATCCGATCCTCGGCGTGGATGTTTTGATTACAGTGTCGGTAACGTTTGACTTTGAAATATGCATATGCGTACGGCGTATTATTATATTAATTGCCACGACGTGCGGGACAGACGTGGCTTTTATTTTTGTTTGTTTGTTTTTAATTCTGAATGCGGCGACAAGATATGCAGCACTCTGTAATTAGCCTCCCTTTTTTGAGAATTTAATTGTGAATTAAATGCAAGTCGACGTTACTCCCATCAATGTCAATAGATTCAACGAGCATTTGTTAAATGCATTGTGTCTCGTCTATTAGTAGTGGCAATTTTATAATTGTTTAATTATTTAACTAAAACTGGAAACCCTATTATACCTAATTCAGAGCTTAAATCAAACTCTGATTAGCCAAAAAGGAAAGCTAAAGTAGTTGTATTTTTCTCTAGTACGTATGTACATACAATATACATAGCAGCAAGAGAAGGTGTGAGTGTGTGTGTCTGTGGACAGCTTACCTCAAAAACGAAAACACCGTTAAATACCAAACTTTGTATTAATGTATAGTATCTTCCTAGGTTGCGACATGAAGATTTCGAAGGAACCCCCCCCCCCCCGCCATAAACTAATCTTTACACGGAAGTTTTGAAAATCTTATTTTTCTCAAAAGTGACTCTAACGATTTTGATTAACATACCGTATATTAAATATACATACAGTACAAATAAAGCGTTTGATTTATTTTTTCATTTGTATAGCCCCTTTTAACATGAATGGTCATATCGAGGGATTTGATTTGTGAAACTGTAGGCTCAGAACATTACTTACACGCACTTACTCTCAAATTCATACTTCTAGACTCTATGGGGGATAGGGAACAATTTCTGGCTAAAGAAAAATTCTCCACCCCAACAGGGAATCGAACCCGGGACCTTCGGGTGAGAAGTTAGCTCGCTGTTTGGTGTTTAACAGTTTGATTTTTCTACGAATAGTCTCGAAGATCTCTTTATCCTGGAAAAATTTTGCAAAATTTTGCATAATGCTTAATCTGCAAGAGATACAAAAGTTGTTACACAAAAATGTAGATCAAAACACATAATTTGTGTCATACAAGTTTTTCTTGTAAACGTGGCCGTTTTCGAGATATTCCTTTTTATTGATTTTAGTTTTGAATTACCTAAACCTCTCTCAAACGGGAATTAAATACTACTCTATGTTACTTCCATCTATGTCAATAGATTCATCGAGTGCCAGTTTTATTGTTAAATACATTGTGACTAGTTTATTAGCAGTGGCAGTTTTATAATGGCTTAATTGTGTATCTACAAATAGAAGTCCTATTATACTTAACTTTGAGCTTAAATCAAGTTGTATTCAACCAAAAAGGAAAAGTAAAGTTTTTTAATCCTCCCCATTTCCTTACTTTTCCCTAGAGCGTGTTTCCAACAAACCTTCCTATAAAAATTAAACGAATATATATATATGACAACAAATATAGGGCGTTTGTTTAAGTGAAGTATTTAATTACCAGCAAAACAGGTGTGATTTTGGTTTATGAAATTGAATAATATGTCCCTCTATTGAATTTATATACTCCATTTTTCCTCCAACGCTTTTTCACTCGTACTTTGAAAATCAGAATAGCGTATGTTACAAATAAAGAGAATTTTGAAAAAAGTTGATCCTTCCAATTTTATTGTTACATACGTTACATTCTTTCTTTCCCTCCTACTTTCTCCACCCGTAATATGTACATGGTCTACAGGGAAGGTATTGTATTCCAACAAAAAATTCGATACCGATTTTAACCGGAAATACACGTTTTAAGATCCTTTGAATCCAAAAAAGAGTTTTTAGTAAAGGTTCCGTGTGTATGTGTTTATGTGTGTCTGTGGACAACATAACTCAAAAAATCTGATGTGTTACATTCACATGACTTTCTATAGCTGTTCTACAAACTTCATACATAGGATTCTTCTTCTTTCTGCACCTTGCTAATCGTGGTACTCATTAGCACAATGTTCTTATTATTTAGTTCCTTATAAGTAGGAAGAAAATAAGCAAATACACTAGGCTAAACCAACAGTCAAATGTTTTAAAAGCTGTATTTATGCGATTGTCATTACAAATCGCTTCTTTTCTTTGCCAGGAGTAGAACAAAAGAAAAACGGACACTCCCGTCTGAGAAAAGTATAAGTATTTCACAGCTGAAACGAATAACAATGAATACCTCGAAAGCGTTAAGCTCCACGAGAAAAATGTATATGACATAACTTGTGTATTTTAATAAGACCTATTTTTTCTGTATAGTAAGTTTTTGTCTATCTCTTACGGTTTACTAGTTATGCCAAATATAGCAAAATTCATCCAGAATAAGCAGGTTTTCAGAAGCTATTTCCAGAAAATTCAAGATATACATTTTATTTGTTAGGTGAATATCCTTAATATATGATATTTTAATCAAAATCGTTAGAGCCATTTTTACGAAAATCGAAATTTTCGAAAAAAGTTCCATGTAAAGGGTAGTTTGGGGGTGGGGGAATTTTTCTCAAAATCTTCGTGTCGCATCCCTGGAAGATACTAAACTTAAATACCATGTTTGGTATCTTAGCTACTTTTCATTTTTGAGTTATCGTGTTCACAGACACACGGACACACACACGCGCGCGGACCTTTTTCTCAAAATGCTTTTTTTTTTATACAGGAGGTCCTAAAACATGTATTTGCGGTGAAATCTCGGTATCGAATTTTTGGGTGGAATGCAATACTCCATCCCTATGTACATTGTACATATGGGGCTAGACAAAGTAAAAAGAAAATAATGATAACAGTAGCTTCTGTGTTACAATCACATGACTTGTCTACCCACTATAATTTATTTTGATATAAGATCTAAACACTATTCTTTCAAAAGCAATAAGGCTGTACAAAAATACGTCAATTTACAGTTCGTTTGGGTTAAAGGAAACCCAATCGATAGTCAGAAACTTAACTCGCTATTATACCGATAAATTTGATCTCTACATCGCAAAAACTGCTGAATAGCGAAAGCACTTTTAAAAAATTACAAACTACACTCAAACTAATAATAACGAATATCTCGGAAATGCTTAATGCCACAAAAAAATTATTTGGAATAAACGGCGTGTTTTAAAGATATCTATAGTTTTGTGTAGTATGTTTTTTCTATCTCTAGTTATGAATATAAACCCATGAAACAATCCTTCAGAGCGAAGAGGGTTTCTCAAGCTATGCCCAGAAGATTCATGATATCACCTTATTGCTCATATCAATATATTAAATATATTGTACTTTTATTAAAATTGTAGGAGCTATTTGTGAGAAAATCAAAAATTCCGAAACATCTTCTATGTAAAAGGTAGTTTAGAATGGGGCAAATGCTTGAAAATCTACGTTTTGCATATTTGGAAAATATTGTACATAAATTTCAAGTTCGGTATCTAAGGAACATTTCTTTCTTGGAATATGGTCACACACACATCCCGCGTTTATGTTACATTCACATGGCGTTCTCTACCCTCTATCGTATATTAGTGTATATCAAACATATGGTATTTTTATTAAAAGCGTTAGAGCCATTTCTGAGAAAACTCAAAATTTCGAAAACATGTTCTATGTAAAGAGCAGTTGGGATAGGGAATTTTTCTCAAAAATCTTCGTTTTGCATATTTGGAAAATGCTGTATACATAAATACCAGTTCAGTATCTATGTAACATTTCGTTCTTGGAATATGATCAAGTACTCACACACACGCGCCTGCGTGTTACATTCACGTGACCTTCTCTACCCTCTATCCTTTAGAGTGGCTATACATATTATTGTTATGAAAGTTTACTTTTCTATCTACTTTGTTTAAATCTAGATGAAATTCAATTATAGTTAACAAAGGGAATAGTGATAGATATTTAAGAACTGCATTCTATACGCTGGCCTATATACATGTGACACCTAGGTCACTAGGTCACATCAGTTGCTTATCTTTTGCAATAATTGCTCAGATGGCCATCCATGGCAATGGTCTTCTCTTGTTTACTGTGTTTATTACTCTATGGTTTATTTACTTTAGAGTTACTCACATACATTCAGGGAATCATTTAGATTAGAGAAAAACGCATACCCTCAGCAGGGAATCGATCCTAGGACCCCTGGCACAGCACAGATGCTCTACCGTCTGAGCTACGGGGTTAGCTGCTGGCCATACTCTTTACATGCATTGTGAGAAAAAATTTAAAATCGGTAATACTTAAAAAAAAAAAATGAACAATGATGAATACCATTAATAACAGATATCTCGTAAATTTCTTATGCCACAAAAAAGTTGTTTGAACTAACTTGTTTATTTTAACGACGTTTTTGTCTATCGCTTAATGTTTACGACTCATACAAGATTATACAAAACTTGAAGGGGACTTTACAGAGTACTCAGAAAAGTCTAGATGCAGATTTTATATTCCGTGTAAATATGTTTAATAGGTGGACATTTTTGTTGGAACGATTTCTGAAGAAATCTAAAGTTTGGGAAAGATTACTGTTAAACAGTAATTTGGGACTTTAAAATGTCACATCTTTAAGAGATACTACTCTTAAATTTCAAGCTTGGTGTGTAACCGACTTTTCGTTATACTGTTATGTTCTTCACAGACAGACTCACACATACATATGTACATACACGGAGAATTTTACGATTCAAGACCATGAAACTGTGTATTTCTGCTGAGTTCTTGATATTGAATTTTGTAGTTAAACATATTTCCTCTACTTGTATGCAGTAGAGAAAGTAAAATTTCCTATTTTGGTTCAGAGACCTCAATAAATGTATTTCCGATGACTTCTCGACATAGTGTTTTTGAATGAAATAAATAGTTCAGGGGGGGGGGCTTAAATCCTACATACGAGGAGGGTAAACGGAGAAATATGAAACGAAGAAAGAACTTTTGGTTAGTTTAGGTTTTTCACAGTAGGCATTCATTCTCACATCCACACTTCTTCACACAATGGAGAGTAGAAAATAATTCTAATCAAAGAAAAATATCCACCCCAGAGTCGGGAATTGAACCCGGGGCCTCCAATTAAGAAGACATCTCGCTGACCATTCGACAAAAAAGTAGTCCTAAGTTTCTTGCTTGTCCGTTTGCTTCATATGTTGTAAATGCTAAGGATACTAAAAAACAAAAATCTGATGTGTACCATTCACATGACTTTCTCTATATCCCTGCAATAAAATATTCTTAAAAAGCTTATACTTCTATTTACTTAATGCTAATGAGAAAAAAATTAGCAGAAATAGTCTTATTACTTGCTTCCTTGTAAATAGAAGCGAAATAAGGGACTACCATAGGTTAAAGTGACAGTCAAAAGCTGGTTGCTATGTAAACTAAGTTCCTTTGTTTATATGGATAGGAGTTGACAAGTTGTATGAGAAAAGTATACGTTTTTCATAGCAGAAACCAAAAATAAGGAATGTCACAAAAACGACGAACTCCACAAAAAAATGTATTTAACATAAATTGTGTGTTTTAATGTGATCTACATTTTTTGTCTAGTAGGTTTTTGTCCATCTCTTACGGTTTAGCAGTTATTCAAAAGTTAGTAAAATTCATTCAGAATAAACTACTCTTCAGAGGCTATTTCCAGAAAATTCAAGATATACATTTTATTAGTCAGGTGAGCCATTTTTGAGAAAATCAAAATTTTCGAAAAAAGTTCCATGTAAAGGGTAGTTGAGGGTGGGGGGAGTTTTCTCAAAATCTTCGTGTCACATCCCTGGAAGATACTAAACTTAAATACAAAGTTTGGTATTTTACCGACTTTTCGTTTTTGAGTTATCGTGTTCACAGACACACGGACACACACACACACACACACACACACACACGGACCTTTTTGTGAAAATGCTTTTTTTGGATATTGGGGACCCTAAAACATATATTTCCGGTGAAATCTCGGTATCGAATTTTTTGGTGGAGTGCAATACTTTCTCTATACACTATGTACATAGTGCGTATGGAGAAAGTAAAAATGCGTGTTTTAACGAGTTCTACATTTTTTTTGTGGTAAGTTTTTTGCCTATCTTTTACGGCTTACCAGTTATGCAAAATTCATCCAGAATAAACATGTCTTCAGCGGATATTCCCAGAAAATTAAAGATATGCATTTTATTTGTCAGGTATATGTATATGTATAATGGATTTTAATCAAAACCGTTAGAGCTATTTTTGAAGAAATCAAAAGTTTCGAAATTTTTTCATGTAAAAGTCTTCGTGTCGCATCCGTGGAAGATACCGAACTTAAATGCCAAGTTTGGTATTTAACGGTCTTTTCGTTTTTGAGCTATGCTGTCCACAGACACACACAAACACACATACACACAGGCATACACACTGACATTTTTCTTTTTTTGGATTCTCAAAATATGTATTTCGGTGAAATCTCGGTATCAAATTTTTGGGTGCAATACAATACCTTCTCTATACATTATGTACATAGTACATATAGAGAAAGTAAAATGTCATAATAGTTGAAGATAGCCTTGCACGGTTAATTTTACTAGTTACTTTTCATGAGTAGTATTTCTATAAAGGATATCTACTGAGAGTAAAAGAACAGTCAAAAATACATCAAAAAGAGAATTGTGGAAAAATTAGTCAAAAGTATATCAGTTTTAACTCTTCCCTCATAGCTTTTATAATTAAAAATTCTCTTTGCATATTTTTCACGCAGTGTATCTGAATCGAAAACATATTCCATTTTAAAATAGCATGAGCGCTCTTTTGTCTGCATCTGTATTTAACAGCAAGTTTGATAATTGCATTAACGGCAAAGTTGGCACTCTTGTAAAGCTTGCAACGCTGGCAGATAACGCCGATATGCTTCAGTGTTTTGAAATCCAAACTCGGAATTGCCATGCTTCGTACCGTTTCAATCACACCAACTTTTTTATTTTTTTTTTCTTCCATCCGAAACTTTTTTAACCCGAACTTGTATTAACGATGCTAATAATTTGCCGTGAAATGTGCCAGCTATGAGCGATACAATATCGCTTTGCCTTAGGAGAAAAAGTTTAAATTTGTCGGCAATGACTTCACATAGGGGTGAGATTATGTGTCGGAAGAGCCTTTGTAATAACATATCAAAACTGCAGACCTTTAGAATACCATTTACCAATGCTCTTCTACCATTACTTTTCTTTTGTAGATCGTCATTATTAACACCAATCAGTTTTTTGCTCTAAGCCTGCCATTTATGCTTAGATACGCTCCAAATAGTTTTTAAATAAATACTGAGTAACACCAATAATTTGTCTTATTTTTACTTTCTCTACATAGTTCATAGTACATAAGTAGTGCATTCCACCCAAAAAATTGATACCGAAATTACACATTTAAAAAAATTCATTTTTAGAAAAAGGTCCGCGCGTGCTCGTGTGTGTGTCTGTGAGCACGATAGTCAAAAAACGAAAAATTGGTAAAATAACATTTTCGAAATGCTTGATTTTCTCAAAAATGGCTATAACGTTTTTTATTAAAATACCGTATATTGAAGATGTTCATATTACATAAAATGTAATCTTGAATTTCTTGGGAGTAGCCTCTGAAGCCCTCTCCATTCTGGATAATTATTGAGTAATTGGCAATACGTAAGAGATAGATAAAAAACTTGCTACACAAACGATAGATTTCGTTAAAACACACAATTTATGTCCATTGCATTCTTTTTTTGTTTTTTTTTTTGTTTTTTTGTTTTTTGTTTTTGTAAAGTTAACAGGAGGTTGTCCGTGTTTCTTTTGTTTTACTCCTGGCCTTGTGAAGAAACGAATTTCAATGACACTCGCATAGCGATAACTTTTAAAACATTTGACTGTCGCTTCAGCATAATGTACTTCCTTATTTCCCTTCTACTTATACAATGAGGCAAATAATAAGACCAATTCTGCTAATGTTTTATCTTGATTAACATGATACATAAAAGAATAATCTTTTGTAAGAACAGTTTTTTACAGAACAGATACAGAAGGGCATCTGTATGGAACACATGGGACTTTGTTACAACATTAAATGTTTATAACGTTATTTCACAAAAGTACACCTCATTAATAACCATCGCTATCACACAATGTATATCATTATATATTTTGTTTGTCATTGTAGACAACATAATAAATAACTAAAAGCATGCTCAAATAGTCTTCTGGCTGTTATCGCTTTCTGTTTTTATTATTTTCTTAACGTTATTTAAACATACATATTTCACAAAGTTTACACGGTTGAAAACTACTCATACGCAAACACACAGAGAACACATATATTTTTTTACCTTTCTTCTCTTCTGCCTCTCCGGCATTTGTGAGGGGGGGGGGGGTAGGGTGGGTGTTAGTTTTGCAATAGATAGCTAAATAAATGTCCAATTTTTGTGCAATGAACAATTTTCCACAAAAAAAAAATGTTTTTAAATAAATTACTGTTCTAAAATATCTATTAGTTTGTGCAGGCTATACAACATTTCGTCCGAAATAAGAGGATTAAAAATCAGAAAGATACACATTTTACATGTTATGTAAATGTTTTAAATATATTGAATGTTACTCAAAAATCTTTGAGCCATTTTGTGAAAAGCAAATGTTTCTTAAAAAAAAATAGTAAAAGGTAGTTTGAAGAGTAGGAATTTTCCTTTAAAATATTTGATTTGTATCTTTGGAAGGTACAAAATGTTAATACACAAAGATCAGGATTTTCGGACCTATCCATTTTGAGTTATTCTGTCAAGAATAATAAAAATGTAATTTTAATTAGATGTAGGGGGTGTCATAGTATATATTTCCGATGACATTTCATATAGCATTAATGGATGGAATAGAAGGCTTCCTGTACTTAATAGAGGAAATAAAAAAACATGATTTTTTTTAGTTATTTCATTTGTATAGCCCCTTTTAACTTCATTGTTCATATCGTGGGCTTTGGCTTGTGAAACAACTCGTATAAATGTAGGTATAGAACGTTAGGTTAATCAATTTTACATTACCAACACACGCACATTAACTCTCACATTCATACTTCCAGACTCAGTGATAGGGAGTAATTATGCTTAAAGAAAAATTCACCACCCCAGCAGGGAATCGAACCCGGGACCACCAAGTGAGAAGTCAGCTCGCTGAAAATTGATTTAGTATCTGTTGCAATAAATTTTGACCCAAAAACACTACTACTGGTATTTTTATTTTCTCTACACGTACTATGTACATAGTGTATAGAGAAGGTACGGTATTCCACCCAAAAATCGATACCGAGATTTCACTGGAAATACACGTTTTGGGCCCCCCTGAATCCAAAAAAAGCATTTTTGGAAAAAGGTCCGTGTGTGCGTGTGTGTGTCTGTGTGTCAGTGGACAGCATAGCTCAAAAACGAAAATACCGTTATATACCAAACTTGGTATTTAAATTTGGTATCTTCCAAGGATGCGACACACGAAGATTTGCAAGTAAATCCCCCCAACCCCAACTACCCTTTTCATGGAACGTTTTCGAAAATTTTGATTTTCTCAAAAATGGCTCTAACGATTTTGATTAAAATATCGTATATTAAAGATATTCACCTAACAAACAAAGTGTATATCTTGAGTTTTCTGTGAATAGCTTCTGAAGACCTGTTTATTCTGGATGGATTTTGCTTAATTTTGCACAACTAGTAAATCGTAAGAGATAGACTAAAACTTACTGTACAGAAAATTTAGGTCTTGTTAAAATACACAAATTATGACATATACATTTTTCTCGTGGAGCTTACCGTTTTCGAGGTATTCATTGTTATTAGTTTCAATAGTGAAGTACCTCTACTTTTCTCAGACGGGAGTGTCCGTTTCTCTTTTGTTCTACTCCTGGCCAAGAAAAGAAGCGATTTGTAATGACAATCGCATAACGACAGCTTTTAAAACATTTGACTATTGGTTTAGCCTAGTGTATTCCCTTATTTTCTTCCTACTTATACGGAACTAAATAATAAGAACATTGTGCTAATGAGTACCACAATTAGCAAGGTGCAGAAAGAAGAAGAATCTTATGTATGAAGTTTGTAGAGCATCTAGAGAAAGTCATGTGAGTGTAACACATCAGATTTTTTTTCTCGAATTCCGATAGGCTATAAATAAAAGACAAGTTCATAGAAGACAATTATTTCATGACTAAAAGTTTTGTACACTTATGGTTACTTTTCAACATAATCACCGAAAATATTGAGACATTTATCGTACCTGTGCACAACCATTGCAATACCCGCTTCAAAAAATGTTGCCGTCAATGATTTCAAGTGGTCATTGACGTGGTTTTGAAGATCTTCGTTAGTTCGAAAGCGCTGCCCTCCTAGCCACGTCTTCAGGTCAGGGAAAATGTGAAAGTCGCTGGGTGCCAGGTTAGGACTGTACGGCGGATGATCGAAATGTCCCATTGAAATTGTTCAAGGAGCCGATGGGTTATGCCAGTAGTGTGTGGACGAGCGTTCTCATGGGTGAACACAATTCCTGAAGTCAGCATCCCTTTTCGTTTGTTTTGAATAGTTCTCCGCAAACGTCGAAAAGTTTCACAATAAACATTTGCATTGATAGTGGTTCCGAGCTGCATCATTGACGGCAACATTTTTGAAGCGGGTATTGCAAAGTTTGTGCACAGGTATGACAAATGTCTCAATCTTTTCGGTGATTATGTTGACAACTAAGCATAAGAGAACAACATTTTAGTAATAAAATAATTGCTTTCTATGAATTGGTCTTTTATTTATAGCCTATCGGAGGTTGAAAAAAAAACGGACCTCGTATATTAAAGCATGGGGAGGGCCCAAGTAAAATACCCGGTGATACGCTTGGGGCTACTTTTGACTGCAGTTAAATGAATTCTGCTTCTTAGCCTTAAAAAATACAGTACAGTTTTATTACAAAAATCTGATGCGTTCCATTCACATGACCTCCTCTACATCTCAGCAACAAATTGTAGTTAAAAAACGTATGCTTCTATTTACTCCATGCTAATTAGCAGAAATAGTCTTATTACTTGCTTCCTTGTAAGTAGAAGCGAAATGATGGAGTTCCATAGGTTAAAATGATAGCCAAAAGCTGGTTGCTATGTAACCGAAGTTCCTTTGTTTCTATGGACAGGAGTTAAGAAATTCCTGTATGAGAAAAGTAAGTTTTTCAAAGCTAAAACAAAAAAACCAGGAATATCTTAAAAATGATTAACTCCACGAAAAAATTGTATATGACATAAATTGTGTGTTTTATCGTGAGCTACATTTTCTGTGCAGTAAGTTTTCCCGGTTTAGCAGTTATGCACAATTCCGTAAAATTCATCCAGAATAAAGTAGTCTTCAGGGGCTATTCTCAGAAAATTCAAGATATGCATTTCATTTGTCAGGCAAATATCTTTAATATACGATATTTTAATCAAAATCGTTACAGCCATTTTATGAAAATCAAAATTTTCAACATTTTTTCCATGCAAAGGGTAGTTTGGGGTGGGGGGATTTTCTTGAAAATCTTCGTTTCGCATCCTTGGAAGATACCGAACTTAAATACAAAGTTTGGGCTTTAACGGTCTTTTCGTTCTTGAGCCATGCTACCCACACACACACACACACACACACATACACACACGCACATACACAAAGTCAGACAGACAGACATACACACGGACATTTTTTATAAAAATGCTTTTTTTGTATTGAGGGAGTCTCAAAACATGTATTTCCGGTGAAATCTCGGTATCGAATTTTTGGATGCAATGCAATACCTTCTCTATACACTATGTACATAGTTCGTATAGAGAAAGTAGAAATGAAAACTTTTTACAATCTAATTTGCTTAGGCTCGTCTGGGTAGTGTTTTATTCCGGATTTTCCTTTATCCTGAGTAAACGAATGGCAAGTAACTTTAAGCTGCATGAATTACAACATTATTTGAGCATCATTTCACCAACTTCATCGCCTGATATGACCAATCAGGTTAAAGTACGTTAAGTTACCACAAAAACACCTATTAATATTTGTATTTTGGGCTGAAAGTTAGTATTACATTGGTAAAAATGCATTAATAAATACAATAATTAAACCTTAACAAACATTTTTTGCGTTAAAGATAGCACGCAAGACGCAAACTAGATAATTTTAAATATATCTAAAATGTTTCCTTAAACTCTTATACGAGAGGAAGTTCGGTGATCCACACTATCAAAGACATTTAAACGAAAACACTGGTGTGTCATTAGTTTCCGTAACCACATTCGTCAGTTCCACATGAAAGATTATTTTTCTCATCACATACGTTACTCACCGAAACGCTTGCCAAAATGTATTTATATTTTGCAGAAAGTGCTTGGTCATAGTATGCAAGATCCGGTATCTACTCTCAACCGTTTATATCATACGTCGATATTAGCTGGTGATTAGATTATGTAAAAGAAAAAAATAGTAGACGAGAAAAAAACATGCATTAATTTGCATGTTTTATGAGCTATTCATATTTCGTTCAGTAAGTGCTTTTTTCTATCGTTTTTTTTTTTTTTTCATATATACACGTATTTAGGGAACTGAATAAAAAAATCTGATGTGTTACATTCACATGACTTTCTCTAGCCGTTCTACAAACTTCTTACATAAGATTATTCTTCTTTCTGCACCTTGCTAATCGAGGTATTCAGCACAATGTTCTTATTACTTAGTTCGTTATAAATAGGAAGAAAATAAGGGAATACACTAAGCTAAATCGATTGTCAAATGTTTTAAAAGCTGTCGTTATGCGATTGTCATTACAAATCGCTTCTTTTCTCGGCCAGGAGTACAACAAAAGAAAAACGGACACTCCCGTTTGAGAAAAGTGTAAGTACTTCACAACTGAAACTAATAACAATGAATACCTCGAAAACGGTAAGCTCCACGAAAAAAATGCATATGACGTAAGTTGTGTATTTTACCAAGGCCTACATTTTTTTAGAGTAAGTTTTTGTCTATCTCTTACGGTTTCCTAGTTATGCCAAATTAAGCAAAATTCATCCAGAATAAACAGGTGTTTAGAAGCTATTTCCAGGAAATTGAAGATATACACTTTATTTGTCAGGTAAATATCTTTAATATACGATATTTTAATCAAAATCGTTACAGCCATTTTTAAAAAAAATTAAAATTTTCGAAAAAAGTTCCATGTAAAGGGTAGTTTGGGGTGTGGGGATTTTCCTCAAAATCTTTGTGTCGCATCCCTGGAAGATACTGAACTTAAATACCAAATTTGGTATTTTAGCTACTTTTCGTTTTTCAGTTGTCGTGCTCAAAGACACACGGACACACACGGACCTTTTCTGGAAATGCTTTTTTTGGATTCGGGGGATCCTAAAACATGTATTTCCGGTGAAATCTCGACATCGAATTTTTGGGTGGAATACAATACTTCTCTATCCCTATGTACATTGTACATACGGGGCTAGAGAAAGTAAAAAACTTCTTAGAAAAAGATTCGCATCTATATATGTGGGTGTGTGCGTTTGTTAATCTGTGTATCTCAAAACTAAAGCACTGATTTGTCATTAGTTTCCCTATCCAAGTCTAATCAGTTCCATATTAAAGATTACTCTTCTGGTCACACGACGTTACTCACCAAAAATATCTCGTTAAAATACAAAAATGTATGAAAAATACCTACATTTTTTTGTAGAGTTAACCGTTTCCAGGATATTCCTTGCTATTAGTTTCAAATTTAAGCTCTTTTGAACTTTTCTCAAGCAGGAGGTTTTTTTCGTTTCATATCTCTCTCTCTCTTTTACTTTGTTTTTCATATATATTCTTGGCCGTGTAAAGCGAACTCAATTTCAGTTGTTTCATATAGCGACAGGCATTATAAAAATTTGACTATCGCTTTAATCTGCATTACCTTATTTTAATTCTAGTCAGAAGGAATTAATGCAATTATTTCTGCTAACGTTTATTACGACTATCATATCTTTACCATCAAAATGGTTATATTGATTTAGATAAGGGAATAAATAATATTTTGTAAAATAGTTTGTAGATAAATTCACGTGAATGTATCACACCAGACTTTTTTGGTGGAGTGAATAATTTCCGTGATAAGGCTCGTTATTGGTTTACATTTTCCAATACTTACACTTTCACAAAAGGAAAGTTGTCATTCGGTTTTCCTTTTTTCCTCTTGTCCATACAAAGATAACAGAATTCCAAAGTTATCACACAGCGATCAGCTATTAAAATATTTTACTTACAATAGTCACAAGATTAGCATCATAGCATCACATATTACCAGGCTAAAAGTGAACAAGATGAAGAAGCGATTAGGAAAGTTAAAGTATTGAAAAAACACACAAATTTCGAGCTATCTCTACACAAGTGTGAGGCCCTTGCCCAGAAGAGATGTCATGGGCTCTGTCTATTACTTTCTCTATACGTACTATGTACATAGTATATAGAGAAGATATTGTATTACACCCTGTGTTTATGTGTGTGTGTCTGTGGGCAGCATAGCTCAAAAATGAAAAGACCATTAGAAACCAAAATTGGTATTTAAGTTTGGTATCTTCCAAGGATGCAACACGAAGATTTCTAAGAAAATCTCCCCACTCCAAACTAGCCTTTACATGGAAAAAATTTCGAAAATTTTTATTTTCTTAAAAATGGCTCCTACGATTTTGATTAAAACTCGTATATTTCAGATATTTACTTGCCAAATAAAATGTGTATTTAGAATTTTCTAAAATAGCCTCTAAAAACTTCTTTATTCTGGATGAATTTTACGGAATTTTGCTAAACCATAAGAGGTGGACATAAACTTGCCCCACAGAAAATGTAGAGCACATTAAAACACACAATTTATGTTATATAAATGTTTTTCGTGAAGTTGATCGTTTTTAAGATATTCCTTGTTTTTAGTTTGAACTTTGAAAAACATACTTTTCTCATACAGAAATTTGTCACCTCCTGTCCATACAAACAAAGAAACTTCAGACACATAGCAACCAGCTTTTGACTGTCACTTTAACCTATGCTACTCCCTTATTTCGCTTCTACTTACAAGGAAGCAAGTAATAACACTATTTCTGCTAATGTTTTTTTCAATTAGCATGAAGTAAATAGAAACCTAAGCTTTTTAACAATTTGTTGCAGAAATATAGAGAAAGTCATGTGAATGTACACATCAGATTATTATCATTATTGTTTAGCATTACCCTGTTTCCCTTGTACCTACAAGGAAATAAGTAATAAGACCAAGTTTATCTCTATTAGGATGAAACCAAGACAGAAGAGTAAGCTTTTGCAAGAATAGTTTGTCAGAGAATAGTTATATAAAGTCATATAAAGGTCTCAGCTGATTTTTGGATTATGGAACCTCAAACAAAGCTCGCAAATGAGATTACCGGCGTAGAATAATACTTTTCTTTATCCTAAATAAGCGGTATTTACGAGTAAATTAAAAAATCTGATGTGTTCCAGTCACATGGCTTTCTCTATATCTCTGTAACAAATTATTGTTAATAAGCTTATCTTTTATTTATTTCATGCTAATCGAGAAAAATTAGCAGAAATAGTCTTATTTCTTGCTTTATTGTAAGTAGAAGCGAAATAAGGGAGTACCATAGGTTAAAGGGAAAGCCAAAAGCTGGTTGCTATGTGACTGATGTTCCTTTGTATGGACAGGAGTTGACAAATTCCTGTATGAGAAAAGTATGTTTTTCAAAGCTGAAACCAAGAAAAAGGAATATCTCAAAAACGATCAACTCCAGGAAAAAAATGTATATAACATAAATTGTGTGCTTTAACGTGCTCTACATTTTTTGTGCGTTAAATTTTTGTTCATCTCTTACGGTTTAGTAGTTATGCAAAATTCATCCAGAGTAAAGTAGTCTTCAGAGGCTATTCCCAGAAAATTCAAAATATACATTTTATTTGTCAGGTAAATATCTTTAATATACGATATTTTAATCAAAATCGTTAGAGCCATTTTTTAGAAAATCAAAATTTTCGAAAAAAGTTCCATGTAAAGGGTAGTTTCGGGTTGGGGGATTTTTCTCAAAATCTTCGTGTCGCATCCCTGGAAGATACTAAACTTAAATACCAAGTTTGGTATTTTACCGACTTTTCGTTTTTGAGTTATCGTGTTCACAGACACACGGACACACTGACACACGGACACACACACACACACACACACACACACACACGGACCTTTTTGTGAAAATGCTTTTTTTGGATATTGGGGACCCTAAAACATATATTTCCGGTGAAATCTCGGTATCGAATTTTTGGGTGGAGTGCAATACCTTCTCTATACACTATGTACATAGTGCGTATAGAGAAAGTAAAAAGTGATACACTCAGAATTAACTAGTACTTCAGTACTGTTACTTTCTCTTAGGTCTTCTTCTACTGTCTTAATTCTCTCCATTTGGCTTCAGTATCACCATCTAACCTTTCCTATCGATTTTAATGTATTGAACTATCATCCTGGCCTCTTTTGAATGCACACCTGTACTTTACAATAAAGAGCTGTTTCGAATCCTTTTTCACGCTTACATAATTGATGCCGTTACAGGTTGCACAATAATTTGCTGTTATGGCACAAGACCTGAGCAAAGGCGTTATGCATGACTACCCTGAAATATTCCAGCGTTACTCGCCAATAAAGATCTTGCATACATTTTAGATTTGTAAGAAACGCAACCGGCAACTTATTATCTCAATTACTCAGTACTTCACTAACTCAATTAAATATACTTGTGTTCCATTATTCAGCTATGATTATTTACGCCCCAAATTGTTAGCTTTTTACTTTCTCTACACGTACTATGTACATAGTGTATAGAGAAGGTATTGCATTCCATCCAAAAAATCAATACCGAGATTTCACCGGAAATACATGTTTTGGATCCCCCTGAATCCAAAAAAAGCATTTTCAGAAAAAGGTCCGTGTGACTGTGAACACGATAACTCAAAAACGAAAAGTCAATAAAATACCAAACTTGGTATTTAAGTTTAGTATCTTCCAGGGATGCTACACGAAGATTTTGAGAAAAATTCCCCCACCCCTAACTACCCTTAACATGGAACTCTTTTCAAAATTTTTGATTTTCTTAAAAATGGCTCTAACGATTTTGATTAAAATACCGTTTATTAAAGATATTTACCTGATAAATAAAATTTATATTTTGAATTTTCTGGGAATAGCCTCTGAAGACTACTTTATTCTGGATAAATTTTACGGAATGTTGCATAACTGCTAAACCGTAAAAGATGGACAAAAACTTACCACACAAAAAATGTAGAGCACGTTAAAACACACAATTTATGTTATATACATTTTTTCGTGGAGTTGATTGTTTTTGAGATATTCCTTGTTTTGGGTTTCAGCTATAAAAACCTATACTTTTCTAATACATGACTTTGTGAACTCGCATCAATACAAACAAAGGAACTTCAGTCGCAGAGCAACCAGCTTTTGACTATCACTGTAACCTATGGTACCCCCTTATTTCGCTTCTACTAACAAGGAAGCAAGTAATAAGACTATTTCTGCTAATTTTTGCTCCATTAGATGAAGTAAATATAATAATTTGTTGCAGTGATATAGAGAAAGTCATGTGAATGGAACACATCAGATTTTTTGTTTTTCTTCCACTCATGCCAACAAACCGAATTTCAATTATTTCACATAGCAACCAGTTTTTAAAAGATTTGACTATTACTTTAGCCTAATGTATTTCCTTATTTCCCTTCTACTTGTAAGGAAATAAGTCATAAGTCAATTTCTGTTAATGTTCAACTTTATTACCATGAAGTTGATAGAAGAATATAAGTTTTTGTAAAAATGGTTTGTTATTGTATAGGTAGAGAAAGTAATGTGGATGGAACACGTCAGAGTTCGAGTTGTGTATGAAGTTCATAGTGCTGATGGACCTACGGCAACACTGACATACAGAAGCACACGCGGACTGTTTACTATAAGTGATTTTACTAGATATAGGGGACCCTAAAACGTATATTTGCAGGGAAATCCCGGTAGTAATTATCTTCTGTACAAGAACTGTGTACATAGTGTATAGAGAAGGTATTGCATTCCACCCAAAAATTCGATACCGATATTTCACCGGAAATACATGTTTTGGGACCTCCTGGATCCAAAAAAAGCATTTCTAGTAAAAGGTCCGCGTGTGTGTGTGCGTGTTTGTGTCTGTGAACAGCAGAGTTCAAAAACGAAAAGTTCGTTAATTACCAAACTTGGTATTTGAGTTCAGTATTTTCCAAGAATGCAACTCGAAGATTTTCAAGAAAACTACCCTTTACATGGAAAAATGTTCGAAAATGATTATTTTCTTAAAAGTGGCTCTAACGAATTTGATTAAAATACCGTATACTAAAGACATTTACATGCTAAATAAAATATATATCCTGAATTTTTTGGGAATATCCTCTGAAGACGCCTTTATTCTGAATGCATTTTGCGGAGTTTTGCATAATTAGTTAACCGTAAGAGATAGACAAAAACTTATAAAACAAAATATGTATATCTCGACGAAACACATAATTTATGTCATATACATTTTTTCGTAGAACTTGCCATTTTTGAGATATTCCTTGTTAATGCTTACACGTTTCACATACGGGCATTTGTCAACTCTTGGTAACGGATTTGATCTACATCTTTTTAGCCTAGTGTATTCCCTTATTTCCCTTCTATTTACAAGAAACATCTCTGTTGATGTTCATCTCGATTAGCATAAAGTATACAATAATGTAGAAATGTGAGGTAAAACAACCACCGCTCACAGTTTGTCAGATATAGCGAGCGCCATTGGTTCATTTCGTTTGCCGCATGAAACTAAACTTGTATTAGAGCAGAGCTGGGAATCATAAATCGCACAGACTTGCAATAAAAGTCACCATCAGAAGCTAGAGGGTACTAGACATCATCATCGTCCTTGATCCCGTGGCCCGGGCGCATGCGTGTACATCCATCTTAAATGATAATACCAGAAATTATGTTGCTTAGCTGTGGCCGTATCGAAATGGTGTGAATTAGTTTCATCTGTAAGGGAGCGGCAGGCCGGCTGTCGTAAAGTTTACTTCTTTTCTTTCTTTCTTTCTTTGTACTTCTGCTACTACGTTTTGTAAATTAGGAAAGTATGTATTGTATTTTAACATAAAATCCTATACCGAGGTTTCACCGGAAATACATGAGCAACTCTATATTATTTAGAATATTTTAGAAAAAGGTGTGTGTGTGTGTGTTTGTGTGTCTGGAGAGCTGAAGAATTTCAGGAAAATCGCACCACCCCACTACCCTTTTAAGGTACATTATTCGAAAAGTTTAATTTTCTGAAAAATGGTTATAGCGATTTTGATTAAAATACAACTAAAGATAGTTTCATAACATAACAAACGAAATGTATATGTTTCTGTACACGTACTATATATATAGAGTATAGACAGTATATTACATTCCACCCAAAAATCTGATACCGAGATTTCACCTGAAGTACACGTTTTAGAGTCATTTGTATCCAAAAAAAAACATTTTTAGGAAAAGGTCCGTGTGTGTGTGGTTTTTTTTGGTAGTGTTTAACGCCGGCTTTAACTACTTATGGCACCGCAGGCGGTGACACTGATGATACATGAATGGAGATGGAGCATCTGTGGAATGCGATGGCGGGGGAAACCGGAGAACCCGGAAAAAACTCCCGCCAGCTTGTTTGTCCACCACAAATCTCACTTGGAATCAAACCCGGGCCGTCTAGATAAGAGGCGAGTGGTCTAACCACTCGGCCACGGCGCGGCCCTCCGTGTGTGTGTGTGTGTGTGTGTGTGTGATAGCTCAAAAATGATAAGTCGGAAAGTACCAAACTTGGCATTCCAAGGATGCGACATGAAGATTTTCTAGAAAATCCCCCCACCCCTAACATTCCTTCACACGGAAAATTTTTTTAAATTGTTTATTTTCTCAAACGGTTCTCTGACGATTTTATTTAAAACAGCGTATAATAAAGATATTTACATGACAAATTCCCATAAATTCTTTTTATGTACCGAGGACACTAAAACGTGTGTCTTTTGTGAAGTCTTTGAGTGGAATGCAATATCCTCTCTATATATTTAGTACATATGAAGTAGAGAAAGTAAAATTACTGAAGTGCATTTTTGTCCAGAATTTTTTGTTCCATATTTAAGTAGGTGATATATTGCTTAGGATATCTTGAGGTTTGAAAGGTACTAAATTTCTAATGAAACCTCGTTGCGATGAACTTTATAAACGTGTAGATTGGCAATGAGCAGAAAATGACGTTTTTTACCCCAACAAAATAGAAATGTGTGTGCATAAGTAAGGCCAAAGCCTGTCTGAACATTTAATAGACATCGACGCGCTCTCTGGAATATGCCAGGAGTGGTCTGGATAATTTCTGCTGCATGTTTAATGTACCGCGTTCAGGTGTGTCATAAATTACGTCAGAGATCAAGCTCGTCACATTTCACATTAAATCACAATTTGAAAGTCGGCCCACCTCACGCTGTGCCGTGAGGAAGTGTCAGTCACCCGTTCCCTTTTTCATAATGTGTACTTACTTTATATTGCAAATCTGCACACATTTTACATTCCCAAACGCTTACCTAAGGTGCATAGAATATTGTATTCGACCCAGATTTTCGATACTATAGAGATTTAACAGTAAATATGCCTTTCATATTCTCTTGTTTAGGAAAATATCCGTTGGGTCTTCGTCTGAAAGAAAAAAATCTGATGTGTACCATTCACATGACTTTCTCTACATCCCTGCAACAAAGTATTCTTAAAAAGCTTATACTTCTATTTACTTCATGCTAATCAGAAAAAATTAAAAGAAATAGTCTTATTACTTGCTCCCTTGTAAGTTGAAGCGAAATAAGAGAGTACCATAGGCTGCAGTGATAGTCAAACGCTGGTTGCTCTGTCACTGAAATTCCTTTGTTTATATGGACAGCAGTTGGCAAATTCCTGTATGAGAAAAGTATAAGTTTTTCATAGCAGAAACCAAAAACCAAGGAATGTCTAAAAAACGATGAGCTCCACGAAAAAAATGTAGATAACATAAATTGTGTGTTTTAACGTGCTCTACATTTTTTGTAGAGTAAGTTTTTGTCCATCTCTTACGGTTTAGCAGTTATTTAAAATTTCGTAAAATGTATCCAGAATAAAGTAGTCTTCAGAGGCTATGCCCAGAAAATTCAAGATATACATTTTGTCAGGTAAATATCTTTAATATATGATATTTTAATCAAAATCGTTAGAGCCATTTTTGAGAAATTCAAAATTTTCAAAAAAGTTCCATGTAAAGGGTAGTTTGGGGTGGGGAGATTTTTCTCAAAATCTTCGTGTCGCATCCCTGGAAGATACTAAACTTAAATACCAAGTTTGGTATTTTACCGACTTTTCGTTTTTAAGTTATCGTGTTCACAGACACACGGACACACTGACACACGGACACACACACACATGCACGTACCTTTTTGTGAAAATGCTTTTTTTAGATAAAGGGAACCCTAAAACATATTTCCGGTGAAATCTTGGTATCGAATTTTTTGGTGGAGTGCAATATCTTCTCTATACACTATGTACATAGTGCGTATAGAGAAAATAAAAAATTCTGATGTGCTCCTTTCACATGACTTTCTCTATATCTCTGCAACAGATTATTGTTAAGAACCTCATGCTTCTATTTACTTTAAGCTAATACAGAAAAATTAGTAGAAATAGTCTTATTACTTGCTTATTTGTCAGTAGAAGCGGAATAAGAGAGTGCCATGGGTTCAAGTGTTAGTCAAAAGCTGGTTGCTGTGTGACTGATTTCATCGTGATCTACATTTTTGTGTTTTAAGTTTTTGTCAATCTCTTATGGTTTGCCAGTTATACAAAATTCCGTAAAGTTCATCCAGAACAAAATAGTCTTCAAAGACTATTTCCCAGAAAATTCAATACATTTATTTTATTTGTAAAGTAAATATCTTTAATATACGATATATTAAATTCGTTCGAGCCATTTTTGATAAAATCAAAATTATCGAAAATTTTTCCATGTAAAGAGTAGTTGGGGTTGGGGGAATTTTCTAAAAAGCTTCGTGTCGCATCCTTAAAAGATACCAAGCTTAAACACCAAGTTTGGTATTTAACGGAATTTTCGTTTTTCAGCTATGCTGTGCATAGACACACATACGCTCGGATCTTTTTCCAAATTTTTTTTTTTTTGGATTCAGGGGGCCCAAAAACTGTATTTCCGGTGATATATCGGTATGGAGTTTATGGGTGAAATACAATGCCTTCTATATACACTCTGTACATATTACGTGTAGAGAAAGTAAAAAGAAGAAGAGCAAGAACAAGATACTACAGTAAAAGCATATAAGGGAAGCATCACTTATTACGCTATTTTTTCGCCAATTTGGCTGAAATTTTAATATGAATTTGGGTTACGTAAATATTGAACTTTTAATTTCGTTTCCATATCTTTATTCGTTATTAAATTTCTCAAAAGACTTTTGTTTACCTATGCCAAATGTTCCTCATGCCAAAATTAATGTACCCACATAAACACACACGCACACATATATATATATAGAACGCGTATAGATACAGATGTTTTAATAAATGGTACTTAATGTATATCCATTTTGGTGTTTTGTTTTTTGCATTCGACTAACATTTTCTCACAAACCAATTACATAATGTACTGCCTTATGTGTTTTGCATGGTCTTAACTGCGTAGTGAAATGAAAAACGCCTTTTGGTATAGACTATCTCTTTTGTTTCCACGTTTTCACACACAACGTGACCCGCAGGCCTAGGTATTGTGAGGATATTGCCCTTGCATAAAAAATTCAAGCTCAGTCTCGATACAACATTCGTAATAGCGAGGCCCACTCACTCAAGGTTACGCCTTCAGAATCACGGTTTCAGGGAAAATAAACACATACGTTTTTGTGAGCCATGTCTATTTGGAACCTGAAAGTATTTTACTCTCAATAAGTAAAAGTGTAAGTCCGCAAATTAAACAAACGTTGTAATGTGTTCACCACACGTTCGGAACTGCCAATATAAATATCTGCACTTATACACCTAACAACCTATGTGTGCGAGCGTTTGTGTATTAAGAAAAGTATCTATATTTGAAATTCTGATTACAATAAAGGTCTATAATTTTTTTACCTCTCGTGACTACGTCCTCTTTGACCGATCGCTTCGGCTGTCTAACCCAACTGTACTCTCCGAAGTCCATACACTCTGAGAGCATAGCAATGCCTTTTTATGCCTCCCGATAGCATAGCCAGAAACTTCGAGAAGCAGGGTCATCACCGCACGAGTAATTACATCCAGGTACAACAACGCATGACTTTCATGTAAACTGCTTGTTTGCGCCGTATTATATTGTAAACATATCTGTGACAATGAGGCATAGCTATAAAAATCTGATGTGTTCCATTCACATGACTTTCTCTACAACTCTGCAGTAAATTATTGTTAAAAAGGTTATGTTTCTATTAACTTCCTGCTAATCGAAAACATTTAGCAGAAGTAGTCTTATTACTTGCTTCCTTGTAAGTAAAAGCGAAATAAGGAAGTACCATAGGTTAAAGTGATGGTCAAAAGCTGGTTGTTATGAGACTGATTCTCCTTTGTTTGTATGGACACGAGCTCACAAAGTCTTGTATGAGAAACGTATGTTTTTTATAGCTGTAACAAAAAAAAAGGAATATCTCAAAAGCAATCAGCTCCAAGAAGAAAATGTATATGAAAATAAATTGTGTGTTTTAAAGTGCTTTCTGGTTGTTATGTGACTGATTCTCCTTTGTTTGTATGGACACGAGCTCACAAAGTCTTGTATGAGAAACGTATGTTTTTTATAGCTGTAACAAAAAACAAGGAATATCTCAAAAGCAATCAACTCCAAGAAGAAAATGTATATAACATAAATTGTGTGTTTTAAAGTGCTCTACATTTGTTGTGTGGTAAGTTTTTGTCCATCTCTTACGGTTTAGCAGTTATGCAAAATTCCGTAAAATTTACCCAGAACAAAGTAGTCTTCAGAGGCTATTCCCAGAAATTTCAAAATATACATTTTATTTGGCAGGTAAATATCTTTAATATACGATATTTTAATCAAAATCGTTAGAGCCATTTTTTAGAAAATCAAAATGTTCGAAAAAAGGTCCATGTAAAGGGTAGTTTGGGGTGGGGGGCTTTTTCTCAAAATCTTCGTGTCGCATTCCTGGAAGATAATAAACTTAAATACCAAGTTTGATATTTTACCGATTTTTCGTTTTTGATTTATCGTGTTCACAGACACACGGACACACACACGGACCTTTTTCTGAAAATACTTTTTTTGGATACAGGGGGCCCTAAAACATATATTTCCGGTGAAATCTCGGTATCGAATTTTTTGGTGGAGTGCAATACCTTCTCTATACACTATGTACATAGTACGTATAGAGAAAGTAAAAAGGAAAGCCATTCACGCATGCAATAATTCGGGTGGCAAGATTTAGGCACGTGCATTTGACGAGTAGTGATAATATATATATATATTCGTAATTTCATTTAAACGAAAATAGTTTTTCAAAACGTCTTATTAGACAATATTAATTCCTTAGATTTTCAGAAGAAGTGGAAGATAACTCCATCGTGTGGAGAATTTTAACAAGCAGCAACCTAGCCGCTATGAAACAACTGAACTTCGGTTCACTTGCAGAAGTAAAGCAAAAGAGAGATGAAACGAAAGATGACTTCCCGTTTGAGAAAGTTTAAGTAGTTTAAAAATTAATCCAATAACTAGGAATATCTCGGAAAGAGTTAACTGCACATTTTTTGTGTTGTAAGTTTTTATCTATCCCTTACGGTTTACCAGTTATGCAAAATTTATCCAGAAAAAAGACATCTTTAGGGACTATTCGAATAAAGTTTAAGATACACATTTTATTTTTCATGTAAATGCCTTTTACATACGGTATTTTAATCAAAATCGTTAGAGCCATTTTTGAACAAATCTGATGTGATCCATTCACATTGACTTCTTGCTAATCGAGATAAACATTAGCAGAAATTGTCTTATTTCTTGCTTCCTTGCAATTAGAAGGTAAATAAGGTCATACACTAGGCTAAAACGATAGTCAAATCTTTTTAAAAGCTGTTTGCTATGTGATTGAACTCCGTTTCTTTGCATGACCAGGAGTTGACAAGTTCCTATATTAGAAAAGTTTAAATTTAGTTATCTTTATTTTGGATGAATTTTGCTGAATTTTACATTTCTGGTAACCCGTAAGATATAGACAAAACCTTAATAAAGACTTAATATCTCTTTTTGCCATATAAGTTTTTCTTGTAGAATGGACCTCTTTCGAGATATTCCTTGTTAATTGGTTTCAATTTTTAAACTACGAAACTTTTTTCAAACGGGAAGAAACCCTTAGTTTGGTCTCTCTTATTTTACTGCTGGCCAAGTAAAGCGAACCGAACTTCAACTGTTTCACAAAGCGACCAGCTTTTAAAATATTTGACTTTCGCTTTAGCATAGTATATTCCCTTATTGCCCTTATACTTACGAAGAAGCTAGTATAGGACCAATTCTGCTAATGCCTATGTCAATTAGCAGGATGTAGTTAAAAGAATAATCTTTTGAAAGAATGGTTCATATGTAGAACAGTTAGAGAAAGTAATGTGAATGGAACACGTAAGATATGTTTCATTTACATGTCATATCGATGACTTTGCGTTTTTAACAATTACTCGTTTCAGTTATATTCATTTATTTACGTGAGTTTAGGTTATTAACTTTAAGTTTACCTTCACACATTCACACTTCGATTCATACTTCCTGACTCTCGGGATGATAGGGAATATGCTGGGCAAGAGAAAAATGTCCACACCTCACAGGGAATCGAACCCGAGACTCTTCGCACAGGAGCTGAGTCAAAGGGCCAGTCGTTGGAAATTTATTGCCAGAAATTGAAAAGCAGTCTTGTTCGTATTTTCTCCTTTCAGCGACAAGAAAAACTTAACAACTTTCTTCTGCCATCTAGATCTAAATAAGTAAAGGCTTAGAGTTTTGTTTACTGGGGATTCCCAAGAAAGTTTCCATTATCTTGGTCTGTAACTACAAACACCACCCGTGGGACAGAGGGCGTTATTTCGCTAGAATATCTTGAAACAACTTTTTTCTGGTTCTCTTTTTTTTTTTTTTATTTATACAGCCCCCTTTAACATCTAAGGGGACTTTGCATTTTGAAACAACTCGTTGTCTGTAGGTTTAAATCATTTTATTTTTCTGAAATACACACACATTCACATTCTTCCAGACTCTGTGGGGGATAGGGAATAAATCTGGCCAAAGAAAAATTTCTCGCCCCAGCCGGGAATCGAACCCGGGACCTCCGGGTGAGAAGTCAGCTCGCTGACCACTCGACCACGGAGGCAGTAGGTTATCTTTGCTATTTCATTCTAGCTTAAAGTTGTCTGAATTGCATGAAGCTCAGTAAGTGTGAATGAATTTTGCCTAACTGATACATTGTATAACATAGGTAAAGTCTTACTACGCAATAAATGTAGATCTCGTTAAAGCACACAATTTATGTAAAATACATTTTTGTAATTAACTCATTCTGAAATATACCTTGCTATTGGTTTGAATTTTCAAATCCTAAAGTTTCGTCAACTGGGAAGGCCTCTCGCTTTGTCATGCAACGAAAAGGAATTTAAAAGTAAAAACATTTGAGTATTGCTTAAATCTACTGAATTCTCCTACTCCCTTAGTAACCAACAGTAAATATGGAATAAAACCATGTTGACGAATTAACATGACTATGTAATGCCCTTGTCAGTTACTTTGTAGTTTGTTACTAATACTCTTATACATGTCATTATTTTTCCTACTATTGTCATTCAATGCTGATATTATGAGTGTTTATATGATATACATGTTGTTTCAAAACGACACCAAACGAAGATAGCAGTCGATTAGCTTACATTTTGTTTGTCCGAAACTTGATGTCGTAACTTTCAATTTCTTCTATTTAAAGTTTTATCTATGTTTAAAAATCGCACACATTTGAGATTAGGCAAAGAAGGAACAACGTGTTCAATATGCCATAACAAAACCCACATGCTACGTTTTCCACTATTAAGGTGACCAGTACCGCGCCGGCGTGTCTATCTAACCACCCCTACACCACGCGATTGATACTTTTTTTTTTTTTGCATTCCGTTTTACCTCTTTTTTCTAGTTTCTAAATGTCCTTAGTTGACCTATTCGTTTTTCCTTTTTACATATACATACACATACACATTTACAAACACAGAAACACCCATGCCCAAGGCGGGACTCGAACCCACGATCCCGTGCGCCGCGAAGCACCAAAGCGAGACCGGCGATACCTTCGCTACCAACCGGCATCTCTGTTGAAGTGGGCCAGGTAGTGCCATTTGATTACGTACGACTGCCTAATCCGTGGTGATTTTATGGCAGTTTTTGTTGTGCCGAATTAAGAACTGAAAATTATATTCACGTATCACGTACGGTATGACCAACAAGGCCCTCATCTTGGTTTGGTGTCGTTTTGAAACAGCCTGTACATAGTATGTGTAGAGAAAGTAAAAACGCCACAGTTGCAACCTATAAAGAGTAATAGATTGAAACAGATATTCTGATACTGATTAAGTGGTGCACGAGCAAAGTAGTTTCTAGTACAGAAGTCCAGTAAAACTGTTTTTCTTCCCCTTTTGTCTCTCATCTACAAGAGGCTGACAGCCACGTTGGCGAATGAGGAAGGAAGCTAGGGAGTTTGATGTGTCACTGTTAACTTAGTCTAGCGCGACGAAAATACGCTTTCCCTTGTTCTAGGAAGCGTAGAGTAATTCTGTGAGCTCGACATTTAGTTCCCGTCTGCTAAGTAATTCTGTAGACTTCATTTTGTCACTTTAATAGTGCAATAAACTATTGCAGCTAAATGAATTCGTCGAGGACTTTTCCAGCTTATGTAATCGATTAGTGATGACCCAGTTTTTTTTAACAGATAGAAATAAATGCTTTGGTAATTTAACAAAACGGTAGTTAGCAAATTATTTTGACTGTAAAAATATCATAAACAAAGAAGATACGGGTGTGTGTTTGTGTGTGTGCGCGCGTGTGTAAATGTGTGTGTGAGTGTGTAAACTACCCAAGAGGTTTTCATAATTCTTTCACCAATGCTCTTCCCAACGGATATATGCTGTAAAACATCTTCGAATTTCAAATCCTAAATACTTTTTTTTTGTAGTATTTAATGCAGCAGGTCCCCGTGGCCACGCCCACTAAAGTGCCTAGCTTTAGAGCTTTGTGGCGCATGGGATCGTGGGTTCAAGCCCTGCCTTGGGCATGGGTATTTGTGTATACTGGAAAAAAGAGGAAAAAGCAATACAACGCCGGAATTCCGACAAACCTCCGGAATTGTATTAAAAAAAATCTGATATGTTCCATTCACATGACTTTCTGTATATCACTGCAACAAATTATTCTATTTACTTCATCTAATGGAGTAAAAATTAACAGAAATAGTCTTATTAGTTGCTTCCTTGTTAGTAGAAGCAAAATAAGGGGGCACCATAGGTTAAAGTGAAGCCAAGAGCTGGTTGCTGTGTGACTGAAGTTCCGTTGTTTGTATGGACACGAGTTCACAAAGTCCTGTGTGAGAAAAGTATGTTTTTTATAGCTGAAACCAAAAGCAAGGAATATCTCAAAAACAATCAATTCCACGAAAAAAATGTATATAACATAAACTTAAATACCAAGTTTGGTATGTTACCGACTTTTCGTTTTTGAGTTATCGTGTTCACAGACACACGGACACGCTGACACACGCACACACACGGACCTTTTTCTGGAAATACTTTTTTGGATACGGGGGACCCTAAAACATTTATTTCCGGTGAAATCTCGGTATCGAATTTTTGGGTGGAGTGCAATACCTTCTCTATACACTATGTACATAGCACGTGTAGAGAAAGTAAAAGGGCGACCTCTTTTACTACTTTGGCACCGCAGGCGATGGCACTGATCATACATGGAATGAAGATGGAGCACCGGTGGAATGTGATGGCGGGGAAGACCTGGAGAAAATCCGCCCCTGCGCCGCTTTGTCCACCACAAGTCCCACATACGGTCGTTTGGGATCGAACCCAGGCCGCTTAAGTGAGAGGCGAGCGGTCATGTCGCGGTCCGTTCCTAAATACTAAAACGATAAAAACACCTACGTACTAGAATACATATATGTTGTAGACGAAGAAGTCTTTGACTTTTTTTTTTTTTTTTTGATTGTGTTTAACGCCCGCTTTTACTGCATCTGGCACCGCAATCGATGACACTGGTGATACATGGAATGAAGATGGAACACCGATAGAATGTGATGGTGGGGGAAACCGGATAACCCGGAGAAAACCCGCCTCTGCGCCGCTTTCCCCACCACAAATCCCACATACGTTCGCATGGGATCGCCTAGATGAGAGGTGAGTGGTCTATCCACTCGGCAATGGCGCAGTCCGTTCCTAAATACTAAAACATTAAAAGCTATTAAAACATCTCTGTACTAGAATACATATACGAGTCATCGACTTTTCGCTGAGAATATTATGCAGTTGAAAATAGTTAATTTCTTTCGTACGGAATGGCGGAATAAAAATAGTAATTTTGTCAGTCCAGCAAGAAATATATTAGAATGGCCTTTTTGTAACAATCCGCCCTCCATGGTGCAGTGATCACATGCTAGTAAACTCAAACCTGGCGGTGATGGATTTTTTTTCGTACGGAAAAATACATAGTATGACTTCCTTAGAAAGGGAAGTAAAGCCGGTGATGGCGTTTAAAGTTTATTTGCATGTAAAAAACGCCATACCTTGAAGAAAGGTTTTTTTTGGGGCAAAATTTTGCCATTTCGTATCCGCAAGTGGTGATTTCGTGCTACAGTGTCCATCTGTTGGCGTCGAGCCGACCTCTCGTCACCATGGCACATAGCGGCGAACTCACGAACTAGGAATTCAAATCCGATCAAGGAAATATCGTAACAATGTTCTATGTTCAGGTTAGAAACTACAAGAATTTACACACTTTTTTGTAACAAAGTTTTTTTGAATTTTAAAATTTTCGAAAACATTTTCATATACACCTAGTAGGACCGGGTTCGATCCCAAGCGACCGTATGTGAGATTTGTGGCAGGGGCAGGTTTTCTCCGGGTTCTCCGGTTTCCCCCGCCATCACATTCCTCGGTTGTTCCATCTTCATTCCATGTATCAAAGTGTCATAGCCTGCGATGCCACAAGTAGCGAAAGCCGGCGTTAAAAACTATCAAAAATAATTTCCAAATAAAACTTACCTTATAGTGGAAGAATTTTCTTGAAAGTCTTTAGAATATAGTGAATTTAGATATCAGTTTGGTGTTTAACCGACTTTTCCGGCGCGCACAGAATTTTTTACTTTCTTTGTCCTGTATGTACAATGTACCTAGGATTAGAGAAGCATTGTATTCCACCCAAAAATTCGATGTCGAGATTTAACCGGAAATACATATTTTAGGACCCCCTGATTAAAAAGAAAAAAAAAATTAAGATACAGGTCCATGTGTGTGTGTGCGTGTGTGGATAGCATATCTCAAAAACGAAAATACGGTTAAATACCAAACTTGGCATTTAAGTTTGATATCTTCCAAGGATGCGACGCGAAGATTTTCAATAAAATCCTCTCACCCCCAACTATCCTTTACATGGAAAAATTTTCGAAAATTTTGTTTTTCTTAAAAATTGCTCTAATGATTTTGGTTAAAATACCACATATAAACACCATTTCTATCACAAATAAAATACCTATCATGAATTTTCTGGGAATAACTTCTAAAGACCTGTTTATTCTGAATGAATTTTGCTTAATTTGGCAGAACAAGTAAACCGTCAGAGATAGACAAACACTTACGGTACAAACAATCTAGATCTTGTTAATATACACAAGTTATATCATAAACTTTTTTTTCGTGGAGCTTACCGTTTTTGCGGTATTCCTTGTTATTAGTTTCAATTGTGAAGTACTTATACTTTTCTCAGACAGAAGTGTGCGTTTTTCTTTTGTTCTACTCCTGGCCAATCAAGGAAGCGATTTGCAATGACAATCACATAACGACAGCTTTTAAAACATTTGACTATCACTTCATCTGTGCATTCTTCCATTTTACTTAAAGTGAACTAAGTAACAAAATTCGCTAATGTATATCTCGATTACCATTGAAAGAAGTTTGTAGAGTAGCTAGAGAAAATCATGTGAGTGTAACACATCAGATTTTTCTTAAATGTTTTATTTTCGATTCAATGTGAACTCAAAATATGCATTACCGATGAAATCTCGATACTGAATTCTTGGATAGAATTGATGTACCTACCACGTGACAGAGTAGAAGTCATGTATGTAGAATTTACTTATGTATATATGCAAATATCACTGCAAGCACTTTAACCTATAATCCTACATTTCCATTGGCATCTAACTGCAGCTTAGTGATAATTCCATGCTAAGTGCTGTTTTTTTTTTTTTACAAAATTCGATGGAAAACAAATTAACCTGAACATACATGTACTCTGTTGGAAAATAATCCCGGATAAAAAGCTCGGTTTGACCCAGGCAGGAATTGAACATGTGGATCTAATGCCCCTAATCGCCGGCGTCACGCAGATTGCTCCCAAAGCACCAGAAAAAGCACACGCTTCGACGCTTTGGAACAAACTAGGCGACTCATGTGCCCTTTACGTGCATCTCAATTGGTTACAATTATTAGAAACGCTTTCTCGTAATTTTGTTTCTCAAGCACCATTTCCACACTCTGTAACGGTAGCCACCAGATGTTCTATAAAATTATTTGTTTTTTGAATGTTTCTATCGTACTCCAGCCTTGATTTTTCACAGTGTTTAATAAAAAATCTAATGTGTTCCATTCACATGACCTTCTCTACATCTCTGTAACAAATTATTGTTAAACAGCTTTTTTACTTTCTCTACACATACTATGTACATAGTGTATAGAAAAGGTATTGTATTTCACCCAAAAATTCGATACCGAATTTTCACCGGAAATATATATTTAGTGTCCTCCTGAATCCAAAAAGAGACATTTCTGGAAAAAGGCCCGTGTGTGTGTGGACAGCATAGCTGAATAACAAAGAGACCGTTAAATACCAAACTTGGTATTTAAGAGTCATATCTTCTAAGGTTGTGACAGGAAGATTCTCAAAAAAAAAATCCCCCCATCCCAAACTACCCTTCACATGGAAAAAAGTTCGAAAATTTTGATTTTCTCAAAAATGACTGCAACGATATTGATGGAAATCTATCATATTTAAGATATTTACATGCCAAACTAAACATATATCTTGAATTTTCTGGGAAAGCCTCTAAAGACCTCTTTATTCTGGATGATTTTTATTGTAATTTTGTATAATTGGTACACCTTAAGAATAGACTAAAAATTACTACAAAAAATGTGGATCACGATAAAACACACAATTTATGTCATATACTTTTTTTGTTGAATTGATCGTTTTTTAGATATTCCTTGTTATTGGTTTCAGCTTTTAAAAACTTGTACCTTTCTCACATAGGAATTTGTCAACTCCTGTCCATGCAAACAAAGGAACTTCAGTCACAGAGCAACCAGCTTTTGCTATCACTTTAACCTATGGTAGTCCCTTATTTCGCTTCTACTTACAAGGAAGCAAGTAATAACACTACTTCTGCTAATTTTTCTCAATTAGCATGAAGTAAATAGAAGCATAAGCTTATTAACAATAATTTGTTACAGAGATGTAGAGAAAGTCATGTGAATGGAGCACATCGAATGTTCTTCTATCTACTTTATGATAATCGAGATAAACATTAGCAGAAATGCTTTCTTGCAAGCAGAAAGGAAATATGAGAATACACTCGGCTAAAGTGATAGTCAATTTCTTACTTAAAAGCTAGTTGCTATGTGGCTGAAATCAATTTCTTTGTATTGCCAGGAGTTAACAAATTCCCGTGAGATAAAATTTTAAAATAAATTAAAACTAAAAACAATAACAAGGTATATCTCAAAATAACCAACCCCACGAAAAAAAAAAATATATGACATAAATTGTGTGTTTTAACGAGATCTACATTTTTTTGTGTAGTAAGTTCAGCAAAATTCATCCGGAATAAAGAGGTCTTCAGAGGCTGTTCCCGGAAAATTCAAGATATACGTTTTATTTGCCATATAAATATCTTATATACAAGAAATTTTAATAAAAATCGTTAGAGCCATTTTTTGAGAAAATCAAAATTTTCGACAATTTTTCCACGTAATGGCTAGTTTCGGGTGCGGGGATTTTCTTGAAAATCTTTGTGTCGCATCCTTGTTAGATAATGAACTTAAATAGCAACTTTAGTATTTAACGGACATTTCGTTTTTGAGCTATCCTGCCCACAGACACACACACACACACACACACACACACACATGCGCGCGGGGAAATATATATATATATATATATATATATATATATATATATATATATATATTTGTATTCATGGGATCCCAATACATGTATTTCCGGTGAAATCTCGGTATCAAATTTTTGGGTGCAATACAATAACTTCTCTATACACTATGTACATAGTACGTATAGAGAAAGTAATGAAAATTAGTAATTTAGTATAAAGAAAAATACCGGAATCTGTAATCTGCACCTTAAAATGTGAATTTTCTGTCCACAAATTTTGTTACTAGAATGCTTTCTGGATACACTGTAGTTATCAATGATATATAAAAATGTTTATTTGCAGTAAACAAATTAGGATCATTTTGCTAATGGGTAAGTACATGGTCACTATGCAAGCAAAATCCTGTACAAAAACCACAGTATTGCACTGCTGTAAGTCCCTTACTGTTTGGGCGATTCGTACCATTTCCATAGGAAAATGTCTTTCATTGTGTCTTACTTAGATAACAAAAAAAATCTGATGTGTACCATTCACATAACTTTCTCTATATCCCGGCAACAAATTATTCTTAAAAAGCTTACACTTCTATTTACTTTATGCTAATCAGAAAACATTAGCAGAAATAGTCTTATTGCTCGCTTCCTTGTAAGTAGAAGTCAAATAAGGGACAAGCATAGCTTAAAGTGATAGTCAAAAGCTGGTTGCTCTGTCAATGAAAGTTCCTTTGTTTAAATGGATAGTAGTTGACAAGTTCTTGTATGAGAAAAGTATACGTTTTTCATAGCAGAAACCAAAAATAAGGAATGTCTCAAAAACGACGAACTCCACGAAAAAAACGTATATAACATAAATTGTGTTTTTTAATGTGCTCTACATTTGTTGTGTAGTAAGTTTTTGTCCATCTCTTACGGTTTAGCAGTTATTCAAAATTCAGTAAAATTCATCCAGAATAAACTACTCTTCAGAGGCTATTCCCAGAAAATTCAAGATATACATCTTATTTGTCAAGTAAATATCTTTAATATACGAAATTTTAATCAAAATCGTTTGAGCAATTTTTGAGAAAATGAAAAAATTTCGAAAAAAGTTCCATGTAAAGGGCAGTTGGGGTGAGGGGATTTTTCTCAAAATCTTCGTGTCGCATCCTTGGAAGATACTAAACTTAAATACCAAGTTTGGTATTTTACCAACTTTTCGTTTTTGAGTTATTGTGTTCACAGACACACGGACACACGTACACACATAGACACACACGCGCGCGCGGATCTTTTTGTGGAAATGCTTTTTTTGGATATTGGGGACCCTAAAACTTATATTTCCGGTGAAATCTCGGTATCGAATTTTTGGGTGTAGTGCAATACTTTCTCTATACACTATGTACATAGTGCGTATAGAGAAAGTAAAAAGAAGCAAAATAAAACGCGGGACATCTAGATACAACCTGCGCACATCTGAGCGAATGCCAAGAGCATTAGTTGGGCTGTTACCCTTTTGGGAAAACCAGGACATTATATATATTATTACTCTTTTGGGAAAAATCGGAATATAAAGGCCAGGACATAATATACGCGCCAGCAAAGCAAACAAAATATGCTGTAATTCATTCCCCGCAGACCTCAATTGTAGCTTTGGGACCACTTTATGAACTTTCTGGGGGAAGATAGAACCTTGTCACTCCGGTTTAGGTTAACCAAATGGCAGAATGGATCCGTATTACACAATGGGGACCGTGGAAAATGTCTGAATGTGGAAAGAGCAGCCTTTAAAATAAAACAGCTGAAAGCTGAAATATTAAAAGACTGGCTGAATAGGCCTGCTTTGCGGGCTTTTTCTGCCAATTGTTTCTGATCGTGAAAAAGTAAGGTACAAAACAGCATTCATCCTCGAAAACGTTACATTAAGCCTTTCAAACAGAAAACCATTGCTCTTTTCCTGTTTTGGGAAATATTTGTGTAATGAAAATTTTTAAAATCTGATGTGTTCCATTCACATGGCTTTCTCTATATCTCTGTAACAATTTATTGTTGTAAAGCTTATTCTTCTATCTACAGCATGCTAAGAAATGGTCTTATTGCATGCTCCCTTGTAAGTAGAAGGGAAATAAGGGAATACATTACGCTAAAGCGATAGTCCAATGTTTTAAAAACTCATATGATTGAAGTCAATTTCTTTGCATGACTAGCAGTTGACATATTTCCTATCAGAAACATTATAAGTATATTAAAACAGAAATATCTCGAAAATCGTTAATTTCATGAAAAAATATACATGACAAACTTTTTGTGAGATTAAATTTTTTGTTTAGTATGTTTTGTCTCATGTTATGGTTTACCAGTTATGCAAAATCAGCTTAAGTTCATCCAGAGTAAAGAGGTCCTCAGCGGTTATTCCCAAAAATTCAATATTTAATCTTATTTTGTTTCTAAATACCCATAAGGTATTTTAATAAAAATAGTTGTATTTTTAGTAAATCAAAATTTTGGAAAAATTTTCAATATAAATTTTTTAAAATTAAGGTTCTAATTGCTACAACATCCACCATACTCACCAGATTTGGACCCAAGTAGTCTTCTTTTTATTTTCAAACTTTAAAAGGTGGCTCGGCGGAAAACGATTCACGTCTAACGTGCCTCAAACCTTCCGAAATCCTACTTTTTGGTAGGCTTAAGTCAGTTGGAGAAAAACTCGGTAAAATGTGTCGAGATAAAAGGAGGTTAAAAACGATCAACTCCACGAAAAAAAAATGTAAATAACATAAATTGTGTGTTTAAATGTGTTCTACATTTTCTGTTCTACTTTATTCATCCAGAATAAAGTAGTCTTCAGAGGCTATTCCCAGAAAATTCAAGATAAACATTTTATTTGTGAGGTAAACATCTTAATATACGATATTTTAATCAAAATCGTTAGACCCATTTTTGAAAAGATGAAAATTTTCGAAAAAAGTTCCATTTAAAGGGTAGTTAGGGGTTGGGGAATTTTCTTCAAAATCTTCGAGTCGCATCCTTGGAAGAAACCAATCTTAAATACCAAGTTTGGTATTCAACGGTCGTTTCGTTGTTTAGTTATGCTGCCCACAGACACACACACACGACTTTTTTCTGAAATGTTTTTCTTTTATTCAGGGGGGACCCAAAACATGTATTTCAGGTGAAATCTCGGTATCGAATTTTTAGGCGGAATGCAATACCCTCTTTATACACTATGTACATAGTACGTGTAGAGAAAGTAATTACCAATATTCTTTTTCTAAGGAATTATTGACCACCCCTCGTATATTAAAACAATGGCATTTACATAGCAAATATGCCGAATTTTTAGCTGTACAATTATGCTTTTTTGCAAAAATTTAAAGTTCATTACCCAGGCGAGTTGCAGAGTTCAACACACAAGTCCCTTTTTCGTAGGTTTATTTGAAGGTACAAAAAACAGCTGTGCATCAAAATGAAATCATACGTATAATTATCAGGCTTTGCCGGCTTCCAAGGTGAACTTAATTAAAATGCTCGCGGCTACAGCTATACTGCCAACATTTTACTGCATCTCTTTTCCGGCTGATGGTAAAGGGAAGAGGGGCAGAAACCTGCGTGACGTTGTATGATAACAATCACAAAATGTTTCGTATCCCGGAGTCATTTCGATGGTTTGCTGTATTTGGTATGGTTATAGAGTTTTCAACTTCCGTATTTTTGCTTATGCCATTCTTTAAATATATCGAAAATCAGTCATTTAACGTCTCAGGTAGAAAGTATTTCTGGAAAATGAGAAGAAAAATCTGATGTGCTACATTCACATGACTTTCTGTACATCTCTCTAAAAAATTATTGTTAGTAAGCTCATTCTTCTATCTATTTAATGCTAAAATATTAGCAGAAACGGTCTTATTACGTGTTTTAAATGATTTAGGACCGTGTATGTGTATCTGTGGACAGCATAGCCCCAGAGCAAAAAGACCGTTAAATACCAAACTTGGTATTTAGGTTTAATATATTCCAAGGATGCGACACGAACATTTTTGATTTTCTTAAAAATGGCTCTAACGATTTTGATTAAAATCCCGTATATTAAAGCTATTTATGTCCGACATAAAATGTATATCTCAAATATTTTGGGAATAGCCTCTGAACACCTCTTTATTCTGGATGAATTTTGCTGAATCTTGCTTAACTGCTAAACCGTAAGAGATTGAAAAAAACGTACTACACAAAAATGTACCTCATGACAAAACACACAATTTTTGTCTACGTTTTTGTGGTGGAGGTAACCGTTTTCGAGATATTCCTTTTTATTGGTTTTAATTGTGAAGTACTTAAACTTTTCTCACACAGGAAGTGTCTGTTTGTCTTTTGTTCTACTCCTGGCCAATTAATATTATTCTTTCATCTACCTACTTAATGCTAATCATTTTAAATAGTCGTATTTTTAGTTCCTTATAAGTAGAAAACAAATAAAGAAATACATTAGTCTAATGTGACAGTCAAATCATTTAAAAGCTGTTGATATGTGAATGCCATTGATATAGTTTCCGTTTCCATGCCCAGGAGTCAAACAAAAGGACATGAAGCGAATGAGGGCTTCCGGTTGGAGAAACATTTTAGTATTTACAACTGAAACAAATAACAGGGCATATCTCTGAAAAGGTTAGCTGTATAGAGAAACTGTATTCACATATCATTTGCGTTGTAAGCTCTTGTTCATCTCTCACTGTGTACTAATGCAAAAGTCATTCAGAATTAAGAACACTTCAGGGGCTATTCCCAAGAAATTCAGCATATAGATTTTATTTGCATTTTAATCAAAATATGGCATCTTTGATATACGGCATTTTAATCTAAATCGTTTCGGCCATTTTTTAGAAAACCAAAAGTTTCGAAAAATGTTCCATGTAACGGACAGTTTGTTGATAGAGGATTTTTCTGAAAATCTTCGTTTCTCATCCTTGGTAGATACTAAGCTTAAATAGCAAGTTTGGTATTTAACGGACTTTTCGTTTTTGAATTATGTTGTCGATGGACACATACATACAAACTGACCTTTTTCTAAACTTGTGCTGTTTGGGTTCAGGGTTCCTTAAAGCATGTATTTCCAGTGAAATCTCAATATAGAAGTTTGAGTGGAATAAATTCCTTCTCTATCTGCTGTGTAAATTGTACAATCGAGCTAGAAAATGTAAAAATCTGATGTGTTCCATTCACATGACTTTCTCTATATCACTGCAACAAATTATTCTATTTACCTCATCTAATGGAGCAAAAATTAGCAGAAATAGTCTTATTACTTGCTTCCTTGTTAGTAGAAGCGAAATAAGGAGGTACCATAGGTTAAAGTGATAGTCAAAAGCTGGTTGCTCTGCGATTGAAGTTCCTTTGTATGGACACGAGTTCACAGAGTCCTGTATGAGAAAAGTATAAGTCTTTATAGCTGAAAAAAAAACAAGGAATATCTAAAAAACAATCAACTCCACGAAAAAAATGTATACAACATAAATTGTGTGTTTTAAGGTGCTCTACATTTGTTGTGTGGTAAGTTTCTGTCCATCTCTTACGGTTTAGCAGTTATGTAAAATTCCGTAAAATTGACCAAGAATAAAGTAGTCTTCAGAGGCTATTCCCAGAAAATGCAAAATATACATTTTATTTGTCAGGTAAATATCTTTAATATACGATATTTTAATCAAAATCGTTAGAGCCATTTTTTAGAAAATCAAAATTTTCGAAAAAAGTTCCATGTAAAGGGTAGTTTGGGGTGGGGGAATTTTTCTCAAAATCTTCGTGTCGCATCCCTGGAAGATACTTAACTTAAATACCAAGTTTGGTATTTTACCGACTTTTCGTTTTTGGGTTATCGTGTTCACAGACACACGGACACACACACATACGGACCTTTTTCTGAAAATACTTTTTTTGGATACAGGGGACCCTAAAACATATATTTCTGGTGAAGTGCAATACCTTCTCTATACACTATATACATGGCACGTATAGAGAAAGTAGAAATTACTTTTTTGCATTCAGGTGAATTCATATCATATATTTTCTACGAAACCTTATCGAATTTTGGAGAATGAAACACTTCCTCTAGCTACCACAGATAAGTGGCAGAGAAAGTAATAAAGGAGAAAGAGCTAGAGCAGAGAAACTTGGATATTGCTAATTTTTGCATAAAAATTACATTAATTCCGGAAATTGTCTCTATAAAACAGGGTTTATCTTAAGGATGTAGTTAAAAAGTTTATAAGCTGACCATGGGTTCAGCGAAAGGCGTTAGTTGTAACTTTTATCTTGTGTTTATGTATTTTGTTGTTAACTTGCCCTGTTTTGTTCTGAAAAGGGTCTGCCCATTTGCGATTCAGGTGAAAGGACTCGAGGAAAAACGGAAATTATGATGTGAAATCTTTTGAGGGAAATACGCCCCTTTTGTGTAACTACCAAGCTTCTTTTCAGTGGCAGTTTTGGCACACCGTTAAAAGCCTCGTGTTCCTTATCCGTTAGCAAGCAAAGGGGGTCAGCATATCAGAAACACGTTAGACATAGTACAAAACACGGAGATTGCCAAGTTTCTGGAACACGCCATTAGGATCGATATTATTTCCTCGACGTCCTTCGCTTTGAACTTTCCGGTCGCCTTTTCATCGCTTCACTTCCGCTCCGTAAAGACCCGAAAGAGGATCTTTTCTACAGTTCCTCAGGTATTATTTTGATGCTTACTAATTGGCCATTAGAAGCAATTCCAAGCACCCGAACAAACTTGTTGCTTATTGATAGATTCATAATTGCAAAAATAGTTTCACAGGTGTTTTGATCGTATAATTGGCAATATCTTCTTCAACTCAATTTTAACATACATGGCACAAAAAGAATCCAGCACACAGAATAACAGAAAAACTCCAGAAAAACCTTGTGTGTTACACTCACATAACCTTCTCTAGCTCTCTACAAACAGACTTCTTACAAAATATGTATGTATGTATTTATTTCTCTGCAAGTGGGTATCACCCGGTGGCAGAGTTATATATGTATACAAGATATATAAACAATAAATCACAGCTGCCAGTATATGGCTTTGTAAGCTAGATATAACAGTTATTTACAACAAATAAAAAAACATTAATTTTTCTCTCAATTCAGATTAATTAATTTCATAATTATAATCACCAACTAATTTAATATTTGTATTTACAACAATATAAAATCACAAGCATTTCATTTAAGGAATATTTACAAAAATTATCCTACATTAATATCAAGATTTTTCCTAAATTTCTTCAGAAACAAAGGACAACACCGAAAGGCTGTTCCAGGTAATTGATTCCAGTCTTTTATGGTTCCATTAACAAAGGAGAACTTCCCCACGTCAGTTCTGTATCTTCTACCCTTAATTGTGAACGGATGATCGTTTCGTGCATAGTAAGTTGGGTTTTCCAGTTTGTCAGTAACTTCCTCCCATGCGTTCAAGCCAGCGTAAGCTTTAAATAAGGCGCACAACCTCTGCTTCTCACGCCCAACTTTCAACGGCTCCCATTTTATCTCCTCAGCGTTTGTAGGCCCAAAATATTTACCCCTTCTTCTTTCTATACCATACTATCGAGATAAACATTAGCAGAATGTAATTATTTATTTCCTTATACGAGGGCCGACTGATAAGTCCCGTCCTCACACGGATATGGCGCCACTAGGCCAGTTAGACGTTAGCATCGTATAATTTAACTCTAGACTAGCTTGTATCCATAGTTACAGTATCTTGCTTAGTTTTCGAATGACAGCATTTTAAACATGACAACTTTAGTGTTTTCACGAAAATGGAGATTTGGAAAAACGAGCAGTAATTAAGTACTTCCATTTGAAAGGCTTAACGCTTAAAGAAATCAATTAGGAAATGGACAGTACATTGGAAGACGCTGTCCCTCATTCTCAATGATTAAACGGTGAGTTGCAGAGTTAAAAATGGGGCGTAAGAGCACTAGTGATGAGTCTCGTTCTGGACGCCCTGTAGAAGTGTCAACTCCAGAGATTGAACAAAATCATCGTTTAGTACTGGAAGGCCGTAGATTAAAATTGTTTGAGATAATAGAGACTGTAAACATATCAAAGGAACGCGCAGGTAATATTTTAAATAATATTTTGAGCTTTCACAAGGCCTTTGCAAGATGGGTGCCACGTTTGTTGACACCTGATCAAAAGTTAGAAACAAAACTGTTTCTCTTAAAACTGTGGAGCTATACCGTAAAATCCCATGAATTTTAATACGGCTTATTACCATGGATGAAACTTGGATACATCACTACACTCCAGAAAGTAAATCACAGACAAAAAAGTGGATTGCGCCAGGTGAACCAACTCCAAAAAATCTGATGTCTACCATTCACATGACTTTCTCTATATCCCTGCAACAAATTATTCTTAAAATGCTTATACTTCTATATACTTTATGCTAATCAGAAAAAAATAGCAGAAATAGTCTTATTACTTGCTTCCTAGTAAGTAGAAGCGAAATAAAGGACTACCATAGGTTAAAGTGATAGTCAAAAGCTGGTTGCTATGTCAATAAAGTTCCTTTGTTTATATGGATAGGAGTTGACAAATTCCTGTATGAGAAATGTATATGTTCTTGATTGCAGAAACAAAAAATAAGGAATGTCTCAAAAACGACGAACTTCACGAAAAAAATGATATAACATAAATTGTGTGTTTTAATGTGCTCTACACTTTTTGTGTAGTCAGTTTTTGTCCATCTCTTACGGTTTAGCAGTTATTCAAAATTCAGTAAAATTCATCCAGAATAAACTGCTCTTCAGAGGCTATTCCCAGAAAATTCAAAATATACATTTTATTTGTCAGTTAAATATCTTTAATATACGATATTTTAATCAAAATCGTTAAAGCCATTTTTTAGAAAATCAAAATTTTCGAAAAAAGTTCCATGTAAAGGGTAGTTTGTGGTGTGAGAATTGTGCTGAATATCTTCGTGTCGCATCCCTGGAAGATAATAAACTTAAATACCAAGTTTAGTACTTTACTGATTTTTCGTTTTTGATTTATCGTGTTCACAGACACACGGACACACGGACTGTTTTCTGAAAATACTTTTTGGATACAGGGGACCCTAAAGCATATATTTCCGGTGAAATCTCGGTATCGAATTTTTTGGTGGAGTGCAATACTTTCTCAATACACTTTGTACAAAGTACGTGTAGAGAAAGTAAAATATAACTTCAGGGTAACCATGTATACACACTATAAAGGCTCACAAACTAAACAGTAAGGAGGGGTTTCTGTCTCTGCCTGGCAACAAGAAGAGAATCATCGAAGTGTGTATAACCTTCCTTAAATCCGTGAATACTGAACAGCTGACAGAAACAGTCTAAGTGCGCATTTAGAGTAGAGAAGGCGTGCAGCATCGACTTAACAAGAAGGCTAACACAACACCGTAAATACGATTTACTTTCTCTGACTGTAGGAACTGGGGATTACGCAGTGGCGGAACTCATAATACTGCACGCCACTGACCCGAGAAACTATTGTCGCGTATTAGAATACTAAAACTTTAAATTAATATTATGTCCTCTACCATGTATAGTACTGATATTTCACTGGAAATATGTGCTTTTAGTCCCCTAAAACCAGAAAAATAATTATATAAAATTGTCTGATTTGTGTGTGAATATGTGTGTGTGTGTGTGAGAGAGAGAGAGAGAGAGAGAGAGAGAGAGAGAGGGAGCGACATCTGATGATCCTTTTTCAGACAAATTAGTAATCAGTTAATAAAATCATTAGTTGAAGTAGATACGGTAGGTATAAATCTGTGATTCAGAACATTGTCCTTAAAATACCCCAGGTCGATTAAATAAAACATCTGATGTTACACTCACATGACTTTCTCTAGCTGTTCTACAAACTTCATACACAAGATTCTTCTTCTCTCTGCACCTTGCTAATCGTGGTATTCATTACTACAATGTTCTTATTATTTAGTTCCGTATAAGTAGGAAGAAAATAAGGGAATACACTAGCCTACACCATTAGTCTAATGTTTTAAAAGCTGTCGTTATGCGATTGTCATTACAAATCGCTTCTTTTCTTGGCCAGGAGTAGAAGAAAAGAAAAATGGACAATCCCGTCTGAGAAAAGTATAAGTACTTTACAACTGAAACTAATAACAATGAATACCTCGAAAACGGTAAGCTCCACGAGGAAAATGTATATGACATAACTTGTGTATTTCAACAATACCTTAATTTTTTGTATAGTAAGATTTTGTCTATTTCTTACGGTTTACTAGTTATGCCAAATTAAGCAAAATTCATCCAGAATAAACAGGTCTTCAGAAGTTATTATCAGAAAATTCAAGATATCATTGTATTTGTCCGGTAAATATCTTTAATATACGATATTTTAATCAAAATCGTTAGAGCCATTTTAAGAAAATCAAAAATTTCGAAAAAATTTCCATGTAAAGGCTAGTTTGAGGAGGGGGGATTTTTCTCATAATCTTCGTGTCGCATCCCTGGAAGATACTAAACTTAAATACCAAGTTTGGTATTTTAGCTACAATTCGTTTTTGAGTTATCGTGTTCACAGACACACGGAGACACACACACACGGACCTTTTTCTAAAAATAATTGTTTTTGGATACAGGGGACCCTAAAACATATATTTCCGGTGAAATCTCGGTATCGAATTTTTTGGTGGAGTGCAATACTTTTCTATACACTATGTACCTAGTAGGTATAGAGAAAGTAAAATGGTGAGAAGACAAAGTTATGTGAATTTAACTTTTTTCTAGCGATTCATCTTTTATTTCTTGAACACTTCACTCTAACTTTATAACTGCTTGTTTGGTTAGCCTGTGATTTACTACGACTTAACCAAGTGGAGAGTAAGCAGACATGAAATGTTGCAATAGATTGAGAATTACTCTTTGTTATTATAACGTATAACAGTGAACGTCGATAATTTAAGGGTGGAGATATATAAATTCCATTTTAGCTAGTATTTGTTTTTCCATGAAACAATAATAGTCACAAACAAGGTTGGTTAATAGGTTTATATAATAACCAACCGAAATACTCAGCGTTGCCTGGGCTCTGACGTGTTTACAAAAGCATCAACGTTTAAATAAGTGTTTATTTATATTTAAAGTATTTATAACAACTACACTGTAGCTGCTATTTGTTTCTTTAAATGTTAACACTTCGCCTTCATTGATCTAAATTTCCCATTCATACTGAAAAACCCTCTAATTTCCCTCACATCCAAAATTTTGTTCTTTTTTTCTTTTTTCTTTTTTTTTTTTACTTTCTCTAGCCCCTTATGTACAATGTACATAGGGATATAGAAGTATTGTATTTCACCCAAAAATTCGATACCGAGATTTCAACGGAAATACATGTTTTAGGATCCCCAGTAGCAAAAAAAAAAAAAAAGCGTTTACAGAAAAAGTTCCGTGTGTGTGTGTGTCCGTGTATTTAACATGATAACTCAAAAACGAAAAGTGGCTAAAATACCAAACTTGGTATTTAAGTTTTGCATCTTCCAGGGATGCGACACGAAAATTTTTAGAAAAATCCCCCCACCCCAAACTACCCTTTATATGGAACTTTTTTCGAACATTTTGATTTTCTTAAAAATGGCTCTAACAATTTTGATTAAAATATCATATATTAAAAATATTTACCTAACAAATAAAATGTATATCTTGAATTTTCTGGGAATAGCCTCTGAACTTTATTCTGGATGAATTTTGCATAACTACTAAACCGTAAGAGATGGACAAAAACTTAAATCACAAAAAATGTAGAGCACGTTAAAACACACAATTTATCTTATATAAATTTTTTCGTGGAGTTCATCGTTTTTTGAGACATTTCTTGTTTTTGGTTTCTGCTTTGAAAAACTTATACTTTTCTCATACAGAAGATTGTCAACTGCTGTCCATACAAACAAAGGAACTGCAGTCACATAGCAACCAGCTATTGACTATCACTTTAACCTATGGTACTCCCTTATTTCGCTTCTACTTACAAGGAAGCGAGTAATAAGACTATTTCTGCTATTTTTTTCTGATTAGCATGAAGTAAGCGGAAGTATAAGCTTTTTAAGAATAATTTGTTGCAGAGTTGTAGATAAAGCCATGTGAACGATACACATCAGATTTTTTACTTTCTCTAGCACCTATGTACAAAATACATAGGGGTAGAGAAGTATAGTATTCCACCAAAAAAAGTCGATGTATTGGTATTTAAGTTTGGTATCTTGTAAGAATGCGACACGGCTTTAACATGTGGTATTTTGTTCAAAATCGTTTGTCATTTTTGAGAAAAACAACATTTTCTAAAAATTTTCCATGTAAAGGGTATGGAGGTGGGGGGATTTTCTTGAAAATCTTCGTGTCGCATCCTTGTAAGATACTGAACTTAAATACACACACACGAACATTTTTCTAAACTTTTTTTTTTGTATAAGGGGGTTGTAAAACATGTATTTCCGGTGAAATCTCGGTATCGAATTTTTGCGTGTAATACAATAACTTCTCTATACATAGTACGTGTAGAGAAAGTAAACATCGCGACCACGTGACTTTAAATAGCTTGATAACGATGACGATAACGTTGTAAATTGAGTAAGGTACTGTAACTTTATAAATAAAGTTTTGTATTGACATCTTTCGTTATTATTTAGTTATGCCAAATCGTCTGTCACTTTCTGGACGGACCCCATAACATAAAGTGCGTGTTTTAACGAGATCTGCATTTTTGTGAAGCAGGTTTTTGTTTATCTCTTACGGTTAGCAGTTATAAAAAAGTTATCCAGAATATTCTAACAATTCAAAGTCACCATCAATAGTTTTGCTTCTCTTCCGAAGGATTTTATACTCAAAAAATCCTTCAACCTTGGGTATTAGAGGCTAGTATAGTAGCCATTACACCACGGAGGGCGATCTAAAATTAAATGGTCTTTAAATAATCAAATAATGTGGTGATACTATGCTATATTTTTAATTAATGTAAAATGTTTGATCTATTTCTGAATTAAAATTTTATCCATATTGTTCTACACTGTTAAACCTTCAATTTCATTTTATTTGAGTGTGTTTAGTTACACCAAAAAATCTGGTATGCCTCGCTTACAACGATTAAATCTACCCAGTAAAAGCATCACAAAATTCCTCCTATAATACAGTAGGGCCCGCCTGGGTAGTGTGGTGGTAGTGGATTGCCTCGTATTCAACAGGTCGTAAGTTCGACTCTAGCTTAGGGCGAGTAACCTAGATAAGGTTTTTTCGGGGTTTTCCCTTATCCTGAGAAGACGAATGACGAGTAAGTTTAAACTCCGTGGACTCCGAGATCCTTTGAGCTTCATTCAACCAATGTCATTCATAGTCCGATATGACCAACCAGGTTAAATGATGCTAAGCTACAAAAAAAATAAAAATGAATAATAACAATAATAATAATAATAATAATTATATAAATAAGCGCAAGGTCTCACATAGCGTCTGACTATTTCTTAGATAAGTCTTAAAGCTTAATGCAGGCACGTACATTTATTTGTTCAAAATTCAGAAGTGGTTCTTGACCTTCCCGCATTCGACAACACATGCCGTTGCGGAAGTTGAGTTAGGTGGCATACCATGTATTCTATTTGCGAGCAGTGTCGGGCCGCGAAATATAAATAATATATATAAATAAATAAAAGCAATGCGACATAGAATAATACCTACTAAAATTTTACTTTCTCTAGCCCCGTATGTACAACGTACATAGGGATAGAGAAGTATTGTATTCCACCCAAAAATTCGATACCGAGATTTCACCGGAAATATATGTTTTAGGGTCCCCTGTATCCAAAATAAGCATTTTCACAAAAAAGGTCCGTGTGTGTCCGTGTGTCTGTGAACACGATAACTCAAAAACAAAAAGTCGGTAAAGCACCAAACTTGGTATTTAAGTTTAGTATATTCCAGGGATGCAACACGAAGATTTTGAGAAAAATTCCCCCACCCCAAACTACCCTTTACATGGAACGTTTTCGAAAATGTTGATTTTCTTTAAAAATGGCTCTAACGATTTTGATTAAAATATCATATATTAAAGATATTTACCTAACAAATAAAATGGATATCTTGAATTTTCTAGGAATAGCTTCTGAAGACCTATTTATTCTGAATGAATTTTGCTTAATTTGGCATAACTAATAAACCGTAAGAGATAGACAAAAACTTACTATACAAAAAATTTAGGTCTTGTTAAAATACACAAATTATGACACAAACATTTTTCTCGTGGAGCTTACAGTTTTCGAGATATTCGTTGTTATTAGTTTCAGTTGTGAAGTACTTAAACTTTTCTCAGACGGGAGTGTCCGTTTTTCTTTTGTTCTGGCCAAGAAAAGAAGCGATTTGTAATGACAATTGCATAACGACAGCTTTTAAAACATTTGACTATTGGTTTAGCCTAGTGTATTCCCTTATTTTCTTCCTAAGTAGGAACTAAATAATAACATTGTGCTAATGAGTACCACGATTAGCAAGGTGCAGAAAGAAGAAGAATCTTATGTATGAAGTTTGTAGAACAGCTAGAGAAAATCATGTGAGTGTAACACATCAGATTTGTTATCATTTGTATTTTGAAGGGATTCCAAAGAGGGTAAATTAAACATCTGCCCCTCGTGTGACTGCCCCTTTCATAGTTCCAAGTGCACAAATAAGTCCGAATTACAGTCAAAGCTGCTTTCCTTGCTCTTAATAAATAAATACTAAAATGAGGTTACTCAACAAGGAAAAAAATAAAACTATAGTAGACCTGCACTTTTGAATGAGAAACCTTTTTCGTGCAGTTGGAACTATGAAATGCGCAGTCACTCGAGAGGCAGATGTTTAATTTACCCTCTTTGGAATCCCTTCAAAATACAAACGATAACATATTTAGTAAGTATATTTTCTTAACAAGAAAACCTAAGTAAACCTTGTGTCTTTCGAAACCTACCTGGATTTGCAGCTACAATTATTATCAATATATCTCTGAAAAAAAAATAGTTTCTGACATTTTTACTTTCTCCATACGCACTATGTACATAGTGTATAGAGAAAGTATTGCACTCCACCCAAAAATTCGATACCGAGATTTCACCGGAAATATATGTTTTAGGGTCCCCAATATCCATAAAAAGCATTTTCACAAAAAGGTCCGTGTGTGTGTGTGTGTGTGTCCGTGTGTCTGTGAACACGATAACTCAAAAACGAAAAGTCGGTAAAATACCAAACTTGGTATTTAAGTTTAGTATCTTCCAGGGATGCGACACGAAGATTTTGAGAAAAATCCCCCCCAACTACCCTTTACATGGAACTTTTTTCGAAAATTTCAATTTTCTCAAAAATGGCTCTAACGATTTTGATTAAAATTTCGTATATTAAACATATTTACCTGACAAATAAAATGTATATCTTGAATTTTCTGAGAATAGCCTCTGAAGAGTAGTTTATTCTGAATGAATTTTACTAAATTTTGAATAACTGCTAAACCGTAAGAGATGGAAAAACTTACTACACAAAAAATGTAGAGCACATTAAAACACAATTTATGTTATATATATTTTTTTCGTGGAGTTCGTCGTTTTTGTGACATTCCTTATTTTTGGTTTCTGCTATGAAAAACGTATACTTTTCTCATACAGGAACTTGTCAACTCCTATCCATATAGACAAAGGAACTTCATTGACATAGCAACCAGCTTTTGACTATCACTTTAACCTACAGTTGTCCCTTATTTCGCTTTTACTTATAAGGAAGCGAGTAATTAGACTATTTCTGCTATTTTTTTTTTGATTAGCATAAAGTAAATAAAAGTATAAGCTTTTTAAGAATAATTTGTTGCAGGGATATAGAGAAAGTCATGTGAATGGTACACATCAGATTTTTTATTGTTCCATTTGTATAGTTCACTTTAACTTCCATGGACATATTGAGGGCTTTGACTTAGAAACAACTGCTGGTGTTTTGCTCGCTAAATTGTAGGGTTTCTTAACTTTTTTTTTTTTTAATTGTTTCATTTATATAGCCCCCTTTTACATCTAAGGTCATATCGGGGACTTTGCATTAGAAACAACTCGTCTGTAGGTTTTTTTTACATTAGGTTTAATTCGTTTTCTTTTCCTCAAACAGACACACACGCGCGCGCTCGCGTTCTTTCTACATCCATACTTCTAGAGATAGGAAATAATTCTGGTTAAAGAAAAAGTCTCCGCCCCAGTCGGGAATCGAACCCGGGACCTCCGGGTGAGAAGTCAGCTCGCTGACCGCTCGACCACGGAGGCAGTCGTTTTTTAGTTTTGATGTTTCAGTTTTACACTGTTAAATACACACACACACACACACACACACACACACACACACACAAAATTCACTCCCATATTCATACTTCCAGATTCTGTGGTTAAGAAAAATTTCCCGTTGAAGCCGAGAATCTATATTACCCTAATTAGCATCAATTTAAGAATTTTATAATGCTTTTTGAGTCTATGTCAGTATTGAAATAAGAGTTGAAGCTTTCCTGGCGACGAATACGCTCTAGACGTTCTCGGGCTTCAAGCCAGATGAGGGGATGTGGAGACATCGACGTTTCGGGAGCAATCCAACCATTCAGCATCCTGAAGAAGAGAGAGATGTACGCTCTCGTCTCCACATCACCTCACCTGGCTTGAAGCCCGAGAACGTCTAAACTCTAGAGCATATGTCAGTGTTGTGATTTCTTTTTACTTTCTCTACACGTACTATGGACATAGTGCATAGAGAAGGTATTGTATTCCACCCAAAATTTCAATATCGAGATTTCACTGGAAATACACGTTTTGAGTCCCCATGAATAAAAAAAATAATTTTGGTAAAAGGTCCGTGTGTGTGCGCGTGTGTGTGTGTTTTTGTGTGTGTGTGTGTCTGTGTCTGTGGACAGCATAGCTCAAAAACGAAAAGATCGTTAAATACCAAACTTGGTATTTATGTTTGGTATCTTCCAAGGATGCGACACGAAGATTTGCAAGAAAATCCCCACCCTCAACTACCCTTTAAATGGAACTTTTTTCAAAATCTTGATTTTCTCAAAAATGGCTCTGACGATTTTGAGTAAAAGATCGTATATTAAAGATATTTACCTGACAAATAAAATGTATATCTTGAATAGTCTCTGAAGACTACTTTATTGTGGAGGAATTTTGCATAACTGCTAAACCGTAAGAAATGGACAAAAACTTACCACACAAAAAATTTAGAGCACATTAAAGCACACAATTTATGTTATATGCTTTTTTTTTCGAGGAGTTGATCGTTTTTGAGATATTCCTTGTTTTTGGTTTCAGCTTTGAAAAACTTATACTTTGCTCATACAGGAATTCGCAAATTCGTGTTCATACAAACAAAGGAATTTCAGTCACTTAGTAACCAGCTTTTGACTTCACTTTAACCTATGATACTCCCACATTTCGCTTCTACTTACAAGGAAGCAAGTAATAAGACTATTTCTGCTATGTTTTTCTCTATTAGCTTGAAATAAATAGAAGAATAAGCTTATTAACAATAATTTGTTACACAGAAGTAGAGAAAGTCATGTGAATGGAACACATCAGATTTTTTTACAACCTCCTTTAACATCTAAGGTCATATCGGGGGCTTTGCACTTGAAACAACTCGTTGTCTGTAGGTTTAAATAATTTTAGTTTCCTCAAGCACACACTCTCACTTACATACATCCAGACTCTGTGGGCGATAGAGAATAATTCTGGCTAAAGAAAAAGTCCCTGCCATAGCTGGGAATCGAACCCGGGACCTCGGGGTGAGAAGTCAGCCACGGAGGCAGCCGCTTCTGAATTTTCATGTTTACACTATTAAACACACACATACACACACAAAATTCACTCTCATATTCATACTTCCAGATTCTGTGGCTAAAGAAAAATTCCCCGTCGCAGCCGAAAATCTATACTGCCCTAATTAGAATCAATTTGAGAATTTTATAATCCTTTTTGAGTTATTTTTTTTTCTATTTATATAACTTCATGGCACGACAGCTCACGGGGAACCTTGGACTACCGCCCGGCCGCTGCGTCCCCCATCTCGGTCCACTACAGACGTCATGGATGGGATGCAGTATTGGAAGGTGAGACGTGGTCAGCGCCTCGAGTCCTCACGACCTGGAGCCGCTACTTCTCCATCAAGTAAATCCTCAATTTACCCCCAGGGACCTTACGAGGCTGAGTGCACCCCGGGCCAGGTCTCCCAGCGGGAGAAGCAGCTGAGCTACCACCGCGCTAAGGAGACGACCTATTTATTTATATAGTCCCCTTTAACATCTAAGGTCATATCGGGGGTTTGCACTTGAAACATCTCGTTGTCTGTAGGTTTAAATCCTTTTATTTTCCTCAAACACACACACATTCACGCTCACATACATACTTCCAGACTCTGTGGGGGATAGGGAATACTTCTGGCTAAAGAAAAATTCCCCGCCCCAGTCGGGAATCGAATCCGGGTAAGAAGTCGCTCGCTGTCCACTCCACCACGGAGGCAGTCTGTGATTTCTTTTGTTTCTATAGCAACGGTTAGATGTAGTAATGTTAACTTACGTCCAATAACAACAATATCGATGATTAGTAGTAGAAATAAGTCATATTGTCCAAAAAATGCCTATCTTACACCCTCTAGTCTCCGTTGAAATGTATCTAACGGTGAAGCAATTGGGAACATTTGAAAGGCCCGTATGCTTGGTATGCGCTGAATGTTCACTTTCTGACCTTCTCACACCGTACAATCCAAATTCCCATTATTCTGTAGGAAAACCTCCGTGGAACAAGTGAACTCATTTAGAGTGGTATTTTAAATTGGAAGTCCGCTCATCAACGGAGCCTCGTACTCATGTGAGAAAAAAGGAAGACGAAAAAATAAAATTGCCTGTCGCATTTGATGGACCTCTGGATATTCCAGCAAACACTCCAGGTCATGATGAATAGCTGCATAGATAGCAATCAAAATAAGTTACTCAAGTTACTTAAATTAAAACAGCGAATAAAAAAAATTCTTCTGTGTTCCATTCACATGACTTTCTTTACATCGCTATAACAAATTATTGTTAAAAAGCATATTCTTCTATCTACTTTATGACAATCGAGATGAACATCAGCAGAAATTGTCTTAATTACTTGCTTCCTTGTAAGTAGAAGGAAAATAAAGGAATACACTAGACTAAAATGATAGACAAATCTTTTAAAAACGGATGCATATAGTTGAAATCAGTTTCTATGCAGGGCCAGGAGTTTACAACTTTCGGTGTGAAAAAAAAAAGTTTTAGCATTTTAAACCTGAAACAGATAACAAGGAATCTCTCTGAAATGGTCAACTCCACGAAAAAAAAGTATATCACATAAATTGTATATTTTAACGTAATCTACATTTTTTATGTAGTAAGTTTATGCCTATCTCTTACGGTACTGTCATCTTTATTCATTCAGAATAAAGACATATTTAGAGGTTATTCCCAGAAAATGCAAGATGTACGTTTTATTTGCCATATAAATATCTTTAATATACGGTATTTAAATCAAAATACTTAGTTTATACCAAGAAGATACCTTTTTTGTATTATTATTATACAGGGGATCCTAAAATATATATTCTCTGGTGAATCTCGGTATCGAATTTTTTGGTGAAGTGCAATACCATCTCTATACACTACGTACACAGTACAAGTAGAGAAAGTAAAGATAGTTATATCATCGAAAGCGTTACCTCCCATAAACTCCTATTTTAACAACTTAACATTTTTCTGAAGTAAGTTTTTGCAATCACTTATAATTTTTGACCGTAAAATTCAAATATTAGTATTGCTCACAGAGTAGTTATAGAAAATTCAATATATAGGTCTATTCGTCATGCTGATATGCCGAAGTTACACTTTAATCTATATATTTTGATCTTCTCCTTAGCGGAAGACCTGGGTTTGATTCCCAGTACCGCGGTGTGGGGATTTTTCCCCCGCTGGGAGACCTGGTCCGGGGTGCACACAGCCTCATGAGGTCACTGAGGGGTCAATTGAGGAGTTACTTGATGGAGAAGTAGTGGCTCCAGGTTGAGGACCGCATTAACCGGCCAGGGTGGAGGGTTCGAGTCGCTGACTACGTCTCACACTCCAATACTGCACCCCATCCATGACGTCTCTCATAGACCGAGATGGGGAACGCAGCGGCCGGGAGGTAGGCCGAGGTTCATTGTGAGTTGTCGTGCCACGGAGTTATTATTATATATTATTAATATACATTCGTTTAATATAAGCTTTAAGTAAATCAGAATGTTATTTTTTTTATCTGTAAATGGTCAATTTATTTCGCTCAACTCCCGTTTGATGTACAGATTTCACCAGAAATATTTTTTTAGTATCCCCTGAATAAATAAATGCAATAAAAGCCCGCCTGGGTAGTGTGGTGGTAGCGTGCCTGCTTCACATTCAACAGTTGTGAGTTCGAATCTCGCTTAGCGTGAGTTACCCGGATAAGGGTTTTTTCAGGGTTTTCCCTTATCCTGAGAAGACGAATGTCGAGTAACTTTAAGCTCCGTGGATCCCGAGATCATTTGAGCATCATTTCACAAATTTCATTCATCGTCCGATATGACCAACCAGGTTAAAGAACGTTAAACTACAAAAAAGGCAACAAATAAGCAAATACGCGCGCACGTTGTATGTATGTATGTATGTATGTATGTATGTATGTATGTATGTATGTATGTATGTATGTATGTATGTATGTATGAGAATAACTCGAAATGAAAATAGGATAAATGTAAATCCGTATATACTCTTATCTTCCAAGGCTGGACACGTAGACTTTCAAGAAAATCCCCATCCCGACTAATGGGTGTCTTAAATGTTTCTCCGCAGTGACGTGAATGCGCTAGCACGTTTATTCATTACAGTTTGGTTGGTAACGGAGCGCGCTAATTATTATTGGAAAGGAAAATTGCACTGAACTGAAATTCAGATAACTTTACTAACCACTGTCACAGAAGATATTGGAAATGCTGTACTTATTCGCAGAGTTCGACTCTTGTATCGGAGACATGTCTAGGGTATACATAATTTGTTATTTCTTCCTTTAGTTTATCATTTTGTTTTCAGGACAACTTAACCTTAAAGGGACGCAATTTCATGTCCTAAAAGAGGTTCACGTGCTGTTTTGTATTCTACACTAATTTCCGCATTTAATTAGTGAAACTCCTTAACATTACATCTGCAATTTCGCCCATTTTAGCCTCTTTTTTTTTTGTAGTGTTTAACGCCCGCTTTAACTACTTTTGGCACCGCAGGCGATGACACTGATGATACATGAACGAAGATGGAGCACCGGTGGAATGCGATGGCGGGATAACCCGGAGAAAACCCGCCCCTCCGCCGCTTTATCCACCACAAATCTCACATTCGCTCGCTTGGGATGGAACCCGGGCCGTCTAGCGGCCATTTTAGCCTCTATTTAAAGTTTAAGCCTACCTGCCGCTTTTTGGAGCTTCATTTACAGATCTGGGTTCACAGAATTTAGTAATTAAAGTTCTCAAAGTATTGTGATGAGAAAATGCCGAGTATGAAAAACTCTCAAGAAATTTACATTTTCTGAAATCTTATCACCATCAAGGAATTTGTCCTCTACTAAAACCGCTCCCGCTTCAATGGAAAACATTTTGACTTCACAAACACAACCTCACAGAGCTGACTATAAGCGCACAATTCTCACAGTTTTGATTATTTTTCTTTTCGCACAAACCATGTGTAGGGCAGGAGTTGGATAGGTAGAGTCGGCCTGAAAAATACAATGTCATAGCCGGGATTTGAACCACATATCTCCCGATCTCTAGCCGGTTGCTCTGCCACTGAGCTACCATGGCAACATGCCAGCATAGCATTAAATCTTTCAACTGACTCCCATGTTTCCCGGTAAACCACAAGGTGTTCTCAAATTATTTTGAGATGACAACCTCAGTGGCGACCTACAATGTTGCAAGAACTGAAGTCCCAGGATTCATAGTATAGCCAACTATTATGGTCAACTGGTATTGAATTAATTTTTTTTTTCACACAAGCCGTGTGTAGGACAGGAGTTGGATAGGTAGAGTCAGCCATTGAATTTTCAGTCTGAATCTGCCTATCCAATAGTAAAAATATTTCTGAATATACCTTGATAATGGGTAAAACTTTAACATTGGCAAGATAGGGCATTTCAACTTCCCTTAAGTGAATTGAATATATTAGACCTTTATATGAGAAGTAAAGGCAAGGAGCGCATATCAGTGCCAAATATTCGCAACCAAGTTCGGCAATTCTATTGTGTTGAGGTTATTATGTTATTACAGCCCTGAGATTAGCCTAGAGTTATTACTTCACGTGGGAAACTACTTGCTAAATTTCTCCAAGATTGCTTCATGCATAAATAAAAGCGACCCGCCATTGTTTTGCCGCGGAGGAAAGCGAACAGAGAAACTTTGCCGGAAGTGGCTAGAAAATGTGTCTCTTTTCGCTGAAAACTTTTAATGCAGTTAGAAAGAAAATAAAAAGGCTGCGGTATTAAAATGGGGGAGTAATGAAGGGGAGCCGCTTTGGGTTATGGGCTGGCAAGTGAGAATAAACACGTTTTACGTAACGGGCTGCGAAGGGCTTTAAATGCCGTGAAACAAAATGGAACTGATACCCCGAATGCGCTTGCGGTGCGGAGTGTATTTTCTTAACTTGATTTACGTTTGTGCTTACCTTGTCTGCGGAAGCAATTTTTCATTTGGAAATGCGGTTGTATAGTAAAGATGGAGATATGGAACACGTTACAGCTATACAGGGTGTTAATAAATCACGAGGACAAATTTTGGGGGGTTGAGAACTGGCCTGGCAAGAAACAATGGCTTCTATGAACATACGCTCCCAAATTTAGTGTAAACCTCCAATGCGAGCAATGCAAGAACTAAACAGTCAAAATAAGAGGGCGCAGGGATTATATAGAAGAGCACAAAAGGCATCATATAGACATAGTTACAAAATCTACACATCAGCTTATTTCACATACTTTCTAAACCATTATAATTTAGTTATATACCTATTCTTTAAATTATCCATGAAAAGTATGTTTTTTATATTCCTACTTAATAGTAATAAATTAAATTACACAGTTGTTTCAATATATTACTTTCTCTATACCTACTATGTACATACTGTATAGAGAAGGTATTGCATTCCACCCAAAAAATCCATACCGAGATTTCACCGGAAATACATGTTTTAGGACACCCTGAATACAAAGAAAAATGTCCGTGTATTTAAGTTCAGTATCTTCCAAGGATACGACACGAAGATTTTCAAGAAAATCCCCCCGCAACTATCTTTCACATGGAAAAATTTTCGAAAATGTTGATCTTTCAAAAAATGGTTTTAACGATTTTGATTAAAATCCCGCACATTACAGCTATTTACATACCAAATAAAATATATATCTTGAATTTTCTGGGAATAGCCTCTGAAGACTACTTTATTCTGGACGAATTTTACGGAATTTTGCATAAGTGCTAAACCGTAAGACTTAGATGAAAACTTACCACACAAGAAATGTAGAGCACGTTAAAACACACAATGTATTTTATATACATTTTTTTCGTGGAGTTGATCGTTTTATGACATTAATTTTTTTGGTTTCAGCTATGAAAAACTTATTTTTCTCAAACAGGAATTTGTCAACTCCTGTCCATACAAACAAGGGAACTTCAGTCACATAGCAACCAGCTATTGACTATCACTTTAACCTATGGTGCTCCCTTATTTCGCTTCTGCTTACAAGGAAGCAAATAATAAGACTATTTCTGCTAAGTTTTTCTCGGTTAGTATGAAGTAAATAGACGCATAAGCTTTTTAATAATAATTTGTTGCAGAGATGTAGAGAAAGGCATGTGAATGGAACACATCAGATTTTTATTAATATCTAACAATCATCGAACTCAAAACAAATGCAAATTTTCAGGCTTGCAAACAGTGTAGTGATGGGTATTCATTCAAAGAAACAAATCCACGATTGTATTTGTTTTATGTTGCAAGCTTTGTTGAGATATCTATCAGTAAGGTTGGATCCTTTTGAAACATTTATGGAACAAAATGCAAGTATTTTCCTTATTTATTCCAGAAATAACTCTTTCGAACTTCAACTTCGATAGCACTGTAATCAATGTCGCAAGCAGAACCAGAATACTGAAAAGGGGTCCACCCGTCCTTTGGGGTTAGATTGTAGCGATAGAAATGGTAAATGCGAAATGCAAATCATTAATATTGATTTACTTAGAACAAAGCGTTGCTGCAGTCTCTATGTAGCATACATAAACAAAAGAAAGTAGCAAGCGAAGGGTTCGAATCGTAAACAGTCAAATATGAACATCGTCGAAAAGAAATCTCATTGCAGTTTTGCATATGCATTTTTACTTAATCTTCCCTGCTCAGTAGTTAGAAAAGTTATTGCTCTCCAGTCAAAAATCGATATTTCAATTGAAATACACGTTTTGAGGACCTTGAATCCAATAACACAATAAGAAAAGACCCAGGCTCAAAAACGAAAAGTCCGTTAAACCATAAACCTTATATTTAGATTCCTCATCTTCCAAGAATACAACACAAACATATGCGCGCCCGAAGCTACTTTTACATTAGATGTTTTTCGAAAAAGGTTATATTCTCTAGAATTAATCCTGATTATGATTAAAATGCCACATGCTCCATTACAAATAAAATGTCTATCTGGAATTTTCTGAAAATAGTCTCTGAAGCCTTCTATATTCTGGATGACTATTGGGTAACCGGTAAAACGTAAAGAGATAGGCAAAAACTTACTGCACAAAAAATGTAGATCTCGTTAAAACACACAATTTTTCAGATACGCCTCTTTACTGAGTTAATCATTGCTGAGGCATCCCTTTGTACTCTTCTCCAAAGGGGAGTTATTCGTTTTTTTTAAACTCCTAGCTATACAAATAGACCCATTTCATCATATGTTTCATAATATATATGTATATATTAAAAGATCTAATTTTGTGTAGTACGTTTTTATCTATCTCTTAAGGTTTACCACTTAGACAAAGCTCATACAGAATAAAGAGGTCTTCTGAGGATATTTAAAAAAAAAATTCAAGATATGAATTTTCTTTGTGATGTACTAACTTTAATATGTGGTATTTTAATCAAAATCGTTAGAGCCATTTTTGAGAAAAACAAAGCTTTTAAACAATTTTCCAAGTAAAGGTTAGTTTGGGATGGGGGAGAGGGGATTTTCTTAAAAATCCCTGTGTCGCATCCTGGTAGCTACCAAACATAAATACCAAGTTTAGTATTTTCGTTTTTCAGCTATGCTGTCCAAAGTTGGACAGACATACTTACATACAGACAGTCAGACACACGGGCCTTTTTCTAAAAATACTTTTTTACTTTCTCTAGCCCCTTATATGTAATGCATATAGTGGATAGAGAAGGTATTGTATTCCACCCAAAAATTTGATACCGAGATTTCACCGGAAATACATGTTTTAGGACTCCCTGAATAAAAAAAAAGCATTTTCAGAAAAAGGTCCGTATGTGTGTCTATGGACAGAATAGCTCAAAAACGAAAAGGCCGTTAAAAACTCGAGAGCTATACCTTGGTACTTAAGTCTGGTATCTTCCAAAGATGCGACACGAAGATTTTCCAGAAAATTTCCCCACCCCTAACTACCCTTTACACGGAACATTTTTCAAAAACTTTGTTTTTCTTATAAATGGCTCTAACGATTTCGTTTAAAATACCACATATTAAAGCTACTTCCATCACAAATAAAATGTATATCTTGAATTTTCTGGAGATAGGTTCTGCTTTCAACTTTAAAGTACTTATACTTTTCTGAGATAGGAAGTGTCCGTTTTTCTTTTGTTTTACTCCTGGCCATGCAAAGAAGCGATTCGCAGTGAAAATCTCCTAACGACAGCTTTTAAAACATTTGACTATCACTTCAGCATGGCACATTCCTTTAGTTCCCTTCTACTTATAAGAAACTAAGTAATAAGAACGTTCTGCTAATGTTTATCTCGATTAGCATTGTGTAGAAAGAAGATCTTTTATAAGAAGTTTTGTTTGTAGAGCAGCTAGAGATGGTCATGTGAGTGAAACACTGCAGATTTTTTAGATTCAGAGAATATTAAAACATATATTTTCTGTGAAATCTTGGTATCGAATTTTTGAGTTAAATATAATACTTCTCTAGCTACTATGTACATTGCACATACGTGCTAGTGAGAGAAAATGGGTTATAGTAAAGATATGAGAATAAACAATAGCGTCTAGAGAAAGGCATGTGATTGTAACACATTAGATTTTATATACATGGTGTGGTGCCTGTAAAATGGAAGTTGTTAGAGAAAGTTGTTGAGACGACAGTAATTAAAACGGGACTTTTGATTGGAGAACAGATCATCATAAAATGAATACTATCGTTATATCTTGTTACATGCAGTTATAGATTTATCTGTTTGTTGATAACATATAAGGTAGTATGTAGTCGTTTGGGCATGTAATTATAGTGCCGTTCCTGTTTTCGGAAGGAATGTTGCATGCGGATAAAACGATAACGGGAAACGCACATCTCATATCATTACCCGGGAGCTATAACTGTCATCGAGAAGTCTTACCGAAGCGAATGTATAAAACCCAGGCTGGAACCACATTCTGCCGAGCCCGCTCGCCTATGTCAAGCGCGCCTTTCACTTTTTTGTGGACATTGGTGTTTGAAACTCTTTTGACGTCACAGCCTGCCTAATGTTACACAAACCAAAACCTAACCTTTTTACTTTCTCCATACGCACTATGTACATAGTGTATAGAGAAAGTATTGCACTCCACCAAAAATTCGATACCGAGATTTCACCGGAAATATATGTTTTAGGGTCCCCAATATCCAAAAAAAGCATTTTCACAAAAAGGTCCGTGTGTGTGTCCGTGTGTCTGTGAACACGATAACTCAAAAACGAAAATAGGCTAAAATACTAAACTTGGTATTTAAGTTTAGTATCTTCCAGGGATGAGATACGAAGGTTTTGAGAAAAATTTCCCTACCCCAAACTACTCTTTACATGGAACTTTTTTCGAAAATTTCAATTTTCTCAAAAATGGCTCTAACGATTTTGATTAAAATATCATATATTAAAGACATTTACCTGACAAATAAAATCTATATCTTGAATTTTCTGGGAATAGCCTCTGAATAGTTTATTCTGGATAAATTTTACGAAATTTTGAATAACTGCTAAACCGTAGGAGATGGACAAAAACTTACTACACTAAAAATGTAGAGTACGTTAAAGCACACAATTTATGTTACATACATTTTTTTCGTGGAGTTCGTCGTTTTTGAGACATTCCTTATTTTTGGTTTCAGCTATGAAAAACGTATACTTTTCTCATACAGGAACTTGTCAACTCCTATCCATATAGACAAAGGAACTTCATTGACATAGCAACCAGCTTTTGACTATCACTTTAACCTATGGTAGTCCCTTATTTCGCTTCCACTTACAAGGAAGCAAGTAATAAGACTGTTTCAGCTAATTTTTTTCTGATTAGTATAAAGTAAATAGAAGTATAAGCTTTTTAAGAATAATTTATTGCAGGGATATAGAGAAAGTCATGTGAATGGTACACATCAGGTTTTTTATGTACAGAAGTGCACATAAAGCTCATTTTTAATTCAATTTCAACTAATTTCATAATTCAAATTATACATTTTATTACTTTCTCTACACGTACTATGTACATAGTGTATAGAGCAAGTATTGTATTCCACCCAAAATTTCGATACCGAGATTTCGCGGAAATACATGTTTTAGGATCTCCTGAATCCAAAAAAAAAAAAAAAAAAAAAGCATTTTTAGAGAACGCGCTGTGTGTGTGTGTGTGTGTGTGTGTGTGTGTGTGTGTGTGTGTGTGTGTGTGTGTGTGTGTGTGTGTGTGTGTGGACAACAAAGCACAAAAACGAAAACGCTGTTAAATAGCAAATTTGGTATTTAGGTGTAGTATCTTCCAAGGATGCGACATGAAGATTTTGAAGAAAATCCCCTCATCACAAACTACCCTTTGCATGGTAAACTTTTCGAAAATGCTGATTTTATTAAAAATGGTTCTAACGATTTTGATAAAAATCATGTATATTAAAGCTATTTGCACCCCGAATAAAATGTATATCTTGAATTTTCTGGGAATAGTTTCTGATGACCTCTATTCTGAGTGAATTTTGCCGAATTTTGCATTACTGCTAAACCGTAAGAGATGGACTAAAACTCACCATACAGAAAATGTAGAGCACATTAAAACACACAATTTATGTTATATACATTTTTTTTCGTGGAATTGATCGTCTTTAAGATATTCCTTGTTATTAGCAATTTGTCAACTCCTGTCTGTACAAACAAAGGAACTTCAGTCTCATAGCAACCAGCTTTTGTTTATCACTTTAACCTGGTGTTCCCTTATTTCACTTCTACTTACAAGGAAGCAAGTAATAAGACTATTTCTGTTAATTTTTTTCTCGATTGGCATGAAGTAAATAGAAGTATTAGCTTTTTAGCAATAATTTGTTGCAGAGATGTAGAAAAAGTCATGTGAATGGATCACATCAGATGTTTTATTATCAAATTATCTTTTAAATATGCTATTTTAATCAAAACCGTTAGAGCCATTTTTGAGAAAATGAAATTTTTTGAGGTTTTTTTTTTTCAATGTAAAGGAAAGTTTTGGGTGGAGTGATTTTCTTAAAAAATCTTCCTGTCGCATCCTTGGAAGATGTTGAACTTAAGTATCAAATTTGGTATTTAACCAGTATTTCATTTTCGGTCAACGTGTTCACAGACACACACGCACGCGCGCCAACCTTTTCGCAAGATACTTTTCTTTATTCAGGGGTCCTCAAAACATTTTTTGTTAAATCTTGGTATAAAATTTTGTTGGTGGAATGCAGTACCTTCTCTATCTATGTACCTAGTACATGCTTGCTAGATAAGGTAAAAAAATCTGATGTGTACCATTCACATGACTTTCTCTAAATCCCTGCAACAAACTATTGTTAAAAAGCTTATACTTCTATTTACTTTATGCTAATCAGAAAAAATTATCAGAAATAGTCTTATTACTTGCTTCCTTGTAAGTAGAAGCGAAATAAGGGACTACCATATGGTTAAAATGATAGTCAAAAGCTGGTTGCTATGTCAATGAAGTTCCTTTGTTTATTTGGATAGGAGTTGACAAGTTCCTGTATGAGAAAAGTATGTTTTTCATAGCAGAAACCAAAAATAAGGAATGTCTCAAAAAGACGAACTCACGAAAAAAATGTATATAACATAAATTGTGTGTTTTAACGTGCTCTACATTTTTTGTGTAGTAAGTTTTTGTCCGTCTCTTACGGTTTAGCAGTTATTCAAAATTCAGTAAAATTCATCCAGAATAACAACTCTTCAGAGGCTTTTCCCAGAAAATTCAAGATATACCTTTTATTTGTCAGGTAAATATCTTTAATACACGAAATTTAAATCAAAATCGTTAGAGCCATTTTTGAGAAAATAAAAATTTTCGAAAAAGATTCCATGTAAAGGGTAGTTGGGGGTGGGGGGATTTTTCTCAAAATCTTCGTGTCGCATCCCTGGAAGATACTAAGTTTGGTATTTTACCGACTTTTCGTTTTTGAGTTATCGTGTTCACAGACACACGGACACACACACACACACACACACACACACACACACACGGGCCTTTTTGTGATAATGCTTTTCTTGGATATTGGAAACCCTAAAACATATATTTCCGGTGAAATCGAATTTTTGGGTGGAGTGCAATACCTTCTCTATACACTATGTACATAGTGCGTATAGAGAAAGTAAAAAGGAAAACGTATTGTTTTACCATTACATGATACGCATTCCCTTAATGAGTAGAGGAAGTTGCGTGAATGTACAACATTATTTTTCTTTCACAAACTACAACATTCATGTCTACTGGGACATATAAATGTTGCACATGACCAACTATATTATATGTATTGCATGTCTGACCATTACAGCCCAAAATATAGTACTGCAGTTAAATATCGCGGTTATTAAATTTCACATTCTGCCATCAGGTAAATTCCTCTCACATTTTAAATGTAATCCTATATATTTAAATATCCCATATCACAGTGGCCGAGTGGTTAGACCGCTCGCCTCTCACCAAGGTTCTATCCCAGCGGCCACGGATGGGATTTGTTGCGGCAAAACGCCCATCGGACATTTTCCGATCCCCCTGCCAATCATTCTGCCAATTGGTATATCACCGGCAAACTCATCCTTGCGATCAACCTCTCATTCAGTATTGTATATTGCTATCTTCGTCTTCTACAGCGACGATGAACAGAGAAATGCTGATACGAGGGGTGATCAGAAATTAAGCTTATAAGGTGTTTCGTCTTTCATAGCGAAATTAGTAGTGAGCGGTAATTCTAATGCATGCGGTTGGTAACTGTGCAGAGTTTCAGTGAAATGCAACCTTCAGCGCTACTGCAAGGTAACACAAATGGCGACTCGTTTGGAAAGCTGGTCTCGCGAAGAAATCCGTTTCTATGGGCGAAACGTATAACCGCGGCTAACATTCCCCAACAGCTGGTAGAGGTTTATGGAAAGACTATAGTTTCTCTCCAGCGTGTCGCAGAATGGTTTCGAAAGTTTGCGGTCGATAGAGAAACCCTTATTTACGAGAATCTCGGTGGCCGACTCAACATGGCATACACAAATTCAAACAGCTCGCGTGGAGGAGCTGATTCAGGAAAACAGGAGAATCACGTTGCGACAAATGACGGTAGAACTGGGAATGTCTTTTGAAAGTGTTCATCACACTGTTTGCAATATTCTGCAGTAAGTTTGTTCCCGATGGGTTCCACGAAGTCTGTTTTCATTATTTTATTATAACTTTTGGTAGTTTAACGTCTTTTAATTTGGTAAGTCTAGTGGACGTGAGTGAAAGGGATGAGATAATGTTCAAATGAATTCAGGGAAGCTTAGAGTTACTCGAAATTTGTCTTCTCAGGATAAGGAAAAACCCCGGTGAAATCCTTATCAAGGTAACTCACCCTAACCTAAAATTCAACCTGGAATCCTTGAATGTGAGGCAGACCCGCCACCATCACGCCACAGAAGCGGGCGTTTTTATTGTTTCACTCTTGGGCATGCGTTAGCAACAAGCTTTGAGAACATTTGACAATCGTATTTGCTTGTGTATTCCCATATACTTACCAGGAACTAAGAAGGCAATAAGTAATTTTTGTTAATATTTATCTTGAATAGCTGAATCAGATAACATTATAAACTTTTTGCTTTCTCTACATAGTATTTGGTACGTAGGTAGAAAAGGTATTGCACTCCACCCACAAATTCTATACCGAGATTTCACCGGAAATACATGTTTTAGGATCTCTTGTATCCAACAACAACAAAAATGAGGAGGAGGAGGAGGAGGAAACATATTACAAACTGCTTGGCACGGGGTCCAGTTTCATTTCTAGGAGATAACCCATTACGAGCGCCCGGGTGTCTGTGAACACAATAATCAAAAATGAAAAGTCAGTAAAATACGAAACTTGATATTTAAGTTTGCTATCTTCAAATATGACAAGAGGACTTTATGGGAAATCCTCCCACCCAAACTACTCTTTACATGGAAAATATTTCGAAAATTTTGAATTTTGCAAAAATGGCTCTAACGATTTTAATTAAAATTCCGTATTAAAGATATTTACATGAAAAATAGGATTATATCCTGAAATTTCTGGAAATAGCATCTGAAAACCTCTTTATTCCTCATAATTTTTTCTAAAATTTGCGTATCTGGTAAACCGGAGGAGATAGACAAAAACTTACTACACAAAAGATGTATTTCTCGTTAAAAGACACAATTTATGTCATACATTTGTTCAGGGAGTTGACAAATGTGAGATATTCCTATTTGGTTTCAGTTTTAAAATACTTAAACTTTTCCCATACGAAAATTCGGCAATTTCAACCACATGACAACCAGCTTTTAAAAGCTTTGACTATAGCTTTAACTCACTGTATTCCCTTATTTTCCTCTTCTTACAAGGAAGCAAGACTATTTCTGCTATTGATTATCTCAATTAGCATGAAGTATATATAGAAGAAATAACTTTTTAACAATAATTTGTTACCGAGACGTAAAGAAAGTTACGTAAATGGAACACACCAGATTTTTAAAGAATATTTTGTTACACAATATGTACAGAAATTCATGTGAATGTAACATATCAGATTTTTAAAACGTGAAAATAAAGTAACTAAACATCTAGTCTACTTTGTAGGTTATTTATTTAACGAGAAGCGGTCGATTTTCAAATACGTAAAGTACAAAAGATGCTGTAGTATTCGGGTCCCGCATTACCTTTTCTATAGACGTAGGATATCTCAGCCCACACTCTTTGCTTTCCTTGTGGCTTTTGATGTCTTCTTTGTGTATGAGCATCTTGTTCCCGGATACTTCAGTTCAGGTTTTTTTTACCCCTATGACATCCTCACTGCTTCTCTGCGACAGCACACATGATACGGGTAGAATGAAATGGTAAAGGAGATGGAAGTTATTTGAGCATATCGAAATCTCTTCTTATTGCTAGAGAATCCTGAAATTGACAACGAAAGAACGATAAAAGTTGTATCTACTAGAAATCGAAGTGCACAACGGTGACTGTAGCCTAAACTCTGTGGACAAGTTTCTTCGTAAAAACTTTTAATGGACGGATTTCCTAGAAAGTTCTGTTCCTTTGTGTGGATTAAAATTAAACTACTTTGTGGGATGAAATTGGCTAGTTAATTTTGGATTCCAGGAGAACTTAATTTCACAGTCGATGTTTTCTAATTTAATCACGTAGCCCAACACTAGGAATAGAATATTGTGTAATTTATACGTTCTCTAGCACGTAAGTACAATGTACAAGAGATGCAGAAGGTATTGTATTCCACCCAAAAATTCGATACCAAGATTTCATTAGAAATATGTATTGGAATCCCCTGACTTACAAGAAGAAAAGAAAAAAAAAGCATTTTAGAAAAAATATATGTGAGAGTGTGTGTTTGTGTGGACAGCAATAATTCAAACACGAAAAGTCAGTTACATACCACAAAATTTAGTATCCTCCAAGTAGTAGCGTAGCTGCCCCCCAAGCGGGAGACCTGGGTTCGATTCCCGATACCGAGGGATTTTTCCCTCACTGGGAGACCTGGTCCGGGGTGCACTCAGCCTGATCAGGTGCCTGAGGGGCCAATTGAGGAGCTACTTGGTGGAAGGTAGCGGCTCCAGGCCATGATGACCGCATTAACCTGCCGGGGGAGGCTTCAAGGCGCTGACCACGTCTCACCCTCCAATACTGCACCCCATCCATGATGTCTGTCAGAGACCGAGATGGGGTACGCAGCGGCCGGGCGGTAGGACAAGGTTCCTTGTGAGCTGTCGAGCCATGGAGTTATTAATGTTATCCTCCAAGAAGCCTCGCCGTTGTTGAGTGGTTAGACCGCTCGCCTCCCATCTAGGCTAGGCCGCTGGGGTTGGATTCCGAGCGCCGCATATGGGATTTGTAGTGGACAAACCGGCGTCTGGGCTGCTTTTCTCTAGGTCCTCCGGTTCCCCCGCAACTCGTTCCAACAATTGCTCCATAATCACCTTTCCTATCATCAATTTCGCCTACATTTCATATCATCCACTTCCTCATGTTCATGCCTGGCTACGGGACGACACCTCGTAACAGGTTTTCCATTCTGTGGTTTCGTGCCGTTGGCTCCCCGACAGGCTTATGACCCCTAGGCATTGACTTGTAAGGTTGTACAAATACGGGCGGGTAAGCCGATTACGAACGAACGATCCTCCAAGAATGTGAAACAAATATTTAAAAAAAAATTCCCCCGCCTCAAACCACCCTTTACATTTTTCGAAATTTTCAAGTGCTGCGTATTAATGATGTTTACGTGACAAATGAAACGTATATCCTGAATTTCTTGGGAAAAGCACCTGAAGTTCTCTTCATTCTGAATGACATTTGCATCACTGGTAAACATTCAGAGATGAACAAAAACCCACTACAAAAACAATATAGATCTTGTTAAAACACAATGTGATATTTTTTGGTAGAGGTAACTACTTCTGAAACATTCCATAATTGCTTTCATTTTTAAAATACTTAAACTTTTCTTCGTCAGTTTCAAATCTCTTTGGTTTTACTTCCGGCCAAGGAAAGAGGACCGAATTTCAATAAGATTCGCATAACGACAGCTTTTAGAATTTTTGACTGTCGCTTTAGTCTAGTGTATTACCTTATTTCCATCCTACTTTTAAGGAAGTGAGTAATCAGACTATTTCTGGTAATGTTTATCTCGATTAAGCATTATGTAGATAAAAGAATACTTTTTTGTAAGATAAACTGCTCGCAAAAAAAGATAGAGAACATAAATTGAGTTTTATTTATGGATGATAAATGGAGAGTATTATGCATCGTTATTGCACCGGTTGAACGGAGAAATCACAAAAACGCCCTTATCTGGCAAAAAAGAAGACTCTTTTCCATCAAGACAATGTAAGGGTGCACGCTTATGCAGTTTCGATGGCAAAATTTGTAGAATGCAGACTCAAATTACTACAACATCCACCATATTCACCAGATTTGGTACTTAGTCACTTTTTTTTTTCTTTTTATTTCCAAACTTGAAAAAATGGCCCGGCGGAAAACGATTCACGTCCAAAGAAGAGGTCATCTCCCAAACAAATCCCTATTTTGAGGACCTTCCGAAATCGTACTTTTTGGAAGCCTTAACACAGTTGGAGAAACGCTAGGAAAAGTGTATCGAGCTGAAAGGAAATGTTGAAAAATCTGAAGTGTTCCATTCACATGACTTTACATCGCTATAACAAATTATTGTTAAAAACATATTTTCTATCTACTTTATGATAATCGAAATAAGCATTAGCAGAAATTGTCTTAATTACTTGTTTTCTTCTAAGTAGAAGGAAAATAAGGGACTACATTAGGCTGAAATGGTAGTCAAATCTTTGAAAAGCCGGTTGCCATGTGGTTGAAATCCGTTTCTGTGCAGGGCCAGGAGTATACAAATTTCCATGTGAGAGAAGTTAGGTGCTTTAAGTCTGAAACAAATAACAAGGAATATCTCAGATATAGTCAATTCAACGAAAAAAAAAAAAACGCATATGATATAAATTGTATGTTTTTAGATGATGTACATTTTTTGTGTAGTAAGTTTTTGTCTATCTTTTACGGTTTTCCAGTTATTCAAAATTCATTCAGAATAAAGGGATCTTTATAGGCTATTCAAGATATTCATTTTATTGCTAGAGCCATTTTTGAGAAAATCAACATTTTCAAATATTTTCCACGTAAAGCGTAGTTTGGGGTGGGGGGATTTTTCTCGAAATCTTCGTGTCGCATCCCTGTAAGATACCTAACTTAAATACCAAGTTTGGTATTTAACGGTCTTTTCGTTTTTGAGTTATCGTGTCCATAGACCTTTTTTTGGACATAGGGGATTGTAAAACGTCTATTTCCGGTGAAATCTCGGTATCGAATTTTTGGGTGGAATGCAATACCTCCTCTATACACTGTGTATGTAATTCATGTAGATAGAGCAAATATTAAAAAAAAATAATAAAAAAAAATTAATAAAATAATTTTTTCCATATTTTTCTAAGGAATTATTGAACGCCCCTGGTACTTCCAAACCCGTATTCGTTGGTCATTTATTGTTGAAACATTTGACAGCAGCATTAAAAACAAACAAATTCAACAAGCGTATTATTTGAGAGTTTTAACGGTAGAGCGGATGTGAAAACAGTCAATAACTAGGTAATTAGCATACATGGCTGAATTAACGGATAATCCGTTACAGAGGACAATGCAGGTTGTTGAGATACCAGCTGAAGACAGTTTGTCTGGGCCACATGCACGCCCACGCTGGGAGATCTGTGACAGGTATGGAGAAAGAAAGTGAAACTGGAGTAGATATGGCGAAACACCTGCTCAAGTGGTCCCTGTCCAGTTTTTCCTGTTGTGCAGAACCGGTTTGAGGGAGACCACGTCTGCTGCACATTTCATGTTTGCTTGAAGAAGCTTTCCCATCAGAAATAATCAGCTTGGACTGGGCTTTCAGCATCTTCAATTATGTAAATTTTTCCGTCCACTTAAACTGCGTATGCTAATTACTGCACAAGGATCTCGTGCAGGCAAAACATGAATGAGCCTTTTACCCGCAGAGCATGCAACATTTGAACCTGTCGAAACGTCACAAGTTGCTTGAGGGGATGTTAGCGAAAATCCATGTTTCATGTACCTTGATAGGTAGTATTAAATACCGGAAATTTGTGTAAACGCTGTTTTTTTTACCCCCTATGCATCGATCATTATTGTGAAAGCTTCTGCAGCGAAGAGTTTTGACAAAAAGCAGGAAGTAACAAGTCGACACTCAGTGGCTGCCTGTCACTGTCATCAATAGAGTGTAATGCCTTCTAGTTTACATAAGTGAGTCTCTACCTTCCTTTACATTATAATATAAAGTTTCACTCATAGAGTCCCTGCAAAATGTATGACAATACAAGGCCGTTTTTGTTTCCTCTCCACGTACTAAGCGTATAGTAGGTAGAAAAATCTGATGTGTTACACTCATATGACTTTCTCTAACTGTTCTACAAACTTCATACATAAGATTTTTCTTCTTTCTGCACCTTGCTAATCTTGGTATTCATTAGCACAATGTTCTTATTATTTAGTTCCGTGTAAGTAGGAAGAAAATAAGGGAATACACTAGGCTAAATCGATAGTCAAATGTTTTAAAAGCTGTCGTTTTGCGATTGTCATTACAAATCGCTTCTTTTCTTGGCAAGGAGTAGAAAAAAAGAAAAACGGACACTCCCGTCTGAGAAAAGTATAAGTACTTCACAACTGAAACTAATAACAATGAATACCTCGAAAACGGTAAGCTGCACGAGAAAAATGTATATGACATAACTTGTGTATTTTAACAAGGCCTAAATTTTTTGTACAGTAAATTTTTGTCTATCTCTTACGGTTTACTAGTTATGCCAAATTAAGCAAAATTCATCCAGAATAAACAGTTCTTCAGAAGCTATTTCCAGAAAATTCAAGATCTGCATTTTATTTGTCAGGTAAATATCTTTAATATATGATGTTTTAATCAAAATCGTTAGAGCCATTTTTAAAAAAATCAAAATTTTCGAAAACATTTCCATGTAAAGGGTAGTTTGGGGTGGGGGGATTTTTCTCAAAATCTTCGCGTCGCATCCTTGGAAGATACTAAGCTTAAATACCAAGTTTGGTATTTTAGTTACTTTTCGTTTTTGAGTTATCGTGTTCACAGACACACGGACACACACACACATGGACCTTTTTCTCAAAATGCTTTTTTTGGATACAGGGGGGTCCTAAAACATGTATTTCCGGTGAAATCTCGGTATCGAATTTACTGAAATTTCACTGAAAATACCTGTTTTGAGGCCACCTAAATATAAAAAAGGAGTTTTAGCAAAAAAGGCCATGTGTATGTGTGCATAACATAGGTCAAAATTAAAAAGACCGTTAAAAACCAATCTTGGTATTTAGATTTAGTATCTTCCAAGGATGCCACACGGAACTTTTGAGAAGAAAAAAACACAACAAACTACCCTTTACATGGAAAAAATTTCGAAAATTTTGATGTGCTCAAAAATGGCCCTAACGATTTTAATTAAAACACCGTATATCTTACACGGCAAATAAAATGTATATAATGAATTTTCTGGGAATAGCCTCTGAAGACTTCTTTATTCTGGACGAATTCTATCGAATTTTGGTTAACTGCAAAACTGTAAGACAGACAAAAACTTATTACGCAAAAAAATGTAGATCTTTTCAAAACACACAACTTATATCCCTTACGTTTTTGTTGTGCAGGTAACCGTTTCCGAGATATTCCTTGTTATTGGTTTTAGTTGTGAAGTACTTATATTTTTCTCAGTCAGTGGGCGTCCATTTTTCTTTTGCTCTACTCCTGGTCAAGCAAAGAAGCGATTTGCAATGTCAATCGCATAACGACAGCTTTTAGAACATTTGACTATCACTTTAGCCCAGTGTATTTCCTTAGCTCTCTTCTACTTGTAAGGAACTAAGTAATAAGAACATTCTGCTAACATTCTCGATTAGCATGGTGTAGAAAGAAGAATAATCTTTTGTAAGAAGTTTGTTTGTAGAGCAGCACGAGAAAATCTTGTGAGTGTAAGAAAGACATCAGGTTTTTTTTTTTTTTTTTTTTTTCTATGCATCTATTTTTGTTGTGAAAGTTTCTGTAGCGAGGAGTTTTAAAAAAAGCAGGAAGTAACAAGTCGACATTGTGATTCCCTGCCTTCTAGTTTACATAAGTGGGACTCCAAATTGCTTCCTTTAGATTATAATATAAAGTTTCACTAATAGATTCCCTGCTAAGAGTATGACATTTCAAGGCCGTATTTTACTTTCTCTCCGCGCACTACGCGTATAATAGGTAGAAAACGTATTGTATTCCACCCAAAAATTCGATGCCGAAATTTCACCGGAAATACATGTTTTGAATCCACCTGAATCTATCGTGTGTGTCTGTGAGCAACAAAGCTCAAAATTGAAAATAACGTTAAATACCAAATTTAGTATTTAAGTTTACTACTCCCAAGGATGTGGCGAAGATTTTCAAGAAAAGTATATGAAAATCCTTTGGAAAACTTTGTTTCTCTTAAAAGTAACTTTAACGATTTTGATTGAAATGCCGCATATTAAAGATATTTACACGGCAAATAAAATACATATCTAGAATTTTAAGGAATAGGCTCTGGAGCCCTTTATTCTAGATGAATTTTGCATAGCTGGTAAACTGTAAGATATAGACACAAACTTACTACACAAAAAATATAGATCTTGTTAAAGCACACAATTTACATCATATACATTTTTTCGTGGAGTTGGCCATTTCCGAGATATTCTTTGTTTTGGTTTACATTTTCAAAGGCTTAAACTTTTCTCACACGGGAATTTGTCTACTCCTGCCCATGCAGGAGTATCGTTTTAACCTAGTATATTCCCTTACTTCCCTTCCAGATAAAGGGAGGCAGTAATAAGACCATGTTTGCAATGTTTATGTAGATTAGCATGAAGTGGATAAAAGAATAAACTGTTTAACAATAATTTGTTACAGAGATGTAGAAAAGTTATTGAATGGAACACATCTAATTTTTACATTCTCTAGCTTGTAAAATTTGCAAAGTAGGTTGATAAGATATTGCATTCTACTAAAAAATTTATACCGAGATTTCACCAGAAAACATGTTTTAGGGTCCCCTATATCTAAATATATTTAACATACGACATCTTAATAAAATCTTGTGGGCATTTTCTCTATGTATGTACTATTACGATGTAGAAAAATTAAAAATGCTAGTAATAGACCACAATTTAGAATTTATGGGACTCCAATGAAGAAAGTTTAATGACTTCTTTATATCAACAATACAAAAACAATTCCCTACCAGACTGCAGCGTCTACACATTTCTACCACACTACAAGTGAAGAAAAGAAATATTATTATCGTTCTACCAACTTTGGCATCATGTTCTTGTTGAGGTTATATTAGGTTACGTTGTGAAGGAAGAGTTTTTATTAACACTAAGTATAAAATTTAAAGATGAGAAACCTATAAAACACTCATAAATATCTTGTAACACCAACCACATTATTCATTGTCAGTCTACACCAGAAACAATGCAAGCGGTCATTATGAACCGCCAAATTCACACACGGAATATACAGTCACAATAATTGAATCTTAACACTAAGCAACAAACTAATTATTATCCGTGGTGTAATAGTTACCATGCTACTTCATATCCCCAAGGTCGCGGGTTTAAACCCGGCGGAGGACAATGGATTTTTTCGGGCATAAAAATCCTTAGCATGGTTTCTTCGGAAGGGAAGTAAAACCGTTGGTCCCGTGTCGTAGAGTTACGGCCTGATAGAGAGGCCTCTGAGCAAAATGAATCGGTCTTTCACGCCCAGAATAGAATGGGACGCTGAAGACCACAGCAGTTAAAGCGTTTTTTTTTGTAGTGTTAACGCCCGCTTTAACTACTGATGGCACCGCAGGCGGTGCCACTGATGATACATGAATGATGATGGAGCACCGGTGGAATGCGATGGCGGGGGAAACCGGAGTACCCGGAGAAAACCCACCCCAGCGCCGTTTTGTCCACCACAGATCTCACATGCGGTCGCTTGGGATCGAACCCCGGCCGTCTAGGTGAGAGTCGAGTGGTCTAACCGCGCGGCCTAGTTAAAGAGTGTCCATAAATAACACGCCATTTACATTTTACTATTAATACAGTAGCACTGGTCGACAAAAACTAGATCATTTATGCCCGCTTTTAGAAGCACTTAACACATGCTTTCAGTGCTGCAATATTCAACTGGAACTCAACCAGTCACGTGGCTTGAGTATCTCGTAGGTGGAGCCCTAATTGAGATTGGAACTCAGGATGTTGTGAATGTGAGGCAGACACTCAGGTGCTGCTTGTTGAAAGAAAGTAAAATGTTATTTGGTATTCAGGGGCCTCAAAACACGTATTCCCATTGAAATATTTACATTTAGTTTTGGGTGGAATGCACTACTTTTTCCATCTAATAAGTACTTGGTAGAGAAAGTAATAAACAGTCCTAGATAGGCGTAGTGAATGTCATCTGTCGCTTTAATTCCCTTAGCTGCAAATTCCAAGTTGGCTCTGAGGGGTCAATTGAAGAAAACATAATTTCTCCATTCGCTCTTCCAACTTTAATAAGTCCAATTTGCGAAAAGCATCACTAATTTGAGGCATTTCAGTCTTGTAAGATGTGTACTTTTGATGTTGGATTCTGCGGCTGCGTTCCCCTCCAGAGCACAAATCAGTTTATGGAGCTCTCTCCTCCGCTATGCCGCTGCCGTATTATTAATATAGGGACACAAATGACGTACAAGCATCTGGAGAAATGGTTAGTTGCCACAAAATCAAGTACAATGTTTGTTCGGTAATGGAACGTGATGTGATTACTGTATCCGCAGCCCAATCCTCAATCATGAGAGAGCGAAAATAAATATGATTACAAGGCACGTTTTCCCCTCCAGACCTTGTGAACCCACAATTATTCACACCCTTAAGAGCTCCCCTCAGAAACCGACAGCTGCACTTCGCCACTCGTTTATTTTATAGCGCTTACAAATTTACGACGTTGAAACCACACAATGAATGTCATCCGAGCCACTCAATTGTTAAAGGCAAGAAGTGAGCTAAGGCAGTTCAGATGTAACTTGAAGTAGACCAAGTGGGACTACTTTCGTCACAGCGGCCCTACCGTGACACTGGTGTGATGGCTAATTTGCTGTTTGCTGACGTGTGGTAAAACGATGTCGTTCAGGCACGCTTCCTGAAGAAAGAAACTGTGACGGTGACTGAAACACCGGCCTTTTCTTTTATCCAGTTTTGATTAGTCATTTTCCGCTAATGGGAACGACCAATAATTCTGATGTGTCCCCTTCACATGACTTTTTGTACCCATTCTGCAACAAATTATTCCTACTCCTCTACATGTACTGTGTATATAGCGTATAGAGAAAATATTGCATTCCAACCAAAAATTCGATACCGAAATTTCACCGGAAATATACTTTTAAGGTTGTGTGTATCAAAAATAACATTTTTTAGAAAAAGGTCCGAGTGTGTAACTGTTAGTCTGTGAACACGATAGCACAAGAGTCGGCAAAATACCAAACTTGATTTTTGTGGCAATAAATTATTAATCACATTGTGATTAGACCACTCGCCTCTCACCTAGACAGCCAGGGTTCAATACCAAGCGACCGCATGTGAGATTTGTGGTAGACAAAGCGGCGCAGGGGCGGATTTTCTCCGCGTACTCCGGTTTCCCCCACCATCGCATTCCACCGGTGCTCCATTATTCATGTATCATTAGTGTCACCGCCTGCGCTGCCATACGTACTTAAAGCGGGCGTTAAACACTACCAAAAAAAAAAATCACATCGTGTGCCTTTGCTGAAATTTCCGGACTTGTAAGTTTCAGCTCCTCTCTGTCACTTGACATTTTTACTTTTTCCAAACTGGTATTAGTTGCTTTTCTATTGAACATACGAGAACAATTGATAGTTGCGATTTCGACAGGCGCTTCCTGGTAGTGTTACGAGATGTGTGCAGACGCGAAAGTATTGATTGTTACATGTAGATCTTTTGATTGGTGGAAACCTGCACTTTAATGAAGAGGTGCGTTTTAATGAGGTCCATAAAAGTACTGCTACTAGACGTCCAAATGCAATATTTAGCATGGTCAAGCATAAAATATTATAAATCCAAATGTCTTTTCAATTTCTCTACACGTACTGTATACATAGTGTACACTATGTATAGAGAAGGTATTGCATTCCACCAAAAAATTAGACATTGAGATTTCATCGGAAACAGACATTTTAGGGTCCCCTGAATCCCCCCCCCCAAAAAAGTATTTCTGTAAAAAGGTCCGTGTATGTGTCCGTCTGTCTGTGAACACAACACTAAAAGACGAGAGTCGATAAAATACCAAACTTGGTATATAAGTTTAGTATCTTCCAAGGCTGCGACACGAAGATTTTGAGGAAAATCTACATTTACATATAAAAATTTATAAAATGTTCATTTTCTCAAAAATGGCTCTAACGATTTTATTAAAATGTGTATTAAAGATATTTACACAGCAAATAAAATGTATATCTTGAATTTCCTGGGAATAGCCTTTGAAGACTACTTTATTCTGGATGAATTTTACCAAATTTCGCATAACTGCTAAATTGTAAGAGATGCACAAAAAATGTAGCTTTTCAGCTTTGAAAAACATACCTTTCTCATACAGGAATTTGTCACCTTCAGTCCATACTACCTTATTTCGCTTCTACTTACAATTAGCATGCAGTAAATAGAAGCTTTTTAACAATAATTTGTTGCAGAGATGTAGAGAAAGTAATGTGAATGGAACACATCAGATTTTTTTTTTTTTTTTTTAATTGTTTCATTTATATAGCATCCTTTAACATCTAAGGTCATATCGGGGGCTTTCCACTTGAAACAACTCGACTGTAGGTTCTTTTTACGTTGGTTTAAACACGCACACATTCACTTCCAGACTCTGTGGGGGATAGGGAATAATTCTGGCTAGAGAAAAATTCCCCGCCACAGCCGGGAATCGAACCCGGGACCCCCGGGTGAGAAGTCAGCTCGCTGACCACTCGACCATGGAGGCAGTCACGTGAGATTTTAATGACTGGTATTCGACCGTTGTATCTACCGATTCCTTACACCAAATACATACTTTGAAACACACTGTTTTCCTCTGCAGGTATGGTGTAGAAATTTCAGCGAATGAGTATAACCCAGTTTACTATTCTTCTGCAACTTTTAGTTGAAGTTAAACTTTCAGTGATTTATGCGACTTTTTCCCCATGAAAGTTAGTCCGCTATGAAAATGATGCTATCTTGTAGATTTGTCTGCTTAAGGCTAAAAGTTTGTTTTTTTGTCTGTTTGTGTGTGGTTTTTATATTTGAGAAGCTAAAGCATTTCTGCCAGAGGTCCTTCTGTCTTGCCTCCTTTTTTGTGAATACAAAATAAAAGAAGAAAGTGTAAAAACTGATATTAGAACTAGACCCTCTGCGTTAAGTATAATGTTGTTATTATTTTTACATATTTCTACTCTTTATGTTGATTTTATCTCTGACTCTATTTTATATTTCCTAGTTTTACATAAATGTTTTTCTATTATTTCAACGTGGTTTGTATTCCTGCAAAAATTCCAATCTCTAAGTTTGAAGGTCTGGATAATTTTTTTATTTCCGAGGTTTTCCTCTCTTCCCGGAAAGCTGAACTCAGGCTAATTTCCAGATCTTTGGATCCGGAGTTTATTGTCAGTGTCTATTAAACTTTACTTTGTTCGTTGTCCTTCTGCTATACAGACATTAAAACACAATAAATGATTAATATTAAAATTAACCGTAAGTGCTTAATGGTAAGGTTTAGGAATAAGAACAATCTGGTTATATAACATTCCCAAAGGACTGTTTAAGATATTATTTTACTACACGAATAACAAGAAAATAGTTGTAACAGAGAATGATTTTTGTATATAAATTAAAATTTATTATTTATTTGTTATTTATTATTGTCACTGTCATTTACAATTCATTAATAAGTGTTATGGTATTGTACAGAAAACATTCAGATGAACATGTAAATACATTTATGTTTTCTCTCCCAAAGCATAACCTATTAAGGGAAAATGGAGTCCAAATTATTCAAAGAGAGATATATAATGTCTTTATAAATACATATAGGATTTGGCGTATTTATCGATGTAAGGTTACATGGAAGAACTGTAATAAAAGCTGTGCATTTCTAAACTAAGCTGCTTAGTATTTTGTAATCCGTGTCACTCATCATGTAACGTTTTTAAAAAAATATTTCTACGCATCAGCAACCGTTCTTTCTCTTCCTCTGCCAATAAACCTCTTCAAATTCTATGGAAATATTGGGAGCTTTTGAAAAGCAACTGTTGGGGATGTATATCTTTCACTTGAGAAGCAATTATTTGGTATGTATATACCCAACAGCTTATATATATATATAATAACTGCATGATAGGACAACTCACAAGGAACCTTGGCCTACCGCCCGGCCGCTGCGTCTCCCATCGCGGTCCATGGCAGACGTCATGGATGGGGTGCAGTATTGGGGGTGAGACGTGGTTCGGCCCTCAATTCCTCCCGGCCGGTTAATGCGGTCCCTAAGACTTCTCCAAAAGCTCCTCAATTGCCCCCCCCCAGGGACCTCACGAGGCTAAGTGCACCCCAGACCAGGTATCCCAGTGGAGGAAAAATCCCCACACTGGTTCTGGGAATCGAACCTGGTCTCCCGCTTCATTTATATATATGCTTCTAATGTTTCGTTATTTATTGTAAAACTCCAGTGTGCTTATTCACATGATTTTCTCTATATCTCTGTAACGAATTATTGTTAATAAACTAATGCTTCTATTCAGTTCATGCTAGTCGAAACGATGTTGTTACTTATTTCCTTTTAAGTAGAAAGGAAATAATGGTATACACTAGGCTAAAACGACAGTCAAATGTTTTAAAATGTGGTTGCTATGGGATTGAAACCCGTTTCTTTGCCTGGCTAAGCGTTGACAAGTTCCTCTATGAGAAAAGTCAAAGTATTTTAAAACTGAAATTAGTAAAAAGGAATATCTCGAAAACGGCAACAAATGTATGTGACATCAATTGTGTGTTTTATCTGATCTACATTTTTTGTGCAGTAAGTTTTTGTCCATCTCTTACGGTTTACCGGTTATACAAAAGTCGATAAAAAGCATCTAGAATAAAGAGTTCTTCAGAGGCTATTCCATAAAATTCAAGATATACATTTTATTTGTCATGAAAATATCTTAATATAAGAGATTTTAATCAAAATCGTTAGAGCCATTTTTTAGAAAATAAAAATTTTCAATTTTGTTCAATATAAAGGGTAGTTTGGGGTGGGGGGGGCATTTACTTGAAAATCTCCGTTTTGATTAATTGGAAGATACTGAACTTAAACATCAAGTTTGCTATATAACGGAATTTTCGTTTTTGTGCTATGCTGCCTACACACAAACACACACACACACATACACAGACAGCCAGACAGACACATACACGGGCATTTTTCTAATATTTTTGTTATTGGACGTCTCAAAACATGTATTTTCGGTGAAATTTCGGTATCGAATTTTTGGGTGCAATTGAATACCTTCTCTATACACTATGTACATAGTACGTGCAAAAGTAAAAATGTTAAGGCTTATAATGCCGGTATATTTACTGCTGATAAGTTTGTGTGTGTGTGGGGGTGTTTGTGGTGTTATCCTTTGACCTAGTAAGCCATATCGGATGATGAATGAATTTAATGGATATTATGATGTTCAAATGAGCCCCAAGCCCTTAAAGATTAAATTAATCTTTTCAGAAAACGGAAAAACTCCATAAAATCTTATTAGAGTAAATCACCTTAATCGAGATTCGAAATCGAAACATCTAAGACTCATCAGACCTAGTATAGACAGACACGCTACCTCCACATCACGGAGTTTATCTTATAACGTTGGTTCTTTACGTTTTTAGCCAGGTTTTAAACACTGTACTATTCACTCCCACATTCATCCTTCCAGACTCTGCAGATACTGGCTAAAGATAAAAATTTCCCTCTCTTCAGCCGGGAATAGAACCCGGAGCTCTGGGTTCACATTTTAGAGCACTACAGAAATAGTTATACGAATTATCAAAGTATTATAACATTTTTGCCGTTTTAGTTGTCTTTAATGGTTAAGAAACTTGTACATTTGTAAACAACCGATAGAAAAGCACAAATTAGTCTCATTTAATAACAATGAAGTTTATTATAAATAATTCATGGTTCAATCAACATCATATTGGTTAAGCTGAAATTGCATTGTAAAACCATAACAATTTAATGTCTAATAAAGAATAGATGTTCCTACACAAATGGGAATCTAATTAGACAGTTTGGATTTGCATTCTTAAGTTGAAGTTTCAATTGTTCGTTGTATACCTTAAATTACTTTTCAAATTTGCAAATGTATTGTATGCAAATTGCACAGGGAGTTTGTACATCCCAGTTAATGGATGTGTATAGCTGTCTAACTGAACAAGCTTTAAAATTGCCTCAGTGTGAATCATTGCGTTATTTACAAAATCAATATTAAAACTTGTTGACGATGCAATACTGTCTGCTCAGAATCTTAAAAACTTTTTTCAAGAAGTAAGGACTTTGCTTGTACATTCCACTCCACTCCTGTCATTTCAGAGTACAATAGAATCACCCGTTTTGCAGGTTTCAGAGGCAAAAAATAAATGGAGTTTTATTTATGGACGTTCTTTAACTGCTGTAGTTCTCAACGTCCAATTCTATACTGAGCATGAAAGACCACTTAATTTTGCTCAGAGGCCTCTTGTACCAGGCTTGAGGTTCTTTTACGTGGCTTAAATCTACGACATGGGACCAACGGCTTTACTTCCCTTCCGAAGGAAACCATGCTAGGGATTTTTACGCCAGAAAAAAATCCATTGTCCTCCACCGGGTTTGAACCCGCGATTTTGGGTAGATGAAGTTAGCATGGTAACCATTACACCACGGAGGGGGACTTTTTTGAGGCAGGTTTAAGAAAAGACCCGATAGGATCGGAGGCTAAGCAAATTTAAAGGTCGATAGGCGGTGAGATGAGGAACCGAGGTTAAGGATTTTTACAAGCTATAGACTTCTTAGGGTCTAACCCCGAGAATATTTCAAACATGAAGCTTGAATTCAGAGTTATAACAGTATTATATTCTGTTAGTCAGAGCTATATACTGGACGTGATAGCAGTTCGATTCCTTCCAAATTCTTGGATTTTGCCCATTTTTCTTTAAGTAGTATGAGATTTCGCAATTGTAGAGAATAAACATCCGCATCGATTGTTAGGAACAAATTCCCCGTGAATCACACCTTCAGTATTCCACCAGACACATTCCATATTTACTTTCTCTACACGTACTTTGTATATAGTGTATAGAGAAGGTAATAGCATTCCACCCAAAAATTCGATACGAGATTACATCGGAAATACATGTCTTTGGGTCCTCAGACTCCAAAAAAAAAAAAGTGTGAGTGTGTGTTTGTGTGTCTTTAAATACGATAACTCAAAAACCAAAAGTCGGTAAAATACTATACTTGGTATTTAAGTTTAGTATCTTCCAAGCATGCGGCACGAAAGTTTTGAGGAAAATTTCCCCATCCAAAACTACCCTTTTTATGGAAAAAATTGAGAAAATTTTGATTTTCTCAAAAGATTTTTATTATAAATACCGCATATTAAATATATTTACACGAAAAATAAAATGTATATCTTGAATTTTCTGGGAATAGCCTCTGAAGACTTCTTTATTCTGAATGAATTTTGCATAGCTAGTAAACCGTAAGCGATAGACAAAACTTAACTACATAACAATGTAGATCTCGTTGAAACACACAATTTATGTCATATACATTTTTTTCGAGAAGTTGGCTATTTTTTAGATATTCCTTGTTATTGGTTTCAGCTTTGAACTTTTCATATACGGGAATTTGTCAACCTCTGGCAATGCAAAGAAACGGCATTCATATACATGACAACCAGCTTTTAAAAGATTTGACTATCGTGTATTTCCTTATTTCCCTTCTACTTACACAAAAACATTTCTGCTAATGTCTATCTCGATTAGCATGAAGTAGATAGAAAAACGAGTTGTTAACAATAATTTGTTACAGAGATGTAGAGAAAGTCATGTGAATGGAACACATCAGATTTTTTTGTGTGTGGGAATCGATAATAACTTTTGCAGGATGTCAGAGTTGATGCATTATACCCTCTTTTCATCAAATGTGACACTTCTCCTGATAAAACTATCATCCCAGAGATTGGCGATAATCTGAACGACAGATAACCACTATACGTTGAGCCTGAAAAGGTGTCAATTCATTCGGTAATAATTTACAACTTCTGAGCGATTTTTAAAATTCTTAATATAGGATATATGTCCTTGGAAGCTTTTTCTATATGTACTATGTACATAGTGTATAGAGAAGGCAATGCACTCAAAAATTCGATACAGAGATTTCACCGGAAATACATGTTCGTGTGTGTGTCTGTCTGTGTGTATGTGTGTGTGTGTCTGTGGGCAGCATAGCTCAAAAACGAAAAGACCGTTAAATACCAAGCTTGGTATCTTTCAAGGATGCAACACAAAGATTTTCAAGAAAATCCGCCCACCCCCAACTACCCTTTACATGGAAAAATTTTCGAAATTTTTTATTTTCTAAAATTTGCCTCTAACGATTTTGATTAAAATATCGTATATTAAAGGTATATACCTGACAAGTAAAATGTATATCTTGAATTTTCTGGGATTAGTTTCTGAATACTACTTTATTGGGGATGAATTTTACGGAAATTTGCATATCTGGCAAACGGTAAGAGATAGACAAGAACTTACCACACAAAAAAACGTAAAGCACATTAAAACACACAATTTATGTTACATACATTTTTTTCGTGGAGTTGATCGTTTTTGAGATATTTCTTGTTTTTGTTTTCAGCTTTAAAAAACTTATACTTTTCTTATAAACGAATTTGTCATCTCCCGTCCATACAAACAAAGATACTTCAGTCACACAGTAAACAGCATTTGAATAGCACCTTGACCTATGGTGCTCCCCTAATTCGCTTCTACTTTACAAGGAAGCGAGTAATTACACTATTTCTGCAATTTTTTCTCGATTAGCATGAAGTAAATAGAAGCATAAGCTTAGCATTAATTCGTTGCAGATATGTAGAGAAAGTCATGTGAATGGATTACATAAGATTTTTTCCAAAATTCTCCATGTATCCTCAATAGGGCTCCTTAGGGCTTCCAGAATGTAATAAATTCTTAATGCTTTCATCCCCATTATTGAAACACTAAAATCATTTTTGTGCTACTCCCTCAATACGTTACGTTCACTTTCGACTTCAATATTCTTCGAGTCCTGGAAGTAGTTTTATAAATTAATTCCAGAAGGAATAAAATCTCAAAATGTCTTCCATTTAAAAGTGTTTATTCCCAACTGTTGACTACTAATACGTTAAAAAACACAAACAATAACAGTTTCGTATAAATAGTATTGACAAAAATAAAAATATATACCTGTGTGTTTTCTATGAACAAAGCTAAAAAAATCTGATGTATTCCATTCGCATGACTTTCCCTAGCTGTTCCAAAAACAACTTTTATTACAAACGTTTATTCTTTTATCTACATCATGCTAAATAAGACAAGCTTTACCTGAATTGATCTTATTACTCGCTTCTTAAATTGAACGCAAATCATTTAAAATCTGGTCGCTTTTTGAAACAATTGATATTCGATTCCCTTTGCTAGGTATAAACAAAAAAGAGGCGATTAGTAAGATCGACTTCCCGTTTGAGAAAAGCTTAAATCTGATACCAATAACATGTAAAATCTTAAAATTGGATATCTGAACAAACAAAAAAATATATATACGTCAAAAATTGTGTGTTTTAACGAGATCTACATTTTTTTTTGTAAGTTTTTGCCTATCTCTTACGGCTTACAGATATACAAAAGTTATCAACAGATCTTTAAAGCTATTCCCAAAAAAGTCAGGATATGTATTTCGTTTGTCATTAAAATACCTTAAACATATAGCGTGTTCATAAAAATTTTAAGAGCCGTTGTTGTGAAAATCAAACATTTCGAAAAATATTCCATGTAAAGGGTAGTTGGGGTGGGGGATTTTATTGAAAATCTTCGTGTCGCACCCTTGGAAAACACTGAACTTAAATATCAAATTTGGTATTTAATCGACTTTTCGTTTTTGAGCTATGCTATTCACAGCCCCTCCTCCCCCCGCCCCCACACACACACTCAGACGCATGACACATGTTTTAATTGTTTTTATTCAGGAGGTCTCAAAACAAGTATTTCCATTTAAATCTCTCGAAATTTTGGGTGGAATACAATACGTTCTCTATTCACCATATACATTGTACATACGAGCTAGGGAGACTAATAAAAAAGAATATTTTAAAAACTTTATCGCTTAGAACTAATATTCTCGAAAATTGAAAAATTATCAATAATTCGGGAAAAAATCCTATATATTATTTCAAAGTCATATTAAATGTATTCAAAGCATTTTGTGTGTGTGTGTTCTTTTTAATTCGACAATTTTGACATTTATCGTTAAAAAACAAAAACCTATGCTTATGATACCTATAAAACTATAAGATCATATGCAACACAAGGAGCTATTTCGGGTAAAAAGATAGAGAAACGTTTAATTCTTAAAGATGTAACTTATTTCCTTTTTTACTTTCTCTAGCCGCATATGTACAACGTACATAGGGATAGATCAGCTATTGTAATGCACCCAAAAATTCGATACCGAGATTTCATCGGAAATACATGTTTTGGGTGCCCCTGAATCCAAAAAAAAAAAAAACATTTTTGGAAAAAGGTCCATGTGTGTGCGCGTGTGTGTGTGACTCTGGGTCTGTGGACACCATAGCTCAAAAACGAAAAGACCATACCAAACTTGGTATTTAAGTTTTATATCTTCCAAGGATGCGACACGAAGATTTTCAAGAAAATCGCCCCACCCCCAACTACCCTTTACATGAACTTTTTTCGAAAATTTCGATTTTCTCAAAAATGGCTCTAACGATTTTGGTTAAAATATTGTATATCAAAGATATTTACCTGACAAATAATACGTATATATCTTGAATTTTCTGGGAATAGCCTATGAAGACTACTTTATTCTGGAAGAATTTTTCATAACTGTTAAACCGTAAGAAATGGACAAAAACTTAACCCACAAAAAATGTAGAGCACATTAAAACACACTATTTATGTTATATAAAATGTTTTCGAGGAGTTGATCGTTTTTGAGATATTCCTTCCTTTTGGTTTCAGCTATGAAAAACGTATTTTTCTCATACAGGAATTTGTCAACTCGTGTCCATACAAACAAAGGAACTTCAGTCACATAGCAACCAGCTTTTGACTATCACTTTAACCTATGGTACTCCCTTATTTCGCTTCTACTTACAAGGAAGCAAGTAATAAGAATATTTCTGCTAATGTTTATCTCGATTAGCATGGTGTTGAAAGAAGAACTATCTTTCGTATGAAGTTTGTAGAGTAGTTACATCAGATTTTTTGTTCTCTTGATAATAATAGGTGAGTAAGCTTAACAAATTTGAATAATTCTGAAATATCAGATTTGATGGTCGTGGAAAATTAGTGCTAGGGAACTAGTTTCAAGACAGTCTCATATATATAACGTTGCATTTTCTTGGTAAAGGTTACCTAAGTAAACGTCAGATGTATTCCATTCGCGATTTTCTCCACATCTCTGCAAAAATTATTCTTCTATCTATACTTCATGCTAATCGAGATAAACATTAGCAGAAATGTTTTCTAGCAAGTAGAAGGGAAGTAATGGAATACACTATGCTAAAACGATAGTCAAATCTTTTGAAAACTTGTTGCCACGTGGATGAAATGCGTTTCTTTGCATTGCCAGTAGTTGACAAATTCCCGTATGAGAAAAGTCTAAAACCGAAGTCTATTTTAAAACCGAATCCAATAAAAAGGAATATCTAAAAATGGTCAACTCCACGAAAAAACGTATAAGACATAAATTATGTGTTTTAACGAGATCTAAATTTTTTGTGTATTAAGTTTTAGTCTATCTCTCACGATTTACTAGTTATGCAAAATTCATCCAGAATAAAGAGGTCATCAGAGGTTATTCCCAGACAATTTAAAATACGTATTTTATTTGCCATGTAAATATATTTAATCTAAATTGTTAGAGCTATTTTTGAGAAAACCAAACTTTTCCATGTAGAGGGTGGTTTAGGGTGGGAGCATTTTTCACAAAATCTTCGTGTTGCATCCCTGGAAGATTCTAAACCTAAATACGGACTTTTCCTTTTTGAGTTATCGTGTTTCAGACGCACAGACGCACGGACACACCACACTTACACACAAACCTTTGAATATTTTTTTTTTATAAAGGGACCCTAAAACGTGCTTTTCGGTGAAATCTCAGTATAGAATTTTTGGATAGAATGCAATACTTTCTCTGTACACTATGTGCGTAGCACGTATAGAGAAAGTGAGAAGAAGTTTCTAAACAACTTCTCTCAGCTAAATCAAAAGCATCTTGGCTTCTATGCTGCTGTGTTCAAGTACGAGGTTCAATGACCTACTGTATTTTGAACACAGTTCAGCAAATTATTGTTTTTGTCCCAAAACTAAATTTACAGCATCATTACCACGGAAACTTCAAGAATATGATGAAATATGAATGTAACAAAGCCTTGACCATGTGTGCATTCTGCATAAAGCTATACGCAGAAAGGTTTATTAATTCTCGTTGACCATATGTGGGCTAAAGAATCGAGAGTTTGTTGAACCAGTATGATCCGTGGTTCCCAGTCTTTAGCTTGAATTTTTCAAACTTTACTCAGCTTCAGTTGATATAGGATGCGTTCGTGATGACGGAGAGCAGTAGCATAAATTTCAGATAACGAATCTCCATTTGAAATCGTCCAGTCATAAAGTAATGGATTTTAATGCCTTTTGCGTTCCTATTCCAAATTCCTTCAGTGCTTCGCATCTACATTCCGGTCACTAATAATTTGATATCTTCATACCCTATATATTTAGATTCTCCGCTTTCGCATAGCACGCTTTCATTTGTTTCTGGTTACGCATTTGACAGCTTTTAGATCAAATTAACTTTCCGGCTTGTGGAACTGAAGAGTTTGAGGAAGTTTTTCATTTGACCAACAAAGAGAAGCAGGAGCCGAAATCATATTTTGTGCTGGTGGGTGTGTTTTATCGAAATATGATTCTCGCAGAAACAAAATGGATATTGCGTCAGCAGTGTCTCTGTGGGAAGTTATTCAAAGCGAACACGGATGGACGCAGAAAAGAATTGATGTCGGTTGGCCTGTGTGCCTGCTCTGTGTTCGAATTGCCAACAGAGAAGGGACAGAGGACAATCGTGAGAAACGCTCTGGAGAGAGCAGGATGATGAGTGAATATTCCCTCTCTGTCTGCTGTTCATCATTTCTCGGGCAGGCTTCGGCTTCTTGCGACTCCATGATATGGTGATACCTAGATCCTATATCCTATTAGTACTGTGAATGTTTGCATTGCAGATTGTATTTCTAGTTTTACACTTATCTTTCGTGATTACTTACTACTCTAAACAGAGCAAGTGAAATAAAAACAAATTGAAATCGTTGCATGCAGAAAACTCGTCGGTACAAGGACACGAGACGGTCGTTTGGTTTAGAAAATGTTCATTGTTTATTTTTATTGTTTTCTCTACACGTACTAAATAAAATAAAATAAAATCTGTAATACAACATCCTGGCATCTTGTTCCCTATACCAGGACGCATATTGCAAACTTTATAATTTATTTCCCACTTTTAAATTATTGTTATACATCATTATTTTACAGATAATACTTATATACTAATAACTCAAAATTTTATTTAAAACAAAAACAAATTAATATAAACTGAAATAAAACAAGTTCCAACCATAAAACAACTTTCACTAACACTAAATCATCTGTTATTAATTACTGGAATCCAGTAACACAAATAACTGGTAACCAGCTATTTACCCATAAAACTATGCTCTAGATTATTAAGATAAATGAAAAATTAACCCTATACTACTGGTATCCAGCAGAATATGCACTGGTAGCCAGCGCAACTAAATAATTATATTATACAATAATTTCTTTACATTGTAGTAAACTATAGTAAATTGTCTTTTACTTCCTTTGGCTAGTGTCTGTTACTAATCATACCCAATCTTTTACGTCATCATTACACTAAACTCACTGTATTTAACTTTTTAACACTATTTAGCACTTCACTAACACTTCCTCCTCAACGTCATCTCCCCTTGCCTCGTACTGTCCACCGCCAGAAGCCCATAATCCACCATTCCTGCTCTCACACGGTCTCAGCATCCCTCTTATCACTCTGGTCTACACCGGCTCCTTCTTCTTCGCCTCCTTCTACTATGCTGGGCTCTTCATCTTCCATTAGTCTCCAGTCTCCATTTAGAATTAGTTTACATTATTTATTCTTCCTCTTCTTCCTATGAACTTTCTCCCTTGGTTTCATAGTTATTTAAGTTGCAATAGTATTTGCTTATATTTCTCAACACGTACTATGTACATAGTGTATAGCGAATGTATTGCATTCCACTAAAAAATTCGATACCAAGAATTTACCGGAAATATATGTTTTAGGGTCCCCTGTGTCCCTTTTTCGTAGAATTAACCATTTCTGAGGTACTCCTTGTTATTTGTTTCAGATTCAAAATACTTAAAGTTTTCTCACACGGAAAGCTATAAACTACTGGCCCTGCCTAGAAACGGATGTCAGCCACATGGCAACTAGCTTTTAAAAGATTTGACTATCGTTTTAGCCTAGTGTATTCCTTTATTGTCCTACTTACAAAGATGCAAGTAATTAAGACAATTTCTGCTAATGTTTATCTCAATTATTATAAAGTAGAGAGAAGGATATGCTTTTTAGTAATAATGTGTTACACTGATGTAGAGAAAGTAATGTGAATGTAACACATCAGATTTTTAGAAAAAGGTCCACGTATGTGTCTGTGAACGCGATAACTCAAAAACGATAAAATACCAAATTTGGTATTTAGGTTTACTATCTTCCTGGGAATGCGACACGAGTATTTTCAAGAAAATCCCCCACCCTCAATTACCCTTTTCTTAGAAAAAAATTCGAAAAGTTTGATTTTTTCAAAAATGGCTCTAACGACTTTGATTAGAATCTCTTATATTGAATGTATTTACGTAACAAATAAAATGTATATCTTCAATTTTCTGGGAGCCCGCCTCTGTTGTGTGGTGGTAGCGTGACTGCCTCACATTCAAAAGGTCGTGAGTTCGAATCTCGCTTAGGGTGAGTTATAAGGGCTTTTTCGGGGTTTTCCCTTATCCTAAGGAGACACATTTCGAGTAACTTTAAGCTCAATGGGCCCCGAGGTCATTTGAGCATTATTTCACCAATTTCGGATGCAGGAGACCCTAAAACGTGTATTTCCGGTGAGATCTCAGTATCGAATTTTTGGGTGGAATGCAAAAAAGGTCTAATTAACGAAAAGGTAGGAATTTACCGTCTGTTTCACAAGCTGCTGTAAGCGCATCTATCAAAAGTTCAGTTAATAAAATGTCCCTGTTAGCATAAAAAATGGAGGTAGGCGCATAGCTCACGTCAACGGAAGACATTTTTAAGGTTCAGTAATTTGACATTTGCTAGCGTAGCCCCAAGCTTCTGCGTTTTAGCATATGGATGCACGTTCCCCACGGCCCACACTATTTCATCACAGAGAATTAAAACAATGAATAAAAGAGGAGCAGACGGCGGCTTCCAGTGAACCATATAAGGAGGAAACTTATTACCAGTTGGTCCTTCCGTGTTTTACCGTCGTTTTCACTTTTGGGTGTTAACTGGTTTCGGCTTCATTGTGCGGCCTGTAATAATCTAATCTAATTCTATTCACTTTGCTAGGTTTACGTTTGCTCTAGAACAACAGCATGTGGTGGTCACTAATAGAATGATGACAGTGATATGCTTCACAAAAGCAAGGCCAGCAAAATCACATTTTGGGTTCTCTATACACGCTGTCACAGAAAATGTGCACTGGTAGGTCTGGTGCAGATAGAGTAGGATGTAGAAAGAACGCGCTGTGTTTTGTTTTGTTTTGTTTTTACTTTCTCTACACGTACTAGGTACCCAATGTATTCATAATGTATTCCACCCAAAAATTCTATACCAAGATTTCAACGGAAATAAACGTTTAGAAAAGATCCGTGTATCCATGTGACTGTGAACACGATAACTCAAAAACGAAAAGTTGATAAAATACCAAATTTGGTATATAAATTTAGTATCTTCCGAGGATGCGACAAGACGATTTTGAGGAAAATGCTCCACCCCAAACTACCCTTTATATTTAAAAAAATCGAAAATTATGATTTTCTCAAAAATGGCTCTAACGATTTTGATTAAACTATCGTATATTAAAGATATTTACATAACAAATAAAATTTATGTCTTGAATTTCTTGGAAATAGCCTCTGAAGACTACTTTATTCTGTATGAATTATATGGAATTTTGCATAACTGGTTAACCATAAGAGATGGACAAAATATTACCACACATACATGTAAGCACGTTAAAACACACAATTTGTTATATACATTTTCTCGTGGATTGATTGTTTTTCAGATACTCCTTGTTATTGGTTTCAGCTTTAAAAAACATAGTTTTCTCATACAGGAATTTGTCAACTCCAATCCATACAAACCAAGGTCAGTCGCATAGCAACCAGCTTATGACTATCACTATGGTACTCCCTTATTTCGCTTCTATTTACAAGGAAGCAGTAAGACCCTTTCTGCTAATTTTGTTCTGGATTAGCATGAATAAATAGAAGCATAAGCATTTTAGCAATAATTTGTGCAGAGATGTAGAGAAAGTCATGTGAATGGAACACATCAGATTTTTTTTAATTCATCCCTGAAGAAATAATCAAAATTCCACTCAGTACTTCATCTAACAGCAGACAGATCCGTGGAGGCGTGTGACTCGATTCGAGAAATCCGGGTTCGATTCCCACAATTTTTACCAAAGGGCTTGTGGTGGTTTCCCGCTGGACGCCAAGGCGAATGCCGGAATGTGTATTCTATCACGATTCCCCTTTCCCTCATACCCTGTAATTTCATTTTCCTTTCCTGTTTCAGGCGTGTTTTCAGATCCAGCAGTATCAGCGGTGCCGGGCACATGGTGCAGTTGCTGGCACTATGGTTTATCCCTGTGTTCGCCAGAGTAGAGCTGTTTCCCTTGCTAGGGATGCTGCGTCCCCTCTTGGGAAAGGTCTCTAATGGTGCACGGGGGTTGGAACTGGAAAAGTTGGATCTTCTACGCTTCTCTGTGGCCTTGAAACGTCCTCCGGCACCTTCACCTCATTCCTGCCTCCCGGGGTGGGGATGTAACGACAGTCGATCCATACTGACAATGTATTTCTAAAATCTTACTACGCTTGCACCTTTCCTTGGATGCCAGTATAACGGGTAACTTGGGCCGGGGAGAAAAAGAACGATGTTGCCACCCTGTCTTTATGCAGTATTGCAAACCAAAGAAAATTACTTTCTTTGAAGCCTTCAGCCATTATGGTGAACAGGTTGCCTAACTTACCGCAAACTAGCAGAATTATTAAACAAAACTCAAGACTGCCTCCGTGTTGAGTAGTCAACGAAAATTTTCGAAAAAAGTTCCATGTAAAAGGTCGTTTGGGGTGGGGGGATTTTCTTGCAAATCTTCCTGTCGCATCCTTGGAATATACCAATCTTAAATACCAAGTTTGGTATTTAACGGTCTTTTCGTTTTTGAGCTATGCTGTCCACAGGCACACAGACATGCAGACCCTCGCAGACACACACACACGCACACACACGAACCTTTCTGTAAAAATGTTGTTTTGGATTCAGGGGGACCTAAAGCATGTATTTCTGGTATCCAATTTTGGGTGGAATGCAATACCTTCTCTATACACTATGTACATAGTACGTGTAGAGAAAGTAAAAATATGGAAACCCTATATTATGTTAGGTTAGGTTAAGTTATTTCTAATTAAGCTCCACCTCAAGCCAGAATGGTTTCCCAGAATTGAATTCCTGAGAGCAAATGCCACTAAATTGTACCGGATGCAAGTGCCACACACTCATTCAAAGAATCAACAATGCACACGTACAGTTGATTGTTGACAGCTGTCTGAATTGATCAATTACCACGTTTCCATGGGGAATTAAAATCGATTTGAGTACAAATCCACCTCAATACGATCAGCGTTTCATATGTTTAATTCAATACGAATTGAGATCGTTTTGAATACGCAAGCTTCGAGAGTAAATTTATTCATACATTTGTGTTGGTCAACTTGGAATTGTGTTGGCGTACCTATTAAACATATTATATTTGTTATTTGTATATTTTAAGAAGGTTTTGAAGTTAATTATATTTGAGAATGTATTACAAACTATAAAATCCATAAAAGCGGGCCTGTTATACTCTATCACAGAGCAATAAATAAAAAGCATTAACATATGACTACCGCGTCAACGATTATAGCAGAAGAAGTGTTACTTTATCGTATTCAAAACGATTTGAATTCGGAAGTGTTTCCATTCAGCATTACGTGACCTCATAAAAACATTTGAAGTGTTTTACATAATATGTTAATAGCCTAGATTTTCAAAAATTGTAAACAGGTACTCTAGGATGAACATACACACAAATACACGATATATTAACAGCATAGATACTCTCCGATATAATGAATATACACACTATTACACAATATGCTTAATAATTCTAATGTATATAATGTAATTATGTAAATAGTAAATAGAGTCAGAGAAAGTGATAGTGAAAAGTGAAAATGGACGATACAATAACACTCAGAAATAACAAACAAATGATTTATACAACAGAGACAAAAATAAATCACACTCAATAACGAAGATTTATAAACCATGTAGTATAACTCCTTGTTATGGGGCATGGTGATAGCATAAACATAATCAAAAACTAATCTGATGTGGTCCATTGATATGATATTCTCTACATCTATGCAGCAAATTATTGTTAAAAAGCTTATACTTCTATTTACTTCGCTAATCGAGACAAAATTAGCAGAAATAGGCTTATTACTTGCTTCCTTGTAAGTAGAAGAGAAATAAAGGAATACCATAGGTTAGTGTTAGTCAAAAGCTGGTTACTATGGGACTGAAGTTCCTTTGATTGTATAGACAGGAGTTGACAACTTCCTGTATGAGAAAAGTATGTGTTTTTTTTAAAGCTGAAACCAAAAACATAGTATATCTCAAAAACGATTAACTTCAGGAAAAAATGTATATAACATAAATTGTGTGTTTTAACGTACTCTACATTTTTGTGTTATAAGTTTTTGTCCATCTCTTACGATTTAGCAGTTATGCAAAATTCCGTAAAATTCATCCAGAAATGTCTGAGCCTATTCCCAGAAAATTCAAGATATACGTTTTATTTGTCAGGTAAATATTTTAATGTACATTTTAATCAAAATCATTAGAGCCATTTTTGAGAAAATCCACGTAAAGGGTAGTTGAAGGTAGGGGTATTTTCTTGAAAATCTTCGTGTCGCATCCTTGGAAAATACCAAACCTAAATACCAAGACTGGTATTTTACGGTTTTTCGTTTTCGAGCTATGCTGTCCACAGACACACGGACCTTTTCCTAAAAATGTTTTTTTTTTTATTCAGGGTGACCCAAAACATGTATTTCAGGTCAAATCTCAGTAATGAATTTTGGGTGCATTACAAGCCCTTCTCTATACCCTATGTACATAGTACGTGTACAGAAAGTAAAATCATTCAACATATTTCGATCCGATCTCATTACGGTTCTAAGCGGATTCTAAGCGGATCGGAATCAAGATTCAATACAATTTGAAGCCGCGTTTCCATGCAGTATTCAATACAATAAGTGTACTCAAATCGTTTTCAATTCTCCATGGAAACGTAGTAATAGTGTCGACTGTGTCTGAAAATGGAGAGAACTGAATTTCGTGCTGTTATTAAACATTTTCATTTGAAGAGTTGGACTACTGCGCAAATCAAAACAGAATCGGATGATGTTCGCGCGGACTCTGCATCATCATTGGACACCATTTTCATTTGAAGGGTTAGGTTGCTGTCCAAATCAAAACAGAATTGGATGAAGTTCACGCGGATTCTGCACCATCATTGAAGACCATTTACTTTTGGATTCTGAAGGTTGTTATTTAACAATTTTATTTGAAGGGTTAGAATGCTGCGCAAATCTAAACAGAATTGGATGAAGTTCACGCGGATTCTGCACCATCATTAAGACCATTTACTTTTGGATTAATGAATTTACATGTGATATTCTGAAGGTTGCTATTAAACATTTTTATTTGAAGGGTTAGAATGCTGCGCAAATCAAAACAGAATTGGATGAAGTTCACGCGGACTCTACACCATCATTGAACACCATTTACTTTTGGACTAATGGATTTAAACGTGTTGTCATTAAACATTTTCATTTGAAGTGTTAGAATTCTGCGCAAATCACGACAGAATTGGATGAAGTTCACGCGGATTCTACACCATCATTGAACACCATTTACTTTTGGATTATTAATTTAAATGTGATATTCTGAAGGGTGTTATTAAGCATTCTCATTTGAAGGGTTAGACTGCTGCGCAAATCAAAACAGAATTGGATGAAGTTTACGTGGACTCTGCACCACTGAAGACCATTTACTTTAGATTAATGAATTTAAACATGATGTTGTGAAGGTTCCAGTGATTCCAGCGACGCATGTCGTGTACTTGTCCCATACTATAAATAGCCTTAAAGCAACGGTAATATGGGGTCAGACGACGAGAATACCCATGAGTGGCTGGAGTGTTAAATAATTGTAATTGTTTCATCACGCCATGTAGGCGCACAGTTGCGTGACAGACTCGTATCTACATACATGTCGCCGTTGTGGGAGGAACCTATTTCCAGGTTGATTCACTCTCTCCCGTTAATTTTCTCCGGTAGGACACCGTGCTCTAATGGAGACAACACGCAGTTAAGTGACAGTACTACAGTGAAGCAATTGCACTCTACCTAGATAGTCACGAGAAACTGTGTCATTTCTAAATTGATGTTCTTGCAAAAACTTAATACTTTCTCTACTATGTAGAGTAAGAACCGAGCGAGGTGGATCCGCGGCAACGTGTCCGACTCGCATCCCTGGCGGCAGCTCACTCTGACTAATGAGTTTTTCGTGATTTGCCTGAATCTGTAACTGAATGTTGGTATAGTTTTGTTGTTCTTTTTTATTTATCTACAAAGGCCATGTGTAGGACAGGATTTGGATTGGTAGAGTCAGACTGAAACATTCAAAGCCATATCCGGAATTTCAACCACGGATCTGCCGAAATCTAGCCGGTGCTCTACCACTGAGCTAACATGGCAACATGTCGGAATAGCATTAAGTTTCTGAACTGACTCATGTTTCCTGACAAACATTTCTATTTTGAGATGACATATCCCTATGGCAACTTACAATGTCGTAAGTACTTAAGTTCCAGGATTCATAATATAGCCAACTATAATGGTCAATTAGTATTGATTTAATTGTTTTTCTCACACAATCTGTGTGTAGGACAGGAGTTGGATTGATAGAGCAATTCAATGCCATAGCCGGCATTTGAACCATGAATCTCCGGATCTCCAGCCGGTTGCTCTACCACTGAGCTACCATGGCAATATGCTGGAATAGCATTTTTTCAACTGACTCATATTACTTTGAGATGGCATATCCCTATGGCGACTTACAATGTCGTAAGTACTTTAAATCCCAGGAGGCATACCTTTCCAACGAATGTTGGTATAGTTATTTATCTACCACGATATCCTGTCCATCCCTGCAATCGTGGCCGCGGATTCACTTCCTGTAGCCGGCCTTCTTCACCCATGGATTGTTTCGAGGTTTCCCTGGGTCTTTCATCCGCCGAATTTCCTGTCCCTCCATGTCGTTTCCACTGTCATTTTATTCCTCCTTCATCACATTGGTTGTTGGAAGTGTCAGTGATAGAGCTCCATGCGGCGTGACAGGGAAAATGAATGCTCAAAGTGACTCTCCATTCCCCGGCTTCGGTTGGTTGCCGGGATGAGGAAGGATCCTGCCAGGGTTGTGAAGATGCTCCAGGTTCCGGCCTCCCGGGGTATTCTCTCACTTCATTCCTCCCTTCCAAGAGCACGTCCTCGATACTCAGGCTCAGTTCAGAGTCCCCTTCGACCGTGTTCTATCCTATTCTGTCCATTACATCTTCATTCCGTTTCCTTCGCAAGTGTCAGGTCTACTTCTATAAATAACTCTATGGCACGTCAGCTCACGGGGAACCTTTGCCTATCGCCCGGCCGCTGCGTCCCCCATCTCGGTCCATTACAGACGTCATGGATGGGGTGCAGAATTGGAGGGTGAGACGTGGTCAGTGCCTCGAGCCCTCCGGCCGGTTAATGCGGTTCTCATGACCTGGAGCCGCTACCTCTCCATTAAGAAGCTCCTCAATTGGCCCCCCCAGGGACCTTACGAGGCTGAGTGCATCCCGGGCCATGTGGGGATCGAGCCCAGGTCTCCCGCTTGGTAAGCAGGCAGGTCTGCTTCTACGATTGTTAAATTTATTTAATACTGGTCTAATCGCTTGAAAAAACTTAACTGTGTGTCTCATTCCTTTTTCAATGTTATTTCCATATCTTTTTATAAAATATCTCTAGGATGGATAAAAAAAGAAGCAAATTCTGATGTATTCCATTCATATGACTTTTCTCTCATCTCTGTAACCAATTATTGTTAAAAAGTTTATTCTTCTGTCTACATCATGCTAATCGAGATAAACATTGCAGAAGTGGTCTTATTACTAGCTCCTTGTAAGTAGAAGCGAAATAAGAAAATGCACAGGCTAAAGCGATAGTCTCGTCCTTTAAAAGCCGGTCGCAATGTGAAACAATTCAAATTATAATCTCTTTGCCTACCAAGAGTAAACAAAGGAAAAACGAGAAGAAAGATGTCTTACCATTTGAGGAAAGTTTAAGGACTAAAATTGAAAACAATAATCCTGAATATCTGAATTCTGATTTTAACTCAAAAAAAAAAACAAAAAAAAAACATATAACATAAATTGTGTGTTTTAATGATATCTACATTTTTTGTGTAGTAAGTTTTTGTATATCTCTTACAGTTTGTCGGTTATACAAAAGTCATCCAGAATAAAGAGGTCTTCAGAGGCTATTCCCAGAAAATTCAAGATATATACACTTCATTTGTCATAAAAATGTCTTAGACACAAGGTATTTTAATCAGAATCGCAAAGCCATTTTTGAGAAAATAAAAATTTTCGAAAAATTGTTTCATGCAAAGAGTAGTATGGGGTATTTAAGTTTGGTATCCTCCAAGGATGCGACACACACGGTCGTTTTTCTATTTTTACTTTTTCTATACGCACTATGTATAGTGTATAGAGAAGGTATTGCACTTCACCCAAAATTCGATACCGAGATTTCACCGGAAATATATGTTTTATGGTCCCCTGTATCCAAAAAAAGCATTTTCAGAAAAAGGTCCGTGTGTGTGTCAGTGTGTCCGTGTGTGCGTGTGTCTGTGAACACGATAACTTAAAAACGAAAAGTCGGTAAAGTACCAAACTTGGTATTTAAGTTTAATATCTTCCAGGGATGCGACACACTCAACTACCCTTTACAAGGAACTTTTTTCGAAAATTTTGATTTTCTCAAAAATATCTCTAACGATTTTGATTAAAATTTCGAATATTAAAGATATTTACTTGACAAATAAAATGTATATCTTGAATTTTCTGGGAATAGCCTCTGAAGACTACTTTATTCTGGGTGAATTTTACGGAATTTTTCATAACTTCTAAACCGTAAGAGATGGACAAAAACTTATCACACAATAAATGTAGAGCACTGTAAAACACACAATTTATGTTATATACATTTTTTTCCTGGAGTTGATTGTTTTTGAGATATTCCTTGTTTTTTATTTCAGCTTAAATTTGCTCATACAGGAATCTATCAAGCCCTGTCCATACAAACAAAGGAACTTCAGTCACATAGCAACTACTTTTGACTATCACTTTAACCTATGATAATCCCTCATTTCGGTCCTACTTTCAAGGAAGCAAGTAATAAGACTATATCTGCTAATTTTTTTTTCGATCAGCATGAAGGAAATGGAAGCAATGGCTTTTTAATAATATTTTTGCAGAGATATAGAGAAAGTTGTGTGAATGGAACACATCAATCTTTTTTTTTTTTTTTTGTGTTCAGAGGGTCCTAAAACATTTATTTCCGGTGAAATCTCGGTATCGAATTTTTGGGTTGAATACAACGCCTTCTCTATACACTATGTACACAGTACGTGTAGAGAAAGTATAAAGAAACACAACACTTCGGATATAAAAATGTGAAAAACAGAAGCGACTATATTCCAGCATATTTTTTAAAAGAACGTAAAGCCCAGGAAGCACACTTTAGCTCGTTGCAGGAAATTTGAGTGTAAGAGCTTTGAGCACATCCACTTTAGATGTCCATAAAATGCATTCTCCACTGAAGTCATACAGACAGAATGTCGAGAAATCTTTCAACTGTATCGGAAATGGTACGGTGTTAATACATTTGTAGAGTTGCCGTGCTGTCCGAGGCAATTAAAGTGACACATGAAATTCCAGACAGCAACTCCAGGTTATATCTGTCTGGGTTTGGAACACGAAAAGCACATTTTCGTGCAGTAAACGTGTGACAGATGTCCTAATAGACAAAACGAAGTAGCAGTAATGCACTGTGTGGATGAAAACACTTCTCATATTTAATTTCAGCGATCACAGTATTTCGTCCTTCTCAGTTTCTCTAAAAATAGACTAGTAGTATTGAAAAAAATAAGTAATTACTTTTATATTGCTTTCCTATGGTACAGGAGGTTTTATATGTCATCTAAAAATTCCACACCGAGATTTCAACGGAAATATACGCTTTGAGCCCTCTCAATCCGGAGCAAGCATTTTTAGAAAAAGGTACTACGTTTATCTCTGAGTCTGTAAACAGCGTAAATAAAAATCTGACGTGTTCCATTCACATGACTTTCTCTACATCTCTGCAACAAATTATTGTTAATAATTTTATTCTTCTATTTACTTCATGGAAATCGAGAAAAAAATAAGCAGAAATTGCCTTATTACTTGCTTCAATGCAAATAGAAGGGGAAAAAAGGGAATACCATAGGCTAAAGCCATATTCTAATCTTTTAAAAGTGATTGCTATGTGATTTAAGTTCCCTTGTTTGCATGGCCATGAACTGATAAATACAGGGTTACTACAAAAGAAATAGACAACTTCAACTGCCTGTAAAACCAAAACTATTAGAGATAGCAACCTAATTATTTTGGAGGTATGTTGAGAAACTCTCAAAGTTTCGTTTGTTACTATTGGTAACGCTGTAGTGTTTTGTTTGTTGTTGCAGAAGCTGAAATGGCGGAAAATCCTGTGGAAAAGGCATATTGCGTGTTGGAATTTGCTAGAACGCAATCAGCAACTGTTGTCCAACGACATTTTAGAACACGTTACCACAAAAATGAAATGATGCGCTCACAAAAACCAGCATCGTCTTCATCATGTCGCAACATGTCGAGGCAAAAGTCACGCCGTATGACCTTATCTTCTTCACTCAGAAACTGTAACATCTGTAATCTGTAAGGCAACATGTGCAGTCGCTTCCGCAAGATTTTCCATACAGTTTGTTGTGGAATTTGTAATTGCATGCTTGCCCTAGATGTCGATTTATGTGGGCTTCTTATGTAGGCAGAACGAACACGTTCAACGTTTTCTTCCGAAACTCTTGGTCTTCCCGAGCTCTTCCCTTTGCACAAACATCCCGTTGTCTCGAATTTTCTATACCAGTCGTAGATTGACTGTCTAGTCGGTGGCGTTTTGTGGTAACGTGTTCTAAAATGGCGTTGGACAACAGTTGCTGATTGCATTCTAGCAAATTCCAACACGCAATATGCCTTTTCCACAGGATTTTCCGCCATTTCAGCTTCTGCAACAACAAACAAAACACTACAGCGGCACCAATAGTAAGTAACAAATGAAACTTTGAGAGTTGCTCAACATACCTCCAAAATAATTAGGTTGCTATCTCTAATAGATTTTGTTTTACAGGCAGTTGAAGTTGTCTTATTTCTTTTGTAGTAACCCTGTATATGCGTATGAGGGCAATATTTTAAAACTGAGACCAATTACAAGGAATTTCTCAAAAATGGACAACTCCAAGAAAATAATGTATTGTGTTTTTATGAGATCCACATTTTTTGTACAGTAAGTTTTTGTCTCTCTCTTTCGGTTTACCAGTTACGCAAAATCCATTCAGAACAAAGATGTCTTCAGAGGCTAGTCCCAGAAAATTCAAGATGTACATTTTATTAGTCATGTAAATATATTTAATATACGATGTTTTAATCAAAATCACTGAAGCCATTTTTGAGAAAATTAAAATTTTCGAAGATGTTTCCATGTAAAGGGTGGTTGGGTGGGCAGATTTTCTTGAAAATCTTCATGTTGCATTCTTGGAAGATGAACTTAAATACAAAGTTTGGTATTCTTTTGTTTTTTGAGCTATGCTGCCCACAGACTTACACATAGACAGACATACACATGAACATTTTTTTTTTCATTCAGGGGGCACCAAATTATATATTTCAGGTGAATTCTCGGTATCAAATACAGTGCCTTCTCCATACACTATGTACATAGTACGTGTAGAGAAACTAAAAATCTGATTTATTATGTTCAAGTGCCTTTTTGCTCATTCTTCAAGCATTTATTCTTAAAAAGCTTATTTCTCTAACTACTTCACTTTAATCAAGACAAACATTTGTAGAAATGCTTCTATTACATACATCCTTGTAGATACAATATTGTACTGGACTGCCTCCGTGGTCGAGTGATCAGAGAGCTGACTTCTCACCCGCAGATCCCGGGTTCGATTCCTGGCTGGGGCAGGGAATTATTCCCCATCCTCCATAGTATCTGGAAGTATGATTTGAACCCACAGACAACGAGTTGTTTCTAATGCAAAGCCACCGATATGACCTTAAATGTTAAAGGGGACTATATAAATGAAACAATAAAAAAAAATACTGTGCATAGATACTATATGGTATAATACAGTAATCAAAGTTATTAAAATATCTATCTTTAAAGCCCCAGGCCGGAAAATGCCAACCAATTTTCTCAATTTTTCAGGCGAATGGTACATTTTGATTATACAACATATTTGCAAAATAAAATATGTGAAATGATATGTGTGATTCAATTTGGAGATCCGTAATTTAAATCTTGGCTATGGCATTGAATTTTTCAGTCTGACTCAATCTGTCCTATGTATAAAATAATTTATATCTTCTAAAGTATTTATCCAATTTAAATGAAATTTGGTATTCATATTAACATAATAACAATACAATCGTAAAATTTTCAGACACATCAGTACAGAAATACAGAACTTTTAAATCTCACTCCCAGTATCTCTTAATAGCTGCTCGTAATATGGAATACAGAACGCTTTGTCCGAAATTTCATATGTGCGTCCGACATAATAATACACGTAAATGTTAGAGGTGTTGGAATTGGCCTCAGAGCGTCTGAGGGAGGGTCAAAGCACCCTTTCTCTTATGGTAAGGTGCGTCCATTTCCTGCTCGTTGCCTGTTGTGAATTAATCATCAGTGTTACAAACTTTTTTCTCAGTTCGCTGATCAAAACAAACACCTCTAACGGGGAAAAAATTTTGTTTACACACAAATCAAACATATACAAAGCAGTCCGCGTTTTTGCAACTCACAAAATGAAGTTTTAACCATGCGTAAATATACAGTTTGTAGATTATATCTTGGCATGTTGGGAGATAGGCTTTTGTATTTTCCCTTAACACTGTGTGAAATGATTTCTCATTAGCAACGTGATATTGAGTTTGCCTCTTGTGTGTTGGTGAAGCAGATATGTGACTCATGTCACTAAGTAACATTTGTAAAATATTTGCGACTAATTTCTACTCTTTACTATATATTTCGTCAGACAATTAAGCGGTATATAAGAGAAATAAATTAGTTATAAGTTAATCTGTGTATAATAAGAAAATTATTATTCAATCCCCATGAATTCCTCTACTGTTCTACAAATAAACGATTCTTATAAAATATTCTTCTTCTATGCTTCATGCTAATCAAAATAAATGATCTTATTAGTTCCTTATAAGCAGAAGGGAAATAAGGGAATACACTAGGCTAAAGTGATAGTCAAATCTTTTAAAAACTGTTTGTTTATGTTATTTAAATCTTTTTGCATGGCCAGGAGTAAAACAAAAGAAACAGGAATGACAAATGCCTGTTTGAGAAAAGTATAAGTATTTATAAATTGAAACCAATAACAAGGAATAACTCCGGAATGGTTCACTGCACAAAAAAATATGTTTAACATAAATTGTGTGTTTTAACGAGATCTACATTTTTGAATAGTAAGTGTCCATCTCTTACGGTTTATCAGTTATGCAAAGTCATCAAGAATTAAGAAGACTTCCGTAGTCTTTCAGGAGCAGTAAATGTTATTACTACCATAATTAATATAAAACCAATTTATACAAACCAAGCCCAAATACCTTTATTTATTTGATCGGTTGGTATTACCGCACTCTAATTACTATTATTATTATTATTATTATTATTATTATTATTGTCCCTTCCAGTTTTAGCAGGAGCTATTACCATTCTTTTAACTGACCGAAATCTAAATACATCAGGCTATTCCCAGACAATTTAGGATATACATTTTATTTGTCGTTTGAATATTTTTAATATGTGGAATTTTTATCAAAATCATTATGGCCAATTTGAGAAAATCAAACATTTTTGAAAATATTTGCATCTAAAGCGTAGTTTGAGGGGAAATTTTCTTGAAAACCTTTGTATCACATCCTTGAAAGATGCTAAACTTAATTACCAAGTTTGGTATTTAACCGACCTTTCGTTTGTCATCCTGCTTACAGACACACGAACACAGAAACCTGTTTTTAAGAACGCTTCTTTTGGATACAGCAGACCCCAAAAGGTGTATTGTTAGTGAATTCTTCTACCTATGTACTATGAACAAAGTAGAGAAAGAAAAAAAAAAATCTATTATTTATTCATTTTATAGGGAATCCTAAAACGTGTATTTACAGTGACATTTTGGTATAGAAATTTTGGGTAGAACGCAATACCTTGTTTACTACGTACAAAGTAGAGAAAGAAAAACGTATTAATGTACACTTATAAGGTTTGTGTTTCTTTTATGGCCAGTAAACATGCACTGGTTGTAGATTTTAGTACATTTAACCCTGTTGTTAGTTTTTAGTAATTTCATTTGATACAAGATCATTTATATAGATCTGTCTTTTAAGTAGTCCGGCGATGTCAAATCCGGAGATCTCGGTGGCCACAGGTTCCCGGAAATAATCCGGTCGTCAAAGAAACTTGCAATTAGGTTCATGGATTCATTTAATGTGTGGCATGTAGCGCCATCTTGCGAAAATATCCTTGAGTCAGCTTTACATCGTCTAGTTGCTTAACAAACTCTATGAAAATCAGTCGGTACTCTGCAGTGTTCACAGTCTGGTTAAACATCTGCGCATCTAGTGACAAGGAGTCGAAACTCCAGCACATTCTGCTTAATTTGGTGTTAAAATTGGGTCATTATCTGGATCTATATAAATCACTCTATATTAATATTAATTTAAGACAAAATTAAATAAATGAAAATGGCATTATAAGGACTTGTTTTATACTTTTTAAATCCTTTCGGCTATCTAATGGTCATTTTAATAGCCTACAAATTTGAGGTCTAGTTCTGTGTACGATGCTGACGAAAGCTAGAGATTTGAGTTTCGGTACCGACGTGATGTGGGAGAGGAAGTCGTGATTCTGAGGATGCTCCACAAGTCTTGCCATTTTCCTCTGTTCGGCTTTACCAGAGCAGAACGTTCATCTTGCTCGTCATGGGACAGTGTCAGCCTGCAGTCAGTAAATCCATGTGCTTTCCGCCTCAGCTTTCTGATTCGATTCAAGGGTTTCTCAACCTTTTCCATAACAGGGGACTTAGAAACACGTTTCAGATTCCAGATTTTAAATACATTACGGTTTACAGACAGGTAATAATTACTAACATCTTTACTTAGGCGTTTAAGCAGTTATCAAGTTTATGTTCTGTGAATTACGTAGTTTTTTACTTTCTCTACACGTACTATGTACATAGTGTATAGAGAAGGTATTGCACTCCACCCAAAAATTCGATACCGAGATTTCACCGGAAATATATGTTTTAGGGTCCCCTGTAACCAAAAAAAAGCATTTTCACAAAAAGGTCCGCGTGTGTGTGTGTGTCCGTGTGCCCGTTGGTCTGTGAACACGATAACTCAAAAAGCGAAAAGTCGGTAAAATACCAAACTTGGTATTTAAGTTTATCATCTTCCAGGCATGTGACACGAAGATTTTGAGAAAAATCCCCTAACCCCAAACTACCCTTTACATAAAGTTTTTCGAAAATTTTGATTTTCTAAAAAATTACTCTAGCGATTTTGATTAAAATATCATATATTAATGATATTTACCCAAAAAATAAAATGTATATCTTGAATTTTCTGGGAGTAACCTCTGAAGACTACTTTATTCTGGACGAATTTTACAGAATTTTGTTTAACTGCTAAACCGTAAGAGTTGGAAAAAAAAAAACTTACCACACAAAAAATGTAGAACACTTTAAAACTCACAATTTATGTTATATACATTTTTTTCGTGGATTTCATCGTGTTTGAGATATTTCTTGTTTTTGGTTTCTTACATAAGAAATACAAAAATGATTATTTTCACTCCTTTTTTTAACTAAATACGTTATGAACTGGATAAAACTTTGAATAAACATTGTAACTGAAGTAATTGAAAGTACAACTATGGAACTGACAGTTATTAAAAGTGAAGGTTGGCTGTCTGGATTGCCACCTTGTTACCAATAACCAAGACAGGAGATCAAACATTCGAACGTTAGGTGCGACAAGTTTCAACAGCTGCGATAAGATTTTTCGATAATATCGTTCCAGTCAGATGACCGCGACTAGTTGAAATTGCCTAATCTCGACAGTTCCATTGGCGCTATAACAGCGGAGATTGTGTACATATTATTTCCTTGCATAAGGGGAATAAGAGAATACAATAAGCAAGGCGATAGTCAAATCTTTTAAAAGCCAGTCGCTAAGAAATGGTTTTAAAATGCCATTCTATTTGTTTGACCAGGAGAAAGAAAGACAAATAACCACTTCACATTTGACAAAATTTTAAAATTGAAAGCGATATCAAGGAATATCTCAGCAATGGAAAAGTCCACAAAAAAATTGCATTTTATATAAATTATATGCTTTATGAGATATATGTCCGTGTATTAAGCTATGTCTACCTCTTACAGTTTACCCATTAAATAAACCTCTTCCAGAATGAAGAGAACTTCAGAGGCTATGCAATAGGACCCTTGAAACCCAAAAAGCCTTTATAGGAAAACGCCCCAGTGTGTCTCTGTGCATCCGTGCGCGTCTGTTAGCAGAGAAAAATCAGTTAAACACTAAACTTGGTATTTATTCAGGAAGAGTTCAAGAAAAATCCGCCATAAACTTAACTTTACATAGAAAAAATTTCAAAAATGTTATTTTCTCAAAAATGACTACCAATTTTGACTACCTCGCATGGGAGGACGTTACTGACAAACTGGAAAACCCAACTTACTATGCACGAAACGATCATCCTTTCAAAATTAAGGGTAGAAGATACAGAACTGACGTGGGAAAGTTCTCCTTTGCAAATAGAACCATAAAAGACTGGAATGAATTGCCTGGAGCAGCCTTTCGGGGTTGTCCTCTGTCTCTGAAGAAATTTAGGAAAAATCTTTATATTATTGTTGGATACTTTTTGTAAATAGTCCTTAAATGAAATGCTTGTGATTTTATATTGTTGTAAATACAGAAGTGAAATTGGTTGGTGATTCTAATTATGAAATTAATTAATCTGAATTGAGAGAGAAATTAATGTTTTCATATTTGTGTAAATAACTATTATATCTAGCTTACAAAGCCATAAACTGGCAGCTGTGATTTATTGTTTATATATCTTGTATACATGTATAACTCTGCCACCGGGTGATACCCACTTGCAGAGAAATAAATACATACATACATACATACATACATACATACATACATACATACATACATACATACATACATACATACATACATACATACATACATACATACATACATACATACATACATACATACATACATACATACATACATACATACATACATACATACATACATACATACATACATACATACATACATACATACATACATACATACATACATACATACATACATACATACATACATACATACATACATACATACATACATACATACATACATACATACATACATACATACATACATACATACATACATACATACATACATACATACATACATACATACATACATACATACATACATACATACATACATACATACATACATACATACATACATACATACATACATACATACATACATACATACATACATACATACATACATACATACATACATACATACATACATACATACATACATACATACATACATACATACATACATACATACATACATACATACATACATACATACATACATACATACATACATACATACATACATACATACATACATACATACATACATACATACATACATACATACATACATACATACATACATACATACATACATACATACATACATACATACAAAATGTATGCTTTTAGGCCATTTTAATGACAGTTAAAATACATGTCCTGAGTATTTTGTGTTGACATCCTCTCATTCTGGATGACATAGCTGGTAAACCATCAGAGACAAAACCTTACTACATAGTGTAGATCTTGCTAAAACACACAATTTATGCCAACTGTATTGTTTGTGAAGTAGCCATTTCCTAGATATTCCTTGGTTTCAGTTTTAAATGTCTTATACTTTCCTCATATAGGAAGTCGTTTATTTGTTTTTCTTGCTTCTGGACAAGCAAGAGAAAGGAATTTCAAAGCCCTCATAGAGCGACTTGCTCTTAAAAGATTAGATTCTTTTATCTCTAGTAGGTATACCTATTCCGTTAATTTTTTATATCTTCCTGGAAATATGTAAAAACTCATTTTGTTCTGTGAAGGGCCAATTGGATTGTTTTGTAAAGGGTGAATTGGATTGGTTTGTGGTGGGTGAATTGAGTAACAAATCTGATGTGTAACATTCACATAACTTCCTCTACATCTCGGTTACAAATTATGTTAAAAATCTTATTCTTCCATCTACTTTTGATAATCGAGAAAAATATTAGCAGAAATTTTCTTAACTACTTGCTTCCTAGTAAGTAGAAGGAAAATAAGGGAATACACTAGCTGGTTGCCATGTGGATGAAATCCGTTTCAGGAGTTCACAACTTTCAGTGTCAGAAGAGTTTAAGTATTTTAAATCTGAAACAAATAACAAGGAATATCTCAGAAGTGGTCTATTCCACGGAAAAAACGCATATGACATAAATTGTGTGTTTTAACATGATCTAAGTGAAATTCAGTAAAATTCATTCAGTATAAAGAGGTCTTTAGATGTTATGCCCAGAAAAGTCAAGATATACATTTTATTTTTCATATAAATATCCATAATATACGGAATCAAAATCGTTACAGCCATTTTTGAGAAAATACATATTTTCTGAAATTTTTCTCTGTAAAGGGTAGTTTGGAGTGGAGGGATTTTCCTTGAAATCTTCGTGTCGCATCCCTGGAAGATACAATACTTAAATACCAAGTTTTAGAGTTATTGTGTTCACAGGCACACACACATGGACCTTTTTCCAAAAATACTCTTTTTATTTGGATACAGGGGACCCTAAAACGTGTATTTCCGGTGACATCTCGGTATCAAAATTTTGGTGGAATGCAATACCTTCTCAATACACTATGTACATAGTACATGTAGAGAAAGTAAAAAACCTTTCCGGTCAGAAGAAGGATCTTTGCCCATGCATTGCTTATCTGGATTAACACGAAGTAAATAGAATACTAAGCTTGTTTAGGAATAATTGTTGAGGAATATATTAAGAGAGGCATTTGGATGTAAACACAAGATTTTTTCTCGAAGTTTCCTTGAGCATTAAGGGATATTGTTCAATCCACTTCATTTCATATAGAGCGCGTAATTTCAAGACCCAGCAGTAACGAAGATATTGAGAACGTTCATTTGCCACAAATTGTAGTTGATGAAGGGTCTACTAACGTTATTGCGAAAATGAGGTTAAGCGAATTATTTTTATGCTCCATTACCCAATGGGAAGGGAGCAAAAAAGTAATGCAGTTCTAGAGTGGAACAGATTAAAGGCGATCATGATACTAGAAAGCTAAAGATAGACGGATCTCACATGTTTATACTACTTTCTCTTATCGGTTGATAAAATATTCTTTTGTCTTATCTACTCTATTTGCTTTACATTGTATACTTGATACAAGCCAAGCCTATATTGCGCTACAGTGGTTTACAAACGTTTTTCTTGGAATTGCTCTTGATGTGTTTCACACCAATAAGGAAACTTCGGCTATAACCTATAAGATCATAATTAATGTTGTATCATAACTAAATACTATCGTAATCCTATATTTACTTTCTCTAGAAGTACTATTGTAAACAGTGTATTGATAATGTACCTATTGCATTCTACCCAAAAATTCGATACCGAGATAGACGTTTTAGGATCCTCAGTATAAAAAAAAAGAAGTATTTTTAAAAAAAAACTCCATGTGTGTATGTGTATGTGTCTGTGAACACGATAACTCAAAAACGAAAAGTGGTTAAAATACCAAACTTGGTATATAAGTTAAGTATCTTCCAAGATACTTTTAAGATTTGAGGAAAATCCCCCCAACCTAAACTACGCTTTATATGACAAATTTTCGAGAGCTTTGAATTTCTCAGAAATGGCCCTAACGATTTTGATTAAAATACACGACGTATAAAATGTTTATCTTGAATTTTCTGGGAACAGACACTGAAAAGACCTCTTTATTCTGGATGAATTTTGCGTACTAGTAAACAGTAAGAGATAGTCAAAATCTTATTATGCTAAAAATGTACATCTCATTAAAACACACGATTTATATCATATATTATATTTTTGCTTGGAGTTGACCTTTTTGGGATATGCCTTGTTATTGATTGAAGTTTAAATATACTTAAACTTTTTACATACGGGAATTTGTCACCTTCTGGCAACGAGGTTATAATAGATTTGACTAACGCTTTAGCCTAGTATATTCCATTATTTCCGTTCTACTTACAAGGAAACAGACTATTTCTGCCAATGTTTATCTCGATTAGTATGAAGTAGAAGAATAATTTTTTTAACAATAATTTATTACCGAGATTGAGAGAAAGTCAAGTGAATGGAACACGTCAGATTTTTCTCTATTGTGTCTTTGCGGATTTTGGTAAGTTTTTGTTAATTTCTTTAATAGAGCCCTACAAATTTGATCATACCTGTTTAATCTATATAATATATGCATACTTAAACAGGATGGGGGTTTATAAGTGCAACTTATTTAATAGTGAACAATCCATATACGAGGTACGTCCAGAAAGTAAGATCCGTTTCAATTTATCTCCGCTGCAGCGCTGCGATCGCAGTTCCGCACATGCGCGGTAGACGCTCTGTATCAAGGAGAAGAAACGTGCGCCATTTTGAGATCGCTGTCAGCCACATACGCGTTATTGTGCTTGTTTACAATGTCGCTGTTGATCGAAAATCCCGCCGCTTGTGAAATCAGATCTGTGATTCGTTTTCTGAATGCTAGGAAAGTGAAACCAATTGAAATTTATCGGCAAATTTGCTGTCAAAAGGTGTTGTTTTTCTTCACAACAACGCACGACCATACACTGCAAATGTGACGAAAAACTTCCTACAGGGATTTGGCTGGGACGTGTTTGACCATCCTTCGTACAGCCCTGACCTCGCTCCTAGCGACTTTCATCTGTTCTTACATCTCAAGTTTTTTCCTTGGCGGTCAACACTTCAACAATGACGAAGAGCTGAAAGAAAATGCTTCCAACTTTTTGAAGACACAGGCGGAACTTCTATGAAGAAGGCATACAAAAACTTGTGCCACGATGTGACAAATGCCTGCAAAATTTCGGCAGTTATGTGGAAAAGTAGTTTAAGAGTTGTAGAATTTTGTGCAATAAATAATTATTCTGTATCTGTACACAATTTACTTTTGTTACCAAACGGAACATACCTCGTAATATATAACTGTACCTCATTTTGTCCGCATACTAATAGAACTATCATTAATGAAACACAAATTTCAGGGTTGTATTTTGAACGATCCTAGCTGTGTCTCTGCTATGTATTTCTGTGTTTGTATATAAACACAGGGGAGGGCAGAGGAAAATAGGGAATAATAGCCATTCTAAAATTGTCCTCATGAGCACAACTTTAGAAAATAGCGAAAAAACCTGCAAATACTGGATCATCACTTCGTCCTCAAATGCTGATACAAACATTTGCAGTTATTAACTTGCTTTCCTGTGTATATCTTAAATATATACACATATGGTAGGCTTTACCTTTTGAGTTTGTTTTTAAACCAGGATTAAAAGAACTGAATAGTTCAATAAATTCTCGCTGTATTTATTTTCCTGTATTCAACCCTGTGGCTAATGCAGTCTATTAGAGAAATGCAAAGTTGCCCCTTTGTGCGCATGTCACTGCAAATCGGAAATGTGGTACAACGCTTTGAAAGCATTTCCTGTGATTCAAACTTACCGACATAAAAACAGTGTAGAATCAGCGCATCGTTTTGTAAAAACTTGTTTTTGCATAAATATTGGGTTGGGTGAGTATCTGTTACTGATTTAACGAACCGTTGGACAGCGTTATTTATTTCCACGGTCGATGGTTTTCATTTGAGGTACGACTAGAAAATCACACAAATGAAAAAAGTGCAATTTTTGTGATGGGGATCCTGGCGAAGCTGATAAAATTTTAAAGAGAGGAAAATTAGAAAGCATTGCTCCCTTTGGGCATGCTTGAGAGCGGGTCGACTCCGTCGACTCTAAGCGTATCTTTGTAATAAGCTGCTTTCTCATTCCCTCTGGCTATGCAACAGTTTCGATAGGATCGCATTTTTTCTGTCATTGACTAAGTACCCTCCAAACACCGCAATATGAAATACTGGGTCTACGATTTGTGGAAAACATTTGTTTTGCGCAAATCTTCTGGGATATTGCAATATGACGAGCTTTATATTCTCTGACCCGTACCTAAGGCATATGAAGTATTGCATTCCAATCTAAAAAATCTTATGTGTTCCATTCACATGACTTTCTCTACATCTGCGTAACAAATTATTTTTAAAAAGCTTATGCTTCTATTTACTTCCTGCTAATCGAGACAAAATTAGCAGAAATAGTCTTATTGCTATGTGACTGAAGTTCTTTTGTATGGACACGAGTTCACAAAGTCCGGTATGAGAAAAGTATGTGTTTTATAGATGAAACCAAAAACAAGGAATATCTCAAAAACAATAAACTCCACAAAAAGCATGTACACAACATAAATTTTGTATTTTAATGTGCTCTACATTTTTGTGTGGTAAGTTTTTGTCTCTCTCTTACAGTTTAGCACTTATGCAAAATTCCATAAACTTCACTCAGTATAACTTATAGGCTATACACTATGTACATAAGTATATGTAGAGAAAGCAACTTTTTTATACAGGGGACCCTAACACTATGTACATAAGTACGTGTAGAGAAAGTAAAATGTTTGTTTATACAGGAGACCCCTAAATGTCTATTTCCGGCGAAATCTCGGAATCGAATTTTTGGGTGGAATGCAATACCTTCTCTATATACTATGTACATAAGTACGTGTAGAGAAAGTAAAATATATTTTTTTATTCAGGAGACCCCTAAATGTCTATTTCCGGCGGAATCTCGGCATCGAATTTTTGAGTGGAATGCAATACCTTCTCTATACACTATGTACATAAGCACGTGTAGAGAAAGCAAAAATGTTTTTTGGATACAGAAGACCCTAAAACGACTATTGCCGGTGAAATCTCGGCATCGAATTTTTTGGTGCAATGCAATACCTTCTCTATACACTATGTACATAAGAACGTGTAGAGAAAGTAAAAAAATGGATAAAGAAGACCCTAAAACGTTTATTTCGGTTTCTGTATACACTATGTATATAAGTAGTGTAGAGAACGTAATTTTTTTTTTGATACCGGGGACCGGGACCCCAAAACATTTATTTCCGGTGAAATTTCGTTATCGAATTTTTGGGGTGGAATGCAATACCTTCTCTATACACTATGTACATAAGTACGTGTAGAGAAAGTACAATTTATTTTTTTGATACAGGGGACTTTAAAACATCTATTTCCGGTGAAATCTCGTTATCTATTTTGCTGGTGGAATGCAATACCTTCTCTATACACTATGTACATAGCATGTGTAGAGAAAGTAAGTTTTTATTTTATACTGATGATCCTAAAACATCTATTTCCGGTTACATCTCGGTATCGAATTTTTGGGTGGAATGCAATACATAGTACGTGTACAGAAAGTAACTTTTTTTTTTTTTTTTTTTTTTCATGCAAGGGACCTTATAAGTGTCTATTTGCGGTAAATCTCGGTATCGAATTTTTGGGTGGAATGCAATTTTCTCTCTACATTACGTACGTAGCACGTATAGAGAAAGTAAAAAGGAATAATTTATCTTTGAGCGAAAGCGGCGATTTATCTGAGATTATAATCCCGGAGCCACAGAAATACAAATGCCTAATGGCGGCTGTTTCAACTTTTAATCCTAAAATTTCCCTCTGCTCTTATATTTTTAACTTTCAGTCTACACTCATCGTTTATATTTTCTATATTGAAAAGTAAAAATGAGGTAGGGGGATCTAAAAGCTGTATTTCCAAAGCTTTTCCCACAAACGTTAAAGACAAACTTCCCCTTGAACTGCGTAGCAGTATTTTCAAAGGTCATGACGATAAAACGTTCTGGGCGAGAGAAACGTGAAGTTGGTGCACAAATACGTGAGTTTAGAAAGCGCCAAGTACATGAAGTTCGGAAAGCGTTTGTACTGGGCACGTGGCTCACAGTTTCTGTTTAATGTCTCTGATTAACACCAAGCCTTGGAATAAGAAACTTTCCTGAGCGTAGTCAAAGCGATTTCTTGTTCAAGTTCATAGCCTAGCTCCTTGTAACATTGATCCCAGTGTGTTCTAAACATCGAAGATGAATAATCACTTACTGTTACTAATTTAAGGAATACTGATGGTTACATTTCAAATTTCTCTTCACGTACTATAGTTGTATTCCCAGCTCGTGGACCCTGAAAGGAATTCGTACACAACACACATGAGAACAGATAAGGTGACACACGCAGATAGAAACGCTGTTGAAGAATAACATGCAGCCTATCTTTAACTAGTAGTAGCTATGCCTATTCCGTGTCCAATTCTGAAGGAGAAGATTAGTTTTTTTGTGTTTGTGCGGCATAACTCAAAACTGAAACGCTCGTTAAATACCAAACTTGGTATATAAGTTCAAAGTCTTCCAAGAATGCCCCACAAAGATTTTCAACAAAATCCACTTGTACTGTGACATTTTTATCAATTAGCTTTAACGATTTTTATTAAAATACAGATGTTGAAGATATTTTCTGGCAAACGTAATTTATGCCTTGAATTTTCTGGGTATAGCTTCTAAAGACTTCTTCATTCTGGAGAGAAAGACAAACTCACTATACAAAACATGTAGAATTCATTAAAAACACACGCTTTATAACATAGACCTTTTTAAATAAAATGGTTTAACCGTATTATTTTTCGCATAATGTTAGCATTAAAATCACTGATTTGCGCAACAGTATGTTCTGGTCTAGCTTTTCTTCTTTTTCCAGAAGTGCTCAATGTACTATTTTCTCCTCTTGACCGCAGCTCTTTCTTCTCCTTACGAATTCTCTTTACGTTGATACGGAAACACCAGTATAATTTGCAAATGGTTGTGAGCTTGTGGCACTGGATGTAAATACTGTTTATTCAGACCTTCTTCATCAATTTATCTATAACGCCAATTATAATTTTACGCCCTTCTGAATGCATTACCTTACATTTCTTAACTTCAGACATGGTAAAAAGAATAGAAAATCTTCTTAAAACATTGAACTACTTCTGCACCTTATTATGCTAAGAAGGCTGGGCTAGGTTAAAGCACCTACAGGAATGATTACTGCATATCAGCTCACCGGGTAACTAGATATCGCTTTCCCCTCTCCCCACACCTCACCCTGCAAGGCCAACGAGCCCAGAACACAACTATACGAAGGTCATTTCAGAAGTCATGGCAATTATTTTATATATTCCGAATAACTGAATATGCAGTTATTGCAATATATAAATTTGAAAATATGTTGCACACAGAATGGGATGTCACCACCAGATGGCGTCTGAGTGAATTGGTAGATGCTAGTAGACACAAAATATTAGCAGAAATAGTCTTATTACTTGCTTCCTTGTAAGTAGAAGCGAAATAAGGGAGTACCATAGGCTAAAGTGATAGTCAAAACCTGGTTGCTATGTGACTGAAGTTTCTTTGTTTGTATGGACAGGAGTTGACAAATTCCTGTATGAGAAAAGTTAGGTTTTTTAAAGCTGAAACCAAAAACAGGGAATATCTAAAAAAACGATCAACTCCATGAAAAAATGTATACAACAAAAATTGTGTGTTTTAACGTGCTCTACATTTTTTTGTTTAGTAAGTTTTTATCTATCTCTTACGGTTTAGCAGTTATACAAAATTCCGTATAAATCATACAGAATAAAATAAGCTTCAGATGCTATTCCCAGAAAATTGAAAATATACATTTTATTTGTCAGGTAGATATCTTTAATATATAGTATTTTAATCAAAATCGTTAGTGCCATTTTGAGAAAATAAAAATTTTCGAAAAAAGTTCCATGTAAAGGGTAGTTGGGGGTGGGGGTATTTTTCTCAAAATCTTCGTGTCACATGCCTGGAAGATACTAAACTTAAATACCAAGTTTGATATTTTACCGACTTTTTGTTTTTGAGTTATCGTGTTCACAGACACACGGACCTTTTTGTGAAAATTCTTTTTTTGGATATTGGGGACCCTAAAACATATATTTCCGGTGAAATCTCAGTATCGAATTTTTGGGTGGAGTGCAATACCTTCTCTTTACACTATGTACATAGTGCGTATAGAGAAAGTAAAAATACAAAGCGTACTAATATACTGTTGCAGATCCTTGCCAAATTAAACTGTTCTAAAAGAAGCAGTTGACTAAACAGTAAATTGCCCACGTTGACTTTGATTAACACACTTCCAGTGGATAAATAGTAATTACATAGATGTCTTATGCAACTTTGGAACAATACATTCTAATAAATGTACACTAACAAAATCTTTGCAGTTCACATTTCTTCATCATTTCTCAGATTATACCTTCAACTTGGTTAAAGTTTTCCAGAATATCTGATTAAATCAACAGCTCTACATCTGATATCGATAAATTAGTTTCACTTTAGTTTATAGCCAGCTTGTATATACCCAACGGCGGTGTACGGGTAATGAGGTTGCTGGTTTCCCAGAAGGGACCAGGTTTAGTTCCCATTCGGCTGCTGAGATTACCTAGCATATGTATTGCGTCGCCTCCCAAGGGAAAATCCAGTACTCTGGGCCCTTATTCATCCGGCATAAACACTGGCTTAATTCAATGAAATTTACGATATAACCTGCCACAAAGGTGTTTTAAAAATTAAAAACGAATTCTATAGGGTATCAAGAATTACAGTAACGGCCTCTACGTGTGAGCCGATGTTTTATATTATTTAAAATATCATCAATGCAGATCGGATTTGCGTGGACAAAAATAATGAAACATAACTTCAAATATGCAGTAAAAAGTTGAACAATGTTATGCGCAACAGTTGTGTGACTATCTTTCCTCTACAGAGAACATATTGCTGCTCTTCACTGAGATGTAGCGGAAATATACTTTTTAATGTCCCCTATATAAAAATCCTATATCTTCCATTCGCATGATTTCTCTACATCTTTGCAACAAATTATTGTTAAAAAGCTTATTCTTCTATTTACTTCATGCTAATCGAGAAAAAATTATCAGACACAGTCTGATTACTTCTTCCTTGTAAGCAGAAGCGAAATAAGGGAGTACCATAGGTTAAAGTGATACTCAAAAGCTGGTTGCTATGTGACTGAAGTTCCTCTGTTTGTATGGACACGAGTTGACAAATTCCTGTATTAGAAAATTATAAGTTTTTAAAGCTGAAATCAAAAAGAAGGAACACCTCAAAAAATGATCAACTCCACGAAAAAATTTATATAACATAAATGTTGTGTTTTAATGTGCTCTACACTTTTTGTGTGGTAAGTTTTTTCCATCTCTTACGGTTTAGCAGTTATGCAAAATTTCGTAAAATTCATCCAGAATAAAGTAGTCTTCAGAGGTCATTCCCGGAAAATTCAAGATATACATATTATTTGTCAGGTAAATATCTTTAATATACGTTATTTTAAACAAAATCGTTAGAGCTACTTTTAAGAAAAACAAATTTTTCGAAAAAAAATTCCATGTAAAGAGTAGGGAGATTTTCTTGAAAATCTTCGTGTCGCATCCTTGGAGGATACCACAATTAAATATCAAGTTTGGTATTTAACAGTCTTTTTTTTTTTTTAGCCATGCTGTCCACAGACACACACGAACCTTTTTCCAAAACTCCTTTTTTTTGGATTCAGGGGGATCCAAAACATATATTTCCGGTAAAACCTTGGTATTGAATTTTTGAGTGGATTACAATACCTTCTCTATACACTATGTACATATTACGTGTAGAGAAAGTAATTACGAATATTTTTATTTGCTGAAAAATGGCTCTAACATTTTGATAAAATTACCATATGTTAAAGATATTTATATCGCAAATAAAATGTATATCTTGTATATTCTGGGAACAGTCAAAGAAGACTTCTTCACTCTTGATGATTTCTGTATAACTTACCCGTAAGAGATAGACAAAATCTTACCACATAAAAAAGGAATATCTCGTTAAAGCACACAATTTATGTTATATACATTTTTTCATGGAGTTTACCATTTCCGAGATATTCCTTGTTATTGGTTTCAGCTTTAAAATACTGATTATAAGAATTTACATATATTCCAGGTGCATTAACTCTCTTAAGTGATATATTTGTTTCATACAGTTATGAGAATAACTTTCTCATAGAGAACTTGCCAATTCCCGGCCATGTAAAGACATGAATTTTAATCAAATAGCAACAGTTTGTAAAACATTTGACAGTTACTTTAGTTTGGTGTAATCCCTTATCTTTCTTCTAATTATAAGGGAATACGCAATAAGACCCTTTCTGCTAATATTTATCTTCATTAATATCTCGAATAAATAGAAGAATAAACTTTTGAATAATAATAATAATATTATTAATAATAATAACAATAATAATTATAATTGGTTACATAGATGCAGAGAAAGTCATGTGAATAGAACATATCAGATTTGTTTTACCTTCTGTAGCACGTATGTACAAAGTACATAGTAAGTAGAGAAGGTATTGCTATTCACCCAACATTTCGATACCGAGATTTCATTGGAAATGCACGTTTCAGGGCCCCCTGTATAAAAACATAATTTTTGAAAAGAAGTCCGTGTATGTATCTGTGCATCTGTGAACAAAATCACAAAGTCAGTAAAATATCTCACTTGGCACTTAAGTTAAGAATTTTCCAAGGATGCAACATTGAAGATTTCGAGGACAATTCCGTTTCACTATTAAGGCGCCAATGGAATGGCCGAGATTAGGCAATTTCAACCAATCGCAGTCATCTAACTGGAGCAATATTTTCGAAACATTTTATCGCAGCAGATGTTCATTTCTTTGAAATTTTATCGTACCTAACGTTCGTATGTTTAATCTCCTGTTGATAATAAAGTGACAATCCAGGCAGCCAACTTTTAATAACTGTCAGTTCCACAATTGTACTTTCAATTAATTCAGTTACAATGTGGAATTAAAATTTAATCCAGTTCATAATGTATCTAGTTCAAAAAATCTGATATGTACCATTCACATGACTTTCTCTATACCCTGCAACAAATTATTCTTAAAGAGCTTATGCTTCTATTTACTTCATGCTAATCTAGGAAAATTAGCAGAAATAGTCTTATTACTTTCTTCCTTGTAACGAGAAAGGAAATAAGGGAGTAGCATAGGTTAAAGCGATAGTCAAAAGCTGGTTACTATGTGACTGAAGTTCCTTTGTTTGTATGGACATGAGTTGACAAATTCCTGTATGAGAAAAGTTAAGCCTTTCGACCCTGAAAATAAAAACAAGGAATATCTAAAAAACGATCAACTCCAAGAAAAAAATGTATACAACAGAAATTGTTTGTTTTAATGTGCTCTACATTTTTTTTGTGGTAGGTTTTTGGCTAACAGTTATACAAAATTCCGGAAAATTCATTCAGAATAAAGTAGTATTCAGAGGCTATTACCAGAAAATTCAAGATATACATTTTATTTGTCAGGTAAATTTCTTTAATATATGATATTTTAATCAAAATTGTTAGAACCATTTTTTAGAAAATCAAAATTTTCGAAAAAATTTCCACGTAAAGGGTAGTTTGGGGTGGGGAGATTTTTCTCAAAATCTTCGTGTTGCATCCCTGGAAGATACTAAACTTAAATATCAAGTTTGGTATTTTACCGACTTTTCGTTTTTGAGTTATCGTGTTCACAGACTCACGGGCACGCGCGCGCGCGCGCACACACACACACACACACACAGACTTTTTTCTGAAAATACTTTTTTGGATACAGAGGGACTCTAAAGCATATATTTCCGGTGAAATCTCGGTATCGAATTTTTTGGTGGAGTGCAATACCTTATGTTTTAGGGTCCCCAATATCCAAAAAAGCATTTTCACAAAAAGGTCCGTGTGTGTGTGTGTGTGTGTGTGTGTGTGTGTGTGTGTGTGTGTGTCCGTGTGTCTGTGAACACGATAACTCAAAAACGAAAAGTCGGTAAAGTACCAAACTTGGTATTTAAGTTTAGTATCTTCCAGGGATCGACACGAATATTTTGAGAAAAATCCCCCACCCCCCAACTACCCTTTACATGGAACTTTTTTAGAAATTTTTGATTTTCTCAAAAAATGGCTGTAACGATTTTGATTAAAATTTCGGATATTAAACACATTAACCTGACAAATGAAATGCATATCTTGAATTTTCTGGGAATAGCCTCTGAAGAGTAGTTAATCTGGATGAATTTTAATAAATTTTGAATAACTGCTAAACCGTAAGAGATGGACAAAAACTTACTTCACAAAAAAGGTAGAGCACATTAAAGCACACAATTTATGTTATATACATTTTTTTCGTGGAGTTCGTCGTTTTTGTGACATTCCTTATTTTTGGTTTCTGCTATGAAAAACGTATACTATTCTCATACTGGAACTTGTCAACTCCTATCCATATAAACAAAGGAACTTCATTGACATAGCAACCAGCTTTTGACTATCATTTTAACCTACGGTTGTCCCTTATTTCGCTTCAACTTACAAGGATGCGAGTAATAAGACTATTTCTGCTTATTTTTTCTGATTAGCATAAAGTAGCCTTTTTAAGAATTATTTGTTGCAAGGATATGGAGAAAGTCATGTGAATGGTACACATCAGATTTTTACTTTCTCTATACGTACTATGTACATAGTATATAGAGAAAGTATTGCACTCCACCAAAAAATTCGATACCGAGATTTCACCGGAAATATATGTTTTAGAGTCCCCTGTATCCAAAAAAAATATTTTCGAAAAAGGTCTGTGTGTGTGTGTCCGAGTCTGTGAACACGATACTCAAAAACGAAAAGTCGGTAAAATACCAAACTTGGTATTTTAGTTCAGTATCTTCCAGGGATGCGACATGAAGATTTTGAGAAAAATCCCATCACCCCAAACTACCCTTTACATGGAACTTTTTTCGTAGATTTTGATTTTCTAAAAAATGGCTCTAACGATTTTGATTAAAATATCGTATATTAAAGTTATTTACCTCACAAATAAAATGTATATTTTGAATTTTCTGGGAACAGCCTCTGAAGAACACTTTATTCTAGATGAATTTTTCATAACTGCTAAACCGTAAGAGATGGACAAAAACTTAGGCAGCAAAAAATGTAGAGCACGTTAAGCCACACAATTTATGTTACATACATTTTTTCATGGAGTTGATCGTTTTTGAGATATTCCTTTTTCTTGGTTTCAGCTTTGAAAAACTTATACTTTTCTCATACAGGAATGTGTCAAGTCCTGTCCATACAAACAAAGGAACATCAGTCGCATAGCAACCAGCTTTTGGCTTCCACTTTAACCTATGGTACTCCCTTATTTCGCTTCTACTTACAATAAAGCAAGACATAAGACTATTTCTGCTATTAAATAAAAGATAAGCTTATTAACAATAATTTGTTACAGAGATATAGAGAAAGACATGTGAATGGAACACATCAGATTTGTTTTTACCAATTATGAACTTATAATAGGTGTATGAACGTTTTTCAATTGCAAAGTTAAGGCAACCAGCGGGAGACGTCTTTGATAGAATATCCAAGGATGGGGGATCAGCTCAATGCCTGATATGAAAGCTAGGCATTAGATGATATTGAATTGAAGACAAAATGGATGACAGGAGCTAATGGTGAAGCGAGTGACGGAGGAAACCGGAGGACATGGAGAAAATTTACCCTGACACCGCTTCGACCACCGCAAATCCCACATGCGCATCGGGGATTGAACCTGTGCAGTGTGAGAGAGAGGCGAGCACTCTAACCACTCTGCCAAGGCGCCGCATTGGCCTTTTTTTTTTTTTTTTTAAATAGTACCGGAATCTGATCAGGACTCCGGCGCTGTTTCCCCATTTATATTTCCCCCCGTTGGTTTTACTGATTACTGTTTTGCTGATTTTACTGTTCCTTTACAAACATAGACACATACAAACATATAACACCCATGCCCAAGGCGGGACTCGAACCCAGGATCTCCTGCCCACGAAGCACCAAAACGAGACGCTTTAGCGAGCGTGGCCATGGTGACCGGCTCCATTAGGAAGCAATGTCGTAAAAATATTTTATATCCTTCAAGTTGCCTATACATTAAAATATTTTTTTTAGTTTTATGTTTTAATGCCTATCTCGGTTTGTGTTATAATGTTTCCCGTTATTTCGATTTGTCTTTCACTGGTTGCTAACTTCAATTTCGTTATGCTCTATGCATTTTATTACGGTTTTACGATTTTAAGTCCTTTCCCATTTCTGTATTCTCCCCTCCATTTATATGTGCTTTAATAGTTTCCGTTTCAATGGTATAAGGCACTTTAAATAATGTCTTGTTTATTAGGTTGTTCGGCGTTTAATATTTTTTCTCTTCCTTTACTTCGTTTTTATGTCACTATAAACTGTATGTCTTATATTTCTCCATGTAGTTACAATCAAATATAGCCTGTTTTATTCTTATATTCTGTTTTTAATGAAACAACATCGAAGTATAACTTAATTTCTGGAGCAAGTTGGCCCCATGTTTTGGGAATCCCTCCTAGATTCTGGTCCATCTCCTTTGAGTTTGCTTGGTCGTTAGCGGAATGCTGGTTGTTTCTCTACCTCCATTCCCTTTTCATCCAATTTTATTCAAATATCTCAGCCAATCTTCTAGGTTTCGTGGTGTGTAGAAGATGTGGACAGATGGCTTGGCTGTTTGCACAAAGAAAAGAGTACTCCCTGTGAACATGCTTGGTTGTACGGTTAGTTCATCGCCATCTCTGGGTCGCTTCTGTAGTTTGACGGGACTTTAATTGTTAGGAAGTTCCGGAAGTTGCTTGCGGCAACCCTCTATGGTGCCTTCACGTCATCCTCTTCTGCTGAGGAATGGTAACCGCTATAGATCTCCCGTAGGTCGCAGTTCCTTTCCGCTGAAATGGAAATGGAGTTTTATTTATGGACGCTCTTTAACTGCTGTGGTTCTCAGCATTCCACTCATACTGGGAGTGAAAGACCGCTTAATTTTGCTCAGTTGCCTCAGGTTTGAGGTTCTTTTACGTGCCGCAAATCTACGATACGGGACCAACGGTTTTACTTCCTTTCCGAAGGAAGCCACGCCCGAAAGAAATCCATCGTCCTCCGCCGGGTTTGACCCCGCGAACTTGGGTATATGAAGTTATTATGGTAACCATTACGAGACCTTAAAACGTGTATTTCCGATAAAGTTTCGATGTATAATTGAAATGCAGTACATTCTTTACCTACTAAATACATTGTACACACCTAATAGAGAAAGAAAAATTATAATTACTTTTTACATTCTCTAGCCCGGTATGTACAATGTACATAGTGGGTAGAGAAAGTATTGGATTCCACCTAAAATTCGATACCAGATTTCACCGGAATTAAATGTTTAGGGGTCCCTTGAGTCCGAAAAAACATTTTTAGGAAAAGCTCCGTGTGTGTGTGTGTGTCTGTGGACAAAATAGCTCAAAAATGAAAAGAAACTTAAATACCAAAACTTGCTATTTAGGTTTAGTATTTTCCAGGTATGCAACACGAATATTTTCAAGAACCTCCCCCTCCCCACTACAAACCACCCTTTACATGGGAAAAATTTAAACATTTTCAATGTCTCCAAAATGCTTCTAACGATTTTGATTAAAATCCCATATATTAAAGATATTTATATCCCAAACAAAACTGTATCTTGCATTTTCTGGAAATAGCCTCTAAAGACCTCTTTATTCTGAATAAATTTTGCCGAATTTTGCTTATCTGCTAAACTGTAAGAGAAAGACAGAAAATGTAGAGCTCGTTAAACACACAATATAAGTAACACATATTTTTTTCGTGGAGTTGACCGTTTTTTAGATTTTCCTTGTTATTGGTTTCAGGTTTAAAATACTTTTACTTTTCTCATACGGTAATTTGTCCGCTCCTGTGCATACAAAGGAACTTCAATATCATAGCAACCACGTTTTTAAATATTTTATGATCGCTTTAGTCTAGTGTATTTCCTTATTTCCCTTCTAATTAAAAGGAAGCAAGTAATAACACCATTTCTGATCATTTTTTCTTGATTAACATTAAACAAATAGAAGATTAAGCTTTTTAAATATTATTTTTTGCATTGATCTAGAGAAAGGCTTTTTTGTTGCATTTCTGTGAAAGAAACTGTGACTACTCCCTTATTTTAACCTTTAAAAATGGTTTACTTTGCCTTACCCGAATAATCTAGAAGTTGCGAAAGCCCATACTTGAGAAAGACAGCGTTTTCCAGTGAGCATTGTGTCCGAATGCGAGGAGAAGTGAAGATAATTTTAAACCATGTAAACAAAACACACATATCTTACATTATGTCTGTCAAAGGGCAAGGGAATAGCTTTCTAACAAGACTTTCTCAATCTTGCAATCACAGGAAAATTATCACCTTTCGCAGCATTCTCGTTGTGCATGATCACCTATAGCTGTCAGTAACGAGGCTGTAATATACAAACAACAGAGACTAGGGAGGGGCAAATTGGTGCAGGAAAACAAAATTGTCGGAGATACCAATCGCTGAGATTTACCGACAATCTTGTGATTCCGGGACGTCATTGCCCTTCGGGGACTTGACTTTCTCCTTCCGAGAGATAACATCTATGTGCGGCTTCCTTCTTCACTAGAATCTTCAACTTTCTCAACGACTTCTGCAAAACGCCGGTCGACCTTACGGCACACTTCTTTACCAAGGTCTGCTCGTTGGAACATGGTTCTGAGCTCTTTCAACTGGTTAGAAATCGGAAAATAACTGCGCTATTAGAGGGTCATTGCAAAAAGTGTTATTCCATTAGAAAGCTGTTGCGATAGTCAAAACTGCAACATCACTATACCTATTTATGAATCTGCTGAGTAAATAAAAGCTAAAATACATCTTAAAATGAAATGAAATGGCGTTTTATTTATGGACGCTATTTAACTGCTGTGGTTCTCAGTGTCCCATTCTATGCTGGGCGTGAAAGACCGCTTCATTTTGCTCAGAGGCCTCTCTATCAGGCTTGAAGTTCTTTTACGTGCCGTAAATCTCAATTTATAATGGGACGCTGAGAACCATAATAGTTAAGGAACGTCCCATAAATAACACGTTATTTACCATATTTTTAATCCAGATAAACTTTAGCAGCAATGGTCTTATTACCTTCTTGCTCCCTTGTAAGTAAAAGGGAAATAACGGAATACATTATGTTAAACCGATAGTCAATTCTTTTAAAAGCTGGTTGCCACATGGTAGAAATCCTTTGCATTGCCAGGAGATGACAAATTTCCGTATCTGAACGTTTTAAGTACTTCAAAACTGAAACCAATAACAAGAAATATCTTAAAAATTGTCAACTCAAAAAAAAAAAAAAAAAAAAAAATGTATATGACATATAAAGTATACGTTTTAACGTCTACATTTTTAGTATAGTAAGTTTTGTCTATCCCTTGTGGTTTACCAGATACGCAAAATGTAGCAAAATTCACCCAGAATAAAGATGTCTTCAGATACTATTTCCATAAAATTGAAGATATACATTTTATTTGCGATGTAAATATCTTTAATATTAGGTACTTTAATCAAAATTGTGAGAGCAATTTTTGAGAAAATCAAAATCTTCGAAAATGTTTCCAAGTAAATAGTATTTTGGGGTGGGGAGGATTTTCCTTAAAATCTTCGTGCCTACTAAACTTAAATACCAAGTAATTTTTCTTTTTGAGTTATCGTATTCACAGACACATGGAAAGTCACATACACGGAAATTTTTCTAAAAACCCTAAATTTAGAATCCCCAAATTTTTTGGATTTAGGGGAACCTAAAAAGTGTATTTCCGATGAAATCTCGGTATTGATTTTTTGGGTGAAATACAATATCTTCGCTACCACTATGTACTTGCTTAGTATTTAGAGTCCTCTGAATCCAAAATAAGCAATTTTAGGAAAAGGTCCGCGCGTGTATGAAGGCCATCCAGAAAGTTACAGACCAATTGGCATAACTAAATGATAACGAAAGTTATCAACACAATACTTTATTTCAAAATTACAGTACCTTACTCTATTTCTCAACGTAATCTCCACTGTGTCAAGGCATGTATAGTTACGTGGTATCAGTTTTTCAATGTCGATGTTATACTTTTATACCGCCAAAGAAGTTATTCCTTTTTATTTTTTCTATACGCATTATTTACATAGTGTATAGAGAAGGAATTGCACTCCACCCAAATCACCCAAATATTCGATACCGAGATTTCACCGGAAATATATGTTTTAGGATCCCCAATGTCCAAAAAAGCATTTTCATAAAAAGGTCCGTGTGTGTGTGTGTGTGTGTGTGTGTCCGTGTGTCAGTGAACACGATAACTCAAAAAAGAAAAGTCGGTAAAATACCAAACTTGGTATTTATAGTTTAGTATCTTCCAGGGATGCAACACGAAGATTTTGAGAAAAATCCCCACACCCCCAACTACCCTTTACATGGAACTTTTTTCGAGAATTTTTATTTTCTCAAAAATGGCTCTAACGATTTTGATTAAAATTTCGGATATTAAACATATTTATCTGACAAATAAAATGTATATCTTGAATTTTCTGGCAATAGCCTCTGAAGAGTAGTTTAATCTGGATGAATTTTACTGAATTTTGAATAACTGCTAAACCGTAAGGTATGGACAAAAACTTACTACACAAACAATGTAGAGCACGTTAAAACACACAATTTATGTTATATACATTTTTTTCGTGGAGATCGTCGTTTTTGAGACATTCCTTATTTTTGGTTTCTGCTATGAAAAACATATTTTTCTCATACAGGAACTTGTCAACTCCGATCCATATAAACAATGGAACTTCATTGACATAGCGACCAGCTTTTGACTATCACTTTAACCTATGGTAGTCCCTTATTTCGCTTCTACTTACAAGGAAGCAAGTAATAAGACTACTTTTGCTAATTTTTTCTGATTAGCATAAAGTAAATAGAAGTATAAGCTTTTAAAGAATATTTTGTTGCAGTGATATAGAGAAAGTCACGTGAATAGTACACATTAGATTTGTTTGAATGCAAAAAATATTCGGCTAATGAATTTTATAGGCAAAAAATAAAAATGTATGGTGATAATGCAATAAAATGGCGCATAATTTATGAGTAATCAAGGAAGAACCAGTGTATACGATAAAGACCAGGGTGGAAGTTCATTAATCGTTATGGAGGAGCTGAAAACAAATGCTGATCAAAGAATTAAGAAAAACCGGTGTTCACTTTGAACACCGTACATGACTTTTGTATGGAAAAGATTTCCTATACGATGAAGACCTCTAAGTAATCGACATCTTGGCTGATGTCTTTAGCGGTGGAAGAGCATAACATCTGGATTGAAAAACCGGTACCACGTGACAATAAGCACCTTGATAGCAATGAGATTACGTTGACATATAGAAAAAGGCACTGTAAATTTATCAATAAATTTGAGTTGATAACTTTCGCTATTGTTTGTTATGGCAAATCGTCTGTCACTTTCTGGGTGACCCTCGTACATGTGAGCAGATAACTCAGAAAAAAAAAGTTGCCTGAATACCAAACTTGGTATATAAGTTTATAATATTCCAAGGAAGATTTTCAGGAAAGTCTCCCCACTCCGCACTATTGCTTACATGAATAAATTTTCTAAAATATTAACTTTCTCCGAAATGGCCCTAAAGATTTTAAGTAAAATACCGCACATTAAAGATATGACGCATAAAATTGAGTTTTCTGGGAATAGCCTTTGAAGACCTCTTTACTCTGGAAGATGTTTGCATAACTGGTAAACCGAAAGAGATTGAAAAAAAAACTTACTACATAAAAAAGTAGATCTCATTAAAACACAATTTATGTCATATATATTTCTTATAGAAATAACCATTTTCGAGATATTCCTTGTTATTGGTTTCAATATTAAAATACTTAAAATTTTCTCAAACGGGAATTTGTTATTCTTGCGTTTTTTTGTTTTAATCCTGGCAGTGCAAAATACTGAATTGCATTCACATAGGAACCACTATTCAAAAGATTTGGCTATCGTATTACTCTAGTGTGTTCCCTTATTTCCCTTCTACTTATAAGGAGCTAAAGAACAAGACCTGCTCTGCCGTTGTTTGTCTTGATAGATATGAAGTAGATAAAAGAATAATCTAGAATAGGTAAAGAAGGTCATGTGAATAGACAATAGCGGTTATTTTCATTTCTCTATACGCACTATGTACATAGTGTATAGAGAAGGTATTGCACTCCACCAAAAAATTCGATGCCGAGATTTCACCGGAAATATATGTTTTAGGGTCCCCTGTATCAAAAAAAAAAAAGTATTTTCAGAAAAAGGTCCATGTGTGTGTCCGTGTGTCAGTGTGTCCGTGTATCTGTGAACACGGTAACTCAAAAACGAAAAGTTGGTAAAATACCAAACTTGATATTTAAGTTTAGTATCTTCCAGGGATGCGACACGAAGATTTTGAGAAAAATCCCCCCACTCCAAACTACCCTTTACATGGAACTTTTTTCGAAATTTTTGATTTTATAAAAAATGGCTGTAATGATTTTAATTAAAATGTCGTATATTAAAGATATTTACTTGACAAAGAAAATGTATATTTTGAATTTTCTGGGAATAGCATCTGAAGACTACTTTATTCTGGGTCAATTTTACGGAATTTTGCATAACTGCTAAACCGTAAGAGATGGACAAAAACTTACCATACAGCAAATGTAGAGCACTTTAAAACACACCATTTATGTTGTATACATATTTTCCGTGGAGTTGATTGTTTTTGAGATATTCTTTGCTTTTGGTTTCAGCTATAAAACACATATTTTTCTCATACAGGACTTTGTGAACTCGTGTCCATACAAACAAAGGAACATCAGTCACATAGCAACCAACTTTTGACTATCACTTTAACCTATGGTACTCCCTTATTTGACTTCCACTTACAAGGAAGCAAGAAATAAGACTATTTCTGCTAATTTTGTCTCGATTAGCAGGAAGTAAATAGAAGCATAAGCTTTTTAAAAATGATTTATTGCAGAGATATAGAGAAAGTCATGTGAACGGAACACATCAGAATTTTTATAGTAAGATTGCATTTGTATTTTAGTTTTACCAGTAATGCAAAAGTCATTCAGAATCAACAGAATAAACTATTCAATAATCAAGCTATTCTCAGAAGAGTAAAGATATAAATCGCTATGTCATGTATTTGAAATGCCCTTCTCTTTACATGGCCAAGAGAAAGACTAAATAGCGATTTTCCACTTGATAAAACTTGCTAGAAGTATTTGAAATTTCAGACCAATAACAAAGAATGTGAACGCCACAAACATATTTGGCATAAACGGTATGCTCAAACGAGATCTACATTTTTTGTGTAGTAAGATTGAATATATATTTTGTATCTTAGGTTAGCCAGTTAAGCTAATATCACAGATTATTACCAGAAGTTTAAAGATATATCTATATGTTATTTCATGCAAACATCCCATATTTTCTAAAAAAAAAAAAAATGTGATGTGTTCCATTCATATGACTTTCTCTACATCTCTGCAACAAATTATTGTTAAAAAGCTTATGGTTCTATTTACTTCATGATAACCGATAAACAATAAGCAGAAATAGTTTTATTACTTGCCTCCTTGTAAGTAGAAGCAAAATAAGGGAGTACCATAGGTTAAACTGAAAATCAAAAGCTGGTTGCTGTGTGACTGAAGTTCCTTGTTTCTATGGATAGGAGTTGACAAATTCCTGTATGAGAAAAGTATAAGTTTTCAAAGCTGAAACCCAAAACAACGAATACCTTAAAAATGATTACCTCCACGAAAAAAAATTATATAACATAACTTGTGTGTTTTAATGTGCTCTACATTTTCTGTGCAGTAAGCTTTTATCCATCTCTTACGGTTTAGCAGTTATGCAAAATTCCATAAAATTGGTCCAGAATAAAGTAGTCTTCAGAGGCTATTCCCAGAAAATTCAAGTTATACATTTTATTTGTCATGAAAATATTTGTAGTATACGACATTTTAATCAAAATCGTTATAGCCGTTTTTTAAAAAATCAATATTTTCGAAAAAAGTTCCATTTAAAGGGTAGTTGGGAGTGGGGGGATTTTCTTGAAAATCTTCGTGTCGCATCCTTGGAAGATGCCAAACCTAAATACCAAATTTGGTTCTTAACGGACTTTTCATTTTTGAGCTATGCTGTCCAAAGACACGCGCGCACGCGCGCACACACACACACACACACACACACACACACACACACGCACACACATACGGACCTTTTTGTAAAAGTGCTTTTTTTTATTCAGGGGGACCCAAAACATGTATTTCTGGTGAAATCTCGGTATCAAATTTTTGGGTGTATTACAATACTTTCTGTACGTGTAGAGAAAGTAAAAATACGGCATTTTAAGAAAAAATGTTGAGTCATTTTAAAAAGGTCACAATACCTTCTGTATGTACGTGCACTGAACACACGTGCTGGAGAAAGCAAAAATGACGATGTATGTTTAGGAGTAACCGCGGAACCTGTATGATGGGTTGGCAGAATGCTAAGGTTCCTCAAACTCTGGTTAAGAAACACAGCATGGGAACTTGGATGAAATATTTTCGCTGTGTAGTCATTTCGAACACACAAGGCTTCACAAAATCACACATTTATTTCATATTTTCTTTATTGTCTTTATCTTCCTTGCAGATGAACACCAGTTTCAAAATACTTACTTTAGAGATGATCTTATTCCCAAATTCCGGTGCCTACTATATTCAAACTCGCCAGCAGTTGCTACCATATGGTTGTTTCTCTCTACAACCAACTCTAGCAGCTGTCAGTGCTCTGAATGGCCAGAACGAATTGCGATCTTGCTGCACGGTATATTTATTGTAATCGACTATTAAGCTTTATGCTTGTATTTCCCCATAGCGAATCTATTACGTATTACTCTTCAGCTTCCCTCCTTTTCCAAAGGTTACTTGAACTCTACAACTGTACCTTTTGCCATTGTGGATGTAATAACTTCCTGAAAAATCTGATGTGTTCCATTCACATGACTTTCTCTAGCTGCACAAACCTTTTCTTACAAAAGATTATTCTTTAGGATAGGTAGAGCCATACTGAAGAATTCAATGCCATAATCAGGATATGAACCATGGATCTCTCGGTCTCTCAGTCTGCGGAATAAAGTGGGGAGGGTTTTGTGGCATATACTTGCATACGTTGAGCTATAATTTATCCCAAAAGAGTTCATTACATGTATTGACTTTATATGCAACGTTCTAATTCATAAAGTAACACAAGGAAATTATTTAATAATATCATTACTTAATTAAAACGTCTTGTAATTTTGCAAACAAAATTATAAAGCTTGATACAAAAAAATCAGTGTAATAATTTAAAGAGCTTTAAAGAGATAATAAACATAAATCAGCTAATCTCACTCAGAATTCATTGCAGTGAGACACAAAATATATCTATACTGTATCGAAAGAAAATGCTCTCCTTTAGTCACTCAAAATGAGTTTAAATCATCCACAAATTTGTTAGTGTCCAACGCCTGCCCTTTCTATTTTAGACATTTTTCAATCTGCAAACTCTTTCAGGGTTTAATTGGTTTATCTACCAGCAGGAACGAAAGAGAACAGGCAGTGAGCAATGCAACGCTTCGAAATGGGCTGTAGAGAACACGCCATCTCCATCACGTCATAGTTATACTCTGTGTGCAATCCGGCAATTTCGTGACCCCGGACCGATCTCTAATAATTTGTGTAGTATAGGTTTATATTAAAAAGATAAAAAAACATTAAAATGATTAGTAATAAAAAGTTTGGAAATTATAGATTAATATTAATATAGTGTTATTTATGTTAAAAAGGAATCTGTAAACTAATTGAAAAATGGTTGTATTGGAATATAAAAATAAAAGTAAGAATTTGGAATGCATCCCCGGTTAGGAAATTAGGTACTGGAGTATGATATTGCACATTTTTATTTATTTAGGTACATATGAGCTAGAGAAAATAAATATCTGAGGTGTTCCATTCATTGACTTTCTCTGTATCTCTGCAAAAAATTATTGTTAGAAGGCTTATGTTTCTATTTACTTTATGCTAATAGAGCAAAAATTAGCAGAAGCAGTCTTATTACTTGCTTCCTTGTAACTAGAAACGAAATAAGGGAGTAGCATAGATTAAAGTGATAGCCAAAAGCAGGTTGCTATGTGACTGAAGTTCTTTTGTTTGTATGGACACGAGTTGACAAATTCCTGTGTGAGAAAAATATAAGTTTCTTAAAGCTGAAACCAAAAGCAAGAAATATCTATAAAACGATCAACTCCATGAAAAAAATGTATATGATATAAATTGTATGTTTTAACGTGCTCTACATTTTTTGTGTAGTAAGTTTTTATCTATCTCTTACGGTTTAACAATTATGCAATATTCCGTAAACTTCATACAGAATAAAGTAAGCTCTAGAGGCTATTCCCAGAAAATTGAAAATATACATTTAATTTATCAGGTAAATATCTTTAATATATGATATTTTAATCAAAATAGTTAGAGCCATTTTTGGGAAAATAAAAAAATTCGAAAAAGTTTCTATGTAAAGGTTAGTTTGGGGTGGGGGGATTTTTCTCAAAATCGCATCCCTGGAAGATACTAAACTTAAATACCAAGTTTGGTATTTTACCGACTTTTTGTTTTTGATTTATCGTGTTCACAGACACACGGACACACACACACGGACCTTTTTCTGAAAATGCTTTTTTTGGATACAGGGAGCCCTAAAACGTATATTTCCGGTGAAGTCTCGATACCGAATTTTTGGGTGGAGTGTAATACCTTCTCTATACACTATGTATATAGTACGTGTAGAGAAAGTAAAAAGGTGTAGCATGGTTTAAAATACTAAATAGCTTTAAATACGTTCGCATGATGTGATCAAAGGCTTTATCATATTCTTTGACAAAGAACTGTGATAATATAATATAGTCGTAACACAATTACAGTAATATTTACTGCTGCTGAAGTTAAATTTGCTGAAATAAGGCGCATAAGTGAAAATATCTGGAGTTTCTGTGTAGCATCACTGAGAAAGCATTTAAGTTGTATAAATTCATATCTGCGTGTTATTCAACTGTGCATCTTTGAGTAGATTTTAAGTACAGCTAAGGGTGTTTGTAACTTAATTACAAACTTGGTTGTCACCGCTTCTAGTGAAATACGTCGCGCTATATTGAGGGAAACTGCTTCAGCAAAATTCTCTAAGATACGAGTTAACGAAGTTTGAGTAAGAACAGGGCATGGTTTATTTCCCCTTCAAGGTCCGCCTCCCTTTGTGTAAGGAAGGATATTCTAACAGAAATGAGAAGATATGGTCTACATTAAAAGGCTGTTGGTTTACAGCATGCCACATTCATTATATGATTAGAAAGTAGAATCTGGAAGTTTGATTTACTTTTTACTTTCTCTAGCCCTATGTACAACATTCCTTGTAAGTAGGAGAAAAAAAATGTAAATGGCGTGTTATTTATGGACGCTCTTTAACTACTGTGGTCCTCAGCATCTCATTCTAAATTGGGCGTGAAAGACCGCTTAATTTTGCTCAGAGGCCTCTCTATCAGGCTTGAGGTTCTTTTACATGCCCTAAATCTACGACACGGGACCAACGGTTTTACTCCCCTTCCGAAGGAAGCCATGCTAAGGATTTTTACACCCGAAAAAATCCATTGTCTTCCGCCGGGTTTGAACCCGCGACCTTGGTCATATGAAGTTAGCATGGTAACCATTACACCACGCAGGGTGACAAGTAGGAAGAATATAACGGAATACACTAGTCTAAAACGATAGTCAAATCTTTTAATAGCTGGTTTCCAAGTGGTTGAAACGTTTCTATGTAGGGCCAGGAGTTCACCACTTTCCGTGAGAGAAAAGTTTAAGTATTTTAAATCTAAAACAAACAACGAAGAATGTTTCCAAAATGGTAAATTCCACGAAAAAAAATATGTATGGCATAAATTGCTAACTTTATATACCCTAGGTCGCGGGTTCAAACCTGGCGGAGGACGATGGATTTTTCCTTCGGAAGGGAAGTAAAGCCGTTGGTCCCGTGTCGTAGATTTACGGCACGTAAAAGAACCTCAAGCCTAATAGACAGGCTTCTGAGCAAAATTAAGCGGTCTTTCACGCCCAGTATAGAATGGGACGCTCTTTAACTGCCACAGCAGTTAAAGAGCGTCCATAAATAAAGCACCATTTCATTTTGACCGTTTTTAAGATATTCCTTGTTTTTTGTTTCAGCTTTGAAAAAATTCATAACTTTTCTCATACAGGAATTTATCAACTCCTGTCGATACAAACAAAGGAACTTCAGTCACATAGGAAGCAGCTTTTGGCTAATATTTTAGCCTATGGTACTCCCTTATTTCGCTTCTACTTACACGGAAGCAAGCAATAAGACCATTTCTGCTAAATTTTCCTCGATTAGCATGAAGTAAATAGAAGCATACATTTTTAACAATAATTTTTTGTAGAGATGTTGAGAAAGTTATGTGAATGGAACACATCAGACCTTTTTTAGAGATAATCATTTACAGACGTTCCTTGCTATTGGTTTCTGCTTTCCAATACTTATTCTTTCCTAAAATGGGAAGACCTTATTCAATTAATTTCATCCTGGTTTTGAGAAAAGAACGGAATTTTAATACCATCACATAGTGACCAGCTCTTTAGGGATTTTACTGTCGTTTTAGTCTTGTTCGCCTCGGAAACATATAACCAAGCCAAGTTTATCTCAATTAACATAAAGTAAACAGAATAAACTTTTACTGGATTCATTTACTGGAGAATATGTATAGAAAGTGAGGTAAATGTAACATACATTTTTGTAACTTTCTCTGTTACTTTTCTGTTTACAAGTCATAAAATATTAATGTGTGTGCGTGTTTGTGTGTGTGTGCATATGTAGCAGCAATAATAGTAGTTGTAGAGTGTTATTCAAGATTACTATAAAATCCGTTATTCCAAACCTCGGCTCACCTTTACATCTAGAACATTATCTGTAAACCCCAACTAACATATTCTGATCTTGTTTTATTTTTGTTCCAGGTAAGTTGAATGCGGCCGAAAATTCCAAGTATATGGTAGTGCTTTGCATGAGACCGTAAAAGCTGCCGAAACTGTTTTTGGTCTTCAAGACTGCATACAGTAAGTAAACTTCTTTCAGACTTCTCGCATAAAAATCTGTATATCTTTGGAAGAGAATTCAACAGCGGATTATACATTTTGTTGTTTAGGTTAAGGAAATCCTAGCACAACGACCGCGAACCTTTTTACTTTCTCTACACTATATGTACACAGTAGAAGGTATTGCATTCCACAGAAAATTTTGTTCCGAGATTTATATGTTTTGGGACCCCCTGAATCAAAAAAACAAAAACAAAAAAAAAAAAAAAAAAAAAAAAAAAACCATGCTTAGAAAAAGTTCCGTGTGTGTGTTTGTGAGCAGCATTTCTCAAAAACGAAAGTTCTATTAAATACCAAACTTAATATTTAAGTTCAGTATCTTCCAAGGGTGCGAGAATTTTGATTTTCACAAAAATGGCTGTAACGATTTTGATTAAAATACCGTTTATTAAATATATTTACACGACAAATATTATGTATATATTTAATTTTCTGGGAATAGGCTCTGAAGACCTCTTTGTTCTGGATGAATTTTGCTGGAAAACCGTAAGAGATAGACAAAACTTACAAAAACTTGCTATACAGAATATGTAGATCTCGTTGAAACAAACAATTACCATATACCTTTTTTTTTTTTTTTGTGAAGTTGGTCATTTTGAGTTGTTTCTTGTTATTGGTTTCAGTTTCAAAATACTTTTCACATACAGGAATTCGTAAACTCCTAGCAATGCAAAGAAATACATGACAACCAGCTTTTAGAAGATTTGAATATCGTTTTAGCTTAGTGTATTCAATTATTTCCCTTTTATTTACTAGAAAGCATTTCTCCAATGTTTACCTTGAACAGCATGAAGTAGATAGAAGAATAAGCTTTTTAATAATAATTGTTACAGAGATATAGAGAAAACCACGTGAATAGAACACATGATATTTTTAGATTTTCTTCAAACATTTGTTAAACTTCCATTCATTTCCAGCCTTCATATTAACTTTTAGTGGTATAATTTGTTACTTAAATAATAAATCCTATCGATTGTAAATTAGGGGCACCGTGTCCAAGTGTTTAGACCGCCAGCCTTTCACAAAGGTGACCCAGGTTCGATCACACGGAGCCATTATAATAGTTTAATAATATAATTTAATTAAATGTATTTATTTTATTAAATTAAGATTTTATCAACTAAGATTTATTTACATTCGTTCTATAAATTGACATCTTCATTTATTTAAAGCATAATAGCCTACATAAGAAATAGAAACTGTCAGAATAATAAACACATTAGATGTGTATTCCAATTACTTGTAGTTAGTTATGATAAGGTATAATATATGTATATATACTAGATACTTAAGTATTTTTATACTCACAGATTCCAAATTGTTTTTAATTGAACCAATGTTTTGTTGTTTTTTTAAAATTTTAATTTTGGGCAAAATTATTTTTACTTTCTCTATACGAACTATGTACATAGTGTATACAGAAGGTATTGCACTCCACCAAAAAATTCGATACCGAGATTTCACCAGAAATATATGTTTTAGGGTTCCCTGTATCCAAAAAAAAAAGTACTTTCAGAATGTGTGTTTGTGTCCGTGTGTCCGTGAGTCTGAACACGATAACTCAAAAACGAAAAGTCGGTAAAATACCAAACTTGGTATTTAAGTTTAGTATCTTCCAGGGATACGACACGAAGATTTTGAGAAAAAAATACCCACCCCAAACTACCCTTTACATGGAGCTTTTTTCGAAATTTTTGATTTTCTAAAAAATGGCTTTAACGATTTTGATTAAAATATCACATATTTAAGATATTTACCTGACAAATAAACTGTATATTTTGAATTATCTGGGAATAGCCTCTGAAGACTACTTTATTCTGGATGAATTTTGCATAACTACTAAACCGTAAGAGATGGACAAAAACTTAACATACAAAAAATGAAGAACACGTTAAAACACACAATTTATGTTATATACATTTTTTTTCGTGCAGTTGATCGTTTTTGAGATATTCCTTTTTCTTGGTTTCAGCTTTGAAAAACTTATACTTTTCTCATACAGGAAATTGTCAACTCCTGTCCATACAAACAAAGGAACATCAGTCACATAGCAACCAGCTTCCACTTTAACCCATGGTATTCCCTTATTTCGCTTCTACTTACAATAAAGCAAGGAATAAGACTATTTCTGCTAATTTTTCTCGATTAGCATGAAATAAATAAAAGATAAGCTTATTAATAATAATTTGGTACAGAGATATAGAGAAAGTCATGTGAATGGAACACATCAGATTTTTTGGGGAAGGAAGGCCTTTATTTAATTTTATTCAATTTACCCCTCATGGTGAACAAAGTGTTGCATGAGCGGGCTTTCACCGGTTTCCCCGCCATACATTCCACCACTGCTCAATAATTACTTTTCCTTTTATTGTTTTCATAGACCTTACATATCATGTTCCTCACACTCGTTTTAGGCATCGGACCTATCACTCATCCTAGTTATTGTAGAGTCTGTCTACTCCTCAACAGTCTGCGCTGGCTTTAAGTCTTTTGTATGAAGAAACAAGCCAGGGACAAGTCCGTGGATTTTTTCCGTCAGCCCAGTACCTATTTTTACTTTCTCTTGCCCCATATGTACAATATACATAGGGATACAGAAGTATTGTATTCCACCCAAAAATTCGATACCGAGATTTCACCTGAAATACATGTTTTAGGACCCCCTGAAACCAAAAAAAGTATTTCCAGAAAATGGTTCGTGTGTGTGTGTGTGTCCGTGTATCTGTGAACATGATAATTTTTATTTTCTTAAAAATGGCTCTAACGATTTTTATTAAAATATCGTATATTAAAGATATTTAGCTGACAAATAAAATGTATATCTTGAATTTTCTGGGAATAGCTTCTAAAGACATGTTTATACTGGATGAATTTTGCTTAATTTGCCATAACTAATAAACCGTAAGAGATAGACAAAAACTTACTATACAAAAAATGTAGGCCTTGTTAAAATACACAATTTACGTCATATACATTTTTTTCGTGGAGCTTACCGTTTTCGAGGTATTCATTGTTATTGGTTTCAGTTGTGAAGTACTTATACTTTTCTCAGACGGGAGTGTTCGTTTTTCGTTTGTTCTACTCCTGGTCAAGAAAAGAAGCGATTTGTAATGACAATCGCATAACGACAGCTTTTAAAACATTTGACTATCGATTTAGCCTAGTGTATTCCCTTATTTTTCTTCCTACTTAAAAGAACTAAGTAATAAGAACATTGTACTGAATACCTCGATTAACAAGGTGCAGAAAGAAGAATAATCTTATGTAAGAAGTTTGTAGAACGGCTAAAGAAAGTCATATGAGTGTAACACATCAGATTTTATACATTATACCGAAGTGCTTGCATACAGGGACGGAAGAGGATACGCCACTTACGCGCATCAACATCGAGGGGAAGACTACCGAGAACCACGGTAGGACCGATCTTTACCAGCTTAGGTCTACTAACTTTCCAGGGTAGTGCTGGAGGACATCAAGGTATCTCACAACCTCGCCTAGGCGTACCCAATCTCCCATAGATATCGGGTCACTGCAACGTCGAGTCCAACCCAATTCGAAGATCTCCCCATGTTCGGATTGACTACTTTTAGTAACGTCATAAGTACCACGGGTGCTCAGGTCCGCAGCGGGGTCTGTAAGAGGAGGGTAGATGGAAGAAAAACTCCGTGGCACAACAGCTCAAAGTACGGCCAAGGCTTACCACCCGACCGCTGCATCCCCCATCTCTGGAGGTCCCGGTTGAACCCAGGGACCTCACGAGACAGAGTGCATCCCGGTCCAGGTCTCCCAGCAGGAGAAAATTCCACCCAGGTTCGATCAACCGGACCGAGTATGGGATTTGACGTGGACAAATCGTTGACCGAGTGGGTTTTCAACGATTTCCCCGGTATACATTCCACCACTGCTCAATAACCACTTTGCCTTTCATCTGTTTCACAGCCATATCATATCATATTCCTCACTCCCATCCTAAGTATCGGACCGATCACTCATCCTGGCTACTACGTCTGATCCCAGGCACTAGCTTTGAGTCTTCTGTATGAGAAGGGTAGATAAAAGAACACTGCCCATTACAGGATTATAAATGAGGTGCAGTACTGGAGGGTGGAACGTGGTTAGCGCCCCGAGCACCTCCCGGCCAGTTAATGTAGTCTACGCAACCTAGAGCCGCTACTTATTCCTCAAGTAGTTCCTCAATTGCCCCAGGGACCTCACGAGGCAGATAACAACCCGGATGGAGTGCGGTAACGAAGCCTCCCGCGGTCAGAAAAATAGCCCCGAAGCCTCCCGGACCCTTAAAGGCCCCTAATTACATAGCCCCCAAGCCTCCCCAAAGCAGGTAGCCTCCCGGTCGAAACAAGTAACAGTTGTAGTTTGTTGTTTATAATATTTCATGAAGTATTACAAACTTCTAGTGGAAGATGTTACAATGGTTACTTGTTCCATGTTTTCTCTCTTCAGTTGCTGGTATATTGGTTTTGATGGCCTTTCACATATATCTTCCGTAGCTTTTCTCTTCAGATCAAAAAGTACTTTCTGTCTCTGAATTTTGTCACCAGGTGGTGCCGCGTGGTTATGGTCCTCTTGAATATCCAGGACATCTATTTCAATGGAAAAGGCTTTAATGAAACTTTTTCAACTTTTAACATTGCACGTCCATCACGCTACCCCAATTTTTAAACACTTTTGGAATCCGAAAATGTAACCATTCCGAAGTAGACTTTTCCTTCCTGTCCTACTCACCGTAACTTCAGTCTCGCCGGAAAACATGTTAACTGTAAACTAATTTGCCGTACACTGAAAGAAATGAAGGAAAACATTAGACATATCCATTCCACCCCACCTGCTGGCTAATTATACCGGTTTCGCGGGAGGCTTGGGTCCTGCGCCCACCCGGATCAGGTCCCCCAGCGGGAGAAAGCCCCTATTCCAGTACCGGGAATAGAACCACTGTGCTAAGGAGATAAAAAGAAGAAGAAAACCATAAATTGGGTAGGCTCCTAGATCCATTGCGTATTTTGTAAACACCGTAGAATCGCATACATCTTGCTTTAATCGAAAACAACAATTTCTTAGAATTGCAATACACTTCTCCATTTTGAATTTATGTTAGAAAGAAAGTAATATTACTAGAAGGCTTTGAGAAACTACCGCATCTAAATTTACTATGACACTTGCTGCAGAGTCCATGGCAGTTATGAAATAAATTGCATTTTATGTTCCATTTATATCCCGTATTTAACTGCAGTGCTCATATCGGCGGCTTTTGTAAGATATTGCCTGACGGCAGTGGTGTTAATTGAGTACACTTGTCAATGTATGTTATTCCTTTGACTGTAATACATTAGTAAACTCACGCATTCATACTTACTCTCCATCTCTAGAGAATAAGAAATAACCTTAGCTTGCGAACAATTTCTACTCACACCCGGGGTCCTTCGCTCATCAGGCAGGTTCTCTACCTACTGAGACACGCGACCAGTGAAAAAATCTGATGTGCTCCACTCACATAGCTTTCTCTACATCCCTGTAACAAATTATTGTTAAAATCATATTCAGATGAGGGCTTCTCCGGTGATCTGCCGTGTCAGATTTGTAAAATTCTCCAAGCTTTCGGCCATGGTATTCTATGGTCTTCTTCAGGAAGGCACTTCCATAGGCATCATAGAGCGCACCGAAAGCTTGGAGAATTTTATAAACCTAACACGGCAGATCCCTTGAGAGGCCCTCATCAGTAACCATCGCCGTGAAAGCTTCAGATCATACAAAATCATGTTCTTCTACCATATAATAATTAAGATAAACATTAGCAGATATAGTCTTAATTACTTGCTTCCTTTTGAGTAGAAGGAAAATAATGGAATACACTAGCATAAAACGAATGTCAACTTAATTTTATTTAATCAAAATCTTTAAAGCCATTTTTGAAAAAATAAAACATTTCGATTTTTTTCCATGTAAGGGTAGTTTGGGGTGGGGGGATTTTTCTCAAAATCTTCCTGTCGCATCCGTGGAATACACTAAACTTAAATATCGAGTTTGGTATTTTACTAACTTTTCGTTTTTGAGTTATCGTGTTCACAGACACACGGATCTTTTTCCAAAACTGCTGTTTTTGGATTCGTGTATTTCCGGTGAAATATCGGTATCGAATTTTTGGGTAGAATACAATACCTCCTCTATACACTATGTACATAGTACATGTACAGAAAGTAAAAATTTGGTATACCATTCACACAACATTATGTAGATATTCCATAAATAAGTTTTTCTTACAAAAGATTATTCTTTATCTATGTCATGCTAATCAAGATAAATATTAGCAGAATAGCTAGCTTCCTTGTGTAGAAGGAAAACAAGGGAATAGATGATGCTAAAGCGACAGTTACATATTTTAAAAGTTGGTTGCTATGTGAAATAATTGAGGTTCGGTTCGATTTGCATGCACCCGTTTGAGAAAAGTTAATGAGCTTAAAATTGAAACAATAACAGGGAAAGTCATGGAGTCTGGAAGTGTGAATGTGAGAGGGAATGTGCGTGTGTTTAGTAATATAAAGTTTAACCTAATGTTCTGAACCTACAGTTTCACAAGTGAAAGCCCCCGATATGACCATTGATGTTAAAGGGGGCTATACAAATAAAGCAATAAAAAACAAAAAAACAAAATAACAGGGAATATCTCGAAAGCGATCAACTCTACAAGGAAAAAACATATGACTTAAATTGTGTGTTTTAACGAGTCTACCTTTTTGTGTTTTAAGTTTTTGTCTATATGTTACGGTTTAGCTGTTATGCAACATTCTGCAAAACTCAACCAGAATAAAGAGCTCTTCAGAGGCTATTCCCAGAAAAGTCATTTCATTTGTGATGTGAATATCTTCAGAGCTATTTTGAGAAAGTAAAAATTTTCGAAAAATTAGACTTTTTCCCTTCTGCTCACAAGGGACCAAGTAATTAAGGACAGTTTCTGCTAATATTTATCTGGAGCAACATGCTGTAGATAGAAGAATAGGCTTTTCAACAATAATATGTTACAGAGATGTAGGGAAAGTCGTGTGAATGGAACATCAGATATCTCAACAAGTGCTCAACTTTTTGATAAACTGTTATTTCAGCTATTATAAGGATATTACGAGGGCCGTTCAGAAAGTAGCCTCCGGTTGATTGCAAGAAATTCACCAAGTTAAATAAAAATATTTTAATATATACATCTTACAACTACATCTTTGCACTATTTTTCTACATAGTTTCCATAACGATTGAGGCACTTATCGTATCTGTTCACAAGCTTTGAAATTCCTTCTGCATAAAAATCACCCGCTTGTGCCTGGAGCCAGCCTGTGACCGCATCTTTGAGCTATTCGTCATCAAACCGCTGGGACCCGAGCCATTTCTTCATATGCATGAAGAGGTGATAATCGCTTGGCGCCAGATCTGGGCTGTAAGGTGGATGGTTGACAACGTCCCACTTGAAGGACTCAAGAAGGGCTGTTGTTCTGCGAGCAGAGTGAGGACGGGCGTTATCGTGCAAAAAAACGATACCGGAAGTCAGCATACCACGGCGTTTGTTCTGTATAGCCCGTCGTAATTGTTTTAGTGTTTCACAGTACACGTCTTGATTAATGGTCGTCCCACGTTCCATGAATTCAACCAACAACACCCCTTTTGCATCCCAAAACACCGTTGCCATCAATTTTCGGGCAGAAAAATCTTGCCGGGCTTTTATTGGTTTGGTAGGCGAATTTGAATGTGCCCACATCTTTGATTGTTCTTTTGCCTCAGGGTTCACGTACTTAATCCAGGTTTCGTCCCCGGTCACGATTCTGTTTAACAATGGTTCACCTTCGGCCTCATAGCGTGACAGAAAGTCTAATGCAGAGGCCATTCTTTGAGTTTTGTGGTGGTCGGTAAGAATTTTGGGCACCCATCGTGCACAGAACTTACGGTAACCCAATCTTGCTGTCACTATCTCGTACAAGAGAGTCTTAGAAATCTGTGGAAAATCAGTAGACAACTCCGACATTGTGAAACGTCGGTTTTCACGAACTTTTGCATCAACTGTCTGAACGAGTTCGTCCGTGACCAATGATGGTCTACCACTCCTCTCTTCATCATGAACGTTTTCTCGTCCACTTTTAAATAAACGTACCCATTCACGGACCACTCCTTCACTCATAACTCTTGGTCCGTACACGGCACAAAGCTCACGATGAATAGCTGCTGCAGAATATCCTTTGGCTGTAAAAAAACCTTATAACAGCACGCACTTCACATTTGGCGGGGTTTTGTATTGCAGTACACATTTCAAACGGCCACAAACACTAAACTAGCGCAGGTACGACTTTCTTTCGACCACGGCTTGATGCCGACTGACCTGCTGAGTGCGTGAATGCACAGATGGCGTCGCTTATCCCCCCACTACCCGCACTGTGACCGATCGGAGGCTACTTTCTGAACGGCCCTCGTAGATTAACAAGCTGCAAAAGTTTCAGCTTTATAGGTTATATGATTCCTAAAAGATGTTCCTTATATATGAAGAGTTTTAAATTGGCAAGAAAGAGCTTTCAACGCCTCCTTAATAGTATTACAAAAGAACATGTATTACTTTCTCTATACGTACTATGTACATAGTGTATAGAGAAGGTATTGTATTGCACCCAAAAATTCGATACCGAGATTTCACCGGAAATATATGTTTTCAGACTCCCTGAATCCAAAAAAAAAAAGCATTTTAGAAAAAAAAAAATGTGTGTGTCGCTCTCCGTGGTGTTATGGTTATCATGTTGACTTCATATACCCAAAGTCGCGGGTTCAAACCCGGCGGAGGATGATGGATTTTTACGGGCGTGAAAATCCTAGGCATGGCTTCCTTCGGAAGGAAAGTAAAGCCGTTGGTCCCGTGTCGTAGATTTACGACACGTAAAAGAACCTCAAGCCTGATTGAGAGGCCTCTGAGCAAAATTAATAATTTCACGCCCAATTTAGAATGGGACGCTCTGAGAACCACAACAGTTAAAGAACGTCCATAAATAACAGGACTTTCTTTTTTCTGTGTTTGTGTGTCTGTGGGCAGCATAACTCAAAAACGAAAAGACCGTTAAAAACCAAACTTGGTATTTAAGTTTGGTATCTTCCAAGGATGCGAAACGAAGATTTTCAAGAAAACTCCCCCACTCCCAACTACCCATTACATGGAAAAAATTTCGAAACTTTTTATTTTCTTAAAAATGGCATTAACTATTTGATTAAAATCCCTTATATTTAAGATATTTACTTGCCAAATAAAATGTATTTCTTGAATTGTCTGGGAATAGCCTCTAAAGACCTCTTTATTCTGGATGATTTTTATTGAAATTTGTAGGTATAATTGGTAAACCATAAGAGATGGACAAAAGCTCCCTACACAAAAATGTAAAACTCACAATTTATGTCATTTACATTTTTTTTTTCCTGGAGCTCGTTTTTGAGATATTCCTGTTTTTTGGTTTCAGCTTTGAAAAACTTATACTTTTCTCATACAGTAATTTGTCAACCCCTGTCCATACAAACAAGAAACTTCAGCGACATAGCAATCAGCTTTTGATTATAACTTTAACCTATGGTACTCCCTTATTTCGCTTCTACTTACAAGGAGCAAGTAATAACACTATTTTCCTCTAATTTTTTCTCGATTAACATGAAATAAATAGAAGCATAAGGTTCTTAACAATAATAAAGAATTAATAGTATTATTCATTTACTTCCTTGTTACATTCACTTTAAAGTTATATGCCGTGCAGTTCGGTAGTATTGTAAACAACATTTTATAGCTTCTGTTACAGCATTGACAAATGAAGGTTTTTTATATAACTGCGTATCTCTGCTCAAGGAAAACACTGTAGGCCACGATCCAATCTGTCATCTTAGATCCTGTACATCCTTATTTAGCTTTCATAGACCAAGGTTGTTAGATCATTGATACCATTTATAGAAAACTAGTGTTGATTTGTAAGCACTTTACTTTGTTACGAGCTCATGCCGTCCTTCTTCTCAGCAGACACCTATAACAACAAATTGTTAGCAGTACCTTCCATGGAACATTGTTCGAATTTTTCAGGTTTCTAAAAAAATATTCTGAAGGCTTTGATTAATACATGTATATTAAAGAAGGAAATAGGATCTATATCTCGACTTTTCTGGAAATGCCTTTTGAAGTTCATTTGAAATGAATATTGTATAATTGATAAACGTTAAGGGATAGACGGAATATAGTAAAAAAAAATAGATTTCTTTAATATGCTCAATTAATTAGAAATAAAGTATTTTTAAACTTCTCGAGTGCATATGTACAATATACAGGGTTACTACAAAAGAAATAGACAACTTCAACTGCCTGTAAAACAAAAACTATTAGACATAGCAACCTAATTATTTTGAAGGTTTGTTGAGAAACTCTCAAAGTTTTGTTTGTTACTATTGGTAACGCTGTAGTGTTTTGTTTGTTGTTGCAGAAGCTGAAATGGCGGAAGATCCTGTGGAAATGCATATTGCGTGTTGGAATTTGCTAGAACGCAATCAGCAACTGTTGTCCAACGACATTTTAGAACACGTTACCACAAAGATGAAATGATGCGCTCACAAAAACCAGCATCGTCTTCATCATGTTGCAACATGTCGATGCAAAAGTCACGCCGTATGACCTTATCTTCTTCACTCAGAACCTGCAACATCTGTAATCTGTAAGGCATCATGTGCAGTCGCTTCCGCAAGATTTTCCATACAGTTTGCTGTGGAATTTGTAATTGCATGCTTGCCCTAGATGTGGATTTCTATTGGCTTCTTATGTAGGCGGAACGAACACGTTCAACGTTTTCTTCCGAAACTCTTGGTCTTCCCGAGCTCTTCCCTTTGCACAAACATCCCGTTGTCTCGAATTTTCTATACCAGTCGTAGATTGACTGTCTAGTCGGTGGCGTTTTGTGGTAACGTGTTCTAAAATGTCGTTGGACAACAGTTGCTGATTGCGTTCTAGCAAATTCCAACACGCAGTATGCCTTTTCCACAGGATTTTCCGCCATTTCAGATTCTGCAACAACAACCAAAACACTACAGCGTTACCAATAGTAACAAACGAAACTTTGAGTTTCTCAACATACCTCCAAAATAATTAGGTTGCTATCTCTAATAGTTTTTGTTTTACAGGCAGTTGAAGTTGTCTATTTCTTTTGTAGTAACCCTGTATATAGTAGGTAGAGAATGTATTGTATTCCACCCAAAATTGATCCCGAGATTTCGCCGGAAATATATTTTGAGATCCTTGATAATCCTTGTTTTTGGTTTCAGCTTTAAAAAACTTGTACTTTTCTCATACAGGAATTTTTCAGCTCGTGTCTACACAAACAAAGGAACTTTAGTCGCATAGCAACCAGCTTTTGATTATCACTTTAACCTATGATACTCCCTTATTTCGCTTCTACTTACAAGGAAGCAAGTAATAAGACTATTTTGGCTAATTTTTTCTCGATTAGCATGAAGTAAATAGAAGCATAAGCTTTTTAACAATAATTTGTTGTAGAGATGTAGAGAAAGTCATGTGAATGGAACATATCAGATTTTTTTCTTTAGGTTTGTACCTCAGATAATATTAAGATCAGAAACCACCGTGGAGTTGGGTTGATGAACGGCAGTTTGTGGTTTTCTTGAAACGTGTTATGCAAATATGGCTGGAAATAAGTGCGCTTATTTCTTAATTACAACTTCAACGATTTAATAATGCTTAATTTACATTCTGCGAAAAATCAGTATTTAACGCCTAAATAAAGTTACTTTCACTATGTTAAATGTCAATGCTGAATTCAATTAAGTAAATTTTCTGCTGCGATTCGCTGTAAAAATTGCAACGTGCAGTGGATAGAATTGTGTAATGAGAAGAATGTTATACATCATGAGAAAGGTATGCATAAAAAACTGTGTATTATCATGAAAACAAATATATATATCTGTTATATCTGTTAGTATTTTGGGTTTTTTTAAGTTATAGCTTATACAACCGGCAAAGTGAAAACTAATTTCATAAAGTTGCTTCGCTTAGTAAGATACAATCGGATATGATACATATTTTTTACAGAATCTGATTCATGATTAAATCAAGGCATTTTATAAATGGTTCTACCCTAGACTAAATACGATAATGTCACTTTGTCCAGTTTGCATTGTCACCTCAAAATGTCACATTTTTACTTCAATAATCTGATAAACTTCAAGTGTATATTGCTCGCTTTCTTCGCCACTATTGGCGTAATGATATACATACGCGGTAGTTTCTTCTTCCAAAGGTTCACATATTAGGTAGTTGAACACAGGATCTCTCTCTCTCCTCTTGCTTGTCAAAAACTCACTCGGAGAACAGCACTTTTTTTTTTTCTTTTTTTTTTTCACACTAGCAACGCAGTCACTAACTGGCTCACTCGCGGCTACTCGCTTATATAACTGCTGAAATATTCCATAGCGTTTAATTTCGAAAAGGGGGTAAAAAGACAAACGCTGACGAAGGAAGTGATCCCTGCAACCGAGGATAAGAACCATAAGTAGGCTCCTGATTCTCCGTGTTTGTACCATGACTCCTGGGAAGAAGGGATAAGAGAATAAATCTGAAGGGCGACCAGTTTCGGATGACAATGGGGCGGAATCGTGGACGTGATCCCTAACGCTTAGAGATACAATGAATCCCGGCGCACCCTCACAAGCAATCCCGGTGGCAGGTCCTGACCAGGAGTTCTCCACAACCTTTCCAAGAGTAAACCTTTGCAGAGAGCATAGCCACAAAACAGTCGCAACACACCGAACTCTGTCGCCTGATCTTTCAACCCTTCAATAGAAGACAAGGAAGTGATAATTCGCCTGCCAACCCAAGAAAACCACGAAAAACTCATGAATTAGAGGGGTAGTTGCCAGAGACTGAACTCGGGATCTTTGAATTGTGAGCAACAGACGTCATCACCAGAGTCATCCCTTTCGGGGAGAAAGGAGTTCTGGTTTTCTCTCGATAGCGCCTCTGGCGTTAACACGGTCGAGAGTACTTATCGCCCAGTCAGTCAGTCGGTCGACGGTCGATCGGCGCATTATACAGATAAAGGAGTCACATAGCTACACTACAATAGTAACAGTAGCAAAAATAATAAATACAAGGGCTGGCTGATAAGTCCCGAGCCTCTCAATGAAAACAGCATTTAAAATTTTTTCTTTTGCTTTATTTCTCAACATAATCTCCAGAAAGGCTATAATACATTTGTCATATCGGTGTTCTAATTTAATTAAACTATCTCTGTAGTGCAATTTATCAAGGTCCTCAAAATAGCTGTTTACCGTATCAATGACCTCCTCGTTGCTGTGAAATCTTCGTCCTGCAAGAAATGTTTTGAGGTTTGGGAACAGGTGGTAGTCACTGGGTGCTAGATCTGGCGAATAGGGTGGATGTTCAAGCAATCCGAACTTTAATTCGCACATTTTCCCCATTGCAAAGACTGAACGATGGGCCGGATCATTGTCGTGATGAAACCAGATTTTCTTTTTTTGTCAAATGAGTTTTTTTTTTCGGCTCATCACTCAAACGTTGCAGTAAGCTTGCGTAGTATTCACCAGTGATACTTTTACCCTTTTATAAGTGATCAATAAAAATAATTTCCTGTGTATCCTAGAAAACACTCGCCATAACCTTGTTAAGTGACAAAATTGACTTTGCCTTTTTTGGAGTTGGTTCACCTGGAGGAAACCACTGTTTTGACTGTGATTTACTTTCTGGAGTATAGTGTTGTATCCAATTTTCATTCATGTAATAAGCCGTCTCAAAAATGCAGTGGGATTTTTACGGTATAGCTCCACATTCTTAACAGAAACAGTTTTTCTGTGGAGTGACCGGTAGAGGATTAATTTTATGTCTACATTTATACAGACAAGTCAACACTTTTAGATTTATCAAGGCCTGTGTCACTTTATTTTTCCTTTTCGAAAATCAGTAGTACCAATACAAAACATGACAAGAATGAAACAAAGGAAGATAAACATTATACAATCCCAAAGAGTAAGTAAAACAATGGGACATTTTCCACTTTTATTCATTCTGCAACATCCTCCCCACCCTGGGCGATCTCCAGAGGAATGACCAGCTGGACAGGACGTGTGATTTCGTTGCCATCTGCAGTGCGTAGTACAATTGTCCTTATATTTCCATCCCTTCCACGACGGAGGTCCTCTATGCGCGCTTTCTTCCATGTTTGGCGTAGGCGCACCTCTTCGTGGATCAAGGCGATGTCTCCAATTTTGAGCTGAGGTGAGTTCTTATCAGGTTGACGAACTTCTGCAAACTTCTAAGTTCTGTCAAATACTCCTTCGACCAGCGCTTCCACAGGTCATCTGCTAGTTTCTGGTGAAGTCTGAATTGTTTTGTTAACCACAAAGAAAATGTGATGGTGTCAATGGCTGTGAATCTGCACTATCTGATTGTGATATTGGTCTAGGGTTAAGGGCTGCTTCAGTCATGATGAGAACTGTATTCATTCCTTCTTCTGTCACTTGGGCTCGACCCAATACCTTTCTCAGACAGCGTTTCATAGTTCCCACCAGCCTCCCGCCGTCTACCAGTGCTTTAGGTTCCCCTTCGAGATACCCTCGAAGGAAAACATGTTTGTTAATCATCGAAAGAATCGTGTCACTATCTACAGAAGCCTCGAACTGCTCCCAGAAGCGCATCCAGTTTTCGATGTCCCCTGAAAACGGTTCTAATTTGATAGGTGGTAGTTTTGACTGTGTGAGAAATCGATGATACGGGAGCTGCCGTGGAAACTGTGGATGTGGTGTTGGAACCTAAGTCTTTGGAATCTGTTAGAGTGGAGTTGTAGTTGAGAATCCCTCGTGAGGCCTTCTGTATAGCTCGCTTGGCAGTGTCAATATACTCCTCGCAAGTGGTTACGTCTGTGTCATATTCTTCATCAGTGAGGAGATCGTGAATTTCGTCATCGAACTTAAATAATCGTTCCAATGTGTCTGACAAGCGATTTTTATAATGCTCATAATTCTCTAATGTCGTATTTTCTGTGTAAGAGTTGATTAAGTTTGCGAATCTTGTGATATTGTTCCGTTCGCGGGTGCGCTTTCGTTTTAGGTTGCGCAACGCCACTGCTGGATCCAATCTGTCATATTTAATTTGAAGAGCTAACGTAATGTGAAAGCTTAAATAATGATTAGTACGTTTCACAAATTCCTTCCCTGTAAAATGCTTTATCGAAAATTGTATGCGTTGAGCGGCGTTTGTTTTGCAAGAATGCTCGTTTTGTCTTCAGTATTATTTTTCCTTTCCTGAGTGTAAGCCAAACAATTATTAATAAACAGAAATAATACTACTCACAGTTAGTCCTCGTTCCCGGGTTTCGGCACCAATATTTTGTGGAGTGACCGGTAGAGGATTAATTTTATGTCTGCATTTATACAGACAACTCAACACTTTTAGATTTATCAAGGCCTGTGTCACTTTATTTTTCCTTTTCGAAAACCAGTAGTACCAATACAAAATATGACAAGAATGAAACAAAGGAAGATAAACATTATACAATCACAAAGAGTAAGTAAAACAATGGAACATTTTCCACTTTTATTCATTCTGCAACATTTTCTTTGCAACTTTTGATCAGGTGTCAACAAACGTGGCACCCATATTGCACAGACCTTGTGAAAGCCCAAAACATTACTTAAAATATTACCTGCACGTTCTTTTGATATGATTGCAGCCTCTGCTATCTCAAACAACTTTAATCTGCGGTCTTCCAGTATTAAACGATGACTTTTACTTTCTCCATACGCACTATGTGCATAGTGTATAGAGAAAGTATTGTATTCCACCCAAAAATTCGAAATCGAGATTTCACCGGAAATATATGTTTTAGGGTCCCCAATATCCAAAAAAATCTGATGTGTACCATTCACATGACTTTCTCTATATCCCTGCAACAAATAATTCTTAAAAAGCTTAAACTTCTATTAACTTTATGCTACTCAGAAAAAATTAGCAGAAATAGCCTTATTACTCGCATCCTTGTAAGTAGAAGCGAAATAAGGGACAACCGTAGGTTAAAGTGATAGTCAAAAGCTGGTTGCTATGTCAATGAAGTTCCTTTGTATAGGAGTTGACAAGTTCCAGTATGAGAAAAGTATACGTTTTTCATTGCAGAAACCAAAAATAAGGAATGTCACAAAAACGACGAACTCCACGAAAAAAATGTATATATCATAAATTGTGTGTTTTAATGTGCTCTACATTTTTTGTGCAGTAAGTTTTTGTCCATCTCTTACGGTTTAGGAATTATTCAAAATTTAGTAAAATTCATCCCGAATAAACTACTCTTCAGAGGCTATTCCCAGAAAATTCAAGATATACATCTCATTTGTCAGGTAAATATGTTTAATATCCGATATTTTAATCAAAATCGTTAGAGCCATTTTTGAGAAAATCAAAATTTTCGAAAAAAGTTCCATGTAAAGGGTAGTTGGGGGTGGGGGATTTTTCTCAAAATCTTCGTGTCGCATCCCTGGAAGATACTAAACTTAAATACCAAGTTTGGTATTTTACCGACTTTTCGTTTTTGAGTTATCGTGTTCACAGACACACGGACACACACACACACACGGACCTTTTTGTGAAAATGAATTTTTTTGATATTGGGGACCCTAAAACGTATATTTCCGGTGAAATCTCTGTATCGAATTTTTGGTGGAGTGCAATATTTTCTCTATACACTATATACATAGTGCGTATGGAGAAAGTAAAAAGCATTTTCACAAAAAGGTCCGTGTGTGTGTGTGTGTGTATGTGTGTGTGTGTGTGTGTGTGTGTGTGTGTGTGTGTCCGTGAGTCTGTGAACACGATAACTCAAAAACGAAAAGTCGGTAAAATACCAAACTTGGTATTTAAGTTTAGTATCTTCCAGGGATGCGACACGAAGATTTTGAGAAAAATCCCCCACCCCCAACTACACTTTACATGGAACTTTTTTCGAAAATTTTGATTTTCTCAAAAATGGCTCTAACGAGTTTGGTTAAAATTTCGTATATTAAACATATTTACCTGACAAATAAAATGTATATCTTGAATTTTCTGGGAATAGCCTCTGAAGAGTAGTTTATTCTGGATGAATTTTACTAAATTTTGATAACTGCTAAACCGTAAGAGACGGACAAAAACTTACTACACAAAAAATGTAGAGCACATTAAAACACACAATTTATGTTATATATATTTTTTTCGTGGAGTTCGTCGTTTTTGTGACATTACTTATTTTTGGTATCTGCTATAAAAAGCGTATACTTTTCTCATACAGGAACTTGTCAACTCCTATCCATATAAACAAAGGAACTTCATTGACATAGCAACCAGCTTTTGACTATCACTTTAACCTACGGTTGTCCTTTATTTCGCTCCTACTTACAAGGAACCGAGTAATTAGACTATTTCTGCTAATTTTTTTGATTAGCATAACGTAAATAGAAGTATAAGCTTTGTAAGAATTATTTGATGCAGGGATATGGAGAAAGGCATGTGAATGGTACACATCAGATTTTTTTCAATGATCTCTGGAGTTGTTACTTCTACAGGGCGTCCAGAACGAGGCTCATCACTAGTGCTCGTACGTCCCATTTTAAACTCTGATACCTACATTTTAATCATTGAATATGAAGAGTCTCTCAATGTACTGTCTATTTCCTCCTTGATTTTTTACGCGTTAAGCCTCTCAAATGGAAGTATTTAATCGCTGTTCGTTTTTCCAGATCCTCCATTTTGGTGAAAACTCTAAAGTAGTCTTGTTTAAAATGCTGTCATTCGAAAACTAAACAAGCTATTGACCTGTAACTATGGATACAAGTTAGTCTATAGTTAAGCTATACGATGCCACCATCTAACTGGCCTAGTGGCGTCATATCTGTGTGAGGCCCAGGATTTATCAGCCGACCCTAATAATAATAATAATAATAATAATAATAATAATAAAAACCTTATTGTCCCTGAAGCACGTTGATGGATATAACGGGGTCCACGGACCATAAGTTAGGAACCCAAAAACCAGTCGGGCACTTCGCAGAGACCCTTCACTTGAAAACGTTGTTAGTCAGGATTTCTGTTTCACTGTATTAGGAAAACCTAGCCAGTAGTGTTCGATTCTAGAATGATAAATGTGTTGCGAACGTGCCTGCGAATAAATGTCGGTTTCCTAGACGTACTGAAGAAGGCTGTTAACTGCGTGAAGAGGACCGCTTTGGGTCGTGACCCAACAGCTAGAAGCAGCTGCGCGAAAAGAAGACAATTGAATAAGAAGTCGGCGAGAGTTGCCGGCGGCAATCCTTGAGATGGCGAACTTATTGAATCATTTCCGGAAGAATGGGACATGTCCTGAGTCAGAGATGTGGCACGCGCGGTGAAATGTTCTGGAGCCTGGTACCGTAACAAGTTCGGAGAACCGACCCCACTTTCCAGAGCAACTCTTGTGGTTTACCTGCATGGCCTTGGTGGCCGTACCAAGGATTTGGGGAGCAAATATACTTAGTCCACGTGATCCAAACAACGGCTCTTGTTTCTTCTTCCTTTCACCAAATATCGAGTGTAATACAAGATGAAAAAACCTGATGTGTTCCATTCACATGACTTTCTCTACCTCTCTGCAACAAATTATTGTTAGAAAGTTTATGCTTCTATATACCTACTTCATGCTAAAATGAAGCGAAATAAGATAGTACCATAGGTTAAAGTGATAGTCAAAAGCTGGTTGCTTTGTGACTGAAGTTCCTTTAATTGAATGGACAGGAATTGAGAAATTCCTGTATGAGAAAAGTAAGTTTTTCTGAAAACAAAAATAAGGAATATCTAAAAAACGATTAACTCTACGAAAAAAATGAATATGACATTAATTGTGTGTTTTAACGTGCTCTACATTTATTGTGTTTTAAGCTTTCGTACATCTCTTACGGTTCGCCAGTTATGCAAAATTCCGTAAAATTCATCCAGAATAAAGTAGTATTCAGAGGTTATTCCCAGAAAATTCAAGATATATATTTTATTTGCTGGTAAATATCTTTAATATGTGATGTTTTTATCAAAATCATTAGAGCTATTTTTAAGAAAATCAAAATGTTCGAAAAAAAATTCCATGTAAAGCGTAATTTTTTTGAAAATCTTCGTGTCGCATCCTTGGACAACACCAAACTTAAATACCAAGTTTGGTATTTAACGGTCTTTTCGTTTATGAGCTATGCTGCCCGCAGACACACACACGGACATTTTTCTAAAAATGTTTTATTTTGTATTCAGGGGTCTCAAAACTTATATTTCCGGTGAAATCTCGGTATCGAATTTTTGAGTGCAATACAATACCTTCTCTATACACTATGTATATAGTACGTATAGAGAAAGTAAAAATCAGTTCTGGAACTCATATATGATATTTCATACTTTCTTGTGTCGCGTTTCAGTGTGGGTACGCTTCTATACATCGTTACACCTTAGAATTGCGCATACATCGGGAATCTGAACAGGAAATGAAAGCCTGCACATAGCACCCGTAACGCAACATTGTCATCCTATCACATGTTCTGCATACAAAAGAACATGTAGTTCGCTGGAAACGATGGTCATGTAGTGAAAATCGAACTCCGAATCTCAGTGCTTGCGTCACTACGACGTCACGGTAGTTCCTGGCTTGGCAGCTTCTCGATAAACTTGTTATAAACTTGGCATGTATCAGACCAGTTACATTCTCACGCTAATTCTGACGAAATTAGAGTTTGCCCTGGCGATAGCATAGATGAAAAAATCTGATATCTTCCATTCACATGATTTTCTCTATATCTCTGTAAAGTATTATTGTTAATAAGCTTATCTTTTATTTATTTCATGCTAATCGAGAAAAATTAGCAGAAATAGCCTTATTTCTTGCTTTATTATAAGTAGAAGCGAAATAAGGGAGCACCATAGGTTAAAGTGAGAGCCAAAATCTGGTTGCTATGTGACTGATGTTCCTTTGTTTGTTTGGACAGGAGTTGACAAATTCCTGTATGAGAAAAGCATGTTTTTCAAAGCTGAAACAAAGAAAAAGGCATATCTAAAAAACGATCAACTCCAGGAAAAAAATGTATATAACATAAATTGTGTATTTTAACGTGCTATACATTTTTTGTGAGTTAAGTTTCCCTCCATCACCAACGGTTTAGTAGTTACGAAAAATTCATCCAGAATAAACTAGTCTTCAGAGGCTATTTCCAGAAAATTCAAAATATACATTTTATTTCTCTATTAAATAACTTTAGTATACGATATTTTAATCAAAATCGTTAGAGCCAATTTTTAGAAAATCAAAATTTTCGAAAAAAGTTCCATGTAAAGGGTAGTTTGGGGTGGGGGAATTTTTCTCAAAATCTTCGTGTCGCATCCCTGGAAGATACTAAACTTAAATACCAAGTTTGGTATTTTACCGACTTTTCGTTTTTGATTTATCGTGTTCACAGACACACGGACACACACACACACATGGACCTTCTTGTGAAAATGCTTTTTTTTTAGATAAAGGGGACCCTAAAACATATATTTCCGGTGAAATCTCGGTATCGAATTTTTTGGTGGAGTGCAATACCTTCGCTATACACTATGTACATAGTGCCTATAGAGAAAGTAAAAAATTGCTTTAATTTTCTCTCTTCATTATCGCCTGAACTTACGGTAGAGAGCGTGTTAAAGTATTTCATTTCTGTGCTCACTCTTAAAGTTTGCGGTAAAAGATGAGATTTTTACGAGAGAGGAGCATATTAGAAATGAGAAAATTAGAGAAGAACTGAAAGTAAAACCATTACTATAAGAAGTGGAAAACTAGAGAAGAAAATGGACATCGAATGTCACGAGAAAGAATACATAAACAAACCTTTACACTTGGGAATGAGAAATGTATGTGTATAAATTAAAAATTCTAATGAGTACCATCCACATGACTTTCTCTATATCCCTGCAACAAATTATTCTTCAAAAGTTTATACTTCTATTTACTTTATGCTAATCAGAAAAAAATAGCAGAAATAGTCTTATTTCTGCTTCCTTGTAAGTAGAAGCGAAATAAGGGACAACCATAGGTTGAAGTGATAGTCAAAAGCTGGTTGCTATGTCAATGAAGTTCCTTTGTTTATATGGATAGGTGTTGACAAGTTCCTGCATGAGTAAAGTATACGTTTTTCATAATAGAAACAAAAAATAAGGAATGTCTCAAAAACGATGAACTCCACGAAAAAATGTATATAACATAAATTGTGTGTTTTAATGTGCTCTACATTTTTTGTGTAGTAAGTGTTTGTCCATCTCTTACAGTTTAGCAGTTATTCAAAATTCAGTAAAATTCATCCCGAATAAACTACTCTTCAGAGGCTGTTCCCAGAAAATTCAAGATATACACTTTATTTGTCAGGTAAATATCTTTAATATACGAAATTTTAATCAAAATCGTTAGAACCATTTTTGAGAAAATAAGAATTTTCGAAAAATGTTCCATGTAAAGGGTAGTTTGGGGTGGGGGGATTTTTCTCAAAATCTTCGTGTCGCATCCCTGGAAGATACTAAACTTAAATACCAAGTTTGGTATTTTACCGACTTTCCTTTTTGATATGGTGTTCACAGACACACGGACACACACACACACACACACACACACACACACACACACACACACACACACGGACCTTTTTGTAAAAATGCTTTTTTTGGATATTGGGGACCCTGAGACATATGTTTCCGCTGAAATCTCGGTATCGAATTTTTGGGTGGAGTGCAATACCTTCTCTATACACTATGTACATAGTGCGTATAGAGAAAGTAAAAGGAAACAAAGGGAGAGTTTTGCTTTAGTACAGGCGGGTGTATGGAGACTAAAGGGTATCAGAAAAGGACTACAACTGAACCAATGTCAATATGCAGTGGAAAGGAAAATATGGAGCATATAGTTTATGACTGTAAAGGGACATGGCTTTGGAAGAAACAGTATATAAATGGTAAATGGACCGAAAAATAGCCTTAATCAAACTTTTTAGTAAGGCTAGCAGAAAGGTAGACGAGTATTTGGTTAAATTAATAAAGAAATGGATGTGGTCAGCAAAAAGAGAAGTAGATAAAATATAAGTTTATAGGTTGTTTTAAGAAATGTTGAGCATGATTGTTGTACACTTTTATTATTATTACTATTATCATCATCATCTTTATGATTAAAATAAATGTACTAGATTATAAGGAAAATTTGGTTAGGAATATGGCAAGATAACAGCCTGGGCTGATGTATAACCGATATTCTTTGTATGGGGGCTTATTACAACAACAGCAACAACAACAAAATTTAGCTGCAAATCTACAGGACGAAGATCAATAGCACGACTCCAAAAAGACGGCTTCAACAAACATGAGACCGGAACAGGCAAATGCCTATACCGTGAAGGAAGAAGATTAGCAATCTTATTTTCTCTACCGTGTATATAGCAGTAGTGGTAGTGTAGTGTACCGAAGGGGATTCCGCATCTAAGCAAGTGGTTAGGCTTTTTGTACGTCGGATCTCGGGAAGAGAGCAATTTTAATGCAGAGGGCAGCCGGAACCAGACTGTGACAGGGAGTCGTCGTGGAGAGTCCCTAACAGTTCATCTCGACGCGATGAGCGCCAAGAGCCCACACCTCAAGTCTGAATAAACGCCCCTGAGTATACCGACGACCCCTAGCGACAACCTGCCGCCGAGAGCTGAGTTTCCTAAGTGCAATCAACTGCATGAGAGGGCGCGACCACCGTAGCCTCGCCAACACTTACAACCCTGAAAGAAAGACCAGATGGATGAAATGGAGGGGAAATCCCCAGCATTTGCCTAGTGACCCGGAAAAAATCCATGAAAAAACCCATGAGTCAGAGAGGTCGCCCGCGGGGAACCAATCCCACGACCTCCCTAATATTAGTCCCAGGCGAAACACCTGAGCCACCTGGCTGGGCACGTACATAGTAAATAGGGAAGACATTGCATTACACCTAAAAATTCACCCTAAGTGCATGTATTTTAACCAGCTGATTCAAGAAAGAAAGAAAAAGAATACAGGTCAGCGTAATGTGTGTGTGTGTGTATGTGTGTGTGTGTGGGTGTGTGGGTGGGTGTTTGAGAGAGAGATATTTACATGACAAATAAAATGTATATTTTCAATTTCCTGGGAATAGCCTCAGAAGACATGTTTATTCTGGATGAATTTCGTGGAATTTTACACAGCTGGCAGACCGCAAAAACTTACTAAAATGTAGATCTCGTAAAAACACACAATTTATGTTATATACATATTTTTCGTACAGTTGGCCGTTTTTGAGATATACATTTTTATTAATTTCAGCTATAAAATACTTATATTTTTCTCATATGGGGACTTTTGAACTCCTGTCCATACAAACAAAGAAACTTCAATCACATAGCAACCATGATTATCATTTAACCTTGTGTACTCCCTTCTACTTAAAAGGAGCAAGTAATAAGACCCTTTCTGAGCTTTTTTATTAGCATTAAGTAAATAGATGAATAAGCTCTTTAACAATAATTTATAGCAGAGATGTTTCACTCACATAACTATCTGTTATTTCAACAAATACACTTATTCATTCATGTAGGGAAGATAAAGGTACGTTTTAATTTTTCATAATTTGTAGCTAAATTTCAGAGATGCATTACCTTAAATGGGAAAATTCAACTACACAATATCATTATATTCAATGTTTTTAGTAACAAATGTATCAACAGCTATAGGATTTAATATAGTTAATGCACACGCGTACAGTAAAACACACAAAACACGCAGGTATGTTGGGCTATCAGCAATGAATGCAGAATATTCAACTTGCCACCATGAAAGCCTGAAATGGAAGTAGACATAAAAACACCATCGTCGAAAAAAATCTTTTACGAATTCGCAAGGATTTTCTTTTGACTGCTGTCATCAAAATCCCGTCAATCATGCTCTTTCTGGACTTAGGTTTTTCTCCCCTTAGACGTCGAATTTATAGCTGACTTCTTAGATTGGGTGGGCTGTCAGGCTGGTGCATGCTTAACTCCATGGCACGACAGCTCACGGGGAGCCTTGGCCTACCGCCCGGCCGCTGCGTCCCCCATCTCGGTCCACTACAGACGTCATGGATGGGGTGCAGTATTGGAGTGTGAGACGTGGTCAGCGCCTCGAGCCCCTCCCGGCCGGTTAATGCGGTCCTCACGACCTGGAGCCGCTACTTCTCCATCAAGTAGCTCCTCAATTGGCCCCCCAGGGACCTCACGAGGCTGAGTGCACCCCGGTCCAGGTCTCCCAGCGGGGGAAAAATCCCCACGCCGGTACTGGGGATCGAACCCAGGTCTCCCGCTTGGTAGGCAGCTGCGCTACCACCGCGCTAAGGAGACGACCGCTGGTGCATGCTAACCCAGCGAAAACGAAAAGATAAAGGAGAAGTAATATATCAAGAAAAACCTTAAAATTAAATTGATAACATCTGACGAGATGAGGGTTGGAAGAGAAAGGAAGGCATTGGCTTCGACGATTTTAACTCATGGGGACACAGAAGTGATATAACGATTTTATAAGGTATTAAATCTAGAGCTATAATTTGTATTTTCTGTACTTCCTATCCAGTACAAAAGCAAAGAAACCTTTGCATTCCATCCAAAAATTCGCTACCAAAAATTCGGTGTAAATACGTGATTTAGGGTCCTCTGTATTGAAAATATCTTATGTATTCCATTCACATGACTTTCTCTATATCTCTGTAATAAATTATTGTTAAATGTTATAAAATATTAAATCTAGAGCTATAATTTGTATTTTCTGTACTTCCTATCCAGTACAAAAGCAAAGAAACCTTTGCATTCCATCCAAGAATTCGCTACCAAAAATTCGGTGTAAATACGTGATTTAGGGTCCTCTGTATTTAAAAAATCTTATGTATTCCATTCACACGACTTTCTCTATATCTCTGTAACAAATTATGGTTAAAAAAATTATTCTTCGATCTAATTCATGCTAATCGAGAAAATCTGATGTGTACCATTCACATGACTTTCTCTATATCCCTGCAACAAAAAATTCTTAAAAAGTTTATACTTCTATTTACTTTATGCTAATCAGAAAAAAAAAAATAGCAGAAATAGTCTAATTACTCGCTTCCTTGTAAGTAGAAGCGAAATAAGGGACAACCGTAGGTTAAAGTGATAGTCAAAAACTGGTTGCTATGTCAATGAAGTTCCTTTGTTTATATGGATAGGAGTTGACAAGTTCCAGTATGAGAAAAGTATACATTTTTCATAGCAGAAACCAAAAATAAGGAATGTCACAAAAACGACGAACTCCACGAAAAAAATGTATATAACATTAATGTGCTCTACATTTTTTGTGTAGTAAGTTTTTGTCCATCTGTTACGGTTTAGCAGTTATTCAAAATTTAGTAAAATTCATCCAGAATAAACTACTCTTCAGAGGCTATTCCCAGAAAATTCAAGATATACATTTTATTTGTCAGGTAAATATGTTTATTACGAAATTTTAATCAAAATCGTTAGAGCCATTTTTGACAAAACCAAAATTTTCGAAAAAAGTTCCATGTAAAGGGTAGTTGGGTGTGGTGGGATTTTTCTCAAAAGCTTCGTGTCGCATCCCTGGAAGATACTAAACTTAAATACCAAGTTTGATATTTTACCGACTTTTCGTTTTTGAGTTATCGTGTTCACAGACACAGGGACACACGGACACACACACACACACACACACAGACCTTTTTGTGAAAATGCTTTTTTTGGATATTGGGGACCCTAAAACATATATTTCCGGCGAAATCTCGGTATCGAATTTTTGGGTGGAGTGCAATACTTTATACACTATGTACATTGTGCGTATGGAGAAAGTAATAAACATTAGCAGAAATGCTTTCTTTTCATTAGAAGGGAAATAATGGAATACGCTAGGCTAAAACGATAGTCAAGTCTTTTAAAAGCTGGATGCCATATGGATGAGGTCCACTTCTTTGCATTGTCAGTTGACAAATTCCCATATTTGAAAAGTTTTAAGCTTTTAAAAACTGAAACCAATAAAAAGGAACATATCAAAAATAGGCAACCACTTAAAAAATCTGATGGGTTCCATTGACATGACTTTCTCTACAACTCTGCAATAAATTATTGTTAAAAAGCTTATGCTTCTATTTACTTCCAGCTAATCGAGAAAAAATTAGCAGAAATAGTCTTATTGCCTGCTTCCTTGTAAGTAGAAGCGAAATACGAGAGTACCATAAATTAAAGTGATGGTCAAAAGCTGGTTGCTATGTGACTGAAGTTCCTTTGTTTGTATGGACACAAGTTCACAAAGTCCTGTATGAGAAAAGTATATTTTTTATAGCTGAAACCAAAAACAAGGAATATTTAAAAAACAATCAATTCCACGAAAAAAATGTATACAACATAAATTGTGTGTTTTAAAGTACTCTACGTTTGTTATGTGGTAAGTTTTTGTCCATCTCTTATGGTTTAGCAGTTATGCAAAATTCCGTAAAATTGACCCAGAATAAAGTAGTCTTCAGAGGCTATTCCCAGAAAATTCAAAATATGCTTTTTATTTGTCAGGTAAATATTTTTAATATACGATATTTTAATCCAAAATTGTTAGAGCCATTTTTGAGAAAATCAAAATTTTCGAAAAAAGTTCCATGTAAAGGGTAGTTTGGGGTGGGGCGATTTTTCTCAAAATCTTCGTGTCGCATCCCTGGAAGATACTAAACTTAAATACTAAGTTTGGTATTTTACCGACTTTTCGTTTTTGAGTTATCGTGTTCAAGGCACACGGACACACACGGACACACACACACACACACACACACACACACACACACACACGGACCTTTTTCGGAAAATACTTTTTTTGGATACAGGGGACCCTAAAATATATATCTCCGGTGAAATCTCGGTATCGAATTTTTTGGTGGAGTGCAATACTTTCTCTATACACTATGTGCATAGTGCGTATAGAGAAAGTAAAAATGTATATTACATAAACTGTGAATTTCAGCGAGATCTACATATTTTTGTGGTAAGTTATTGCCTCTCTTTTACAGTTTACTAATTATACAAAATCCAGCAAAATTCAGCCAGAGGTCTTCAGAGGTTATTCCCAGTATATTCAAGATATACATTTTATTTGTCGCGCAAATATGTTTAGTATACGGAATTTAATCAAAATCGTTACAGCCATTTTTGAAAAGATTAATATTTTCAAAACATTTTCCATGTAGTGCTTAGTTTGGGGGTGTGGTCCTTAAAATCTTCGAGTCATATCTTTGGAAGATACTAAACTTATATACCATGTTCGGTATTTTAGCGACTTTTGTTTTGAATTATCGTGTTCACAGACACGCGGACACACACGGACCTTTTTCTAAAAAAGCTTTTTGCATGCAGGGCACGCTGAAACATCTATTTCCGGTAAAATCCCGGCATCCAATTTTTGTATGGAATGCAATACTTTCTCTATAAACTATGTACATAGTACGTGTAGAGAAAATAAAAAGACATTTTTTCTCTGGCCCATATGTACTATTGGATAGAAAAGTTATTGTATTCCACCCAAAAATTCAATATCGAGATTTCACTGGAAATATGTTTTGAGGTCTCCTGACTCCAAAAAAATTAGAAAAAGGTCCGTGTGTCTCTGCCTGTCTTGTTTGTGTGTGCCTGTGGATAGGATAGCTCAAAAACGAAAAGTCGGTAAATACCAAACTTGGTATTTAAATTCAGTATCTTCCAACGATGCGATTCGAAGACTTTCCACCCTCAACTACCGTTTATGTGAAAAAAAAATAATCGATAATTTAGTTTTGTCAAAGATGGCTCTAACGGCGATTAAAATCTCGTATTTTTAGATACTTACATGACACATAAAATGTATATCTTCAATTTTCTGGAAATAGCCTCTGAATAGTATTTTAGTGGTTGATTTTTGCAAAAGTTTGCATAATTGGTAAACCGTAAGAGATAGACAAAAGCTAACTTAACAGAAAATGTAGAGCTCGTTAAAACACACAATTTATGGCATATACATTTTTTTCGTTAATTTGACTGTTTCCGAGATATTCTTCGTTATTGGTTTCAGCTTTAAAATAGTCTCTTCATACAGGGATTTGTCAACGCCTGCCCATACAAACCAAGGAACTTCAGTCACGTAGCAACCAGCTTTTGACTATCACTTTAACCTATGGTACTCACTTATTTCGCTTCTAGTTAAAAGGAAGCAAGTAATCAGACTATTCCTGTTATTTTTTCTCGATTAGTATGAAGTAAATAGAAGCATAAGTCTTTAACAATAATTTGTTGCAGAGATGTAGAGAAAGTTATATGAATAGAACTCATTAATTTTTACTTTCTCTATATGCACTATGTACATAGTGTATAGAGAAGGTATTGCACTCCAACAAAAAATTCGATACCGAGGTTTCACCGAAAATATATGTTTTAGGGTCCCCTTTATCCAAATAAAGTATTTTCAGAAAAAGGTCCGTGTATGTGTGTGTGTCCGTGTGTCCGTGTGTCCGTAGGTCTGTGATCACGATAACTCAAAAATGAAAAGTAGCTAAAATACCAAACATGGTATTTAAGTTCAATATCTTCCAGGGGTGCGACACGAAGATTTTGAGAAAAATCTCCCCATCCCCAACTACCCTTTATATGGAATTTTTTTCGAAAATTTTGATTTTCTCAAAAATTGCTCTAACGATTTTGATTAAAATGTCGTATATTAAAGATATTTATCTGACAAATGAAATGTATATCTTGAATTTTCTGGGAATAGCCTCTGAAAACTACTTTGTTCTGGGTCCATTTTACGGAATTTTGCATAATTGCTAAACCGTAAGAGATGGACAAAAACTTACCGCACAACAAATGTAGAGCACCTTAAAACACACAATATATGTTACATACATTTTTTCGTGGAGTTGATTGTGTTTGAGATATTCCTTGTTTTTGGTTTCAGCTATAAAAAACTTATACTTTTCTCATACAGGACCTTGTGAATTCGTGACCATACAGACAAAGGAACTTCAGTTACATAGCAACCAGCTTTTGACTTTCGCTTTAACCTATGATACCCCCTTATTTCGCTTGTACTAACAAGGAAGCACGTAATAAGAATATTTCTGCTAATTTTTTCTCGATTAGATGAAGTAAATAGAATAATTTGTTGCAGAGATGTAGAGAAAGTTATTTGAATGGAACACATTTTTTTAAAAGCTATACGTGTTATGGTAATATAAATGAAAGTATACTGCAACATTAGGCACATGTATTGGTATCAGATATCCAGAAAAGTTGCAGCAACGGGTCAGGTATATGATTAATTATAGACAAGGTAACGTCGACGTGCCTTGATTTATGCTGCGCTCAGAACCGTATCTTTATTTCTTTTTTACTTCTAAAAGGAAAATGTTGGCTGCTGGTTGTTTGTTTTATTCGCTGATGGTTTTGCGGGCGGGAGGGATTAACGCTGATGTAAATTTCACGTTGAAACATTCATCTAGTCAGGCGTGCTGGTATAACGCCATCATGTAGGCGTAACGTTTCCGCCTAACAGCTCGTGTTCTGTTAGGTTTTAATTTTCAGTACAAGGCAAATGTCAGCGAAGATATTAATTTCACAGCATCCATACTGCAACTTCGGCGCGCTTCATTAGGGTCACTTTCTGTACAAATTAGGGACGGCCTATAACCTTTCTGGTGAACCCTTTCTCATGCAAACACACCAAAAATTTTAGTTGCTGAAAACGATATTGGATGAACACTGAAATAGCACAAAAATGAGAGAAAATCAATAAATATGATTGATAAAATTTTCTGGCAGTTTAAGTTTAGTTTGATTAAATAGCAGAGTAGGGTATTTATTTTTACTTTCTCTACACTATTCTATTAACATATTGTATAGAGAAAGTATTGTACTGCACCCAAAAATTCGATACCGAGTTTTCACCGGAAATACATGTTTTGGGTCCTCCTGAATAAAAAAAAACATTTTTAGAAAAAGGTCCGTGTGTGTGTGTCTCTGGACGCATAGCTCAAAAATGAAAAGACCCATTGTATACCAAATTTGTTACTTAGTTCAGCATCTTCCAAGGATACGACACGAAGATTTTCAAGAAAATCCCCTACCCCTAACTATTCCTTACATGGAAAAAATTTCGAAAGTTTTGTTTTCCATAAAAATGGCTCTAACGATTTTGATTAAAATACAACATATGAAACCTATTTCTATCATAAATAAAATGTATATGTTGAATTTTCTGGGAATAGCCTGTTTAGTCTGGATGAATTTAGCTTAATTTGGTATATCTAGTAAACCGTAAGAGATAGTCAAAACCTTACTAGAATAAAAATGTAGATCTTGTTAAAATACACAAGTTGTGTCATATACATTTTTTCGTGGAGCTTACTGTTTTCGAGGTATTCGTTGTTATTAGTTTTAATTGTGAAGTACCTATATCTTTCTCCGACGGAAGTGTCCGTTTTTCTTTTGTTCTACTCCTGGCCAAGCAAAGAAGCGATTTACAATGACAATCGCATAACGACAGCTTTTAAAACATTTGACTATCGCTTTAGCTTAGTGTATTCCCTTAGTTCCAGTCTACTTATAAGGAAATAAGTAATAAATTCTGCTAATGTTTATCTCGATTAGCGTGGTGTTGAAAGAAGAATTATCTTTTGAAAAGGTTTGTTTATAGAATAGTTAGAGAAAGTCATGTGAGTGTAACACATGAGATTTTTTTTCTCACAGCTATCGGGATGGATATAGACTAACTAACCGCGGTTTGCAAGACGCCTCAAGACACTCCTCTCTTCCGGTTCATCTCCGCCTCGAACAGAGCAGAACCAGATGCCTGGGTGTCGTTAAAACACTGTCACAGCACTGTAACGGCTTTGACATCTATAAAAGCAAGTTGAAGGCTAAAGAGAAACAAAAAAGGAACGAGAAGCGCTCATCAACATGTAACAGCTTTCACCCATCAAGCATACATAACACATTAAAGTTGCATACAGTTTATCCTCTGTCCTCGCGATGTGGCGGGGGCATTTCCCGCAAGAGTAGATATATTCGATATCGTCATACTCGACCTGCGTCACCCACCCACACGCTTTTTTCGTGAGGTTTCATGCTCATCAATGGGAAACCTACTTACCCGATCTAATCCTTCTCTCACTCCAGTTCCGCCCTCAACCATCACAATCCGTTCATGAAAGTTCTGCCCAACCCAAAAGTACAGAAATGAATCACAACCACTACAAACAAGTTTCACAAAATGGAGCATAGGAATACGTTTCATAGCAATAACACTAGTTTTGGTGACAATTTGATTGCATTTTTATTTTCTCTTCATATATAGAGAAGTACTGCACTCCACCCAAAAAACTTGATCCGATATTTCACCGTAAATACACGTTTTAGTGTCCCCTGTATAAAAACTCTGATGTGTTCCATTCACGACTTTCTCTACATCTCTGTAACAAATCATTGCTAAAAGCTTATGTTTTTATTTATTTCGTGCTAATCGAGAAAAAATTAGCAGAAATAGTCTTATTACAGCCCTCTATTCAAGTAGAACGGAAATAAGAGAGCAGCATAGGCTAAAGTATTAATCAAAAGGTGGATGCTATGTGACTGAAGTTCCTTTGTTTGTATGGACAGGAGTTGGCAAATTCCTGTATAGAAAAATGTAAGTTTTTAAAGGTGAAACAAAAAAACAAGGAATATCCCAAAAACGATCAACTCTAAGACTAAAAATATATATAACATAAATTGTGTGTTTTAAGGTGCTCTACATTTTTTGTGTGGTAAGTTTTTGTCCGTCTCTTACGGTTTAACAGTTACGCCAAATTCCGTAAATTTATCCAGAATAAAGTAGTCTTCAAAGGCTATTCCTAGAAAATTCAAGATATTCATTTTATTTGTCAAGTAAATATCTTTAATATACTATATTTTAATCAAAATCGTTAGAGCAATTTTTGCGAAAATTAAAGTTTTCGAAAAAAGTTCCATATAAAGGTAGTTTGAGGTGGGGGGGGATTTTTCTCAAAATCTTCGTGTCGCATTCCTGGGTGATACTAAACTTAAGTGCCAAGTTTGGTATTTTACCAACTTTTCGTTTTTGAGTGATCGTGTTATCGAGTTAAAGATATAACGGACTTTTATTGTTAATGTATTTTGCTTAGAATAGGTTTTACATTTGTAAGTTGCCTTGAATTGACACTTTGAAAACTAAATCTTATGATGAAAGAAACGCCTGATTGTTCCAAATAGAAAAGTGGGTTTTTTAAAGTAATAAGAATTTATTTTTACCAAAATATATTAAACCCCAAAATTTTGTCCAAGCGGAAAGAAAGACCACGTTTGCCTACCCTTGGCAACTATGCAGCGAAACTTCCCTGTGATCTTAAAGATGAACTGCCCCTTGGAAAATTTCCAGCTAGACTGGCCACGTTTTTCCCACGTTGGCCAGATGAAGAGCGGAAGGAATGAGCAGTTCAAACTTTTCCCATTAGGTCGCAACTGAATCTCGTCGCATACGTCACTATAAAGATGCTGGAAAGGTTTTGTTTATCCTATAAATGACTGGCGTCAGTAAAGTAACCAACCATATCTAGCGCATAACTTGTGGAAGGGTGTAAACAAATAGTTCACGGCAAAGGTACACCGAATTCTTACCATAAAGTAAATGCTGGAAACGACGACCTTCTGCTCTCAAACAGGCAGCATATCTTGTAGGAATCTCGTGAAGATTTTGAGTGAGTGAGTGAGTGAGCGAGTGAGCGAGTGAGTGCATGAGAGAATGAGTGACCGAGAACCTTTTATTAGATATGCTGCCTGTTTGGGAGCAGAAGGTCAACATTTTTAGCATTTGCTCTAAGGTAAGGATTTTAGTCTTTGACGGCACCGCTTTCCCGGCCACTCTCGATTCTCTCGCGCAGTAGAAAGAAGCCGCGAGAGAATCCTTTTAATTTAACAATCCTATACATCGCCGATCAAAGATGTATACTTAGCCAATCAGGGAAAAGGGAATTGTGCGCGGAAGGTTACATAACAGCGAGACAAGCTTATAAGAAACACGGGTTAATTTCTAACTAGAGCTCGGTTTTGGGTTCCGAAATGCACACAGTTACGAACACACAGAACAGTCAACGGTATAAAGAGAGGGTAGTGGGGAGGGTCTTGTAGGGTAAACATGCATCCGTTGAGGTATAATCTATTCTCAAAGTAACTCATTACAGGTTAGATGTATGGTTTAAATTCATAAAGCAACAATAAAGCAGTTATTTCATAATATGATTTGTAAATAAAAACGAATTGTACTTTTATAAATAAAAGTATAAAGCTTGATACAAAAAGTTTAGGATAATAATGTATAGGCTTTGAAAATACAATGAACATATATCAACCAAACTCACTCAGAATTCATTGCATTACATTTATTGTATCGAAAGAAAAGGCTCTCCTATCATTCAAAATATGTTTGAATCATCCACAAGTTTATTCAGTATCGAACCCGTACCCTTTCGTATTTTCGACATTTTTAACTTCTCTATACGAACTATGTACATAGCGTATAGAGAAGGTATTGTATTGCATCCAAAAATTCGATACCGAGGTTTCAACGGAAATACATGTTTTGAGACTCCCTGAATCAAAAAAAAAATTAAAAAGATTTCCCTGTGTGTATGTGTGTGTGTGTGTGTGTGTGTGTGTGTGCCTGTGTGTGTGTGTCTATGGGCTGCATAGCTCAAAAACGAAAATACCGTTAAAGCCCAAAGTTGGTATTTAAATTTGGTATCTTCCAAGGATGCGACACGAAGGTTTTCAAGAAAATCCCCCACCCCAAACTACCCTTTATATGGAAACAATTTCGAACATTTTGAGTTTCTTAAAAACGGCTCTAACGATTTTGATTCAAATGCTGTATATTAAAGATATTTACTTCACAAATAAAATGCATATCTTGAATTTTCTAGGAATAGCCCCTGAAGACCACTTTATTCTGGATGAATTTTACGGCATTGTGCATAACTGCTAAACCGTAAGAGATGGAATTTACTACACAGAAAATGTAGAGCACATTAAAACACGCAATTTATGTCATATACATTTTTTTCGTGGAGTTGGTCGTTTTTAAGATATTCCTGGCTTTTCGTTTCAGCTTTGAAAAACTTATACTTTTCTCATACAGGAATTTGTCAACTATCCACACAAACAAAGGAACTTCAGTCACATAGCAACCAGCTTTTGACTATCATTTTAACCTATGGTACTCCCTTATTTCCCTTTTATTTACAAGGAAGCAAGTAATAAGACTATTTCTGCTTTTTTTCTCGATTAGCGTGAAGTAAATAGAAACATAAGCTTTCTAACAATAATTTGTTGCAGAGATGATGAGAAAGTCATGTGAATGGAACACATCACATTTTTCAATCTGCGGTCTCTTTCAGTGTTCACTAGTTTATCTACTAGCAGGAACTGACGAGACTAGGCAGTGTGCAATGCTGCAGTGACTTTGAAATGGGATGCGGTTTGTCCTTTAGAGCGCTACCAGGCCGGCAGCCAATCGAAATACTGCTATATTGACATATTGCATTGGCGCTTAATTGGGGAGTAACGCGCTAAGTGATTCCGTCTCTCATAAATACTACTTGTGCTTAGATAAAATATTCAAATTTTGCAACAACAAAATAATAATTCACAAGGAAGAAAGGGAGTAATGTTCGTAGCAGATCCACGGATTTTTAGTTCAAATACTTCTCATAATACACATGAATAAACATGTCAATACAGATTTGCATGTTGTGTGCGAGTGAAAGGGAAGTAAAAAAAATCTGATGTGCCCCATTCACATAACTTTCTCTACTTCTTTGTAACAAATTAATGTTAATAAGCTTATTCTTCTATTTACTTCATGCTAATCGAGAAAAAATTAGCAGAAATAGTCTTATTACTTGCTTCTTTGTAAGTAGAAGCAAAATATGGGAGTATCTTAGGTTAAAATGAAGCCTAAGCGGGTTGTAGGTGACTGAAGTTCCTTTGTATGGACATGAGTTGACAAATTTCTGTTTGAGAAAAATACAAGTTTTTCAAAGCTGAAACAAAAAAAAGGAATATCTCAAAAACGATCAACTCATCGAAAAAATAAATTATACAACATAGATTGTGTGTTTTAATGTGCTCTACATTTTTTGTGTGGTAATTTTTTGTCCATTTCTTACGGTTTAGCAGTTATGTAAAATTCATCCAGAATAAAGTAATCTTCAGAGTCTATTCCCAGAAAATTCAAGATATACATATTATTTGTCAGGTAAATAGCTTTAATATACGATATTTTAATCAAAATCGTTAGAGCCATTTTTGAGAAAATCAAAATTTTCGAAAAAAGTTCCACGTAAAGGGTAGTTGGGGGTGGGGGATTTTCTCGAAAATCTTCGTGTTGCATCCTTGGAAGATACCAAACTTAAATACCAAGTTTGGTATTTAACGATCTTTTCCTTTTTGAGCTATGCTGTCCACAGGCACACAGACACACACATATGGACCTTTTTCCAATTTTTTGGATTCAGGGGACCCAAAACATGTATTTCCGGTGAAATTTCGGTATCGAATTTTTGGGTGTACGTGTAGAGAAAGTAAAAATTGGAGGTAGCGACCTGGCAACGCAGAGCACGATAAGGCATCTCATTCGCTTCAGAGTAGAACTCTTCCCATTTGAAAAAAAAACAACATTATAAGCTACTTTGTTGCTATTTTCATCAACAACCCCATTGTTAGCCCCGGATGAGATGGACGAAACAAATCAAACGTGTGCAGGAGAGTCATTAGGTAACTCGATGCTCTTCCGTAGCCTGGTTTTTATCTGTAGCATGGTAGTTTCAAAGTGGAACGTGACGCCTATGATCTAGAGTTGTAGAGGCCATGGAGTGCCATTAGCCAGCTCCTGGAAGAGCTGCGAGAGAGGTCTAGTGACGTAAATGCCGGAATTAAGCTATCAGCGGGGTTAATTACCGAGCCAGCCGCCCACTTCAACCCAACACCCTCCAACCTACCTGTTCTGTGACTTCGCAATTTGGAAAGTGTCCGAGATAAGATTACTGCACTGCTTCTTCCCTGCACTGCATTATCTGATCCTGCGGTGACTCAAAACACATGCACCTGTTGCCGTTATAAATCACTGCATCATAATTAACTTCTTCTACATCCGGAGTATGTATTACTTTCTCTACACGTACTATTACATTAGTGTGTATTGTAATGCACCCAAAAATTCAATACCGAGATTTCACCGGAAATGCATGTTTTGGGTCTCCCTGAATCAAAAAAAAAATCTGATGTATTCCATTCACACGACTTTCTCTACATCTCCACAACAAATTATTGTTAAAAAACTTATGCTTCTATTTATTTCCAGAAAAAATTAGCAGAAACAGTCTTATTACTTGCCTCCAAGCAAGTAGAAGCGAAATAAGGGAGTACCATAGTTTAAAATGATAGTCAAAAGCTGGCTGCTATGTGACTGAGGTTCCTTTGTTAGTATGGACAGGAGTTGACAAATTCCTGTATAAGAAAAGTATAAATTCTTCAAAGCTGAGACCAAAAACAAGGAATATCTAAAAAACGATCCACTCCAGGAAAAAATGTTTGTAACATAAATTGTGTGTTTTAACATTCTCTATAATTTTTGTGTGGTAAGTTTTTGTAGATCTCTTATGGTTTTTCTGTTATGCAAAATTCCGTAAAGTTCATCCAGAATAGTCTTCAGAGGCTATTCCTGGAAAATTCAAGATGCATTTTATTTGCAGGTAAATTTTCGAAAAAAGTTCTATGTAAAGGGTAGTTGGGGGTGGGGGGATTTTCTTGAAAATCTTCGTGTTGCATTTTTGGAAGATACCGAACTTACATACCAAGTTTGGTATTTAATGGCCTTTTCATTTTTGAGCTATGCTGTCCATAGACACACTCACACATACACACAGACAGACAGACAGACAGACAGACAGACACATACTGTCACATTTTTCTAAAAATGCTTTTTTGGATTCAAGGGTCTCAAAACATATATTTCCGGTGAAATGTTGGTATCGAATTTTTGGATGCAATACAATACCTTCTCTATACATTATGTACATAGTAGAGAAAGTAATTAGATACCGAGATTTCACTGGAAGTACATATTTCAGGCCTCGTGTATCCAAAAAAGGCATTGTTAGAAAAAGGTCCGCGCGCGATTTAGTGTTTGCCTGTGAACAACATAACTCTAAAACGAAAAGTTGGTTAAATACAACACTTTATAATAAAGTTCAGAATCTTCAAAGGATGCGACTCAAACATTTTCAAGAAAATCCCCATATCTCAAACTACACTTTACATGCAAAGATCTTCAAAAACATTGATTTTTTTAAGAATGGATCTAATGATTTTGATAAATGCCGTATATTAAAGACAAATAAATGTTTCACTGAATAGCCTTTGGATATCAACATTTCGGAAATATTTCCGTATAAAGGGTAGTTTGGGGTGGAGGATTTCCTGAAAATCTTTTGTCGTATCCTTGGATAATGCTAAACTTAAATATCAAAATATCAAGTTTGGCCGTTACCATTTGCGGAGGGGTTTAGTTAAGCTGTTCACAGACACTTGTACGAACAGACACACATCAAGATCATTTTACTTTCTCTAGCCCCATATGCACAAAGTACATAGGGATAGAGAAGTATTCTATTCCACCCAAAGATTCGATACCGAGATTTCACCGGAAATACATGTTTTAGGACCCCCTGTATCAAAAAAAAAAAAAAAAAAAAAAGCGTTTTCAGAAAAAAAGGTCCCTGTGTCCGTGTGTCTGTGAACACGAAAACTCAAAAACGAAAAGAAGATAAAATACCAAACTTGGTATTTAAGTTTAGTATCTTCCAGAGATGCGGCACGAAGATTTTGAGAAAAATCTCCCCACCCCTAACTACCCTTTACATGGAACTTTTTTCGAAATGTTAGATTTTCTTAAAAATGGCTCTAACGATTTTGATTAAAATATCGTATATTAAAGATATTTAACTGACAAATAAAATGTATATCTTGAATTTTCTGGGAATAACTTCTGAAGACCTGTTTATTTTGGATGAATTTTGCTTAATTTGGAATAACTAGTAAACCGTAAGAGATGGACAAAAACTTACTGTACAAAAAATGTAGGTTTTTTTAAAATACACAAGTTATGTCATATACATTTTTTTTCGTGGAGCTTACTATTTTCATGGTACTCATTGTTATTAGTTTCAGTTGTGAAGTACTTATACTTTTCACAGACGGGAGTTCTACTCCTGGCCAAGAAAAGAAGCGATTTGTAATGACAATCGTATAACGACAGCTTTTAAAACATTTGACTATCGGTTTAGCCTAGTATATTCCCTTATATTCTTCCTACTTATAAGGAACTAAGTAATAAAAACATTGTGCTAATGAGTACCTAGATTAGCAAGGTGCAGAAAGAAGAATAATCTTATGCAAGAAGTCTGTAGAACAGCTAGAGAAAGTCATGTGAGTGTAACACATCAGATTTTTAAAATGTTTTTTTTATTCAGTAGGCCCTAATAAGTGTATTTCCAGTGAAATCTCAGTATCGCATTTTATGGTGGAATGCAATATCTTCCTTACTTATGTACCATGTAGGTACGCAGTAGAGAAAGTAAATAAATGTTTGAACATTCCAACCCATAACACGTATATTTCGGAAAAGGTTAACGCCATTAACGATTTTATTTGACATGAATTCTGTGCTTGTAAGAGCTCTAAATGTTTTAGCAGTAATATTTTGTATTTATTTTACGGTTTAGTAATTAAATTGTATGATATATTTTATTTCACCTAGAAGTGCCTTAAAGATATGGTGCATTTATAATACAGTTCACATTTAGTGTACCAAATTATATTTTATTTTATTTTTAGCCAAAATATTAGTCATGGTTTCATAATGACATAAAAACGCTTGCTTATTGTTTATAGTGCTACGCATTGTGTGTTTATTTATCTATAAAATAAATGAAAGTGTTAATAATTTGGCTAAATTGGAAAATATTCCTTTGGAATTGAGCTGAGGAAACTGAAGCTTAACGAATTCCATAAAAACCTTAACTATAATATGCAAATTTTATTGGCGGAGAAGAGCAAAGGTAATTATAATTAATGAAATGATCATAATGGCGTATAAAATATCAAAGCCAGTAATTTGTATTTAAATATTTTGTCTCGTACTAATAATGTAATTACGATAATTACACGCTTAGAAAATATTGTTTATTCTTTTAGTCAAATTCTCTCAAGGTTTGGTTAAGAGAAAACTATAATTAACTTAGTGCTGGAATACGGGTTAAATGTCAACTCACGATGACATACCCATTAATGAAGATTTCTATGATTATGTTTTACCGGGTGTTCCAATAATAGCCTTACTGAGTAAAACCTTTTTGATGAAGATATAATTGGTAATTTCTCCTTGTAAGTATTAAAGGTTGGTTTTACCTGAGTTTTAAAGACACACTTTGTTTGTGAACTTTACAGTCAATTTGGCAACAAGGTGACGCTCCACCAGATAACAGTTTTCGATAAAAGAATATCTCGATAGGGATTTTTTGTTGTGTACATCGGAAGAATTGTCTAATTGTGAATCTAATACCACCAATTTTTTTTATATATTAGCTGAAAACAAATGTTATGTGTTGCATTCTTATATATTTTAATCTAGTTCTTAGTGCCTACGCATATAGTGGCTATACTTTCTTACGAAACTTTATTTTTCTCTCTAATAATTTTCATCGAGATAAGCCTTTAAAAACGGCTACATTACACGTTTCGCTATAAATGCAAAGGAAACAATTAAAGTAAAATGTTTAAGAGTTGGACGCTATGTTTTTCCTTAAAATTGCATATTCTTTACTTACAATCACGAGAAACAACTGAAAATCGATTGGACTTCAAAAGAAGGATGAAAAATTGAAGAATTCCAACCATTAATAATGCATATCTTTAAAACATTATTTGCAATAATTTGCTTGTTTTAAAGGTGTCTACACTTTTTGGCCATTCCCGTAATGCAGTGTTAGCGCGCCTACTTCTGGCACTGGAAGCCGTGTCGATGGACACGTGTCAGATCCCCGGTGTAGTGTCCCTTCAGCTCTATCCCGCAGAAGGCACTGTCAAACCACCGCGGTATTATCCTGCCTAGTTGCAGCGGTCGCATTTTGGTCTCCCCCATGATTCCCTCCCGGTTCCAACCACCTTCATGTTACTATCATCATCTACATATTTTGAATACTACGTTTTCCTCTATGAACTTAACGTCCACCAGTTACACAAATTTACACAAAATGCTTTCCGAATGAAGTGAACTTCAGAGGCCATTCCCAAGAAACCAAGATACAGCTACATTATTTGTCATATAACTATATTTCCTTTTTAGTTTCTCTATACGTACTAGTACATAGTGTAAAGAAAAGGTATTGTATTCCACCCACAAATTCGATACCGAGATTTCACCGGAAATACATGTTTTGGGTCCCCCTGAATCCAACAAAAGCAATTCTGGAAAAAGGCCAGTGTGTGTGCGTGTGTGTGTCGCGTGTGTGTGAGTATGGATGTGTGTCTCTGTGTCTATGGACAGCATAGCTCAAAAATGAAAAGACTGTTAACAACCAAACTTGGTATTTAAGATTGGTATGTTCCAAGGATGCAACACGAAGATTTTCAAGAAAATCCCCCCACCCCCAACTACAATTTACATGGAAAAAAGTTCGAAAATTTTGATTTTCTTAAAAATGGCTCTAATTATTTCGATTAAAATCTCGTATATTTAAGATATTTACCTGCCAAATAAAATGTATATCTTGAATTTTCTGGGAATAGCCTCTGAAGACTACTTTATTCTGGACGAATTTTACGGAATTTTGCACAACTGCTAAACCGTAAGAGATGGTCAAAAACTTACCACACAAAAAATGTAGAGCACCTTAAAACACATATTTTATGTTATATAAATTACTTTCTCTACACGTACTATGTACATAATGTATAGAGAAGATATTGTAATGTACCCAAAAGCTCGATACCGAAATTTCACCGGAAATACATGTTTTGGGTCCCCCTGAATCCAAAAAGACCATTTCTGGAAAAAGGTCCGCGGGAGTGTGTGTGTATGTGCGTGTGTGGACAGCATAGCTCAAAAACGAAAATACCGTTAAAAATCAAACTTCGTATTTAAGTCTGATATCTTCCAAGGATGCGACACGACGATTTTCAAGCAAATCCCTTTTTTCGAAAATTTAGATTTTCCCAAAAATGGCCCTAATGGTTTCGATTAAGATCTCGTATATTTAAAATATTTACTTGCCAAATAAAATGTATTTCTTGAATTTTCTGTGAATAGTCTCTGAAGACTACTTTATTCTGGATGAGTTTTACGGAATTTTGCATAACTGCTAAACTGTAAGAGATGACAAAAACTTACCACACAAAAAATTTAGAGCACGTTAAAAGACACATTTTATGTTATATAATTTTTTTTCGTGGAGTTGATCATTTTTGAGTTATTCTTTGTATTTGGTTTCAGCTTTGAAAAACATACTTTTCTCACACAGGAATTTATCAACTCTTATCCACACAAACAAAGGAACTTGAGTCACCTAACAACCAGCTTTGGACTATCACTTTAACCTATGGTACTCCCTTATTTCCCTTTTACTTAACAAGGAAGCAAGTAATAAGACTATTTCTGCTAATTTTTCTCGATTGGCATGAAGTAAATAGAAGCATAAGCTTTTTAACAATAATTTATTACAAAGATGTAGAGAAAGTCATGTGAATGAAACACCTCAGATTTTTGTTTTAGGATATCAAAATACTTTACACAAATGAAGTCTTCTATGCAAAAGGACCAGCCAGCGAGATGGTTCAAACGATTTTGCCTGTAGCCCATATTCGGCAGGTCGCGGGTATAATCTCCGGGGTCGGCCTACCTGGCCGTGGTTTTCTCCGGCGGTTTCCCCGAATTGCCAGTCGAATGCTGTGTAGTTTCATTACATTGTTTTTTGGGTGGGTGGTGAGAGATGACGAAGAAAGGTCGCCGAAGGAAGAGGACTACCGCCGCAACCTCACCGTCAGCTGAACCGGGTGAGTCGCCGCCGCCATCACCTAGGAATGGCAGCGCGTTTTGGACGGTTTCTCCGGCTTTAGCTCCCGCTCTTGCCGGGCAACCGCCAACGCAATCGCCGGTCGCCGCTACCGCAAGCTCCCGGCAACTGCTGCCGCAGTTGCCGGCCTCAGCGCCGCCTTCACTTCCGTCCAAGCAGAAACGCGGAAACCAAACCGCCTCATACACCGCCGAAGCCACAGCCGAGTGCCAACCGGCCTTCTCGGCTGAGAGCAGTGCCACTCTTCCGCCTCCAGTCGCCGCAGCCACAGCCGAGCACCAACCGGCCCTCTCGGCTGAGAGCAGTGCCACCCTTCCGCCTCCAGCCGCCGCAGAATGCCGGCAGTTGCAGCCGCACCTGCCGGCCAGCAAATCATCCACCGCCGCTGTGACCAAGCCATGTACAACGCAGCCGCCGCAGCCCAACCAACCTGTGCTTCCTGTGAGGCACAGCGCGGTGATCCGGGGAGTTCCGCTGGACCTCCCCCACCGCTTCTTCACCGCAGCAGCTCGCCACCAGTGGCCCTCAGTGATACGGGCTTCCCGTATCACTAGTTCGAGGGGTCCAACACCATTGGTGCGCCTCGAATTCTCCGACGCAACCGACTACACTGCAGCCTTGACTGACGGCCTGCTCATCTGTGGGCGCCGTCACACAGTTGAGGCCAGCAGAGGTAGTCGCCAGCTTCCATGTCGCCGCTGCTGCGCATTCGGCCACACCGCCGACACCTGCGCTGAGCCCCCACGGTGCCACTACTGTGGGGCGCCCAGATTGACAGCTGAATGCGCAGCTCATGATCTCAGATTTCGACGCCGGTACTGCGCCACCTGTGATGGCCCTGGTCATTTCACAGGACAGGCGCAGTGCCCCTATTACCCACGCAGCCGCCGCCACCTGACACCAGCCTCTGCCGCCACTCCCATAGACAAAAAGGCGAGGACTTCAACAACCACCACGTCGACGCAGACGGAAGACTCCATCACCCATCACCTGCCTGCCGCCACTAACACCCCACAGGCAGATGCGCCATCCGACAGCGCCGTTAAAGACGCCGTGCAGGACCTGCACTCAGAGGTCCTGCTCATTAGCGGCCGATTGAACACGCTGGAAGAAGCCCTCACTACCATGACCGCAGCCATCTCAGACGCCCACACCACTTCTACAGCCAACCGTCAAGACACCGATGCCATAGCCCAGAATAAGGTCACGTCCGAGTTCCTCTTGGAGCTGGACGTCCTCTACACCCTACTACAGGAAATCCACGACGTAAACGCCAGGATCTTGGAGGCCAACCAGGACCTCTATGTTCAAACTTCAAAATTGCCATTACGCCTCACCTTTCTGGATGACCTACTCAAGGGAACCCGAAAGGACGTCAATAAATGCTATACTGCAGTTCTTGACAGCCAAGAACTGACAGTCAACAATGTAGCCGAGCAAATTTCAAATAGTCACCATCGGATTCTGCAGGACCTTACCACCAAATCATGCCCTCTCACACACACCCGCAACACCAGACATCAGTACTAAAGCTCACCCAAGACTCCCTAGCGCTGTACTCAGGGCCCTCGGGTCATGTTTACAGACTAGATAAGCCATTCCTTGTTGCAGCCCCATGTGCTGCAGCAACATCAACTTTACCCATAATCACGGAGGTGCTATCGCGGAACTCCATCATTCCCCATTCACTGTTCCTTTCCTATCTCACCCGATTTTTCCCTTCTAATCTTCACCCAATGGCGAGATAAGCCATTCTTTCAACCCTCCAACTCTCTCTCTGTCTCCCCTTTCCAAAAAAAAAAATAAAAAAAAAAAAAAAATTCATTACATCCACGAACCTTCCTGTCCCTTATCTCTGTTCCCATCATTTGCCACCAACCTCTTTTGGAGTTGAAGGATCAGGCGACTGGATTCGCTGAGTTGCAACTGGATGGTGATTTGCACTTGTACAGGTTTATCCTGGTATCCTCATCAGTACAGCTCAACCGGTTCTGGTGCCCCCTCTGGGGGACCGCCAGAGATCTAGAGCTCTTGAACAGGGACCGTGCAGCATTGGAAGCGTTACTTTTGAAACCGTAAAGCCGATGTCCCACGGTCAAATATGGTTTGTTCCAATAGTCTTCAAACTACAAATTGGATCGTGGGACATCGGATGATTTCATCGCATGCAATTTCTGTTCCATTTTTGGTCCAATTCAGTTTGCTACAACAAGAAACAGTGGTTTCTAATTTTTGATCCAAACGTATGACATCAACCAATTAGCGACCTGGTGGTAATGGCATAATAAGATGACAGCTGGCGCTGGGTCTTCCTTCACATCCACGGGATTGTTTGTGTGAAACTTTGCTGTGCCCTGTAGACTTTGTCCTAAATAATAGGGTTATAGTAGCTGAGCTATATTTGAAATACACGTTCTTTTGTGCAGCACATATTTATGAAATAATGACTCGGGTATTTATAACCCCTGAAAATGTATTTTATTGGATCCATTTGTACCTAACCTTCTTTTCTCAACAAAAATATAAAAACTTGGTCTTATCTTTGATTTGTTGGTATGGACTGCCTCATATTTGTGTCTTTCCGTGTGAATTTGCCTCAACTAAGGACAGCAACTTTCCAAACAAATTTACATCCATTCTAAGGAAGTTAAAATAATTGGCAGGATCAGAAACTAGTTTATTTTGCAGCATACGTAGTACACCTCTTCTTTGGCCTGCATTCCTACGTTCCAGCCATGGTCTGGTCTCGATTTTTTCTTTCTACTATAATATGTTCTTGCAATGGTACATAAACTAAGCTTGCGACAGCGAACTAAATAATTGTGGACCAGCAAGCTCCACCATTTTCTATCAGCTGTTCATGTGCATGCTAGAAATATTTGGACCAATACACACTCCCGTGGGAATGGAATGGAGAAATTGTACACAACGTTCATGTTGTATAAAAACTTTTAGACCAAATTTTGATCGTGGGCCATCGGCTTTAGAGACCTCGTCCATGCTTGTGCCTGTCGTCATCCGGATGTGGTGGCCCTTCGGGTCTCTCCTTTCAACCCTCCCTCCTTAGGGTTGCTAAGAGGTAAATGTTCACAAGAGTCTACCGGAGCTCTGCCCCAGTGTCCTGGGGGACTCGTCCTTGGGTAATCTTAATCCTAATTCATTAAAGGGCAGTTTGGGGTAGAGGTTTTGCTTGAAACCGTTTGTGTCGTATCTATGTAAGATACTGGCCATAAATATCAAATTTGGGTTCGCAGATAAACATACAATAGACAAACGGACTCTCTCTCTCTCTCTCTCTCTCTCTCTCGCGTACGCATACACAAACAAACACTCACACGTACACACAAGAACTTTTTCTAAATACTTTTTATCCAAAGAACCTCAAATCGTGTACTTCTGGTGCAATCTATGTATCAAATTTTCTGTGGAATGCAATAACTTCTCCACTGACTCTATGTAAGCAGTAGAGAAAGTAAAAATTATATACATTAAGAGATTGCCAAGAGATAGATATTTCTTGACTTCGTCTCGTATTTTCAAACTCTGTCTCTTTCTCTAACAATGCACTTACCGCGCTTGTGTCTTAATACAGCATTGTTTTATTTCAGGAGTGCCAACTTTTTATGAAATCTGGAATCTGCATGTGAATTTTCGGATTGAATGCAAATATATGCTCTACATTATTACTTCAACCAAATAGTAGAAATAATAATCTTGAGCCTGCTCCACAACATCAAAATTTGACGTGAAATGTTGAACTACATCTGTTAACATTATCTTGAGTCTATTCGGAAAGCAGCTCAACAAAATCGATCTGCTTAAAGGGAACGAGTTCCTCCTATCCACACAATGTTAAATATGCAAACTCTTGTCACGCTCAACTCCTAGAATATTCAATCTTATGAGATGAAAACTGGCCATTGTATTCTACGTAATTGTTACTGCCTATTAAATATAATTATGTTGATATTATTCATTATGATTATTTTTCCAGATTTCTGTTCGAAATGTTATAAACAGAGCTAGGAAGCTCGTACCAATTGTCTTAGGCAGAGTAAGAGCGGCCTGGCTGGCAATACCACGCCGTGTTTCTTGCACGAGCAAAGGTCAACGTAAAGTGCAATCCATTATTGCAAAGCCGGTATCACTGCACATCACAGGACCACGTGCATAGCAAGAAAGACGCTCGAGTAACATCTTTGTTCTGCTCAAATGTAATCAAAGTCGATTCGTTTTACAGTCATAGTAAATTTTCTACCAGTGTACTTATTCGTGTACTTATTTAGAAATCGATGACAGTTCTAGTTTACAAACTGCACTATCATTATATATTATTTATATATATTTTTACGTTCTCTACACGTACTATGTACATAGTGTATAAAGAAGGTATTGCATTCCACCCAAAAATTCGATACCGATATTTCACCGGAAATGCATGCTATGGATCCCCTGAATCAAAAAAAAAAAAAGAAAGCCTTTTCAGAAAAAGGTCCGTGTGTGTTTGCGTGTGTCTGTGGACAGCATAGCTCAAAAACGAAAAGACCGTTAAATACTACACTTGGTATTTAAGTTTGGTATCTTCCAAGGATGCGACACGAAGATTTTCAAGGAAAAACCCCACCCCCAACTATCCTTTACATGGAACCTTTTTCGAAAATTTTGATTTTCTTAAAAATGGCTCTAACGATTTTGATTAAAATGTCGTATATTAAAGATATTTACCTGGCAAATAAAATGCATATCTTGAATTTTCTCGGAATAGCCTCTGAAGACCATTTTATTCTGGCTCAATTTTACGAAATTTTGCATAACTGCTAATCCGTAAGAGACGGAAAAATCTTATTACACAAAAAATGTAGAGCACGTTGAAAAACACAATTTATGTTTTATACATTTTTTTCGTGGAGTTGATCGTTTTTGAGATATTCCTTGTTTTTTGGTTTCAGCTTTGAAAAACTTATTCTTTGCTTATACAGGAATTTGTCAACTCCTTCCATATAAACAAAGGAACTTCAGTTACATAGCAACCAACTTTTGACTATCATTTAACTTATGGTACTTCGCTTCCACTTACAAGGAAGCAAGTAATAAGACTGTTTCTGCTAATTTTTTCTCGATTAGTATGAAGTAAATAGAAGCATAAGATTTTTAACAATAATTTGTTACAGAGATGAGGAGAAAGTCATGTGAATGGAAGACATCAGATTTTTTATAGCTTAACGTCCTTAAGCCTGGTTGGTCATATTGAACGATGAATGAAACTGGTGACACGATGCTCAAATGATCTCGGGGTCCATGGAGCTTAAATTACTCGATATTCGTCTTCTCAGGATAAGGAAAACCCCCGGAAAAACCTTATCTAGGTGGCTCACCCTAAGCGAGATCCGAACTCGTGTCCTGTTGTATGTGAGACAGACAAAGAGTTTCTTGAAGCTGAACCTAACCTCAGTTCTAAGCTCGTTTAATATATTTTTACTCCTGTGACGATTTTCTCATAAAAGACTAACGATTTTGATTAAAATATCGTGTATTAAAGATATTTACATGACAAAGAAAATATATATCTGAATTTTCTGGGAAAAGCTTCTGAGGACCTCTTTATTCTGGATGATTTTGATTGAATTTTTCATTACTGGTAAACCGTAAGAGATAGACAAAAACTTATACAACAAATGTAGATCACAATAAAACACACAATTTATGTCATATACATTTTTTCGTGGAGTTGGCCGTTTTCGATATATTCCTTCTTATTGATTTCAGCTTTAAAATACTTAAACTTTTCTCATACGGGAACTTGTCAACTCCTAGCCACGCAAAGAAATGGATATCAATCCCATAGCAACCACATTTTAAAACATGTGACTGTCGGTTTAGCCTAGTGTATTCCCTTATTTCCCTTTTACTTATAAAGGAACGAAATAATAAGACCGTTTCTGTTAGTGCTTTAGAAGAAACTTATTAACAATAATTATTTACAGAGATGTAGAGAAAGTCATGTGCATGGAGCATATCAGGTTTTTTTTCTAAAAAAGCTTTCTTTTTGTACTCAGGGGACCTCAAAATGCATTTTTTCGTGAATTCCCGGTATCGCATTTTTTGGTAGAATGCAATATTTTCTCTACACACTATGTATCTAGTATTGTAGAAAAAATCTGATGTGTACCATTCACATGACTTTCTCTATATCCTTGTGACAAATTATTCTTAAAAAGCTTATGCTTCTATTTACTTCATGCTAATCTAGAAAAAATAGCAGAAATAGTCTTATTACTTTCTTCCTTGTAAGTAGAAAGGAAATAAGGGAGTAGCATAGGTTAAAGCGATAGTCAAAAGTTGGTTACTATGTGACTGAAGTTCCTTTGTTTGTATGGGCATGAGTTGACAAGTTCCTGTATGAGAAAGGTTAAGATTTTCGACCCTGAAAACAAAAACAAGGAATATCTCAAAAACGATTAACTCCAAGAAAAAAATGTATACAACATAAATTGTGTGTTTTAATGTGCTCCACATTTTTTGTGTGGTAAGTTTTCTCTATCTCTTACGGTTTAGCAGTTATACAAAATTCCGGAAAATTCACTCACAATAAAGTAGTCTTCAGAGGCTAATTCCAGAAAATTCAAAATATATATTTTATTTTTCGGGTAAATATCTTTAATATACGATATTTTTATCCAAATCGTTAGAGCCATTTTTTAGAAAATCAAAATTTTCGAATAAAGTTCCATGTAAAGGGTAGTTTTGGATAGGGGGATTTTTCTTTAAATCTTCGTGTCACATCCCTGGAAGATTCTAAACTTAAATACCAAGTTTGGTATTTTACCGACTTTTCGTTTTTGAGTTATCGTGTTCACAGACACACGGACATAGTCACACGGACACACGGATACACACACATGGACCTTTTTCTGAAAATACTTGTTTTAGATAAAGGGGATCCTAAAACATATATTTCCGGTGAAATCTCGGTATAGAATTTTTTGGTGGAGTGCAATACCTTCTCTATACACTAGTTCGTATAGAGAAAGTAAAAATAGAATAGACAAGGTAAATAATATTAATCTGATTTGTTTTATCTTACTTAAGTTATAGGGAAAGTAAGAATGAGGTGAAAGTGGAAACCGGGGAAGCTATCGTGAACAATGCTATCCTTTTACACGCAAAAATATCAAGCGCCTCAATAGAAGTGTCGATGTGATCGATCTGTTAGATCGAAGGGAGGAGTGGGGAAAACAGTCGATAGTTTCTTCGCGGTTTAACAATTAAATAGAGAGGCAAGGGACATCAAAGTGGCGGTGAGAAATATCTCTATTCCTCTTGCAAGAATAATAAAAGATATGATAAAATATTCGGTTTCCTTTCAACCATTCCCACAATTTTTTTAGAGGTTAGTGAATTATTAATTTTGTGCATGTCGTTGGCATAAAACTTTTCGTGATGTAATAAACTATTCTCCGACGATTTATGTAAATTGTTTGTAATTACTGGCGTTCGAAACCGGTTTTAACACGCACCTAAAAGTCAATTTCCTTCATCTTGTAATAAAACATGAGCCACTTTCATGGTCAAATCGCTGTTGTCTGGGAAAAATAATTAAATAGCAATTCCATATTAATAATCTGATGTGTAACATCCACACGACTTTTTCTGCCTGTTCTGCAAACAAGCTATTTTTACAAAATATTATCCTTTTATCTATATCAGTTAATCGAGTTAAAAATTATCCTAAATTGCCTATTTCCTGCTTCTGTAAATAGGAAGGAAACTGGGCCAAAGCGAGAGTCAATTTTTTTAAAAGCTGGTCGCTATGTGACACAATTATAATTCGGTTTTCTTATCATGTCAAGAGTAAAAACAAAATATGATGTGTTCCATTCACTTGCTTCCTTGTAAGTAGAAGAGAAATAAGGAAGTACCAGTCAAAAGTTGGTTGCTATGTCACTGAAGTTCCTTTGTTTGTATGGACACGAGTTGACATATTCTCATATGAGAAAAGTATAAGTATTTTAAAGCTGAAACTAATAACAAGGAATATCTCAAAAATGGCCAACTCCTCGAAAAAAAAGTATATAACATAAAATGTGTGCTTTAACGAGATCTACAGTTTTTGTTGGGTAAATTTTTGCCTATCTCTTACGGTTTACCAGTTTCCGCAAAAATCATCCAGAATAAATGTCTTCAGAGGCTATTCCCAGAAAATTGAAGATATACATTGTATTTGACATGAAAATATTTTAAATATAAGAGATTTTAATCAAAATCGTTAAACGGATTTTTGAGAAAATCAAAGTTTTCGAAATTTTTTCAATGAGAAGGGTAGTTGGGGGTGGGGGGATTTTCTTGAAAATCTTCATGTCCCATCCTTGGAAGATATCGAACTTAAATACTTAAAACTTTTCGTTTTTGAAGTATGCGGCCCACAGATACACACACGGACATTTTTCTAAACATGTTTTTATTCAGGGTTCAGGGGTCTCAAAACATGTATTTCCGGTGAAATCTCGGTATTGAATTTTTGGGTGCAATAAAATACCTTCTCTATATACTATGTATATAATACGTGTAGAGAAAGTAAAAAAAGAGATGAAACGAAAGATGAATTCCCATTTGAGAAAAGTATGTCATTTAAAAGTGAATCCTATAACGAGGAATATCTAGGAACAGTTAATTCTAAAAAAAAAAAAAAAAAAAAAAAAAAAAACTATGGATGATATAAATTATGTGTTTTAACGAGGTGTACAGTTTTGTGTGGATAATAGGTTTTTCTCGGTCTCTTGCGCTTTACCGGTTAAGTAAAAACTATCCAAAATGAAGAGGTTCTTAAGATGCTATTACCGAAAATTGAAGGTATACATTTCGTTTGTCATAAAAACGTCTTAAACATATAGTTTTTTAATCAAAATCATTTGAGCCATTTTTGAGAAAACAACATTTTCGAAAAATGTTTCCATGTAGAGGGTAGTTTCGGATGGGAGGATGTTATTGAAAATCTTCTTGTCGCATCCTTGGTAGATATTGAACTTAAATATCGAGTTTGTTACACACACACACTTTTTCTAAACATCTTTTTTGGGATACAGTGGACACTAAAATGTGTATTTCCAGTTAAACCTCGATATCGAATTTTGGGTGGAATGCAGTACCTTCTCTACCTATGTACTATGTACTAAGTGGAGATCTTCAAGAAAATCCCCCACTCGAAAACGTCTATTTTTTATTCATTTTATTTATTTATGTGTGCATTTAACCAGGAGATATTTCTCGTTATTGGTTTCAATGTTAAAATAATTAAACTTTTCTCAAACGTGAATTTGTCATTACTTTTCCGTTCGTTTTACTCCTGGCCTTACAAAGAGTACCGAAATTCAATTACACAGCAACAGAGCTTTTAAAAGATTTTATTGTGCCTTTAATCTCGTGTATTCTCTTATTTTCCTGCTGCGTATAAAGAACTAAGTAATAAGATTCCTGCTAATGTTTATCTTGAGTAGCACGAGGTAGATATATAAACCTGTTTTTGTGAGAAAGCTTCTTCAGAATAGGTAGAGAAAGTCATGTGAATGAACATTTAAAATATTTTTTGCATAGATACAAAACTTTCTTTTGACATAAACAGGTTAATTTTGTTTTCCTATTATATGCATTCAGAGAATTTCGTAGCCCGATTTTGAAGTATTCTAATTATTTTCTTTATTATTGTATCGTAAGTTCAACAGTATAATTAATTTTGATTAATGAACGGTGTACTATACATATGCAATTTAAATCTGTTAACATTTCGATATATTTCATAAAAAAATTTGAAACCTTCTTGGAATAATTTTAGCCCAGATTTAGTGTCCTATATCAATGAACGACCGCAACCAGGCAGCCCTCTAGCTTCCATGAGAAACACTTTTGTCATATCATATATCCATATCCGGCACCGCGAAACCTACACGCTCACCTGAAACATTAAAAACAATCAGAATAAAAAGGAAATGAAATGGTTCCGCGGCAGCATTTGAGATTCCCATAAGAAGTCCCATGGTCGATGCCCGGCGACCGCTCACTCTTACCTTGGCTTTTTCGTGGTTTTCCCCTGATCGAGAAGGCGATTGGAAGAATCGTTTTTTTCTCCACGACTATCATTTCCATCATTCCCTCTCATTTCATGTTTCAGGTCCTGCGCTGTCAGTTGCTTAAACTCAGGAAAGCATTCTCTCCGTGAATGCCAGCGAGAGAGCTGTCTGGGCTGCCACATTTGTTATGCCTCGCTCCTGGGGCTGCTCCCTAATGGTGCGCGGGTGTTCTAGCTTGGAAATGTCAGGAATGTGTGCGCGCCTCCGTGACCTGTCTGCCTGTAGCCAACCTACGGTTCCTTCACTTCATCTATGGCTCCCTAGGGATGTAGTTACATTAGATACATAATATTGTCGCAATTAGTAATGTGTCCCCTACACTCCCCCTTCAATATCCTAATCCAAAAGGGAAATTATAGACCGGCGATGTAATGCTCCGGATTCGATCCCACACATGGGGTTGCGGATGTTAAGTCTGGATATAGGTGACCATTCAGCATCATGAGGAAAATGAACTGCGATAATTAACAAGGATTTTGGCTGGGGGGATACGTGCTACTGCCCACGTCACCTTCCTCTATTGACTGGATGATCGCCCACTTCTGTGTAGGTGGGTGTAAAGTCTGGTTATTATTATTAAGTCTGTAAGAGGAACGTGAGGAGCTGCCATAGGCAGCATTCGCGGCCATAATAACAAATATTTCGGCTTTGGGATGCGAGGTGCTGGCCACATCACCTTCCTGAAACGGTTGGATGATCGCCCACTTCTGTTGTAAGTGTTATGTGTTATAATTAGGTATGTAGGAGTACTTATTTTATTACTTTCTCTATACGTACTATGTACCTAGTATATAGAGAAGGTATTGTAGTATCGAAAAATTCGATACCGAGATTTCGCCGGAAATATATGTTTTCAGACCTCCTGAAGCCAAAAAATCATTTTTATAAAAATATGCGTATTGTGTGTGTATGTGTGTGTGTCTGTGGGCAGCATAGTTCAAAAATGAAACGTCCGTTAAATACCTAACTTGGTTATCTAGGTTCAGTGTCTTCCAAGGATGCGACACGAAGATTTTCTCAAAAATAGCTCACACGATTTTGTTTAAAATATCGTATATTAAAGATATTTATATGACTAATAAAACGTATATCTTGTATTTTCTGGGAATAGCCTTGAAGACATCTCTTATTCTGGATGACTTTTGCGGAATTTTGCATAATTGGTAAACCGTAAGAGATAGACAAAAACTTACTTAACTAAAGCTGTAGAGCTCGATAAAACACACAATTTATGTTATAAATATGTTTTTCATAGAGTTGACCGTTTTTGAGATACTCCTTGTTATTGGTTTCAGTTTTAAAATACACTTTTCTCATATGTCATCTCCTAGTCACGCAAAGAAAGGCACTTCAATCACATAGCAACCAGCTTTTAAAAGCTTTTACTATCGCTCTTTGCTTATGTTACTCCCTAATTTCCCTTCTATTTATAAGGAAGCAAGTAATAAATTTCTGCTAGTTTTTTTTTTCTCGATTAGCATGAAGTAAATAGAAGAATAAGCTTTTTGGCAATAATTAATTGCATAGACGAAGAGAAAGTCATATGAATGGCACACATCATTTTTTTCAGTTATAGTAACAGTCTTTATAGGTTATGTGTATTGCCAATTTATGGAAAAATCATCAGATGATTTAAATTTTAGCTTTTTACTTTCTCTAGCCACATATGTACAATGTACATAGGGATAGAGAAGTATTGTATTCCACCCAAAAATTCGTCACCGAGATTTCACCGGAAATACATGTTTTAGGACCCCCTGTATCCAAAAAAAAAGCATTTTGAGAAAAAGCTCCGCGCGTGTGAGTGTGTGTGTGTGTGTGTGTGTGTGTGTGTCCGTGTGTCTGTGAACACGATAACTCAAAAACGAAAAGTAGCTAAAATACCAAACTTGGTATTTGAGTTTAGTATCTTCCAGGGATGCGACACGAAGATTTTAATAAAAATCCTGCCACCCCAACTACCCTTTACATGGAACTTTTTTCGAAAATTTTGATTTTCTTAAAAATAGCTCTAACGATTTTGATTAAAATATCATATATTCAAGATATTTACCTGGCAAATAAAATGTATATCTTGAATTTTCTGGGAATAGCTTCTAATGACCTGTTTATTCTGGATGAATTTTGCTTAATTTGGCATAAATAGTAAACCGTAAGAGACAGACAAAAACTTACTATACAAAAAATGTAGGACTTGTTAAAATACACAAGCTATGCCATATACATTTTTCTCGTGGAGCTTAGTGTTTTCGAGCTATTCATTGTTCTTAGTTTCAGTTGTGAAGTACTTATACCTTTTCTCAGACGGGAGTGTCCGATTTTCTTCTGTTCTACTCCTGGCCAAGAGAAGAAGAGAATTTTAATGACAATCGCATAATGACAGGTTTTAAAACATTTGACTATTGGTTTAGCCTAGTGTATTCCCTTATATTCTTCCTACTTTTACGGAACTAAATAATCAGAACATTGTGCTAATGAGTACCACGATTAGCAATGTGCAGAAAGAAGAAGAATCTTATGTATGAAGTTTGTAGAACAGCTAGAGAAAGTCATGTGAGTTTAACACATCCGATTTTTTAGTTATAATATTAGTCATTGTTAGTATTAAGTTATAAGAGATAGAAAATGTGATAGATGAGAAACTATCGACCAAGGAGCAATCGAAAACATCAAAGTCAGATATCGAACCTCTCGAATGCGAGATTCCCCCCCTTTTCGCAAATCCAACTCATTCGATTCCCCTAACCGTTATTTATCAAATTTGTTTATTTATATACATTATTTTACCTAGGTTAACAATTTAACAAGCAGAATATGCATAATTAATTTACCTGTATATTGAAAAAGTCCTAATAGGTTTTATCCACTTTTAATGTTTAGACATTAATATAGCAGAAGACTAATGAACATGCCAAAATATTATATACGTTTCATTAAAGAAGAGATGTTTTCTGGTTTGCATTGATGGAGGCTGTAAAGATGCACATGCACTGTGTTAATCTGCTCTATGGATTTCCATCAGCAGTGCCAGATGAATGGACGGACCATTAGCAGCTAATGCACGCTGCGCCTGTACTATCGATGATTTGTGGCCATGGAGTATTCTGCTGCTTGATAGAAAGATATGTACTCAACACAGTGTTTTGCTGTTTACAGGCACGCTTTACAATTTGCACAGTTTTTAATAAACAGTGCCGGGAACACATGAGTGAATTAAATCTTTTCTTTGAAGATTTCCCATCAACAGCACAAGTATAAAAAAGCCTTTGAAAACTCCGAATTAGTAGATCGTCGACAGATCGCAATTAGATAAATTACTAAGCAGAGAGAGGGAGACAGAGAGGTTTAGCGTCATTTAAACCTCATAGGTCATGAGACGATGAATGAAGTGATACTGCTTAATGAGTTGCTGAAATACCTTGGTTCCAGGAGTAGAGAGACATTCCAATTTTTACTTTCTCCATACGCACTATGTACATAGTGTATAGAGAAAGTATTGCACTCCACCCAAAAAATTCGATACCGAGATTTCACCGGAAATATATGTTTTAGGGTTCCCAATATCCAAAAAAAGCATTTTCACAAAAAGGTCCGTGTGTGTCCGAGTGTCCGTGTGTCTGTGAACACGATAACTCAAAAACGAAAAGTAGGTAAAATACCAAATTTGGTATTTAAGTTTAGTGTCTTCCAGGGATGCGACACAAAGATTTTGAGAAAAATCTCCCCACTCCCAACTACCCTTTACATGGAACTTTTTTCGAAAATTTTTATTTTCTCAAAAATGGCACTAACGATTTTGATTAAAATTTCGTATATTAAACATATTTACCTGACAAATAAAATGTATATCTTGAATTTTCTGGGAATAGCCTCTGAAGAGTAGTTTATTCTGCATGAATTTTACTAAATTTTGAATAACTGCTAAACCGTAAGAGATGGACAAAAACTTACTACACAAAAAATGTAGAGCACATTAAAACACATAATTTATGTTATATACAATTTTTTTCGTGGAGTTCGTCGTTTTTGTGACATTCCTTATTTTTGGTTTCTGCTATGAAAAACGTATACTTTTCTCATACAGGAACTTGTCAACTCCTATCCATATAGACAAAGGAACTTCATTGACATAGCAACCAGCTTTTGACTATCACTTTAACCTACAGGTCCCATATTTCGCTTCTACTTACAAGGAAGCGAGTAATTAGACTATTTCTGCTATTTTTTTTTTCTGATTAGCATAAAGTAAATAGAAGTAGAAGCTTTTTAAGAGTTATTTGTTGCAGGGATATGGAGAAAGTCATGTGAATGGTACACATCAGATTTTTAACCTTCAGTAGAAGGAAGAATCCCAAAAGTCATGGTCTCCAGGAGTTCAAATGAGATTAAAATTCAAGGTTTTGAATGGCTTTACGAGAGTCACAAGAATTCTCTGCAGTAGAAGAAGCAGCAATTGGATTTTCTGTGAAGGAGGAATTTTGCTTTCAGGATGGCCAATTCGAATTCTCACATATTCTGTGGTATGGCTAAAGGAGATTTTAGAATATTTCATTGCCAATTAATTATAATTCCACTGAGGTTAGCGAAATTTAGGCCATTCATAAAATCAAGCGAAATTCAAGGACCTAATCAGCTTGAATCTCTGTATTCAATTCTGATTATCAGATGTTCTGCTTAATGACTAAAGGAAATCCATTATTTTAGTCTAATTGAATTCTAAGTTCCTGTATTTAACATTTAGGTAAATCATGAAATTAAGGGAAATTATATGTGTAATTGTGTGCATGCGCGCGCTCTGTCTATCTGTCTGTGAATTACTACGAATGAAGTAGATCTTACAGAAAATCCAACACATGTGTTTATTTGTCATTAAACATGTTTAATACCCGTATGGTACTTTAATCAAAATCCTTAGCACCATTTGTGAGAAAATCAAAAATAAATCGTCAGTGCAAAGGGTAGTTTAGGTAGGGCATTTTCTTTAAAATCTTCGTGAAGCATTTTTTGGAAGAACCTAAATGCTAAGTTTGGAATTGACAGCCTCTGTGTTCTGGTGTAATACTAGCTTCCGAATCAAAAGACCTCGGGTTCGATTCACACCTAGAAGGAATATTCTTTACTCATTTCGTTTCGTAATTAGCTTACCCTCCTGTATTTGTAGGACTGACACCCCACTAGGATGTCTAGGGATCAGAAGCCTGTCGATGAGCCAACGGCACGAAACCACAGAATGGAGAACCTGATATGAGGGGCCTGCCCGTAGCCAGGCATGAACTTGATGAAATGGTTGATATTAAATATAAGCGAAATTTATGCTGGAACAATTGGGAAACCGGAGGCCCCGGAGAAAACCACGAATCCCACGTGCGGGCGCTTGGGATCGAACCCGGGCCACCTAGATGGGAGGCACGCGGTCTGACCACTCAACCACGGCGACTCTTCTTTACTCGTACGGGGTCATTATCACATTGAGCTGCAATTTTTCATAGCAAAAGAACATCGAAAACAAAAATGCCAGTTTTAAGTTGCAATGCAGGCTTTAGATTTGTCTTCTGCTTAACGATTAACTGCCTGGTGTAAAGTCAGGTGCTGATAATGAACTTTGCCCGCACCGAGTTACAAGTATTGTGCGCAGAACGCACTAATAACTTACAACCAAGAACTCCTTTCAGAGAAGAGAATTTAGTGGTAAACAAGCCTCATTCTTGTCCAGTAATGGGTGCCCACAAGAAACAAAAACTCAAGAGATAAAAATCTGATGTGTACCATTCACATGACTTTCTCTATATCCCTGCACCAAATTATTCTTAAAAAGCTTATACTTCTATTAACTTCATGCTAATCAGTAAAACATTAGCAGAAATAGACATATTACTTTCTTCCTTATAAGTACAGGTGAAATAAGGGAGTACCATAGGTTAAAGTGATAATCAAAAGCTGGTCACTGAAGTTCCTTTGTTTGTAAGGACAGTAGTTGACAAATTGCTGTATGAGAAATGTATAAGCTTTTCATAGCAGAAACCAAAAATAAGGAATGCCACAAAAACGACTAAATCCACGAAAAAAAATATACATAACATTCAGTGTGTGTTTTAACGTACTCTACATTTTTTGTGTAGTAAGTTTTTGTCCATCTCTTACGGTTTAGCAGTTATTCAAAATTTAGTAAAATTCATCCAGAATAAACTACTCTTCAGAGGCTATTCCCAGAAAATTCAAGCTATACATTTTATTTTTCAGGTAAGTATCCTTAATATACGAAATTTTAATCAAAATCGTTAGAGCCATTTTTGAGAAAATCAAAATTTTCGAAAAAAGTTCCATGTAAAGGGTAGTTGGGGGTGGGGGGATTTTTCTCAAAATCTTCGTGTCGCATACCTGGAAGCTACTAAACTTAAATACCAAGTTCGGTATTTTACCGACTTTTCGTTTTTGAGTTATCATGTTCACATACACACGGACACATGGACACACACACACGGGCCTTTTTCTGAAAATACTTTTTTTTTGGATACAGGGGACCCTAAAACATATATTTCCGGTGAAATCTCGGTATCGAATTTTTTGGTGGAGTGCAATACATTCTCTATACACTATGCACTCAGTGCGTATAGAGAAAGTAAAAATTGATCATTTTTGTAAGTTCTCGCGGTTAATAGATTTTAAGCATCAATATTGGTATGCAAGAAATGGAATACTTATTATTAGTGAAGCATTGTAATTTTATCATCATTAATTTTTGGTTTAGGCCATAAGGCCTGTTCTGTCTTCACATATTTGACGATAGCTAGTGAAATTGGTATTTACACCTCATTCGCTTGCGTTTTATATTCAGTCAGCCTAAAGGTTTATAGTCATTCATAATTTTGGGGATGCGAATGGCTTCTATTTAGATGATGCAAATGTTTCTTCAATGCTTGTAATACCAAGTTCTTTACGAATAGCCGGACTTTGTTAATAATCTAACATTTTAGAACCAGCTAATAGTGTTAATAATCTCATTTCTGCTATCTCTAAGTCGCCCTCCGTGGTGTAATGGTTACTATGCTAACTTCATATACCCAAGATTGCTGGTTTTTTTTTTATTTTTATTTTTATTTTTTATTTTTTTTTATAAAAATACAGTTCCGGAGGCTTGTCAAGACTCCGGCAACATATTCCTTTTTTGTTTATTTTTTCCAGTTTCCTACATTTCCTTTGTTGACCTTATAAGTCTTAACGTTTTCCTTCTTACAGATACGTACACAGACATATACACATTTACAAACACAGAAATACCCATGCCCAAGGCGGGACTTGAACCCACGATCTTGTGCGCCACGAAGCGCCAAAGCGAGCGCGGCCACCGGGATCGGCTGGGTTCAAACCCGACGGAGGACGATGGATTTTTCGGGTGTAAAAATCCTTAGCATGGCTTCCTTCGGAAGGAAAGTAAAGCCGTTGGTCCCGTGTCGTAAATTTACGGCACGTAAAAAAACCTCAAGCCTGATAGAGAGGACTCAGAGCAAAATTAAGCGGTCTTTCATACCCACTAATTTAGAACGGGACTCTGAGATCCACAGCAGTTAAAGAGCGTCCATAATAACACGTCATTTACATTTTTTGCTATCTCTATCCTTTGTTTTTACCTTTTGGTAGTGTAGTGGTGGTATGGCAAGGGCTTTAAAATGTGTTAAACAGCTCCTCTTCTGATTTTTCCAACAAGTATACGTTTAATTGTGCGCATTAACTGCTGAAATTAGCATCATTTAACGTCCATATTATTTGTATAGCCATAATGCATTGCACAGACTAATTAATTTAATTATTTATTTGGTCCACAAGGTCATTATTATTATTATTATAATTGTTTATTATATTATTATTTTACTAGTTTGAAGTTTTTTTAGTGTCAAACTTCGGCCTATGTGAGTGAGCCGAGACACGGGTATCTTTATTTTCTATCTACTTTCACTAAAACTACTAGCTCGTTCCGTAATATCAGTATAACAACGGTCTCTTGTCAATATCGTTCCTCACCTCCTCAGAGTCTGAAAGTATAAGTCAGAGAGTAAATGTGTGTATGACTTTTAGTGAAAGAAAACTCCCAACAACAAATACTTATTAATGAACCAAATAATCAAATCACCAGCCATTTTTATTTCTGATGAAATCTCGATAGAGGGTTTTTGCAAGGAATGCAATAGAATTAAGATTAGATATTGGCGGGGCCCCCAGGACACAGGGGTGAGCACCGGACGTGGGCCCTTACGGCCCTTTGCCACTTACGCGACTCCAAGGACGGAGGTACGAGGGGAGAGACCCGAAGGATGACCAGATCCGGATGACGAAGGGCGCAAGTATGGACAGGGTCCCTAACGGATATAGTTGGAACCCTTCCTACTCAGGGGCCTCAAACTTTCCAAAGATCCTCAGAGGGAGCCCCAAACCCGAAGGTAGGTCATGAACTCATGACTGACTGTTTCCGACAACGACTCCAAAATAACCGTTACAGTTCACAATTTACCGTCCAGCCGCAACCCGCCGAACAGCCCTGAAAGAGAGATGATCAGAAAATAATAGGAACAGGAATGTTACCGTAGTCTCTTACCCTCCCCGTATTTAGGACGGACCCCCCCCCCGACTTAAAGCGAATACCTAGGAGTCAGGAGCCTATCGGGGAGCCAACGGCACAGAATGAAGAATCTGGATCGAATGGCCGGCCCGTAGCCAGGCATGAGCATGAGGAAATGGATGATACGAAAGGTGATGATGTAGTGAGATGAATATTGGGGGAAACCGGAGGACCCAGAGATAACCCGCCTAGACTCCGCTTCGTCGACTACAAATAAATCCCACTGCAGGCGCTTGGGATCTAACCCGGGCCGCTTAGGTGGGATGCAAGCGGTCTAACCACTGCGCCATGGCGCCGCCTATATATTTAACACACAGTACTTTGATTAAAATTGTTATAGTCATTTTAGATAAAACATAAAACAAATTGCATATAAAGGGTAGGTAAAGTGTAGTGTTCATTAAACATTTTCGTGTAGCATCCTTGGAAAATGTTAAACTTAAATATTATGAAATAGGAAATGGTATATCGGAAAATTCTGGCGGAGTAATTTACTCATTTCTTGACCTGGGAAACCGCCCAACTGTCTGAGCCATCCCGTTCGGTGAGGAATATAATACAATACTTTCCTTACTTATTGCAAGAATGTAGCGGAGAAAGTAAAATACGGTTCTACTCATACGTAAAGCATTACCTACCTATATTATACTCACAAAATATATAAAAAGCACAAATGATACCCGGTTTTTACTTTCTCTAGCCCCATATGTACAATGTGCATAGGGATAGAGAAGTATTGTATTCCACCCAAAAATTCGATACCGAGATTTCACCGGAAATACATGTTTTAGGACCCTCTGTACCCAAAAAAAGCATTTTCAGAAAAAGGTCCGTGTATGTGTCCGCGTGTCCGTGTGCCTGTGAACATGATAACTCAAAAACGAAAAGTAGCTAAAATACCAGACTTGGTATTTAAGTTTAGTATCTTCCCAGGATGCGACACGAAGATTTTGAGAAAAATTCCCCCACCCTAAACTACCCTTTACATGGAACTTTTTTCGAAAATTTTGATTTTCTTAAAAATGGCTCTAACGATTTTGATTAAAATATCGTATATTAAAGATATTTACCTGACAAATAAAATGTATATCTTAAATTTTCTGGGAATAGCTTCTAAAAACCTGCTTATTCTGGATGAATTTTGCTTAATTTGGCACAACTAGTAAACCGTAAGAGATAGACAAAAACTTACTATACAAAAAATTTAGGTCTTGTTAAGATACGCAAGCTATGTCATATACATTTTTCTCTTGGAGCTTACCGTTTTCGAGGTATTCATTGTTATTAGTTTCGGTTGTGAGGTACTTATACTTTTCTTAGACGGTGGTGTCCGTTTTTCTTTTGTTCTACTCTTGGCTAAGAAAAAAAGCGATTTGTAATGACAATCGCATAACGACAGCTTTTAAAACATTTGACTATTGATTTAGCCTGGTGTATTCCCTTATTTTCTTCCTACTTATATGGAACTAAATAATAAAAACGTTGTGATAATGAGTACCACGATTAGCAAGGTGCAGAAGGAAGAAGAATCTTATGTATGAAGTTTGTAGAACAGCTAGAGAAGGTCATGTGAGTGTAACACATCAGATTTTTATAAGAGGCTATATCTCGTACATATCCTTTGAAGAGTTTCTAAATTTTGCAGCAACTATACGGACCCTATGTGTTTATTTGCTCTGTCAAATTTCAAGGATAACCATTTATATCTTAGTGTTTAATGCTGTAGAAAAAGTGTTTATTTGTTACCAAGCTGTTGTAAAATTCCCAAATCTTGAAAATCGCCACCTCTCGGCTTTACTTTAGCGGCAAAGGCAGATAAATTATGTCCAATTGGAGAATCGAGCTTCAGAAATGTTCCTACATCAGATTTATCTGAGGAATCTAGCTGTGCTAGACCATAAAGCTGCCAAGACCATGCTTTAGAGTTTCACAGAGCTGTAAAGACCGGTTTCGGAAGACGAAATTCGTAGTTGGTGTAGCAGATTGTGCAAATGGATTCACGGCAATTGCTATGAAATATCGGTGTGTTTTAGCTCCGATTACTTTACTCTGCCACGAATAACTTCCCAAGTTTAGAAAATGACATATATAGCCTTTAATAAAATAACTTTAGTTGAAAAACAAATTATTGCGCTGGTCACGTAGCTAGTACCACAGCAGAGGAGAGAAAAATCCCAAAAATCTGATGTGTTCCTCTACATATCTGCTATAAAGTATTGTTATAAAGCTTATTCTACTATTTACTTCATGCTAATTCAGAAAAAAATGGCAGAAAGGGTCTTATTACTTCCTTCCTTATAAGTAACACAAATAAGGGAGTACCATGGGCTAAATCGATAGTCAAATATTTTAAAAGCTGTTTGCTATGTGATTGAAGTACCTTTGCTTGTATGGTCAGGAGTTTCAGCGTTTTCAAAATTTTAAATTGTTCCACAGAAGCTTGAAAATGTTTATGCTTGGATAAAAGTAATTAAATAATATACTTCATATTTCAATTTCAAAACTACAAAAATAATAAAATTACAATTATATAATTTTTTTCTCCTAAACCAATAGTCAGATAAAAATGTCATCTCATCAATTTACTAAAACTGTATTTACGAATATAACTGCAAATTATTATGTTTCTCTAACTGAAATTGCATAATGTGGAATGATTTAATTAAATGACAATAAAACACTATAAATATGTTAATATCACAGGAACTATTTTGAACAAAAGTCTGAAAATGTGTATATAAAGTATTCTTAATATTGCAAATGCTGTGTTAAAGTTTCGAATCAATACAAGCAAAATGTTAGAGTTTAGGGTTTTCACAGATGGGTGAAAATCCTTAAAAAAAAAAAAGACTTTGACCGCTAAATGCGACATTTTACTCGTTGAAGGTGGGTAAAATCTGTCAAAATTTAGTGGAAATTCCGCTGACTTGGCAACCCTGCTGCTGAAGTTCTTTCCTGTAGTGTACTGAATGATGATGCGGTTGTCTGTAAAGTGATACGTAAATACTTGAATTTGTACCGTTTTATTGTGTGTATAGGTTGCAGATTACACAATTGATCCCAGTAGGATTACCAACAGTATGATAAAATATTGGAAAACAGTAGTCTTTTGTGGTACGAAATGTTAAATTAGTGTACATGCATTTCCTGCACAAGAACGGCACTGGAAACCGTTTGTTATCCGGATTACGTGGGATACAGAGTCAATTAGTAGGTTGCAGTACAAATCCTAACTTGATAAGCATACACACCACATTTCCGGAGAGATGCCAAGAGAGCGTAATCGATACAAATCGAACTAACGTAGAGATCTGCTCGCGCCGTCAAGCATGACAAAATGAGATTAAGAACGAGGACGAGAGAAATACAATGGGAAAGCCAAATTCACAAAGCCAACAAAAGGGTTTGATATGGACACACTTTTTAAATTCGTGTTCTCACATAAAATGCCCTAATTGCATATTTTGAATGTTTGTTATTTCAGTAGTCATTGCGATGTTGTGGTCTTCACATACAGAAAGAAGATTCTGCACAATAATATTACTCTACAAGGTGAGGAAGGCATGCACAATGATTTAATAAGATATCTTTCTTGGCTTATATTTGGACACAAAATTAACCTCGAATTAAACTAATTCGAAGCCTTCGTAACAGATTGCATAAACTTAAACATTTAATCAAAGGATCTTCTCCGTTGCCTCTTCGCTTGAAAAGAATAATATGCTTGTCATTGATTAGACCTATACGGGTGTATGGTTCTGTAATATGGGCACCTGCATCAAACTCCCAGATAAAACGAGTTCAAACAATCCAGAATCGGGCACTTCGACTAATCGCAGATGCACCATGGTACGTCCGCAATGACAACCTGCATAAGATTTAAACATACCAACCGTTAATGCAACACTGAGCTCTTTTTTTAGACGTCTTTTCCGCAGAATAGAAAGCCACCCCAAAAATCTGCTCAGCTGCATTCCAGCTCAACTTCCACCACCTCGGCATCTACGAGGATTAAAATGAAAGAGATACACAGACTTAATTGACATCTACTTGTAAATTATATTATTGGATAGGTAGAGTCAGACTGAAAAATCTGATGTGTTCCATTCACATGACTTTCTCTATATCTCTGTAACAAATTATTGTTAATAAGCTTATCTTTTATTTATTTCATGCTAATCGAGAAAAATTAACAGAAATAATCTTATTTCTTGCTTTATTGTAAGTAGGAGCGAAATAAGGGAGTACCATAAGTTAAAGTGAAAGCCAAAAGCTGGTTGCTATGTGAATGATGTTCCTTTGTGTGTAGGGACAGGAGTTGACAAATGCCTGTATGAGAAAAGTAAAAGTTTTTCAAAGCTGAAACCAAGAAAAAGGAATACGTTAATAACGATGAACTCCACGAAAAGAATGTATATAATATAAATTGTGTGTTTTAACGTGGTCTACATTTTTTGTGTGTTAAGTTTTTTTCCATCTCTTACGGTTTAGTAGTTATGCAAAATTCATCCAGAATAAAGTAGTCTTCAGAGGCTATTACCAGAAAATTCAAAATATACATTTTATTTGTCAGGTAAATATCTTTTATATATGATATTTTAATCAAAATCGTTAGAGCCATTTTTGATAAAATCAAAATTTTTTAAAAAAGTTCCATGTAAAGGGTAGTTTGGGGTGGGGGGATTTTTCTCAAAATCTTCGTGTCGCATCCCTGGAAGATACTAAACTTAGATACAAAGTTTGGTATTTTACCGATTTTTCGTTTTTGAGTTATCGTGTTCACAGACACACGGACACACTGACACACGGACACACACACGGACCTTTTTCTGAAAATACTTTTTTTGGATACAGGGGACCCTAAAACATATATTTCCAGTGAAATCTCGGTATCGAATTTTTTGGTGGAGTGCAATACCTTCTCTATACACTATGTACATAGTACGTATAGAGAAAGTAAAAATGTAATGCCTTAGCCGGGATTGCCAAAACTATGATAGCCCAGTGGCAGAGTAACCGGCAAGAGATCGGGAGATGCGTGGTTCAAATCCGGCTATGGCATTGAATTGTTCAGTCTGACTCTACCAATCCAGTTCCTGTCCTACACATGGCTTGTGTGAAAAAATAATTAATCCAATACCAATTGACCATAATAGTTGGCTATACTATGAATCCTATGAAAGTACTTACAAGATTGTAAGTCGCCATTGGGGTTGTCATCTCAAAATAATTTGAGTTCACCATGTGGTTTATCGGGAAACATGCGAGTCAGTTGAGAAATTCAATGCTATGCCGGCATGTTGCCATGGTAGCAACCGGCTAGAGATCGTGAGATCTGTGTTCAAATCCCGACTATGGGATTGAATTTTTTAGTCTGACTCTACCTATCCTACTCCTGACTTACACACGGCTTGTGTAAAAAAAAAACAAAAACAACAATTAATCCAATTATAGTCATAGGACTGTTAGCTCAAAACATATTTTTTATGTATTTACACATATGTATATTTAACCAGCACAATCGTATTGTATATAATGTATCAGAAAATTATCTTGAGTTTAAAAAAAATGTTACACCTTGAAGACTTACTACAAGAAGCACTATCAAAAGCGAAGATTTCATGTTATACATTTATGGTCGTTCATCCTTTAAACTTTTTCCTTGAATTTTGGTGGTGGTTGCCCGGACGCGTTTCGAGGTGGCACTATTTCTATGTGTTGGAGTCAGAAGTTTAATTTTGAATTCCTTCTAACAAATTATCCTACCTGTTTCCACACCAACTTTCCATCCTGTTATTGTTTGACCGACATGTCTTTTACCTTTGGGTTGGTACTGAAGTAAATTCTGTGGAGGTGTCTTGGTTGACATTCTTTCTATGTGTTAGAGTCAGATTTTAACTTTTTAATTCTTTCTAAAAGTTATACCTGCTTGCACATCAAGAAACTGCGACTTTCCACATTGTTATTGGTCGACCCACATTTCTTTTACCTTTGTGTTAATACTGAAGTAAACGTCTCTTGGGTTGCATTCCTTCTTGCGAGATTGCAGATACTAATTCAGTTTTAGACTAAGGCTCTTTCCTGAGCTTTCCTACGTGGCAGGTGAACGATAGGTTTCGAGATTTCGAGATTAGAGGTATGTAAATGAACTGGATCGAAATAAAGGGTAAACATGGACTTTCTGAAAATCGATTCTGGTTTCCAATGCGAAATGCACAGTCTTCCATTCGTTCTGTCTGCTTGCGCATGGCAGCCATGTTGGTCAATCAACCAATGGCAGAATCAAATCTAAAACTGAATGTCGCTTCCTTCTATGCATTAAAACCAGTTAGAACTTGAATGTTGAATTCTTTTTAAATAAATTCAAGATATTCATTTTATTTCTCATGTTAAGATACTAAATATTCTTTAATCAAAACCGTTAGAGCCATTTTTGAGAAAATCAAAATTTTCGAAAAAAGTTCCATGTAAACGGTTTCTTCCAAATCTTCGTGTCGCATCCTTGGAAGATACCAAAACTAAGTACCAAATTTGGTATTTTAGGGCTATGCTGCCCACAGACACAGCAGGACAGTGCTTCTAAAGCCTATTCAGCCTTAAGTTGATCCTCGCCAAAACAAAACCCAAGCGACCAGTGCACCGTTATAATGTAACCTTCCGCCATTCGCGCCAGAAATGCTGTCATACTTACAGGACCACTCGACACCTAGACGGCCGGGGTTCGATCCCAAGCGACCGCATGTGAGATTTGTGGTGGACAAAACGGCGCTGGGGCGGGTTTTCTCCGGGTACTCCGGTTTCCCCCGCCATCGCATTCCACCGGTGCTCCATCATCATTCATGTATCATCAGTGTCACCGCCTGCGATGCCATTAGTAGTTAAAGCGGGCGTTAAACACTACCAAAAAAAAAAAAAGGACCACTCGACGCGTACACGTAGCATATTGTAAAACGAACAGAGCCCTTATTCCCACAACTTAAACGGTGACTATAGTATTCTGTTGATAGGCATAACAAAATAAATATGTACACATGTAATACTTAAAATACGAGCGAAAAAATAAATATTGTGTATGCGATAACTTACATTTATTCACTCTTCGGAAGCGACTCTATTCCCTCCAGATCAGAATTGTTGTCTGAAATATTTGCTGCTGATTTTCCCTCAAAGGTTGTTAACCAGGTTATCAATAATGGTGTCACTTAAACTATCCATCTCCCAAAACAACGCTTCTTCTTTTGTTATACGTAGCACTTTATTTACTGTTGGCGGCTAATTTTTTAAAAAAAATATTTTGTGAATATTTCATTCTTCACAAAATCATCACATTGTTGCATCGTATATTTCACACACTGTCTTTCTTCCCCGAGTGCAGCCACTTTTTCCGTTTCAGATTTTTACTTTCTCTGTACGCACTATGTACATAGTGTATAGAGAAGGTATTGCACTCCACCAAAAAATTCGATACCGAGATTTCACCGGAAATTTATGTTTTAGGGTCCCCTTTATCTAAAAAAAAAAGCATTTTCGGAAAAAGGTCCGTGTGTGTGTGTGCGTGTGTCCGTGTGTCAGTGTGTCCGTGTGTCAGTGTGTCCGTGTGTCTGTGAACACCATAACTCTCAAAAACGAAAAGTCGGTAAAATACCAAACTTGGTATTTAAGTTTAGTATCTTCCAGGGATGCGACACGAAAATTTTCAGAAAAATCTCGCCACCCCAAACTACCCTTTACATAGAACATTTTTCGAAAATTTTGATTTTCTAAAAAATGGCTCCAAAGATTTTGATTAAAATATCGTATATTAAAGATATTGACCTGACAAATAAAATGTATATTTTGAATTTTCTGGGAATAGCTTCTGAAGACTACTTTATTCTGGGTCAATTTTACGGAATCTTGCATAACTGTTAAACCGTAAGAGATGGAAAAACACGTACAATACAAAAAATGTAGAACACTTTAAAACACACAATTTATCTTATATACATTTTTTTCATGGAGTTGATTGTTTTTAAGATATCCCTTGTTTTAGGTTTCAGCTTTAAAAAACATACTTTTCTTATATAGGACTTTGTGAACTCCATACAAACAAAGGAACTTCAGTCACTTAGCAAGCAGCTTTTGACTGTCACTTTAACGTATGTTACTTCCTTATTTCACTTCTACTTACAAGGAAGCAAGTAATACGACTATTTCTCTAATTTTTTCTCGATTAGCAGGATGTAAGTAGAACTATAAGCTTTTTAAAAATAATTTATTGTAGAGATTAGAGAAAGTCATGTGAATGGAACACATCAGATTTTTTCACTACTAGTCAACGGTTTACCAGCTTATGCTTTATGTAACTCGAAAGCTTACGGCGACCCTCCTCCATGATTCTAAACAGGAGCGACCGTTACTGTGTAAACAACGTTGCGGAAATCAAGTGGCTCATGCAGCTCTGTTTAACGGTACAAATCGGCGTCTATTTAACTCTTTGGCATTTGTATAGAATATTGTACAATTCAAGAATAAATTTATTCTGTAATTTAGATTGTTAACATGGACTACATTATTGCGCGCACTACTTATGTTTTGTACCGCGGTGGACTGACCACGTGGATCTGTTTTGACGCGGATCAACCTATGAGTGAATAGAAAATAGCAGGATCGCGAATTCGAAAGTTTGGATTATACTTCTGCAGCCCAAATAAGGACCAAAAAGTAGAAGGAGATGCTTTGGAAGGCCAGCCAAAGCCAGTACTTATAGGTTCATTTATCGTTCAGTGTTGGTTGAGGATATTCTTAAGTGAAATGGTGTTTATGCGAGTACAGAGCTGACCATGACAAAAGCGCAAAGCAAAGCGAACATGCAGTACTCTGTTGTTTTTTCCCGTGCACTGTTTGTATTGCCCTGCTATTCTTCTATTGTTCCTTGGAAGGGTATCCACCGAGAGAGTGTGTCACGGGGTGGGAGGCATAGTGGGTCACATCATGCTTAGAAAATCTGCCTGTCACGTGTTCAGTGTAATGAAGCCTACTTTCAGAACACGCACTTCCCACAATATCGTTCTTCAGCAATCATAAATCAAAAATATCTTATGTGTTCCAACTTTCTCTACATCTCTGCAACAATTATTGTTAAAAACCTTATTCTCTTTTTTACTCCATACTAATCGAGAAAAAATTAACAGAAATAAAAAAAATGGAGTGTTATTTATGGACGGTCTTTAACTGCTGTGGTTCTCAGCGTCCCATTCTATACTGGGCTTTAAAGACCGCTTAAATTTGCTCAGAGGCCTCTCTATCAGGTTTGAGGTTCTTTTACGTGCCGTAAATCTATGACATGGGACCAACGGCTTTACTTTCCTCCCGAAGGAAGCCATGCTAAGCATTTTACGCCCGAAAAAGTCCATCGTCCTCCGCCGGGTTTGAACCCGCGACCTTTAGTAAATGAAATTAACAGAAATAATCTTAATACTTGCTTACATGCAAGTAGAAGGGAAATAAGGGAGTAGTATAGGCTAAAGTATTAGTCAAAAGCTGGTTGCTATGTGACTGGAGTTTCTTTGCTTCTATGAACAGGAGTTGACAATTCCCTCTATGAGAAAAGTATTAGTTTTTTAAAGCTGAAACCAATAACAAGAATATCTCAAAAACGACCCACTCCACGAAGAAAATGAATATTACATAAATTGTGTGTTTTAATGGGCTCTACATTTTTATGTCTTAAGATTTTGTCTATCTCTTACGGTTTAGCAGTTAAGCAACATTCAATAAAAAAGCATCTAGAATAAAGAGGTGTTTTGAGGCTATTCCCAGAAAATTCAAGAAATACATTTTATTTGGGACGTAAATAACTTTAATTGACGGTATTTTAGTCAAAATCGTTAGAACCATTCGTTAGAAAATTAAAATTTTCGAAACATTTTCTATGTAAAAGGTGGTTTGTGGTGAGGGATTTTCTTGAAAATCTTCGTGTTGCATATTTGGAGGATACTAAACTTAAATACAAGTTTGGTATTTAACGGTCATTTTGCTTTGAACTATGCTGTCCACAGACACACACGGATGCTTTTTTCGGATTCAGGGGTCTTCAAAACATTAATTTCTGGTGAAATCTCAGTATCAAATTTTTTGTTTTGGAATGACAACATATCTCACCGTTACTGCTGCGTCAGTCGCAGCTGTCTGTCGTCACTATCTGCGGAAGAACGTGTTTGGATACAAAGTTACCTTCATGCACTAACTGCTCCCCGTGTACGCAGGTAGTTTGTTGAAAGCTTTCCAAACACTGCAAAATCATGCGATCGCGCATAAGTTCGAAGCTGCGGATTCGGGGACAAAAAATCTGATATGCTCCATTCACATGACTTTCTCTACATCTCTGTTACAAGTTATTGTTAAAAAGCTTAGTCTTCTATCTACTTCATGCTAATCGAGATAAACATTTGCAGAAATTGTCTTTATTACGTGTTTCCTTGTAATTACAACGGAAATAGGGGAATACACTAGGTTAAAGCGATAGTCAAATGTTTTAAAAATTTTGTTCCTATGTGATTGAAATCCTTTTTTTTTTTTTTTTTCTTTTTTTTTTTCACGGCCAGTTATTTACATTGCATTATTTAAAATATCTGAAGTGACATAACAAAGTGCACTGAATATATTAATATATTTACATTCATTTTTTTCACAATAGCTATAACACAAATTGCAATGTTTCTGGCGCCTAGACACGATATTCAATACGCCTTTTCATCCTCCTATATACACATTACTCATTGTTGACGAGCGGTCACTGAACATTTTATGAAAATAAAATGTAAGTATTAGTTAGCCATTGCATTATGAATAGTCTCTGAAAGATATTCTGTTTTTGCTTGTAAAAAACCTAAAAATCTGATGTGTTCCATTCACATGACTTTCTCTACGTTTCTGCAACAAATTATTGTTAAAAAGCTTAATATTCGTATTTCTTTCATGCTAATCGAGAAAAAAAAATAGCAGAAATGGTGTTTCTACTTGCTTCCTTGTAATTAGAAGGAAAATTAGGGTATATACTAGGCTAAAGTGATAGTGTAATCATTTAAAAACTGATTGCATGTGATTGAAGTGCCTTTGTTTGTATGGCCAGGAGTTGACGAAGTCCCGTATCTGAAACTATCAACAAGGAATATTTAAAAAACGGTCAACTCCACGAAAAAGAAATGTTTATAACATACATTGTGCGTTTTAATGAGTTCTTCAAGTTTTTGTAGTAAGTTTTTGATTATCTCTTACGGTTTATCCAAAATTCCGCAAAATTCATCTAGAATAAAGAAGTCTTCAGCAGCTATTCCCAGAAAACTGAAGATCTACATTTTGTTTGCCATGTAAACATATTTAAAATACGATATTTTAATCAAAATCGTTAGAGGCATTTTTGAGAAAATCAACATTTTCGAAAATTATTCAATGCAAAGGGTAGTTGGGGAGAGGGATTTTCTTGAAAATCTTCGTGTCGCATTCTTGGAAGATACCAAACTTAAATATCAAGTTTAGTATATAAAGGTATTTTCGTTTTTGAGCAATGCTGTCCACACACACACGCACCTTTTTCTAAAAATGCTTTTTTGGATTCAGGGGGACCCAAAATATGTATTTCCGGTGAAACTTCGGTATCGAATTTTTGGGTGTAATACAATACCTTCTCTATACACTCTAGTACGTGCAGAGAAAGTAAAACTATGTGATGAGATACAAAAGGTCGCCAGAAAGCCAACGTATACACTACGTAAATTACCTCTGCAATATCTTCAAAGTGAACGCATGAGATATAATATCGTGGAGAGCAAGCGAATGTTGGAAAACAATGAAGAAGCTTCCGCCAGCCATCTGTCGTGAACACTTGAAAGTCATGCCTTGCTCTGTAAGAGTGAAAACAAGTGACAACCTTCATAACAATGGAAGGATATGAATAATTGCACAGGAGGAGGTTGAAGGGAAAAATAATCATAAATAGTGTTCTGCAACGTTGAACAAAGCCGGAGAAATCCTGGGTCTTCAACGGGGTAGTTGTCGATTAGAGGTGAATATGGGTTGCTCTACAGAGAATAAAGAAAGGGATAAAAGAAATATAAAGCATAGTTAAAAAAAAATCTGATGTGTTATACTCACATGACTTTCTCTAGCCGTTCTACAAACTTCTTATATAAGATTATTCTTCTTTCTGTACCTTGTTAATCGAGGTATTCAGCACAATGTTCTTATTACTTAGTTCCTTATAAGTACGAAGAAAATAAGGGAATACACTAGGCTAAATCGCTAGTCAAATGTTTTAAAAGCTGTCGTTATGCGATTGTCATTACAAATCGCTTGTTTTCTTGGCCAGGAGTAGAACAAAAGAAAAACGGACACTCCCGTCTGAGAAAAGTACAAGTACTTCACAACTGAAACTAATAACAATGAATACCTCGAAAACGGTGAGCTCCACGAAAAAAACATATATGACCTAAATTGTGTATTTTAACAAGACCTACATTTTTTGTATAGTAAGTTTCTGTCTATCTATTACGGTTTATTAGTTATGCCAAATTAAGCAAAACTCATCCAGAATAAACAGGTCTTTAGAGGCTATTCCCAGAAAATTCAAGATATACATTTTATTTGTCCGGTAAATATGTTTAATATATGATATTTTAATCAAAATCTTTATAGCCATTTTTAAGAAAATCAAAATTTTCGTAAAACGTTCCATGTAAAGGGTAGTTTGGGGAGGGGAATTTTTCTCAAAATCTTCGCGTCACATCCAAGGAAGATACTGAACTTAAATACCAAGTTTGGTATTTTAGCTACTTTTCGTTTTTGAGTTATCGTGTTCACAGACACACGGACATACACACACACTGACCTTTTTCTGGAAATGCTTTTTTTGGATTCAGGGGGTCCTAAAACATGTATTTCCGGTGAAATCTCGACATTGAATTTTTGGGTGGAATGCAATACTTCTGTATCCCCATGTACATTGTACATACGGGGCTAGAGAAAGTAAAAACAAACAAAAAAATCTGATGTGTACCATTCACATGACTTTCTCCATATCCCTGCAGCAAATAATTCTTAAAAAGCCTATACTCCTATATACTTTATGCTAATCAGAAAAAATTAGCAGAAATAGTCTTATTACTCGCTTCCTTGTAAGTTGAAGCGAAATGAGGGACAACCGTAGGTTAAAGTGATAGTCAAAAGCTGGTTGCTATGTCAATGAAGTTCCTTTGTTTATATGGATAGGAGTTGACAAGTTCCTGTATGAGAAAAGTATACGTTTTTCATAGCAGAAATCAAAAATAAGGAATGTCACAAAAACGACGAACTCCACGAAAAAAATGTATATAACATAAATTATGTGTTTTAATGTACATTTTTTGTGTAGTAAGTTTTTGTCCATCTCTTACGGTTTAGCAGTTATTCAAAATTTAGTAAAATTCATCCTGGATAAACTACTCTTCAGAGGCTATTCCCAGAAAATTCAAGATATGCATTTTATTTGCCAGGTAAATATGTTTAATATCCGAAATTTTAATCAAAATCTTCGTGTCGCATTCCTGGAAGATACTAAACTTAAATACCAAGTTTGGTATTTTACCAACTTTTCGTTTTTGAGTTATCGTTTTCACAGACACACGGACACACACACACGGACCTTTTTCTGGAAATGCTTTTTTTGGATTCAGTGGGTCCTAAAACATGTATTTTCGGTGAAATCTCGACAGCGAATTTTTGGGTGGAATGCAATACTTCTGTATCCCTATGTACATTGTACATACGGGGCTAGAGAAAGTAAAAAAAAACACACAAAAAAAACTGTGAAACAAATATAATGATGACTATAATGTTATTTTGATTGAAAGTTCCTTACCATTTTGAACCGGCAACTCAAAGAACCAAGAAAAATTGAAAGCATGCACTAATTAAAATTATCCCAATCAGCCTATAATTAATAAACGAATAACCGAAATATTACTATTAATTTGGGATAAAAAATGTATACCAATACACATTGAATGCTATGTGAAATCAAAATTTTGACCTTTTAAAGGAGGAAGAGGTAGAAAGAGTGCGCGCGCGATTTTTATTGTTTCATATGGATATCCTTCTTTAACATATATGGTCATATCAGGGGCTTTGATTTGTTAAACTACTCATGGTTATAGGTTCTTTAAAGTTGTGATTTTAATCATTTCTGTGTGCGCGCATGTTTACAGAATTTGTAGGGGATAGGGAATGATTCTCAATTTAAGAAAAAAAAATATCCCTGTCCCAGCCTGGAATAGTAACCTCCGGGTAATAAGTCAGCTCGCCTACCATTGGACCTAACACCCTAATTACTTTCCCCCATAAAAAGGGGTTCTAATGGGAAACACAATAGAAAAATTCTTCATACACTACTTTATTCCTCTCATTACATACTTTTCTCCCTCTCTTTCCCCTTCTCTCTCCCTTTCCATCTTGTCTTCATGTATCGACACCCTCCCCCCCATTACTATCCTCTATCAGCCTATCATATAATATTCTTAAAAATCTGATGTCTTCCATTCACATGACTTTCTCTATATCTCTGTAACAAATTATTGTTAATAAGCTTATTCTTTTATTTATTTCATGCTAATCGAGAAAAATTAGCAGAAACAGTCATATTTATTGATTTATTGTAAGTAGAAGCGAAATAAGGGAGTACCATAGGTTAAAGTGAAAGCCAAAAGCTGGTTGCTATGGAAGTTCGTTTGTTTGTATAGACACGAGTTGGCAAATTCCTGTATGAGAAAAGTATGTTTTTCAAAGCTGAAACCAAAAACAAGGAATATCTCAAAAACTATCAACTCCACGAAAAAAATGTATGTATCATAAATTGTTAGCTTTAAAGTGCTCTACATTCTTTGTGTGTTAAGTTTTTTTTTCCATCTCTTACGGTTTAGTAGTTATGCAAAATTCATCCAGAATAAAGTAGTCTTCAAAGGCTATTCCCAGAAAATTCAAAATATACATTTTATTTGTCAGGTAAATATCTTTAATATACGATATTTTAATCAAAATCGTTAGTCATTTTTTAGAAAATCAAAATTTTCAAAAAAGTTCCATGTAAAGGGCACTTAGGAGTGGGGGGATTTTTTGAAAATCTTCGTGTCGCATCCTTGGAAGATACCAAACCTAAATACCAAGTTTGGTTTTTAACGGACTTTTCGTTTTTGAGCTATGCTGCCCACAGTCACACACATACATACACACAGATACACACGGACATTTTTCTAAAAATGTGTTTTTTTTTGGGATTCAGAAGGTCTCAAAACATGTATTTCCGGTGAAATCTCGGTATCGAATTTTTGGGTGCGTTACAATACCTTCTCTATATACTATGTACAGCACATATAGAGAAAGTAAAAAGTAGTAAAATTATTACTTCTGGATGTTAATAAAAATTAAAGCATAGGTAAAACGTTTAAACCTGTGTCTTACCTATATAACTGTAATGCGATTAAAGCAGTATCACTTTTCGGGATTATCAGTTTATGGACACAAATAATGGTAACGAAATATGTACATATATAATTTAAATCTTTTATTCAACCTATCAACATTTTGTAAATAACAATGTTATTAGAACATTGTGTTTACAACCTTTTAAAAAAGTGGAATAAAAAGAAAGGCTTTCGATTTTTATTTTAATTTTCACGTTCATAGAAGCCCCTAATTCGGCAAAGTACATAATGTAACATATAATACATTTTCTTGGGACACTAGGCATTATATATCAACTTCCACATCTTACGGTTTAGCAGTTATACAAAATTCCGCAACATTCATCCAGAATAAAGTAGTCTTCAGAGGCTATTCCCAGAAAATCCAAGATATACATTTTATTGGTCAGGTAAATATCTTTAATGTACGATATTTTAATCAAAATCGTTAGAGCCATTTTTGAAAAAATCAAAATTTTCGAAATTTTTTCCATATAAAGGGTAGTTGGGGGTGGGGGCATTTTCTTGAAAATCTTCGTCTCGCATCCTTGGAAGATACCAAACTTAAATACCAAGTTTTGTATTTAACGGTCTTTTTGTTTTTGAGTTATGCTGCCCACAGACACACACACGCAAGCACACATACACACAGACAGACAGATAGACACACGGACATTTTTCTAAAAATTCTATTTTTTGGATTCGGGGGGACCCAAAACATGTATTTCAGGTGAAATCTCTGTATCGAACTTTTGGGTGCATTTCAATACCTTCTATATACACTATGTATATAGTACGTATAGAGAAAGTAAAAAGGAGAAAACGAATACCCTGAAGATACAGAGGCGTTAATAATGTGCAAAATCTTATTTGTTAGGAGACTCAAGTTTTCATTTCCGTAACTAAGAAGATTTGTGAGAGCGTACTTAAAACAGAGAGATATTCTCTTTTGCTTTTCTGCGAATATTGTGAAGACCGAATTACACAGCAGTTATATTTTATAGCTAAAAGCAACAAAAGGTTGCCTTAAATTTGAATTGGAAAACAATAAAGAATTAAGACATTTTATTATTAACGTGTACTTTCTGAGAAACAGCATGGACCATCAATCCTATGAAAAGAGTTAATCACACATTTAAGGGGAGTGGATAGTATAAAATGACAAATGATATTTTCTGTTTTTAATGACATAAAATCTGATGTGTTCCATTCACATGACTTACTCTACAACTCTGAAATAAATTATTGTTAAAAAACTTATGCCTCTATTTACTTCTTGCTAACCGAGAAACAATTAGCAGAAATAGTCTTATTACTTACTTCCTTGTAAAGAGAAACGAAATAAGGGAGTACCATAGGTTAAAGTGATAGCCAAAAGCTGGTTGCTATGTGACTGAAGTACCTTTGATTGTATGGACACGAGTTCACAAAGTCCTGTATGAGAAAAGTATGCTTTTTATAGCTGAAACCAAAAACAAGGAATATCTCAAAAACAATAAACTCCAGAAAATATGTATATACTATAAATTGTGTGTTTTAAAGTGCTCTACATTTGTTGTATGGTAAATTTTTGTCCATCTCTTACGGTTTAGCAGTTATACAAAATTCCGTAAATTGACCCAGAATAAAGTAGTCTTCAGAGGCTATTGCCAGAAAATTCAAAATATACATTTTATTTGTCAGGTAAATATCTTTAATATACGGTATTTTAATCAAAATCGTTAGAGCCATTTTTTAGAAATCAAAATTTTCGAAAAAAGTTCATGTAAGGGTTAGTTTGGGGTGGGGGGAATTTTCTCAAAATCTTCGTGTCGCATCCCTGGAAGATACTAAACTTAAATACCAAGTTTGGTATTTTACCGACTTTTCGTTTTTGAGTTATCGTTTTTGAGTTATCGTGTTCACAGACACACGGACACACACACACACACACACACACACACACACACACACGGACCTTTGTCTGAAAATACCTTTTTTGGATACAGGGGATCGTAAAACATACATTTCCGGTGAAATCTCGGTATCGATTTTTTTTTTGGTGGAGTGCAATACCTTCTCTATACACTATGTACATAGTACGTGTAGAGAAAGAAAAAAATGAGGATATGCTTAAAAAATTTAGGTGTACATTTTGTTACAGACAATACATTTTTGCAAATCATAAATATCATAGGTGGCTTAATTCCCCTAGTTCAGTTGTATAAGGCAGAATGTCTTTATAGGTAATAAAATTTGCAGTTTTCTGCTACTGCTTGTTTCTCAGAAAAGGAAACATAAAAATGTCTAATGTTTGCCATTTATTTAGCAAGCAATTTTTTTAAGTTAATTTTTTTCAGACAAACTACAAAATATATGATCTTAAAAATTTAAAGACTCATACGTGCATATATTCAGATTATTCAGTAATTGTTTTACATTAATCTATAAATTACAGCCAGAGAAATTCACATATCCTGAATTAGCTGCAAGTCCATATAATCCTCACACCACCCACTCCCCTTAATGTGAAGAATATTTCTGATTAATCAATTCATAGCATTATAGCTATAATAAAAATATAACTGTTGAACGTTCGTAAAATAAGTCATGTAAGATAATTTTACTTACCTAATTCATTTTTGGAGTCAGAATTTTGATGCAGCAGATCTGTTAAGCTACGTAGAGATATGCAAGCCAAGCCACGTTGCAAACTACGAGCGATTTTCACAGAGCGCGTGCGCAGAGGCTCGCAATGGTTCTTTTCAGGTTAATCCTTTCTAGAGTGAACTGAGAAATACGTCTAGCCTGAAAAATGTGCAAAGTGAGTCATTGCTTAGGCCCGCCTATGGTGATAGCGTGTCTGCTTCACATTCAACAGGTCGTGAGTCCGAATCTCGCTTAGGGTGAGTTACCCGGATAAGTTATTTTTCTCGGGATTTTCCCTTATCCTGAGAACGAATGTCGAGTAACTTTAAGCTGCATGGACCCCGAGATCATTTGAGCATAATTTCAGTAATTTCATTCATCGTCCGATATGACCAACCAGGTTAAAGGACGTTAAACTTAAACAAAAAAAATTGCTCATATGTTGCAGATTTTAGCAAAATTTTAAGCCTCTGTTAAATGTTTTAACGTTTTTAATGAATCATCAAAAGCTACACGAGTTATAGAAGAGCAACATTTATGTGTATAAAACATACAATTTACTTTACTGTACAAATGCCAATTTTGGATTATTCGTAGCCCATTATTTGTCCAATGCACAGCTCTGACGTAATTCGGCATCACATACCTGATGGTTATAACTGAGTATGAGAGATTTGTGCGGTTTGTCGTTAGGTTGCATATACGCAGACATTATACACCTGTATGTACGGCGTTTGTGTTGACTTCCGACGTAAACAAGCCATGTGAGAGAGAGAGGAGAAACGCAGCATTCCATAACGATCTAGCTCTAACACGTAACAGCAAGGAGAAAAATTGATAGCGTGTGTTCCCTGTTGCATTTCTTTTGTGTGCACTCTCCTTAGTTGTTTACTGTCTGTCCACCTATGCTTGCTGTCGAATCAACGTGTATTTCGTGTCGCGCACAGACCTTTCATCTTTATAATCTATAATTATAAAGAGATAAAATGTATGTCTTTAAGGTATTCTGAAAAAAACCACTCAATCGATTTTGATAAATTAACTTATTTAAAAGTCCTATTCGTTCTGATGGACAGAGGCTTATAAAACACTTAACATAATTTCATACTTTCTGAAAGATTAAAATGTATCTACAAAGTCTCTGTGCTTGAATACAAACACATTGGAATTATAAAAGAACCTTGTTGAAAAGAAGAGTTGTGCGTTTAGAATAGAATGCCGTGGAGTAGAAATATACACAATTGCTGCCCTTCACAGAGTATAAAAACAAAACACAGTTACATTTTATTCCAAGGGATACACATAGATGACCTTGAAAACGCTTCAAAACAGAACACAGTTTAAAAAGCAACAATCGATCCTGTGATGTTTCCTCCTTTAGTTGCCTCCAATAACGTTTATTTGTATTTACTTTGTCATTTGATCATATTACACCATCATTCGAGGAAAATTAGGACATGCATTTATAGTCTATCCTTATTTGCTACTATACTATATGATACATATCTCTGAACGTTCCGTTATTGTTTCATGCTTGTTAGACGTCTGTAAGTTTATATTTGTATTATGTTGTATTGTATTGACTGGTAGAGTGAAAGATCAATCATAAGTATTTAATTACATCAACTATTTATTTATTTATTTATTTATTCATTCATTTTATTGGCCTTGAGTAATACGATGGCAATGATGACAAAGTATTTCGTTTCGGATTTCATTTTCTCCACTTTCTGAAGTAAGTTAAGGATATTCATTTTTTTTTTAAGTCCTCTTTATTTTTTCCCCTTAATGGAGGGTGAAAATGAGTGATCCAATAGTAGAGGGATGGACCGCGTGAAGGAAGAATTAACAGAAAAAAGAACCAAAACAAATTGAACCAAGGGAGGTTTTTGTCTAGTATATTTTTTTTTCTTCTTCATTTTATTATTTATTTTTGTCGCTTTTCTTTGTTGTTTTTATTTTACGTTTTGTTCTTTTCTTTTGTTGTGTTTGTAATGTTGTAGAACGAGTCTTTCTCACAGGAGCGGGAAGCTTAAGTCAACAATATTTTCCTTCAAATTCTTAGTATTGTAGGTGACGGTCAGCAGATGGGACCAATAATGTTAGTTGGTAACCTCAAGCCGGGAGATATAGATGATAAATCTGGACTTTATCAACTAAATCTTTCTTGTCTCAGGAAGTAAGCTATTAATATGAACATTTTATTTCTAATTCCAAATCTTCTCGGGCTTCGAGAAGATGCACTTCTTCGAAACGTTGGTGTCAAGCCAAGTTTTTACCTGGCTCGAAGCCCGAGAAGATTTGCAATTAACGCGTCGCCAGGAAAGCTTCAGTTCTTATTTTATTTCTATTCTATAATTGTCTGCGGTTTAACGTGGCCACCCGGTATGAAAAGTTCGGCGACCCCTGCTATAGATATTACCACCAAAAAATAGGTGAGATTACTTGGAGACTTGGTTAAAGTATTCCAATATTTTAGTGCGAATGATGTCTGTCTGCAGCTAACGCTGCTTCCTCGCTACCCATCCCTTAGTTTATGAAAAGGTTGATTCTCCTGCTTTGGATCGGCTTTTCTCACAATTCACAATGCAGTTTTTCCTCCCTCCGTTTGAACAATGAACGAAAGTAGGGGAAGAACCGACCCTTCTGGGATTGCACACCTCATTATGGTTGAAATTTCTATGAGAGTTCCCTAGGCAGAATGTCGACCTCTGATGTTTTTAGCCAACCTTCACGAATTTAAACTTCAGAGATACCAGTCAAAAAAATAGATACATGCTATTGGAGAAAGATGAGCGGTTACCCTTTATGGCAGCCGTGTACTCGCCATCTGTTGCCGGCTAGCTGCTCCAGGATCTGTGAGATGCTTCCCTCAAGATATGCGTGAGTGGAGTAAGAATGGACAACACCAGTTAAATTTACTGAGAATATTTAATGAAGACTAAAAACTGATCTACTTGAAAGTGTGGACGATTTGAGATAAATAATCAACTGGAATTATACTACGAGGAATTATTCTATATCATATTAAATGTGCAAATACTCAAATTTTAAGAATTTTGCATTGTTGCTGTAGTAAAGTAACTAGTTTAAATGTCATACGGCGAATCCCTTACCCATCACCTCTAAGCGGGTGGTGATCCGCGCGCTGTAATTAAGCGTTAGGAGCCTTCTTTGCTATTATAGCTGGTTTTGTACATTGATTTCCATTATCTACTGGATTATCTCTCAATGCAGGATTTTTAAGGTTGAAAAGACCTATTTAATGAACATCTACCAATTCAAGGTCACAATCTTTATTGTTGTCACATTTTAATTCATTAAACGACAGCAAAATTATAAATTTGCATTTTTTAAATTTTTTATTTAAAGTTGGGTATATGTCGCAGCAGAAAGAACTAAATTTTCGAAATACGCGCTCTTTTATTAATAACCCAAGTCCCGCCTACATCATGAATTCCGATCAAATAACCTATGTTCTATACGTCGCCAAATCTTACACATGATGTTATCATCTCAGACAATGTTATACTCTAAGATTTACTAATCTCCAATCCCCTATAATTCCCAGAAATTGCCTATGTGCCTTTTCACATGTGTCCCTTTAGATTATTGAGCGCACAAATTTTACCGGACTGATCCTGGACACTAATATATTTCTGGTTTACTGAGTTCCAGCGGAACAGCTTTTCATACGCCATCCCGACTTCGAGTTAATTGCTTTACCACAAAACTTAGCTTGTTTCATTAATAGTAATAGAATTGTAACTTGTGCTTTTTACATTATTCGTTATTTTTAATATATCAAATTATTTATCGTCATCATTTCTCTGTTTCGCCATTATTTACCTATAGAATAATTATTATTTTATTACGGCGATAATCACGGTATCATATCACAATCAAGGGGAGCAGGGGCCATCAAAAGGCGCACGCGCCGTTAAGATTTTAACATCCAAATGAGCTATAGTTGATGCAATATCGGCTCGTTTCAGATGAATACAAAATGGAGAACAAACTAGACGTGGGAAAAGGCGATACATTCGAACAAACGTTCTGGGTTCTTACCCCGGAGTTCGCTTGGGAAGAGTAATTCTTTTTCAGTGAGGGGGGGGGTGAGAAACGAGGTGAAAATGTGGATTTGTCTTTCTGTAAAAGACATATAAAACAAAGCAGAAATAAACATGTCATTATATGAGATTCAATTATTGGCCTTGACTATACTAAAATGATTCTACGGCTTATAAGGTTAGAGATGTCAATTAAGTGACAATTTAAACGGGGTGCTTCGGCTGCTTTCAAATAGGTTCATTACATTTTACGCCTCGCTGTCCAGACAAAAATATGAAATAAACCTCTTAAGTTTGAGTATTTAACTATTTCACGTAAATACACACCTGGTCCTATTTCAAAAACAAACTTTTGGGATGTTTCATAGGGACTCAAGATATGCATTTCTGGTGAAATCTCGATATCGAATTGTTGGGTAGAATATTAAATTTCCTCTTCCTATTTCGTAGGCGGTAGAGAAAGGCTTCTTTGAGAGGCTCGCGTGCGTGTATGTATTCAGGGGATCTGAAAATATGTATTTCGGTTGTCGAATTTTGGGCAAAACACCTTAGTGTGAGAGAAAGGAAAATTGTGTTAAATCAGATTTAATAGTATTTTGTATTATTTATAAAAGACTCTAGATTTAAGGTATTTAATGACAAATATTGTTACTGTCACTTTCTGAGTAATAATGTAGTTTTAGATTATTTTATGGATGGGTTTTTAAACGTTTTGAATCATCAAAACCAGGCCCTGATTATCATTATAATTACAGACGAAGATATGCATCCATTAATATATATGATATACGTACAGTGAAACGAAAATTATATTAAAATATGCACTTTCAGTTTTGTTTATTTATTTTTCATGTTTGTAGCAGATACTTGAAACAAATGTGACATGCTGGTCGACTTGAAATTGTTTAGTAGGAGTACATTTTATCTGAAATTATAGTAGACATTCCGGTTACCCAGATAGACTATAAAAATACACAATTTAATTCATTGTTTTAAAGAACTTTTATAATGTTTTACGTAAAACTGACATAAAAGTATTCAGAAATGGAATAGTCCTCCTTACTTCTTTACTGCAACAATCGCTGAATGCGTAAACCCGATCAATCAATAAAATAATTTCCATTAAAAAATCTTATGTGTTACACTCACATGACTTTCTCTAGTCGTTCTACAAACTTCTTACATAAGATTATTCTTCTTTCTGCACCTTGTTAATCGAGGTATTCAGCACAATGTTCTTATTACTTAGTTCCTTATAAGTAGGAAGAAAATAAGGGAATACACTAGGCTAAATCGATAGTCAAATGTTTTAAAAGCTGTCGTTATGCGATTGTCATTACAAATCGCTTCTTTTCTTGGCCAGGAGTAGAATAAAAGAAAAACGGACACTCCCGTCTGAGAGAAGTATAAGTACTTCACAACTGAAACTAATAACAATGAATACCTCGGAAACGGTAAGCTCAACGAAAACAATGTATATGACGTAAGTTGTGTATTTTAATAAGGCCTACATTTTCTGTATAGTAAGTTTTTGTCTATCTCTTACGGTTTACTAGTTATGCTAAATTTAGCAAAATTCACCCAGAATAAACAGGTCTTTAGAAGAAAATTCAAGATATACATTTTATTTGTCAGGTAAATATCTTTACTATACGATATTTTAATCAAAATCGTTAGAGCCATTTTTAACAAAATCAAAATTTTCGAAAAAAGTTCCATGTAAAGGGTAGTTGGGGTGGGGGATTTTTCTCAAAATCTTCGTGTCGCATCCCTGGAAGATACTAAACTTAAATACCAAGTTTGATATTTTACCTACTTTTCGTTTTTGAGTTATCGTGTTCACAGACACACGGACACACATACACACACGGACCTTTTTCTGGAAATGCTTTTTTTGGATTCAGGGGGTCCTAAAACATGTATTTCCGGTGAAATCCCGACATCGAATTTTTGGGTGGAATGCAATACATTGTACATACGGAGCTAGAGAAAGTAAAAAGAGTCAACTTTTGTAAACTTTAATTGAAGATATACTGGAACCAAAAAATCACGCGTAAAAATAAACGAACTAACTAACTACAAGGTTTCACAGTAAAACGCAGCTTAGCGAATGATTCCTATTTTAGAAGCATCTAAATAACTATTTAATAGCACTGGAAAACGAAGAAGACATTTACAACGTCACGAAAATAGCACTCAAAGGACGATCCGAAGGTTGACCGCAGTATAATTGTCAGTTTTCCTATTCAGGATTTTAACTACATGGCCGAAAATAACCTTCGCTATCCGCAAACAGTCCGCCTCCTTGAAATAAAATACTTTTGGTCTAAATTGTCAACAAGTTTCTTTGAAACCTCTATATTTTCTTTCTACTATTGTCAAAGCATCTGATTAGACATGCTGTTTATAGAGAGTTTTTGGTAGTGTTCAGGAAAATATCCATTATTATTATTATTATACAAGAGACATAAGAATCACAAACTTAGGTATTCACGTGACTATTACATGCATGCATATCGTATAATTATCTGCGAGAAAGAACAAAACCCTCGGTGAGAATTATCAGTCTTCTGCTTATAGAAATAAATTTCCATAAAATTATACTTCAGCATATAATACTATTAATACGAAAAATGTAGAGCACATTAAAACACACAATTTATGTTATAAAAAACCTTTTTCGTGGAGTTGATCGTTTTTGAGATATTCCTTGTTTTTGGTTTCAGCTTTTAAAAAACACACAGTTCCTGTCCATACAAACAAAGGAACTTCAGTCACATAGCAACCAGCTTTTGACTATCACTTTAACCTATGGTACGCCCTTATTTCGCTTCTACTTACAGGGAAGCAAGTAATAAGAGTATTTCTGCTGTTTTTGTTCTCGATTAGCATGAAGTAAGTAGAAGCATAAGCTTTTTAACAATAATTTGTTGCAGAGATGTAATGAAAGGCATGTGAATGGAACAGTTGCGAATTTTTGCATGGACTGCAATACCTTCTCTATACAGTATGTACTTAGTAGGTACGTGTAGAGTTTTAATATTGAAGCTGAACCTGTTCTTTGTAAAAGTATTGTCGAATATGTTACACGAAATTCGAACTCTTGTCAGTGTTATGCATGTTGAAGGTGCAAAATGTATTCCTGTAGTCGTCGTAACAAATTCACTTTCCTGGATATTTTGCATGAGGCGCATTTAAAAGAGAAAAAGGCCGAGCACTGGAAATGAAGTAGTGCTTTATCTTGCGCTCGTGAGCTGCGTGCAAAGAAAGGCTAGTCAGCTATCGTGTCGTGCGAACACAAGTAGTAACATAAACTAGGCGCCTGCTACGCTCCCTTTACTCTTGAAAAGATTTAGAACGTTTGTTTTATCCAGGTATAATGTAGAGGGTGTTGCTGTAGCGGCCGCTGAGGTATGCTACTGGTGCTGCCAATTTTGTTTTCTTACTTTCTCTGCACGTACAATGTACCCAAAAATTCAATACCGAGATTTTACCGGAAATACATGTTTTGAGACCCGCTTAATAAAAAAAAAGCATTTTTATAAAAATGTACGTGTGAGTATGTGCCTTTGGGCGGCATAGATCAAAAACGAAAAGTCCGTTAAAAACCAAACTTGGTATTTAGGTTTGGTATCTTCCAAGGATGCTACACGAAGATTTTCAAGAAAATCACCCCAACCCCAACTACCCTTTACATGGAACTTTTTTCGAAAATGTTTATTTTCTAAAAAATGGCTCTAACGATTTTGATTAAAATATCGTATATTAAAGAAATAAAATGTATATTTTGAAACTTCTGGGAATAGCCTTTAAAGACTACTTTATTCTGGGTCAATTTTAAGGAGTTTTGCATAATTGCTATACCGTTAGAGATGGACAAAATCTTACCACACAACAAATGTAGAGCACCTTAAAACACACAGTTTAGGTTATATACATTTTTTCGTGGAGTTGATTGTCTTTGAGATGTTCCTTGTTTTTGGTTTCAGCTATAAAAACTTATACTTTTCTCATAGAGGACTTTGTGAACTCGTGTCCATACAAAGAAACTTCAGTCGCAGAGCAACCAGCTTTGGTACCCCCTCCCACTTATTTCGCTTCTACTAACAAGTAAGTGAGTAATAAGACTATTTCTGCTAATTTTTGCTCCATTAGATGAAGTAAATAGAATAATTTGTTGCAGTGATGTAGAGAAAGTCATGTGAATGGAACACATCAGATTTTTCAATTTTATATTTATATTTAAATATAGTTTAAATTATTATTTTAATTTACTTAAATGTTATGGAATAATTATTTCTTGTTTTATATAATAACTTTATAGGTTTATTTCCATTATATAATTTATCAATTTTTATTCCTCCAATTTTTAGCGCACGTGACTCATTTTCACACAGCTAACTGATTTAAATGTTTTAAAATGATACAAAACAACAGCAATAATAATAGTAGTAATAATAACAACAATATTAATAATAATGATAACATTAATATTGCTTCTACTGTCTCAAATTATTGAATTCCTTTCACCTATTCGTTTTCTGTGCACTTGTCTGATTTTTAGGCGCCTAGTTATGTGTTGTATTCCACCCAAAAATTCAAAGTCGAGATTTCACCGGAGAGTTATTTCATAAGTCATGGCAACTATCTGAGAAAAAGGTACATGAATTCACATGTTTTAAGACTAAGTTTTATTGCTTTTCTGTTGAATGAAATACGTTTTATAGAATCAAACACATAAGCTATTAATGTAAACAGCTTAAAATAATTGTCATGAATTATAGAATAATTCATACAAATTTCTGGAAAAACAATTGAATATTTTAAGAGCAGCGGTAATTCAACTCACTTAAGGTGCACTTTCCGTATGTTCAGAAGACCTTGTCCCCTTTACTAACGCTTTGTTTCTGAGTTTTGCTGTTTTCACATACACACATACTGACTATTTTCTAAAAAGCTTTTTCTTTTGATTCAGGGGTCCTCAAAACATGTTTTTCTGGTGAAACCCCGGTACCAAACTTTGAGTGGAATATCTTCTGTGTTTGTTATGTACATTGTACTGGTAGATAAAGTTAAAATGGTTAATTACTTGGGAACACCTGGTTAATTACTTGAGAAAAGTTGAGCACAAGTACAATAATGCAGGTTGATGAACATGGTACAGCTGTATATTCACTCCTCTTTTCCATAATTACAGCATAATCTGGTGATTGCTGTGTCGAGAACAATCGTGTTGATATCAGAGCAGAAAGCCGATATTACCAACATGTCCGCTCCTTTGAAATGCTTGTCAACTGCCTGGGATTACGAGCTTCAGTTGTTTCTGAAATGACCTTTATGTGGGCTTGGTTGCGACCGAAAGCTATTGCAGAAAAGTGACACGGGAAGCTGCTTATCCAAGTCCAATATAAACCCTGTTCTGCGAAGTTTAAATGTGGATTAACATAACAATGGTCAAAACAGCAGCATTGCAGCTAGAATATGACTGTAGAGAGTTTATCTCTTGGTTATTGAAAAATCTGATGTTCCATTCTCTACATCTCTGCAATAAATTATTGTTAAAAAGCTTATTCTTCTATTTACTTCATGCTAATGGAGAAAATAGTCTTATTACTTGCTTCCTTGTAAGTAGAAGCAAAATAAGGGAGTACTATAGGTTAAAGTGATACTCAAAAGCTGGTTGCTAAGTGACTGAAGTTCCTTTGTTTGTGTGGACAGCAGTTGACAAATTCCTGTATGAGAAAAAGTTTTTTAAAACTGAAACCGAAAACAAGGAATATCTAAAAAGCGATCAACTCTACAAAAAAAAAAAATGTATATAACATAAATTGTATGTTTTAACGTGCCCTACATTTTTGTATGGTAAGTTTTTGTGCATCCCTTACAGTTTCGCAGTTATGCAAAATTCCCTAAAATTCATCCAGAATAAAGTAGTCTTCAGAGAGTTTCCCAGAAAATTCAAGATATCGGTACGTTTTATTTGTCAGGTAAATATCTTTAATATACGATATATTAATCAAAATCGTTAGGTTTTTGAGAAAATCAAAAGTTCCACGTAAAGGGTAATTTGGGGAGGGGGGATTTTTCTCAGAATCTTCGTGTTGCATCCCTAGCGTATATATTAAACTTAAATACCAACTTTGGTATTTTACGGACTTTTTGTTTTTGAGTTATCGTGTTCATAGGTACACGGACACACACGGACCTTTTTCTGAAAATGTTTATTTTTGGATACAGAGGAGTCTAAAACATATATTTCCGATGAAATCTCGGTATTGAATTTTTGGGTGCAATACAATATCTTCTCTATACACTATGTACATAGCACGTGTAGAGAAAATAAAAAATCAACCAAAAATAATTTGTTTTTGTATCTTTTTCTAAGGACTAATTGAACTCCCCTCATTCATTTTACATACATGATAGATAAAGGAAAAGTTTAACGGAGGTTATGAGTTATAGAGGGAGGGGAGAGGTCCGAAGTCAATATGTTACCGTGTATATAATAATTGCCTGCTGCTGTACGGTGGAAGCCTGGAAATGGATGCGCAGGGCAACCGCCCGAGAAATTGCCAAACAATTAGCATTTCTGCAATGTGAATATTGCATGGCACGGGTCGGTTAACAAAGAGCACTGCTACGCTGGAGTTTGGATGTACATTTCGGAGCAAAGGTGTGGGAGGATGAAACTTGGGCGCCATGTAACACCATTCTCACCCTCGTGGTGTAGTCTTGTAGCACAGTCGCCAAGTAATCAGCATTCCACTGCCTTGCAACAGGGAGCGGGGAAAAATAAAACAAACCGGGTACACAAAGATTGCGTGGATCACGTCAAACACAAATGAAATATATATGACCGGCAAAATGAGGATACGTTTCTTTTCCTCTAGAATACCTGAATACAACCTCCATAGATATTGCATCTACGAGGGCCGTTTTTTACTTTCTCTATTCGTACTATGTACATGGTGTATAGAGAAGGTATTGCAGTCTACCAAAAAATTCAATACCGAGGTTTCACCGGAAATATATGCTTTAGGGTCCCATCCAAAATAAGTATTTTCAGAAAAAGGTCCATGTTTCTATGTGTCCGTCCGTGTGTCAACGTGTGCCTACGAACACGATAACTCAAAAACGAAAAGTCGGTAAATTACCAAATTTGGTATTTAAGTTTAGTATCTTCCAGGGATGCGACACAAAGATTTTGAGAAAAATTCCAGTACCCAAACTACCCTTAACATGGAACGTTTTCGAAAATTTTTATTTTCTAAAAAATGGCTCTAACGATTTTGATTAAAATATCGTATATTAAAGATATTTACCTGACAAATAAAATGTATTTTTTTTTTAATTTTCTGGGAATAGCCTCTGAATACTACTTTATTCTGAGTGAATTTTGCGTAACTGCTAAACCGTAAGAAATGCACAAAAATTTACCACACACAAAATGTAGAGCACATTAAAACACACAATTTATGCTATATACATTTTTTTCGTGGAGTTGACCGTTTTTGAGATATTCCTTGTTTTTGAGCTCTGAAAAAATTTTCGCATACAGGAATTTGTACGGTATTCCCTTATTTCGCTTCTACTTACAAGGAAGCAACTAATAAGACTAGTTCTGCTAATTTTTTTTCTCGATTAGCATGAAGTAAATAGAAGAATAAGCTTTTTAACAATAATTTGTTGCAGAGATGTAGAGAAAGTCGAACACATGAGCTTTTTGCAAGACAGGATATCCATACCTTAACTCCATGGCACGACAGCTCACGGGGAACCTTGGCCTACCGCCCGGCCGCTGCGTCCCCCATCTCGGTCCACTACAGACGTCATGGATGGGGTGCAGTATTGGAGGGTGAGACGTGGTCAGCGCCTCGAGCCCCTCCCGGCCGGTTAATGCGGTCCTCACGACCTGGAGCCGCTACTTCTCCATCAAGTAGCTCCTCAATTGGCCCCCCAGGGACCTCACGAGGCTGAGTGCACCCCGGTCCAGGTCTCCCAGCGGGGGAAAAATCCCCACGCCGGTACTGGGGATCGAACCCAGGTCTCCCGCTTGGTAGGCAGCTGCGCTACCACCGCGCTAAGGAGACGACCATATCCATACCTTGGGCGGATTAATCGCGGCAAGGTGAAGACAGTAATAAATTACTACCGCAGAGTAGCAACCCAAATGCACACTTCAGGAACTGAAGTTTGTGGTGGAATAATGATAGCAGCTAAGGAAAGTTTTTGGATCGTTAGGTCGGTGAACTGCAATGTGCTTCCCACAAACCACACACAATCTTTTTGTGCTGAACGAGTAAAACGCCAAGGCTTGCGGTTGAAACTGCTGGGTTTGGTTTACGCCAGAAGAAAAGGGGTTTATCTTTTCAGGGGATGCGGGCTCAAATCCCACTCAAGTCAAGCTGTTTTCTTCACTGACGGAACGTCCGATAAAACCTACCAGGAGTTGTAATAAATCTTGTTATCTAGCACCAAATGTATCTGTTCTTGTCTCTATCCTGAAGGGAAAAAATCTGATGTGTTCCATTCACATGACTTTCTCTACATCTCTGTAATAAATTAAAAAGCTTATGCTCCTATTTACTTCATGCTAACCGAGAAAAAATTAGCAGAAATAGTTTTATTACTTGTTACCTTGTAAGTAGAAGCAAAATAAGGGAGTACCATAGGTTAAACTGATAGTCAAAAGCTGGTTCCTATGTGACTGAAGTTCCTTGTTTGTATCTCTAGGAATTGACAAATTCCTATATGAGAAAAGTATACGTTTTTCAAAGCTGAAGCTGCAAACAACGAATACCTTAAAAATGATTACCTCCACGAAAAAACATTATATAACATAACTTTTGTCTTTTTAATGTGCTCTACATGTTCTGTGTAGTAAGTTTTTATCCATCTCTCACGGTTTAGCAGTAATGTAAAATTCCGTAAAATTGATCCAGAATAAAGTAGACTTCAGAGGCTATTCTCAGAAAATTCAAGATATACATTTTATTTGTCAGGTAAATATTTGTTATATACGAAATTTTAATCAAAGTCGTTAGAGCCATTTTTGAGAAAATCAAAATTTTGTAAAAAAAGTTCCAGGTAAAGGTAGTTGGGGGGGGGGATTTTCTTCAAAATCTTTGTGTCGTATCCTTGGAAGACACCAAACTTAAATATCAAGTTTGGACTTTAACGGTCTTTTCGCTTTTGCGCTATGCTGCCCACAGACACACACACATACATACACACACAGACAGACGGACAGACAGACACACACACGGACATTTTTCTAAAAATGCTTTTTTGGATTCAGGGAGTCTCAAAACATGTATTTCCGGTGAAATCTCGGTTTCGAATTTTTGGGTACAATACAATACCTTCTCTATACACTATGTACATAGTTCGTATAGAGAAAGTAAAAAATGAAATGAATTACGAATATAAACATTCATTGTAAGTGAGGATCATTTTGAGCAACTCTATATAGGTTTAGCACAGTAGCTTCTTATTTTCTCTACACATACTATATACATACTGTATAGAGGAAGAATTGCATTGCACCCAAAAATTTGATACTTTGAGGTCCCTTAAGTTAAAAAAATCTGATGTACTCCATTCACATGACTTATTCTACATCTCTGCAACAAATTACTGTTAAAAAGCTTATTCTTTTATTTACTTCATGCTAATTGAGACAAAAATTAACAGAAGTTGTGTTATTACTTGCTTCCTTATAATTTGAAAGCAGATACAAGAATACTCAAGGCTAAACCGACCGTCAAATATTTTAAGATGTGGTTGCTATGTTATAGAAATCCGTTTCTTTGCATGACCAGGTGTTGACTAGTTCCGGTTATTTAAAACTGAAATCAATAACAAAAAATATGTCATAAACGGCCAATCCCACGAAAAAATGCAATATAAATTGTGTATTTTAACGAGCTCTACATTTATTGTAAATTAAGTTTTTGTTCTCTCTCTCTAATGGTTTACCAGTTATGCAAAATTCCGCAAAATACATTCAGAATAAAGACATCCTCAGAGGATATTGCCAGAAAATTTAAGATATACATTATATTTTTCATTCAAATGTACGATTTTTAACCAAAATCGTACATTTGTATGCATACTCATTCATCTCATATGCATACTTACAGATTAGTAGGGGAAAGGGAATAATTCTGGTTAAAGAAAAATTCCCCGCCCCAGCCGGGAATCGAACCCGGAATCTCCGGGTGAGTAGTCAACTCGGCTACCACCCGGTCACGGAGGCAGTCTAACAGAAACTTGTCGTTGGATTTAGGGTCATTGCCCATCATTTCACAATTAGACTCATTTCTAAGAGAACAAATAGACACATGGGCAAAAATCACGGTATGGTCATTCAAAACCTTCAGTGTTATGTTAAAGATACTCCAATCTTTTGAAATATTCATTAGCAGCAAGTTGAAGGAAGCAAAGAGCCTGGGAGGAGAGAATTTAATTTGTAGTGTTGTGATGTTTGCATGCCACAAGAGAGTATCAATCTCTTAGCTCCTCCCCATGTCATCAACCCGGGGGTTCCCGATAGCTTCAACCGCACCCAGTACCTCTTTCCATTGCAGCCCCGAGCTCTGCCCATCGAAGATTAGCACCAAGATTGCAATGTCACGTATTGCAAGTGCATTTCTGTGCTCGGTTTAATGAGCCTGCACTTCATTGAGGAGACTGGAGTTTCAAACAGTCAGAATATAGAAACATCTGACGTGTTCCATTCAAATGACTTTTTCTACATCTCTGTAACAAATTATTGTTAAAAAGCTTATTCTTCTGTCTATATCATTCTAATCGAAATAAACATTAGCAGAAATTGTCTTTATTACTTGGTACCTTGTAAGTACAAAGGCAAAAATCTAATGTGTGCCATTTGCATGATGTCCTCTAGCTGTTCGATAAACAAACTTTTATTCAAAGCATTAACTGCTATCTACATCATGCTAAACATTAGCAGAATTAGTCTTATTACTAGCTTCCTTGTAAGTAGAAGAGAAATAAGAAAATGCACAGGCTAAACCGTTATGTGAAACAATTGATATTCCAATCTCTTTACTTGTCAGGAGTAAACAAATGAGAAACGAGAAGCAAGAAGTCTTCCCGTCTGAGAAACGTTTTAAGTGGCTAAAATTGAAGTCAATAAACCAGAATATCTCGAAAACGGTTAACTCTACAAAAAAATGTGTAGACATAAATCTTGTGTTTTAATGAGATCTACATTATTTGTGTAGTAAGTTTTCTATATATCTCTTACAGGTTGGCAGTTATACAAAAGTCATCCAGAATGAAGGGGTCTTCGGAGGCTATTCCCAAAAATCCAAGGTATACTTTTCCCTTCTCATAAAAGTATCTTAAACATAAGATATTTTAATCAAAATCGTACAGCAATTTTGGACAAAATAAAAAATTTTCGAAAACTTTTCCATGTAAACGGTAGTTTGGGGTGGGTTGATTTTCCTCAAAATCTTCGTGTCACATCCTTGGAAGATACTAAACTTGTACACCAAGTTTGGTATTTTACCGACTTTTCGTTTTTGAGTTATCGTGTTCACAGACACACCGACACGCGGACCTTTTTCTAAAAATGTTTTTTTTTATACAGGAGACCCTAAAACGAGTGTTTCCGGTGAAACCTCGGTAGGTATCGAATTTTTGGGTGGAATACAATACCTTCTCTAAACACTATTTACATAGTACCTGTAGAGAAAAGTAAAAATAATTCTGGCACATTTTATTCACATAGTTTCCTCTGCTCATTCTTGTGCAAACTATTTTAAAACGTTTATTATTCTCTCTACTTCCCATGATCGAGAAAAAACATTTACAGAAATTGTATTATTACATATTTGTGGGTAGAACGGCATTGCGGCGATGTAGTAGGCTTAAATAGCTACGGTCAAACACATACTTTATGAGGGTATAGCTATGTAATAGCTTTGAAATTCCAGTGTGTTTGCATGGCAAGAGAGAGAGAGAGAGAGAGAGAGAGAGAGAGAGAGATATGTAACTGCTGTGGTTCTCAGCGCTCTATTCCTTATTGGGTGAAGGAATATTTAATTTTGCTCAGAGGTCTCTTTATCAGACCGGGTTTACTTCTCAGAGGCTAGCATTTTACCTTAGACCCTGGAAAATGAGAGAGATAGAAACAAATAATGACCTCCCACTTGAAATAGTTGCCCTCCGTGGTGTACTGGTTACCATGCTAGGCTCTAAAACCGAAGATCGCAGTTCAAACCTGGCGAAGGGGTTGATGGATATTTTCGGACGCAAAAATGGCTTCCTTTGGAAATGAGTAAAGCCGGTGGTCCCGTGAAAAATTTCTTTGCACGTAAAATAATCCCATAGCTTGAAAGAAGAAGGTTTCTGGGCAAAATTCCGCCATTTCGCGTCCACAAGTTGTGACAACTGTGGCGATGACCCGATCCCTCGTCACTATGGTGTATAGCAGCGAAGTCAGGAAACTAGAAATCTAAAGAAGCATCTTAACGATACCCTGTGCTCCGCTTGGGAGTTACAGGAAATAACTAATATTTAAAATAGATTTTAAAATGGAAGCTAATAACTAGAGTCCTCAAGTTCAGGCACTTATTACTTTCTCTATACGCACTATGTACACAGTGTATAGAGAACGTATTGCACTCCACCCAAAAATTCGATACCGAGATTTCACCGGAAATATATGTTTTAGGGTCCCCTGTATCCAAAAAAAGCATTTTCACAAAAAGGTCCGTGTGTGTGTCCTTGTGTCCGTGTGTCTCTGAACACGATAACTCAAAAACGAAAAGTCGGTGAAATACCAAACTTGGTATTTAAGTTTAGTATCTTCCAGGGATGCGACACGAAGATTTTGAGAAAAATCCCCCACCCCAAACTACCCTTTACATGGAACTTTTTTCGAACATTTTGATTTTCTCAAAAATGGCTCTAACGATTTTGATTAAAATGTCGTATATTAAAGATATTTACCTGACAAAATGTATATCTTGAATTTTCTGGGAATAGCCTCTGAAGACCACTTTATTCTGGGTCAATTTTACGGAATTTTGCATAACTGCTAAACCGTAAGAGATGGACAAAAACTTACCACACAATTTATGTTATATACATACTTTTCGTGGAGTTGATTGTTTTGAGATATTCCTTCAGTCACACAGCAACCAGCTTTTGACCATCACTTTAACCTATGTTACTCCCTTATTTCGCTTCTACTTACAAGGAAGCAAGTAATAAGACTATTTCTGCTAATTTTTTCTCGATTAGCGGGAAGTAAATAGAAGCATGAGCTTTTTAACAATAATTTATTGCAGTGTTGTAGAGAAAGTCTTGTGAATGGAACACATTAGATTTATTTGTTAAATTAGCCAGGCAGTAATATAACTATGATAGGCATTTATTAAACGTGAAATAATAAAGCTTATGTTATTAATGAAAATGTCTATCAAAGATAATTTATTTATCACATAAAGTGCTTATTCCTGTTTTGCTTGATTACAAACCACAGCAAGAGTTTTTACTAGATGTCAACTTTGATAGTCAGCCTCCTGTCAGAGAAAACGTTTTTCATAATGGAAAAAGAAGGTTCTACTTTCACTGAAATGACGAGCTTATTTAAAATAATCTACTTCGGAAGGTCTCATGCCAGTTACAACAGAACTTTCAACTTTCAGGTCATCATAAACGTTCTTAAGGTTTTTTATAGATCCACATTAACACTAATAACAACTTTGCACTTTCCCCTTTCTTTTCCGGTACTTACCATAGTTTGCTTATTCAGTAGCGTAGTCAGAAGTTTTTCCATCATGTGAACCATAGGATATATAAAGAAATGTGTAAATAATTTTGAAAGCAGCGAATACCATAATTTTATCGAGTGATTTATAAAACTGGGTATAATTAAAAATTAAAACTCTGCTTCTCATTTTATTTATGACTCTTTACAATCTTCTATGTAAAATGATGTATAATATTCACTAGAAAAGTTTGCTTCAGCCATCAACCTATTAAAGAACGGTATATACCAGGACTGTCCCAAAAACATCTTTATTTCTCTACATAGTCTCCTTTCAGCTCGATACACTTTTCCCAGCGATGTTCAATAGCTTCGATGCCCTGTTTATAGTGAGAACTATCGAGGTCTGCAAAATAGTCATCAACTGCAGACACCACCTCTTCATTGTTGGCAAATCTTCTACCACCAAGCTATTTCTTCAAGTTTGGAAACAGAAAATAATGTTGGAAGCTAAATCTGGCGAATATGGAAGCATAAGGAAGCAATTCGTACTTCAACTCATTGATTTTGGCCATGGCGATAATGGACTGTGAGCTGGTGCATTGTCTTGATGAAAAACAAATTTATTTTTCGCTAAATGCGGACGTTTTTGCTTGATTTCATCACTCAACGTTGTAACAAGTTTGCATAATATTCGCCATATATTACTTTTCCTTTTTTGAGATAATCAATGAAAATTATCCGATATGCATCCCAGAAAACTGCCGACATTATCTTGCCAGCAGATGGAACTGTCTTTGCCTTCTTTGAAGCCGATTCTCCCCTTCCAATCTACTGTTTTGATTGTTCCTTCGTCTCAGGTGTAAAATGATTGAAGGTTTCATCCATTGTTAACATTGCCAAACACTCGACTGAAACATCCTCACGGCGCTGTTTTTGTTCTGTTGTGAGCGTGCCGCACTGCGCTTGAAATCTGCCACCCAATATTTCACTGTTGTAAACGAAGGAGCAGACTCCCCCAAAATAAAATCAAACTCAGCTTTAATATTAGTTAGACTAAGACCTTTCAAATGAAAGTATTGTGTCACATAACTATGACCAGTTTTATCCATGTTTACAAATTCAACAATGTAAAATCGTTAAACTTCAAACTTAAGCTTCCTAAGGTTGGTACCATTGTTGCTGTTTGATACAACTACAGCTATCTATACTTCAGATCGGGTACTTCTGGTAAAGCCTAAGTATGTATTTAAAACACACCTAATTTTTTTTTTTACTTTCTCCATACGCACTATGTACATAGTGTATAGAGAAAGTGTTGCACTCCACCAAAAAATTCGATACCGAGATTTCACCGGAAATATATGTTTTAGGGTCCCCAATATTAAAAAAAAGCATTTTCACAAAAAGGTCCGTGTGTGTGTCCTTGTGTCCGTGTGTCTGTGAACACGATAACTCAAAAACGAAAAGTCGGTAAAATACCAAACTTGGTATTTAAGTTTGGTGTCTTCCAGGGATGCGACACGAAGATTTTGAGAAAAATCCCGCCACCCCCAACTACCCTTTACATGGAACTTTTTTCGAAAATTTTGGTTTTCTCAAAAATGGCTAACGATTTTGATTAAAATTTCGGATATTAAACATATTTACCTGACAAATGAAATGTATATCTTGAATTTTCTGGGAATAGCCTCTGAAGAGTAGTTTATTCTGAATGAATTTTACTAAATTTTGAATAACTGCTAAACGGTAAGAGATGGACAAAAACTTACTACACAAAAAATGTAGAGCACGTTAAAACATACAATTTATGTTATATACTTTTTTTCGTGGAGTTCGTCGTTTTTGAGACATTCCTTATTTTTGGTTTCTGCTATGAAAAACGTGTACTTTTCTCATACAGGAACTTGTCAACTCCTATCCATATAGACAAAGGAACTTCATTGACATAGCAACCAGCTTTTGACTATCACTTTAACCTACAGTTGTCCCTTATTTCGCTTCTACTTACAAGGAAGCGAGTAATTAGACTATTTCTGCTATTTTTTTCTGATTAGCAGAAAGTAAATAAAAGTAGAAGCTTTTTAAGAATAATTTGTTGCAGGGATATGGAGAAAGTCATGTGAATGGTACACATCAGACTTTTTTGTGTTTCTTTTTTATTACTTTCTCTATACGCAATATGTACATAGTGTATAGAGAAGGTATTGCACTCCACCCAAAAATTCGATACCGAAATTTCACAGGAAATATATGTTTTAGGGTCCCCAATATCCAAAAAAAGCATTTTCACAAAAAGGTCCGTGTGTGTGTGTGTGTGTCCGTGTGTCCGTGTGTCTGTGAACACGATAACTCAAAAACGAAAAGTCGGTAAAATACCAAACTTGGTATTTAAGTTCAGTATCTTCCAGGGATGCGACACGAAGATTTTGAGAAAAATCCCCCCACCCCCAACTACTCTGTACATGGAACTTTTTTCGAAAATTTTGATTTTCTCAAAAATGGCTCTAACGATTTTGATTAAAATTTCGTATATTAAGCATATTTACCTGGCAAATAAAATGTATATCTTGAATTTTCTAGGAATAGCCTCTGTAGAGTAGTTTATTCTGGATGAATTTTACTGAATTTTGAATAACTGTTAAACCGTAAGAGATGGACAAAAACTTACTGCACAAAAAATGTAGAGCACGTTAAAACACACAATTTATGTTATATACTTTTTTTTCGTGGAGTTCGTCGTTTTTGAGACATTCCTTATTTATGGTTTCTGCTATGAAAAGCTTACATTTTTCTCATCAGGAACTTGTCAACTCCGACCCATATAAACAAAGAAACTTCATTGACATAGCAACCAGCTTTTGAATATCCGTTTAACCTATGGTAGTCCATTATTTCGCTTCTACTTATAAGGAAGCAAGTAATAAGACTATTTCTGATAGTTTTTTCTGATTAGCATAAAGTAAATAGAAGTATAAGGTTTTTAAGAATAATTTGTTGCAGGGATATAGAGACAGTCATGTGAATGGTACACATCAGATTTTTTAGAAAGATTTCATTCTTCGAGCGCTTTCGGAGAATTTAGGGACAATTTTCTTCTGTCAATATTTATGTCTTGTGAACTGCCATTAGTGCCAATGCCTCTCTTCTTCAGTCTTGTTTCGAAGATATACTGGTTAAGCTTATTTGTAATTCAAAGACGCTGGCTAAATCATAACAACCAACTCTAACGGGTACTGGTTTAATTGTTGTTTTTTTTTTTCTTCACACAAGCCGTGTACAGAACAGAAGCCGGATAGGTAGAGTCAGGCTGAAAAAATCAATGTCATAGCCGGGATTTGAACCACGGATCTCTAGCCGGTTGCTCTTCTACTGAGCCACCAGTCTGACTCTACCTAGCAAACTCCTGTCCTACACACGTCTTGTGTGAAAAAAAAAACAATTAACCAGCATCCATTGACCATAATATTTGGCTATACAATGAATCCTGGGATTTATATTACTTGCAACACTGTAAGTTGAAAAATGCAATGCTATACCGGTTTGTTGCCATGGTAGCTCAGTGTAAGAGCAACGGGCTAGAGACCGGGAGATCTTTTGTTCAAATCCCGGCTATTGCATTGCATTTTTCAGTCTGACTCTACCTACCCAACTCCTGTCCTACACACAGCTTGTGTGAAAAAAAACTATTAAACCAATACCCATTGAATCCTGGGTCTTAAAGTACTTGCAACATTGTAAGTCGCCATTGGGGTTGTCATCTCAAAACAATTTGAGATCACCTTGTGGTTTACCGGGAAACATGCGAGTCAGTTGAAAAATTCAATGCTATGCCGGCATGTTACCATGAGTGGAAGAGCAACCACCTCATCGCCCTCCGTGGTGTAATGGTTACCATGCTAGCTTCATATACCCAAGGTCGCGGGTTCAAACCCGGCGGAGGACGATGGATTTTTTCGGGTGTAAAAATCCTTAGCATGCCTTCCTTCGGAAGGGATGTAAAGCCGCTGGTCCCGTGTCGTAGATTTACGGCACGTAAAAGAACCTCAAGCCTGATAAGAGAGGCCTCTGAGCAAAATTAAGCGGCCTTTCACGCCCAGTATAGAATGGGACGTTGAGAACCACAGCAGTTAAAGAGCGTCCATAAATAACACGCCATTTCCATTTTTTGCAACCAGCTAGAGATCGGGAAATCCGTGGTTCAAATCCCGGCTATGGCATTGAATTTTTCAGTCTGACTATACCTTTTCAACCATCTCTAACGTTTAAACATATTATTTAGGATACGTGTGTCCCGTCAACTCCTCACTGTTTAACCTTCGTGGGGAAGGCGGCCCTCTTGTGCCCCCCCCTGCCAATATCCGTGATTTATTGCATCTTCAAAGATCGCCATAAATGACACTAGAGTAACACCTCTTTTATCAAATTTGAAGATTACTTCCATAGCTCACTGCCATGCACTGCAACAGAAGCTAAAATAGGCTAAATAAAAACTATTCTGGTATGATGATGATGATGGTGGTGGTGTGTGTGTGTAAACATGTTAGCTCCAAGATTCTCATTTCCAAAACGTCAAAGAATTGCGAAAAACAAGATAAAAAATCTGATGTGTTCCATTCACATGACTTTCTCTATATCTCTGCAACAAATTATCGTTAAAAACCTTATACATGTATTTACTTCATGTTAATCGAGAAAACAATTAGCAGAAATAGTCTTATCACTTGCTTCCTTGTAAGTAGAAACGAAATAAGGAAGTACCATAGGTTAAATGACAGTCATAAGCTGGTTGCTCTGTGACTAAAGTTCCTTTGTTTGTATGGACACTAAGTTGGTAAATTTCTGTATGAGAAAAGTATGTTTTTTATAGCTGAAACCAAAAACAAGGAATATCTCAAAAACAATCAACTCCACGAAAAAAAATTATATAGTATAAAGTGTGTTTTTTAAACTGCTCTACATTTGTTGTGTGGTAAGTTTTTGTCCATCTCTTACGTTTTAGCAATTATGCAAAATTCCGCAAAATTCATCCAGAATAAAGCAGTCTTCAGAGGCCATTCCCAGAAAATTCAAAATACATATTTTATTTGTCAGGTAAATATCGTTAATATACGATATTTTAATCAAAATTGATATAGCCGTTTTTGAGAAAATCAAAATTTTTGGAAAAAAGTTCCATGTAAAGGGTAGTTTGGGGTGAGGGGATTTTTCTCAAAATCTTCGTGTCGCATCCCTGGAAGATACTAAACTTAAATACCAAGTTTAGTATTTTACCGACTTTTCGTTTTCGAGTTATGGTGTCTGGGGACCCTAAAACATATATTTCCGGTGAAATCTCGATATCGGTGGAGTGCAATACCTTCTCTATACACTATGTACATAGTATGTATAGAGAAAGTAAAAATGGGAAAGCGGATCAAATATAAATGTACGGTGAAGTATAAAACGCATTATTTATTTACGGAGCGGAATGTAAGGTTCAGTGCTAATGTGTTTACATCATTTTGAATTTCATTTGCTTCGTTTAGTTCGCGTTGAGTTAACGTAGAGTTACTCTCGGGAAAGTCTCTGAGGCGCTGATGTATCTTAATCTCTTAAAATTCAGTAAAATTACCTCTACGCCAGGTTGTAACAAACATTAATACGTTATGGATAAATAGAATCTGGTCTCGTATTTTGTAGGAAAGAAATAACATGTAGCGGTGGAACAGAAATAACAACCGCAACTGGAGTTTTGTTCGTCAAATACAAAATGTTTTGGTAGCAGCACGTGATCTTTGTAAACCCCAGGTTCAACGTACTGCTTTTGTTTTTTACTCTCCTTCCAAGAAGGCGACTGCGAAGCGAGGAGCATCTGTCTCTCCATCTATCTATTCCTTCGAATTTGGTGTCTATAGATACATTTGGAAGAATTGTGATGGCAAAACTGACATTGAATTCATGATCACGAAAATCTCATATGTTCTATTCTCATGATTTTCTCTACTCAATCTTCTACAAACTATACATCCAACTACTTCCATTTTACTTTCTCTATATGTATTATATACATATTGTATAGAGAAGGTATTGTAATGCACCCAAAAATTCGATACCGAGAGTTCACCGGAAATATATGTTTTGAGGCCCCCTTAATCAAAAAAAAATTAGAAAAATATCCGTGTGTGTGTCTGTGTGCGTGTGTGTCTGTAGGCAGCATTGCTCAAAAATGAAAATACAGTTAAAAACCAAACTTGGTATTTAAGTTTGATATCTTCCAAAAATGCGACACGAAGATTTTTCAAGAAAATCCCCCCACCTCAAACTACCCTTTACATGGAGCTTTTTTCGAAAAGTTTTATTTTTTTAAAAATGGCTCTAACGACTTTGATTAAAATCTCGTATATTTAAGATATTTACTTGACAAATAAAATGTATATATTGAATTTTCTGGGAATAGCCTCAGAAGACTACTTTATTCTGGATGAATTTTACGGAATTTTGCATAACTGCCAAACTGTAAGAGATGGATAAAACTTTTCACACTGAAAATGTAGTGCACATTAAAACACAACTTATGTAATATGCAATTTTTTCGTGGAGTTGATCGTTTTTAAGATATTCCTTGTTTTTAGTGTCAGCTTTGAAAAACACAACTTTTCTCATACAGGAATTTGTCAACTCCTGTCCATACAAACAAAGAAACTTCATTCACATAGGAACCAACTTTGACTATCACTTAACCTAGGGTACTCCCTTATTTGCGTTCTACTTATGAGGAAGCAAGTAATAAGACTATTTCTGCTAATTTCTTATTGATTAGCATGAAGTAAATATAAGCATAAGCTTTTTAACAATAATTGGTTGCAGAGATGTAGAGAAAGTTATGTGAATGGAACACATCAAATTTTTAAATAAACCTTCAATTCCCATTTACACATTTCGTTTCAGGATATAGTAGTTAAGGCACACTGTGACAACGCCGTCCAGTATGTGATCGCTCTCACGTTCGCTCTGGCATGCGACGGTGAAGCTGGAATATGGGACAGCGCAGTTGGATGCATAAACAAAGGCACGCCGCAATAGGAACATTCGTTATTACCGTGCTACTTAAAAGGTTAATATGTCGGCTTCAAGGCTGCGAGAAGACCTGTTTTACTCCGCGTATTTCTGTCATTTGTGATTTCTATTGGCTGAAGTTCGCGCTCAATGGTGCACTGCAAAACGTCGGTGACATCTCAGAATAATCAGTGCGTTATCTGAGAAGTCTGTACATATTAACAAAGATAAAGCCCATGTTAACCTTTTGAGTAGCACGGTTAATACACGAGTCTTCTCACGTCATCATGATTCTTCCTGATATTGGAGATGTTTCTCCAAGCTTCAGTTTCTAGTATTACTGCTACTGAAAAGGTTAACATACACGTTATCTTTCTTAATAGAAACCTCTCAGATAACGCTCTGATTATTCTGAGAAGTCGCCGACGTTTTGTAGTGCACTAATGAGAGCGCGTCAACAGTCAATGGAGCCAGGAGCCAGGAGCCAGGAGCAGGAACTAGTCGCCCGAGTGTACTCGGGCGGGGGCAAATCACCACGGTACCTATCCGCTTTTCTTGCGGATTTACCCGTGTGATATAGTAGATGTAGTCATATGCAAGCGTTTTTGTCATGTCAAAGTAATTGGGCAGGGTGTTCCCTCTGTGCAGCCGGCGCGGGCTGGCTTACCTATCCGAGTGGCCACCCACCCAGCGAGGGACCAGGCCCGATGCTGCTTACCTTGGCCAGCCGCTTGCGGGCTGTCAAGGAGAGCAGTGCCGGCTAGCGGGGAGACATGAAGGGATATAGGTACGGGGTGGGGGAAGCCAGTGTTGCAGATCTGGTCGGAGTACGACTGGATGGTCACCCGTCCGAGTCGTGACCATGCCCGATGCTGCTTAACTTGGCGGGTAGACAATAAAGGGAGAGGCGGCCGGAAAACTACCATCCCAAGGCGTCCTTGGGAAGGCGGTAGCTTACGCGTCTCCTTGGTAGCGTGTGGTCGTAAAGACCGAGAGTGTTCACCTGGGGATTTGGGTGGGGAGCAAGTTTAGTGTATATTGTGCGAGCTCTTTCTCGCACAACGTCCACTATGTAGGGGATTCCGGAGTGGGAATGGAGAATGTGGGACGGGAATCTGCGGTCTGTGCCGTATATCATCCTCAATGCCCTGTTCTGCACGGCCTGCAGCCTGCGGATGGTGGAACGAGCCACCGAACCCCAGACCTCACAGCCGTACAGCATCAGGGGCGGGATGACTGCGCGGTACAGCCGCAGTTTAAGGTGTGTAGGCATGGTGGAGCGGAAGATGGGAAACAACTGCCGCAGGGCAGCGTGTCCCAAGCCGACCTTCTCCCTGACATGTGGAGTGAAAGTAAGGCCGCGGTCGAGGAGGACTCCGAGGTATTTGGCGGAGCGGACCCAGGGGATCCGCCGCCGCCGCAACCTCAGCGACCTCTCCGGTCGCCAGCCACGGACTTTAGCCAGCAGTAGAGCTGAGCTCTTCTGCGGGCTGATGGCCATCCGCCACTGTTCACTCCATCTGCCTATGGCCTGGAGCTGTCTCTGTAGCGGGGGGAAGCAATATCGGTCGTTCTTGTTACGCGCCATTATGAGGACATCGTCGGCATACTGGCACGTAACTGTACTGGGTTCTGTGGGGAAGTCGGACATGTAGGCAGCAAAGAGTAACGGCGACAGCACGCTGCCTTCCGGCACTCCCGCCGCTATGGGTCTGACTGTGGAATGCCTCCCCTCCACCCCCACCCTGAAAGTGCGGTCCCGAAGGAAGCTACTAAGCAGGTGAAGGTAGGGGGGAGGAATTTCTGCGTTCTTGAGCTTGTACAAAAGTCCCTGATGCCACGTGGTGGCGAAGGCCTTTTCCACGTCCAAGAGCACCGCGACTGTTTTGAAGTTGTCCTGGAAGCCCAGGGCAGCCTTCTCAGCCAGTCGCAGCAACTGCAGGGTTGTGGAATGTCCAGTACGGAAACCAAACTGATGATCCGGGAGTAGGAGTCTCTCTTCGAAGAGAGGGGTGAGGCGAGGTAGGAGTAACCGCTCGAATACTTTCGAGACGATCGGAAGTAAGCTAATAGATCTGTAGCTTGACGGGAAGACCGGGTCCTTGCCGGGTTTCAAAATGCATACCACCCGCGCCTCCTTCCAACACGTTGGAAAGTGACGTAGGTGCAGGCATGCATTGTAAATCCGCGTCAGGTGGATTACGGCCTTTCTGGGTAGGTGCTGGAGCATAGGCGCCGTAACGCCGTCATGTCCAGGGGCTTTGTTAGGTTTTAGGTGGTTGAGTTGGGAAGCCACCTCTTTCGGGGTGACTATAGGAATGCGGATCTCCTCATGGGGCGGCGGGGGCTCCTCATAGAGGTAGTCTACCGTCGCTTCCACGAGCTCAGTAAAGTCCTCATCCTGGGGGTCTTCACGGGGTTCGAATTGGGACTCCAGATAATCTGCGAAATCCGTGGCTTTATCCTGGGGCTCAAAAGAGAGTCTCCCACGGGAGCCATGGATGGGATGCTGAAACTGACTTTTGTCTTTCCTGAGGGATCGGATGATCCTCCAGGGTTGTTTCTCTTCCAGGTTTATATGTGCCATTGTGTGTTCCCAGGCCGCTTTGCGGTGCGCGCGAAGCAGGCGCCTTGCCAGGGATTTTAACCGCTGGTACACTGCTTGGATCCTGGGATGGCGGAAGCGCTGCCATAGCTTCCGTACGGTTGCCTTGGCTTTTAGCAGCTGCCGGAGTTCATTCGGTATGGTTCTCGGGTTAGGTTTGTTAGATGGGATGCGGTAGGTATGCGCGCGTACCACATTCAGGAGTTGGCGGGAGAAGGCCGTGGCTGCCGCTTCCAGCGCTTCGATGGAGTCGATGCGCGGTCGCGGGTCCACGGTTTGGTTTAGGTCTAGGACGGCTGCGTCCCAGTCGATCTCATTTATCCAGTCTGGTGTTACCAGAGCTGATACGGTCTCGGTTGTATCCACCACGACAGGGTCATGGTCGGAGTCCAACTCGTTGACCGCCGAGAGGTCTAGATGAAATGGTGTGTTCTTGGTGATTATGATGTCAAGAACATCCGGTCTGCCGCGAGCCGGATGACACGTAGGTCCTCTCGGTCCGTGCGCGACGAGGGCGGGGTTGCCGCTGATGAGGCGGTAGAGCCCGCGGCCTCGGGGGTTGTTGGTGCGGCTGTGCCAGAGGGCATGTTTCGCGTTGAGATCTCCTGCGATGCATACCACTGGGTGAAGGTTGAGTAGGGTGGTGTAGTCCGCTTCATGGAAGCGGTGGTTTGGTGGGTCATATGCAACTATCAGCAGCGCGTCTAGCCCGGCAACGGCAAGCCGGATTGCACAGGCCTCCACGTGCTGTAGTGCTGGGAGTTGGACAGGAGTATGGGTTATGTGGTTCTTAATGAAGATAGCTGTACCGCCACCCTGTCGGCCGACCCGATCGGACCGATGGGTGACGTAACTAGGCAGCGAGAAGTCAGTAGCAGCATCCAGATGGGTTTCGCAAACCATCAGGATGTCAATTCCGTACGATTGTACAAACTCAATGACGCCTGGGCGTTGCCCCCGGATTCCGTTCGCGTTCCAGTACGCGAGTCGCAATGGTCTCCGAACGAGTCTAGAGGCCATTACTTAGCGGAACCCGGGTACAACTGCTCCAAGGTTTGGAGGAACAGGGTGTGTTTCTGGAGGGGGGAGAGTCTGGGGTTGCTGTACTGCAGCTTGAAATTTCGCAGTACAGGTAGGACCTTACTTAGGAGGTCACCGAACCACAGGGCTAGGTCCTGAAGTTCATCCAGGTCCGCCTGTGGGATGGCCGCTGTAAAGGCCGAGGAAGCCGCTGTGGTGGTAGGTGCAGCAGGAGCCTCTGCTACTGGAGTAGGTACTGTGGCGGCCGCTACTGGAGCTTCCGCCACTGGTAGCTGCTGGGGTGCTGGGGGCGTGGCCTCGGGTCTCACAGAGGTGGGAGCCTCTGTTTGGCCCGTCTGGCCAGCCGCCCGGAATGCGTATTAATCACAACTCCACGCGTACGTATCATCTTGTCATTTGTGACTTCTATGCATTCATTGGCTGAAGTGACGCGCTCATTGGTGCACTGCAAAATGTCGGCGACTTCCCAGAATAATCAGTGCGTTATCTGGGAGGTTTGTATTAACAAAGATAATACGCATGTTAACCTTTTCAGTAGCACAGTAGCACCTTTGACAAGTTTCCAGAAAGTGTGTGACATCATTTTCTCACTATAAAAGGCGGAAGAATTGCAGTTGTGAATCAAAGACTGCTTTTTAACCAATTGTTGAGTGGATAATGACATTAGCTACATACCTATATTTTACTTTCTCTAGCACATATATGTAATGTACATAGTGGATAAAAAAAATCATTGTATTCCACCCAAAAATTCTATAGTAAAATTTCATCGTAAATACATGTTTTGAGACACCCTGAATACAAAAAGTATTTTAGGAACTTATGTAAGAGTGTGAGTGTATGCGGACAGCGAAACTCAAAAACGAAAAGTTGGTTATATACCAAACTCTGTTCTATCTACCAAAGATGCGACACGAAGATTTTCAGAACCCCCCCCCAACCCCAATTAACTTTTACATGAAATATTTTTCGAAAAAATTGGTTTTCTCAAAAATGACTAACGATTTTGATTAAAGTATCATAAGTTTAAACCTACCTATTTTTATGGCAAACGAAATGTATATCCTGGTTCTGGGAATAGTCTCTAAAGATCTATTCGTTCTGGATGAGTTTTATATAACCTTTGTATAGACAAAAACCTAATCGTCATTGATTTCAATTTAGACTATTTAAACTTTTCTCAAACGGGAAGTCATTTTTCTCTTCGTCTCTCTTTTATTTGATTCCTGGCAAGTAAATAAGCAAACTTAATTCGTTACACATAGCGACCGGCTTGAAAAGACTTGGCTGTCGCATTAGCTTAGTGCATTCCCTTATTTCCCTTCTAAAAAGAATAAAGTATTAAGGACAATTTTAATGTTTATCTCAACTAGCATGATGTAGATAAAAAAAATCAATCTGATGTGTTCCATTCACACGACTCTCTACATTTTTGCAACAAATTATTGTTAAACAGCTTATGCTTCTATTTACTTCATGCTAATCGAGAAAAAGTTAGCAAGTCTTATTACTTGCTTCCTGGTAAGTAGAAGCGAAATAAGGGAGAACCATAGGTTAAAGTGATAGTCAAACCCTGGTTGCTATGTGAGTGAAATTCCTTTGTGTGTGTGGACAGGATTTGACAAATTCCTGTATGAGAAAAGTATAAGTATTTAAGGCTGAAACCAAAAACAAGGAATATTTCAAAAATGATCAACTCCACGAAAAAAATTATATAACATAAATTGTGTGTTTTAATGTGCTCTACAGTTTTTGTGTGGTAAGTTTTTCTCCATCTCTTACGGTTTAGCAGTTATGCAAAATTACTTAAAATTCATCCAGAATAAATTAGTCTTTAGAGGCTGTTCCCAGAAGATTCAAGATTTACATTTTATTTGTCAGGTAAATATCTTTAATATACGATAGTTTAATAAAATCCGTATATATTATATACGTGGTAAGTGTAGAGGAAGTAAAACCTGGTCTATTGTAAAGTTGTTGTACCATAGAAGAAAAATGGCTCCGCACCATCTGCCCGCACTGCCACATGTATACCGAACCTAGAAGCACACCTAAAAATGATAGGGAAACGGAATGACGGGTAATTTATGTAAAGGTATCTGTCGTAGGTAGCAAACTACTCTAGCAATCGCCTGGCAACCCAGGGAAAACCGCGAATGGGTTGGTATCGAACCCGGAACCTTCTGAATGCGAGTCGCACAGATTAATGTGGCGCCAGTTTGCTCGGTTAGTAGGTACAGGTAAGCTGAGGTGAAAGTAATGCTGTCAGTGCTTCTAATCTGGTGCAATTGAAGTGAGTTGGCAGAGTTCCAGAAGCACACTTATGATGGAACGAGCGACAGGGTACATCATTGCTCTTAAGCCGAGAAAGTAATTCCCTTTTATGCTTTCAATTAGTGCCGTTTTAAGAATTCCATTATCTCATGCGGGAATACCTTGTATTAGCAAAAAGGAAAAGAACACAGCCTCAGCATATCGTGACTGCAATGATGGAATTTAAAACGCCAGCACCTCCAATTGTGCCAACGTACCAAATACACGTTCTTTCTGCTTGTGGTGACAAAACCATGGCAGCAATATCAGCACTTCTGGTGCAGCTCGAAGTCTGCCCTTCAAAAGTACCTTTAGAAATCATGACAACGTAAAATTCCTTTAGAGTAGTTTATTTATTTATTTTTTATTGTTTCATTTATATAGCCCCCTTTAACATCTGTCATATCAGGGGCTTTGCATTAGAAACAACTCGTTGTCTGTTCGTTCTTTTTACATTGGTTTAAATCATTTTAATTTTCTCAATCATGCACACATTCACTCTCACATACATACTTCCAGACTCTGTGGGGGATAGGGAATAAATCTGGCTAAAGAAAAATTCCCCGCCCCGGCCGGGAATCGAACCCGGGACCTCCGGGTGAGAAGTGAGTATTTTATTGCCTTTCTGCCCAACACAAGTTTTGTCAGCCCGCCTGGGAAGCGTAGTGGTAAGGTGTCTGCTTAACATTCAAAAGGTCATGGGTTCGAGCCTCGCTTAAGGTGAGTTACCCGGATAAGGTTTTTTTCGGCGTTTTTCCTTATCCTGAGAAGACGAATGTCGAGTAACTTTAAGCTCTGTGGACCCCGAAATCATTTGAGCATCATTTCACCAATTTCATTCATCGTCCGATATGACCAAAAGTTTTGTCAAATGCGTATGATTCACCTAATTTGAAGCCTTTACAATAGGAAAAGTCTTATGTGTTACATTCATATGACTTTTTCTACCGGTTCTGTAAGCAAAATATATATATATATATATATATATATATATATATATATATATATATATATATATATTTTTTTAGCTTAACGTCCTTTAACCTGCTTGGTCATATCGGACGATGAGTGAAATTGGTGAAATAATGTTCAAAAGATCTCGTGGTTCATGTAGCTTAAAGTTAATCCCCATTCGTCTTCTCAGGATAAGGGAAAACCCCGAAAAAAAAACTTACCCGGGTAACTCACCCTAAGCGAGATTCGAACTGGCGACCTGGCAAACACGTTACCACCACACTACAGAGTGGCTTAAACTGTTATTAGAAACGATTATATTTTTATCTCTGTCATACTAATCGAGATATGATGATAGAAATAGTCTTCTTACTTGCTTCTATGTAAGTAGAAGGGAAATTAGTGAATACACCAGACTAAAGCGCCAGTAGAACCTTTTAAAAGCTGGTACCAATCTGAAACAGTTGAAATTTAAATCTCTCTGCATACCAGGAGTAAAACAAAAGAGATATGAATCGAAAGATAACCTCCCGGTTGAGAAAACTTTAAGTAGTTTAAAACAGAAAGCAATATAACAAGGCATATCTCCGTAACGGTTAAAACATGCATATGACATAAACTGTGTGTTTTAACGAGCTCTACAAGTTTAATGTAGTTAGTTTTTGTCTATCTCTTACGCTTTAACAGTTGTGCAAAATTCATCCAGAATGAAAAGGTCTTCAAAGGCCATTCTATATAAACATTTCATTTGTAATAAATATATCTTAAACATTCGGTATTTTAATCAAAATCGATAACCTAGAAAATCAAAATTTTCGAAAAATTTTTCAGGTAAAGGGTAGTTTAAAGTGGGAGGAATTACTTATAAATCTTAGTGTCGCATCCTTGGCAGATGCTCAACTTAAATATAAAGTTTGGTATTTACCCGATTCTTCGTTTTTGAGTTATTGTGTCCACAGACACACACACCACCACCATCACCACAACCACACCACACCACACCACACGCATAAACCTTTTTCTAAAAAAAGACCTCTTTTGGATTCAGGGAAGCTTAAAACAGGTATTTCCAGTGAAATCTTGGTGTCGAATGTTTTCGGTGGGTGGAATACCTTCTGTGTACGAGACTAAGTAGAGAAAGCAAATATCTAAGGTGTTCCAAGTTGAACTTCTCTATCTATTCTGCAAACAAATTTTTCTTATAAAATAGAGTGCGTCCATAAATAATAGTCAATGTAATTTATGACATAAATTGTGCTTTTTAACGAAATCTATAAACGCACCTTCAAAGAAAAGTCGGTTAGGTGCCAAAGTTGATATTTTAGTTCAGTATCTTCAGGAAAATCTCCTCAATTCAAACTTCTTTTTAGGTGAAAAACTTTTCGAAATGTTCGTTTTTCTCAAAAAACGATTCTTAAAATAGTGATTAAAAATGACACATATTAAAGATATTTACATGACAAATAAAACGTAAATCTTTAATTTTCTAGGAATAACCTCTTAATTTTTCTTCATTCCCGATAATTTTTATATAGCTGTAAGACACGGATAAAAGTTTACTACACAAAAAATAGATCTCGTTAAAGCACACAATTACAGTTTTTTGAGCTAACAATTTTCGAGATATATCGTTTTTGGTTTCAATACCCCAGTATGTTTTACTAACATGGGAAGTCGTTATTCAGATTATTTTCATTTCGGTCAATCAAAGGGAGCCAGTTCTTAAAAGTATGACTATATATTTGGCATTACTCTCATTTATATACAAGGAAAAGAACTATTTCTGTTAGCATTTATTTGGATAAGCATGAAATATATGAGAAAAAGTTACCTCAAGAATTGTCTGTTGCATAATGTGGATGGAATGTATCTGATTTTTTTTTTATATAAAACATGCTTCCTTTGGCTTAGGGGGTCTGGATTTTGGATAGCATTTAGCGCCCGCTTTTACTAATTGTGGCACCGCAGGCGATGACATTGATAATACATGGAATGAAGATGGAGCACCGGTGAAAAACCGGAGATCCCGGAGAAAACCCGCCCCTGCGCCGCTTTGTCCACCACAAGTTTCCCATGCGGTCGCTTGGGATTGTACCCAAGGTCTAACCACTCGGTCACGGCGCGGCCTTAGGGAGTCTGAAAAAGATATTTATAGTGATATTCTTTATTTATATAGTACGCATAATTTTCTACCTATTAAGTATGTTCTAAAGTAATTGAAAATGTGCATGAATTTGGAATTAATTAGTAGAACGTTATACAGATCCTTTGGTGATAAAGAAATTAGTTTTATATATTAGCATTGATACACATGCTAATAGGCAATGAATTAATCGACAGTAATACAAACATACAAAAACGCCCGGTTCATTGCATGCGGACTAATATTTACTGATAACAGGATCATTTAATGCCAACATCGCTAGGTGATACTCATATCTAACGGTGCAATTTATAATTATTAATATTTCATTAAATGTATACAAGCAAGCTTAATAGCTACATTTTTAATACAAACCCAGAGCAAACATTCACGTTTTTTGCAGAAAAGAATAATCATTAGTCATCGCCAAAATGTCCCTTTATAACCATATAGCTGGTGGCACATTAGCGCCGGCTGGAAAATAAATATCGGCAATCATTCTCTATTCTTAATGTTATTTCCCCCCTTTAACGTGGTTGGTCATATCGGACGATGAATGAAATTAGTGAAATGATGCTCAAATGATCTCCGGGTCCATGGAGCTTAAAGTTACTCGACATTCGTCTTCTCAGGATAAGGGAAAAACCCGAAAAAAAAAAACCTTATCCGGGTAACTCACCCTAAACGAAATTCGCACTCGCGACCTGTTAAATGTGAAGCAGACACGCTACCACATACCTTTCACAATACGCACAGTGGGATATATTAAAATATCAATGCTGATAAAGGTGACCTTCAAAAAACTATTTCATGTATTTGAAAATTCGCATCAGTAATAAAAATCACATCACTTTATCTACATCTCTGTAAGAAATTACTGTATATAAGCTTATTATTTCACGCCAATTGAATAAATATTAGCAGAAACGGTTTTATTACTTAGTTCCTTATCAGTAGAAGGGAAATAAGGGAATACACTAGGATAAACACACAAGTGTTTTAAAATGTGGTTACTGTGGGACTGAAATCCGTTTCTTGTATGGCCAGGAGTTGACAAGGTCCCGTATGAGAAAGGTGTAAGTACCTTAAAACTGAAACCGATAAAAAGAAATATCTCAAAAACTAAAAAAAGGTATATGACATAAATTGTGTGTCTTAACGAGATCTACATTTTACGTGTTGTAAGTTTTTGTCTATCTCTTACGGTTTAGTAGTTATGCAAAATTCAGCAAAATTCATCCAGAATAAACAGGTCTTCAGAAGCTATTTTCAGAAAATTCCAGATATACTTTTTATTTGTGATGGAAATGACTTTAATATGTGGCATTTTAATCAAAATCATTAGAGCCATTTTTGAGAAAATCAAAATTCTAGAAAATTGTTCCATGTAAGGGGTAGTTTTGGGTGGGGGCATTTTCTCGAAAATCTTGCCGCATCCTCGGAAGATACCAAACTTAAATACCAACTTTGGTATGGTGCTTTCATTTTAGAGCTATGCTGTCCACAGACACACACATGCACTTTTTTTCTAAAAATGTTTTTTTACTTTCTCTACATAGTGTATAGAGTAGATATTCCATTCTACCCAAAAATTCGATACCGAAAATTCACCGGAAATACATGCTTTAGGGTCCCCTGTATCAAAATAAGGATTTTTTGGAAAAAGGTCCGCGTGTCTGTGAGCTCGACAAACCAAAGTCGAAAAGTCGGTAAGATACCAAACTTTGCATTTAAGTTTAGCATATTCCTTGAATACGACTCGAGAAAAATGCCCCACCCCAAAATACACTTTACATGGAAAAATTTTCGAAAATGTTGATATTTTCAAAATGGCTCTAATGATTTTGATTAAAATGTCGTATGTTAAAGATATTTATATGGCAAATAAATATATATCTGGAATTTTCTGGGAACAGTCTCTAAACACCCCTTTATTCTCAATGAATTTTGCTGAATTTTGCATAACTGGGAAACCGTAAGAGATAGACAGAAACTTACTAGGTAAAAATGTAGGCACGTTAAAACACACAATTTATGTAATATGCGTTTTTTTTCATGGAATTGACCATTTCTGAGTCATTCCTTGTTATTTGTTTCAGATTCAAAATACTTGAACCTCTCTCACGCGGAAAGTTGTAAGCTCCTGGCCCTGCATACAAACGGATTTTAACCACATGGCAACCAGCTTTTAAGAGGTTTGATGTATTTTATTCTACTGTATTCCTTTATGTTTCTTTTACTTACAAGGAAGCAAATAATTTAGAAAATTGTTGCTAATGTTCATCTCGATATCATAAAGTAAATATAAGAATATGTTTTTAAACAATAATTTGTTGCAGCGATGTAGAGAAACTCATGTGAATGGAACACAACAGATTTTTTTGGGTTACGGGGACCTCAAAACATATATTCCCGGTGAAATTTCGACATTGTATTTTTTGGTGGAATGCAATACCTTCTCTATACACTTGTATATGGCACGTGTACTGAGCGTAATAAGTCGCCCTGCGTGGTGTAATGGCTACCATGCTAACTTCATAAACCCAAGGTCGAGGGTTCAAACCCGGCGGAGGACGATGGCTTTTTTTCGAGCGTAAAAATCCTTATCATCCTTCGGAAGGGAAGTAGATAAACGGCACTTAAAAGAACCTCAAGCCTGATAGAGAGGCCTCTGAGCAACATTTAGCGGTCTTTCATGCCCAGTATAGAATGGGACGCGTGCGTGCGAGATCTGATAGACTCTTGGTGACCTAGGTGTTGCTGCTGTGTACCTACCCTAGTAAGGGTTTAACCACGGGAATGAGGTGAAGGTTAAGGTTTTGTATTTGATGTTTCCGGTGGTGATGTTAAGGAGGTAGCGCTAGATAGGCTCCTCGAGTGGTTGCACTTTTTCAGGAGCAGCATCCTTTTCCTCTGCTCCGCTGGTGTTTAATTTGTGAAAAATGTTTTTGTTGGTGAAGTTTGATTGACCACTGCCAATGGGAGGGGGAAGTACTTAGTTCAGCATTTTGCTGATGACTGTTTTGAAGCAGTTGTTACCAGGGGTGCCCGTAAAATTTTTGAGCCCGGCGCCTAATAACATCTTCCACATATGGGAGAGCCAAATGTAGTAGCCTCAAAGGGAAACGTCGACATACAGAATATATGGACCTGGGTCCTCTATTCTGTATCCGCTGTAACCAGAGAAGCCAGGAGACTACTGCCATATACCACACTTCGCAGCCGTAGAGCATCAGGGGGACTATGAGCGCCTTGAAAATACGTAACTTTAAGTGAACCGGCATTTGGGAAGTCAGAACAGGGCACACGTGTTCACGAAAAGTTAGGCCCTTATCAAGAGGACGCCTAGGTATTTGATGGAATTTCCCCACTCTATCCGCTGGCCTTGATAGGAAAAGTTGGGTATCTGGGCTGATGCGGGGCGTTTTCTGGTGAACAGAATAGCAAGACTTTTGCCCGGGTTAACGGACTTCCGCCACTGTCTGCATCACTCCTGGACGAGAGAACCACAGTAGTTAAAGAGCGTCCAAAAATAACGCACCATTTACATTTGGAAAGTAATAACAATTCTCCAGCATTGAAGTACATGGTTATAAGTTAATTCATGCTTTAATTCTTCCTTCTGAAAATATAAAGGATCCAAGGCCATTGACAAATAAAATATTTTAGCAGCATTTGTTAAGGTGGATACCTGCTTTGTTGGATACGCTGTGTGAATTAATCTGCATGGAAATCTAAGGTAAGCCTCAGATTCCCCAGTCAATTATGACTAGCTCCACCTCTGGAATAACGGGAAACAAATTACAATTGCATGGATACCTTCCCGTTAAGGTCAGCACAGCACAAGAAGCCACCAAACATAAGATGTGTTCCATTCACATGACTTTCTGTGCATCTCTGCAGCAAATGATTGTTAAAAAGCCATACTAATCGAGAAAAAATTAGCAGAAATAGTCTTATTACTTGCTTCCTTGTAAGTAGAAGCGAAATAAGGAAGTACCATAGGTTAAAGTATTAGTCAAAAGCTGGTTACTATGTCACTGAAGTTCCTTTGTATATATGAACAAGAGTTGACAAATTCCTGTAAGAGAAAGGTTTAAGGTTTTAAAGCTGAAACCAAAATCAAAGAATATCTCAAAAACGATCAACTCCACGAAAAAAAAAAAAAAATATATAACATAAATTGTATGTTTTAATGTGCTCTACATTTTCTGTAAGGTAAATTTTGTCCATCTCTTACAGTTTAGCAGTTATGCACAATTTCGTAAAATTCATCCAGAATAAAGTAGTCTTCATTCCCAGAAAATTAAAGATATACATTTTATCTGTAAGGTAAATGTCTTTAATATACGACATTTTAATTAAAATCGTTAGAGCCATTTCTGAGAAAATCAAATTTTTCGAAAAAAGTTCGATGTAGTTTGTGGTGGAGGGATTTTCTTGAAAATCTTCGTGTCGCATCAGTGGAAGATACCAAACTTAAATACCAAGTTCAGTAATTAACGGCCTTTTCGTCTTTGAGCTATGCTGCCCTCAGACACACACACTCACACACAAACAGACAAACACACACACGGACATTTTTCTAAAAATGCTTTTTTTTTTTTGGATTCAGGGAAACCAAAACATGTATTTCCGGTGACATTTTTGAGTGCATTACAATACCTTCTCTATACACTATGAATATAGTACGTGCAGGAAAAGTAAAAAGGACCGAATATATCTACCGCTTAACAGAATTCTTACTTGAAAAATTTCATTCACTTTAGTTTATTTACATCTGTGTAACAATTTTTTGGTTTCTCTTCACCTACCTTTTACGTAGTGTATAGAGAAGGTATTGTATTCACCCAAAAATTCGATATCGAGATTTCACCGGAAAATATGCTTTAAGATCCCCTGAATCCAAACTGAGCACTACTAGAAAAAGGTCAGTGTGTGTTTGGGGAAACATAATTCAAAAACGAAAAGTTCGTTAAATACCAAACTTGCTATTTAAGTTTACGCCCTAAACTACCCTTTACATGGACAAAAATTGAAAATTTTGATTTTATAAAAAATGGATAATGTTTTTTTTTAAAACACTGCATATTAAAGATATATACGAAAAATAAAATGTATATTTCAATTTTGAGAACAGCCTCTAAAGACTTCATTATTCTGGATGAATTTTGCTGAAGTTTGCATAACTGGCAAAACAAGTGATATCGGTAGACAAAAACTTAGTGCACAAATGATGTAGATCTATCATAACACAGAATGTGACAGGCATTTTTTTTTCGTGGAATTGACCATTTCCGAGATATTCCTTGTTATTCTTTTCAGTTTTAAAATGCTTAAAACTTTTCTCAACTTTACTCATTTGACAACTTCTGGTCTTATACAGAAATGGATTTCAACCCAATAGCAACCGGATTTTAAAAGATTTCACTATCGCTTTAGTTTAGCCTACTCCCTTATTTACCATCTACTTAGAAGATAGCAAGAAATAAGACCATTTCCGCTCATGTTTATCTTGACACATATGACATAAACTATGTGCTTTAATGAAATCTACTTGTTTGTGTATTAAGAGTTTATTTGTGTCTCTCTCCCTCTCTCTCTCTTTCTCTTTCTCTCTCTCTCTGTGTGGCGATTTAACTGTTATGCAATATTCTGCCAAACATCCAAAACAAAAGGTCTTCAGAAGCTACTCCCAGAAAATTCGAAATATATGTTTTATTTGTGAAGTAAATATTTTTAACATATGATATTTAAATAAAAATCTTTAGTAATTTATGAGAAAAACAAAAGTTTCAAATGTTTTTCCAAGTAAAGAGTAGTTTGTGTAGGTTTTTTTTTTTTAAATCTTCGTGTCGCATCCTTGGAAGATACTAAACATAAATACCAAGTTTGGTTTATAACGGTCTTTTCGTTATTGAACTATGCTGTCCACAGATACACACGTGGACCTTTTCCAAAACATACATTTCCAAGGAAATCTCGACATCGAATTTTTGGATGGAAAACAATACTTTCTCTAGCTACTATGTTCATTGTATGTGCTAGAGAAAGTAAAGACGTAGAGAAGGTAACAAATAAAATAAATAAAAAGCTGTACTGAAGCATGAAGCGAGTTGGAAATCTGAACCTTTTACTTTCTCTACACGTGCTATATACAGTGTATAGAGAAGGTATTACACTCCACCCAAAAATTCGATACCGAGATTTCATCGGAAATATATGTTTTAGGTTCGCCTGTGTCCAAAAAAAGCATTTTCACAGAAAGGTCCGCGTGTGTGTGTGTGTGTGTGTGTGTGTGTGTGTGTGTCAGTGTCAGTGTGTCCGTGTGTCTGTGAACACGATAACTCAAAAACGAAAAGTCGGCAAAATACCAAACTTTGTATTTAAGTTTAGTATCTTCCAGGGATTCGACACGACGATTTTGAGAAAAATTCTCTCAACCCAAGCTACCCTTTACATAGAACTTTTTTCCAAAATTTTTATATTCTAAAAAATGGCTCTAACGATTTTGATTAAAATATCATATATTACAAATATTTATTTGACAAAAAAATGTATATCTTGAATTTTCTGGGAATAGCTTCTGAAGACTACTTTTATTCTGGATGAATTTTACGAATTTTGCATTAACTGGCAAACCGTAATAGATAGACAGAAAAAATGTAGAGCTCGTTAATACACACAATTTATGTAGCGTACATCTTTTTCGTGCTGTGGTTCGTTTTTGAGATATTCCCTTGTTATTGGTTCCAGCTTTAAAAACGTAATGCTTTTCTCATAAGGGGATTTGTCAACTCCTGTTCATAGTTTTTTTTTTGTATTTTAACGTCCATTAACCTGGTTGGTCAGATCGTACGATGAATGAAATTGGTGAAATGATGCTCAAAAGATCTCGGGGTCCATGGAGCTTAAAGCTACTCGACATTCGTCTTCTCAGGATAAGGGAAAACCCCGAAAGAAACCTTATCCGGGTAAGTCACCCTAAGCGAGATTCGAACTCATGACCTGTTGAATGTGCTGTACATAGGAATAAAGGAACTTCAATCACATAGAAACCAGCTTTTGATTAATACTTTAGCTTATGCTACTCCGTTATTTCCCTTCTACTTGCATGAAGCAATTAATAAGACTATTTCTCCTATTTTTTTCTCGGTTAGCATGCAGTAAAAAGAAGGATAAGCTTTTTAACAATAATTTGTTGCAGAGATGTAGAGAAAGTCATGTGAATGAATCACATCAGATTTTTTGACAGAGATGCAGTGTACTGCAGCTTCTCGCCAAGTTTGCTCGTTAACGAAAGCATAAATGAAGAAAATCGCGTTGCTGGGGAAGCGTCGCATAGGACGAGATTGTGCCTGTAATATATTTACTTATGCTACTCCCAAACTACCCTTTACATGGAACTTTTTTCGAAAATTTTGGTTTTCTTAGAAATGGCTCTAACGAATTTGATTAAAATATCATATATTAAAGATATTTACCTAACAAATAAAATGTATATCTTGAATTTTCTAAAAATAGCTTCTGAAGACCTGTTTATTCTGGATGAATTTTGCTTAATTTGGCATAACTATTAAACCGTAAGAAATAGACAAAAACTTACTATACAAAAAATGTAGGTCTTGTTAAAATACACAAGTTATGTCATATACATTTTTCTTGTGGAGCTTACCGTTTTCGAGGTATTCATTGTTATTAGTTTCAGTTGTGAAGTATTTACACTTTTCTCAGACGGGAGTGTCCGTTTTTCTTTTGTTCTACTCCTGGCTAAGAAAAGAAGCGATTTGTAATGACAATCGCGTAACGACAGCTTTTAAAACATTTGACTATTGGTTTAGCCTAGTGTACTCTCTTATTTTCTTCCTACTTATACGGAACTAAGTAATAACATTGTGCTAATGAGTACCACGATTAGCAAGGTGCAGAAAGAAGAAGAATCTTATGTATGAAGTTTGTAGAACAGCTAGAGAAAGTAATGTGAGTGTAACACATCAGATTTTTTCTCGATTAGCATGCAGTAAAAAGAAAAATAAGGTTTTTAACAATAATTTGTAGCAGAGATGTAGAGAAAGTCATGTGAATGGATAACATCAGATTTTTACTTTCTCTATACGTGCTATGTATATAGTGTACAGAGAAGGTATTGCACTCCACCAAAAAATTCGATACCGAGATTTCACCGGAAATATATGTTTCAGGGTACCTTGTATCCAAAAATAGTATTTTCAGAAAAAGGTCCGTGTGCTTGTGTCCGTGTGTCTGTGAACACGATAACTCAAAAACTAAGAGTCGGTAAAATACCAAACTTGTTATTTAAGTTTAGTATCTTCCAGGGATGCGACACGAAGATTTTGAGAAAAATTCCTTCATCGCAAACTACCTTTTACATGGAACTTTTTTCGAAAATTTTGATTTTGTAAAAAGTTGGCTCTAACGATTTTGATTAAAATATCGTACATTAAAGATATTTACATGACAAATAAAATGTATATTTTGTTTTTTCTGGAAATAGCTTCTGAAGACTACTTTATTCTGGATGAATTTTATGGAATTTTGCATTACTGACAAACCGTAATAGATAGACAAAAACTTGCTTCACAAAAAAATGTAGAGCTCGTTAATACACACAATTTATGTAATGTACATTTTGTTCGTGCTGTGGATCGTTTTTGAGACATTCCCTTATTATTGGTTTCAGCTTTAAAAACTTAATACTTTTCTCACAGGGGAATTTGTCAACTCCTGTCCTTTAGAAACAAACGATCTTCAATCACATAGAAACCAGCTTTTGATTAATACTTTAGCTTATGCTACTCCCTTATTTCCCTCTTACTTGCATGGAAGCAATAAATAAGACTATTTCTGCTAATTTTTCCTCGATTAGCATGCAGTAAAAAGAAGGATAAGCTTTTTAACAATAATTTGTTGCAGAGATGTAGAGAAAGTTATATGAATGGATCACATCAGATTTTTACTTTCTGTATATGTGCTGTGTATATAATGTACAGAGAAGGTATTGCACTCCACCAAAAAATTCGATACCGAGATTTCACCAGAAATATATGTTTCAGGGTGCCCTGTATCCAAAAATAGTATTTTCAGAAAAAGGTCCGTGTGTGTGTCCATGTGTCAGTGTGTCCGTGTGTCTGTGTCTGTGAACACGATAGCTCAAAAACTAAAGTCGGTAAAATACCTAACTTGCTATTTAAGTTTAGTATCTTCCAGGGATGCGACACGAAGATTTTGAGAAAAATCCCTTCATCCCAAACTACCTTTTACATGGCACTTTTTTAAAAAATTTTGATTTTCTAAAAAATGGCTCTAACGATTTTGATTAAAATATCGTATATTAAAGATATTTACATGACAAATAAAATGTATATTTTGAATTTTCTGGGAATAGCCTCTGAAGACTACTTTATTCTTGGTAAAATTTACGGAATTTTGCATAACTACTAAACCGTAAGAGATGGACAAAAAATTACCATACAATAAATGTAGAGCACCTTAAAACACACAATTTATGTTATTTACATTTTTTTCTTGGAGTTGATTGTTTTTGAGATATTCCTTGTTGTTTGTTTCAACTATAAAAAACATTTTTCTCATACAGGACTGTGTGAACTCGTGTCCATACAAACAAAGGAACTTCAGTCGCAGAGCAACCAGCTTTTGACTGTCACTTTAACCTATGGCACCCCCTTATTTCGCTTCTACTAACAAGGAAGCAAGTAATAAGACTATTTCTACTAATTTTTGCTCCATTAGATGAAGTAATTAGAATAATTTGTCGCAGAGATGTAGAGAAAGTCATGTGAATGGATCACATCAGATTTTTTGACACAAATGCAGTCTACTGCAGCTTCTCGCCAAGTTGGCTCGTTAACGAAAGCAGAGAAGAAATGAAAATCGCGTTGCTGGGGAAGCGTCGTATAGGACGAGATTGTGCCACAGGGATGCCTGTAACGGTGCCGGCGGGAGCTACTTCAACCCTGCTCGGATCAGGTTGAGGCAAGCCCATGAATGAAAACAACATGAACGTTTCATAACTTATTGAATTCTGCAGGTGGATGTCGCATTATGTGAGCACTAAAGTAGGCTGAAACCGGTTCTACCTCTTTCGCCATTCAAAGCCTGCGTTCAAATTATAAATGCGATGAAGCCCTTAAAAGAGGAAACCAAGAGACGGTTGTTGAAGTACAACTGGTTTCTTCAACAAGCAGCCAGTCTCATACATTGTCGTTAGTTTATGGAAGAAATTGGAATACACAATTTTATAGATCTTCAACTGGTTGTAATTTCCTTTTCGAGTTTCTGATCTCCCAGAGATTTTATATTATGTTTAGTATTCCTAGATCGTATATCAAGCAGCTATATTACACGCGTGATGGTTGCTAGGGTATTAAACACTTACTCGTAGAAAAGCTGATTAAATTTAAACACTGCATCCTTTGCCTCCGTGATGAACAGGATATCATGGGCAGATTGCGTTAATAGAGGTGGCATGTGGTCAGCATACCTCCAGCTGTTTTTTGACGCGGTTTCCGAGACTGGGTCGTTATTTTTCCATCAAGTAAGTTCTCAATTAGTCGCAAGTACCTCATGAGGCTGAGTGCACCCCGTACAAGGTCTCCCAGCAGGGGAAATATCTCCGTATAACTTGTGCACAGGTCATTGTGCACTTACTCAGTACTTACTCATTCCCTATCCTGTTGGCTACATACTAAGGAGAATAAAATGTCTCTTAACAGAGTTGCTTCGTCTTTTTATGCTCTCGGCTGCTGTAATGAGGCACTTTCGCAAATTTCCTCATATTTTACGTTAATGTAACGCATTTGTTTTTAGTTATTCGTTTAAATTGGCATGGATATATTAATACGAAAAGTGATGATGGGATGCTCTTAATACTGCTGCTGTTATTACTACTACAATTATAATAAAATAACACTAACAATACAATAATTACAATACCAATAACAATAATAAATCGACTTCTATCAGAACTGACAGAGCGGATTGGTCCAGACGGTAAAGTGTATGGCCCACATTCGGAAGACCACGTGTTCGATTTCTGCCAAACGTTCCTCTGACATTTTTCGTGGTTTCCTCCGGTAAGATGGCGAATCCTGAGGTAATTCATGTTCTACCACGATTTTCCTGTTCAAACTATGTATATTCATTTTTTCATTGTCATCTGTTTCAGATTTGAAAGATCAGGGGACGATGTTGTGGTTGGGCGGTGGTTGTGCGTTTTATAAACGGATGCTCTTGACCTCGTTGAGGGATCCAATTTTGGGTGCTTTCGAGCGGGCGCCGTTTCGGAGGTTTGGGGCTTGTTGGTTGCACCCAGACAGTGACAGATGCCGTCGATCTGATCTAAAGTAAACCAGATACGAATTCCAACAGGTGTTTCAAAAGCTGAAATTGCCAACATGATCTAAGTAACCAGAGGCAGGTAAACACATGAAAAACAAGGAATATCTCGGAAATGGTTAGCTTCACGAAAAACAAATGTCATAAACATGTGTTTATTAACGAGTTCTACATTTTTTGTGTAGACGTTTTTGTCTATCTGTTACGCTTTGCCAGCTACACAAAAATCATCCAGAATGAAGAGCACTTCAGAGGCCGTTCCCGTAAAATTCAAAATATACTGTTTGTTTGTCAGGAACTTGCCTCAATATATGGTATTGTATTCAAAATCGTTTATTCGTTTTTGAGAAAATCGAAATTTACGAAAATGAAGATAGGGTGGGGCATTTTCTTGAAAATCTTTACAACATATCCCTGGAAAGTGCTTAACTTAAATATAAATGTTAAATACTTTGTCGACTTTTAGTTTTTTACTTTCTCTACACGCACTATGTACATAGTGTATAGAGAATGTATTGCACTTCACCCAAAAACTCGATACCGAGATTTCACCGGAAAGATATGTTTTAGGGTCCCTTATATAAAAAAAAAACATTTTCACAAAATGCTCGATGTGTGTGTGTGTGTGTCCGTGTGTCAGTGTGTCCGTATGTCTGTGAACACGATAACTCAAAAACGAAAAGTCGGTAAAATACCAAACTTGGTATTTAAGTTTAGTATCTTCCAGGGGTGCGACACGAAAATTTTGAGAAAAATCCCCCACCCCAAACTACCCTTTACATGGCACTTTTTTCGAAAATTATGATTTGCTAAAAAATGGCTAACGATTTTGATTAAAATAGCGTATATTAAATATATTTACCTGACAAATAAAATGTATATTTTGAATTTTCTTGGAATAGCCTCTACTTTATTCTGCGTCAATTTTACGGAATTTAGCATAACTGCTAAACTGTAAGAGATGGACAAAAACTTACCACACAGCAAATGTAGAGCACTTTAAAACACACAATTTATGATGCATGCATTTTTTTCGTGGAGTTGATTGTTTTTGAGATATACCTTGTTTTGGTTTCAGCTATAAAAAACTTATACTTTTCTCATACAGGATTTTGTGAACTCGTGTCCATACAAACAAAGGAACTTCAGTCACATAGCAACCAACTTTTTATTATCACTTTACCTATGGTATTCCCTTATTTCGCTTCTAATAGCAAGGAAGCAAGTAATACGACTATTTCTGCTAATTTTTTCTTGATTAGATGAAATAAATAGAGTAATTTGTTGCAGAGATGTAGAGAAAGTCTTGTGAATGGAACACATCAGATTTTTGAGTTATGTTGTTTAGAGAAAACGGACAAACGGACACACATACATACCGATCTTTTTCTAAAAAAATATGTTTTTAATGTTGATATATATTCCTGGTGAAATCCCGATATCGAATTTTTGGGTGGAATGCAACACTTGCCATGCATATTGTACAAATAAAGAAAGTAACGCATAATATTAATTAGAGACGAATATTTTCTGGAGTCGAGAATATAAATAATATTATAGAATATAAATACAATAAAAGTTCGTTCTAAAACTATTTCTGCCAGCTTAATCACAATTACTGAATTAGCAGCTAAGCAACAGGTTTGCTTGCATGTGTTTACACTGCAGTTGCATGTGCCATTACCATTTTACTTTCTCTACACATACTATGTACATAGTGTACAGAGAATGTATTGTAATGCACCCAAAAATTCGATACCGAGATTTCCCTTGAATACAAAAAAAAGCATTTTCAGAAAAAGGTCCGTGTGTACGTGTGTCTGTGGACAGCATTGCTCAAAAACGAAAAATTCATCAAAATGCGACACGAAGATTTTCAAGAAAAATCCCTCACCACCAACTACCCTTTACATGGACCTTCTTTCGAAAATGTTTATTTTCTTAATAATAGCTCTAACGATTTTGATTAAAACATCGTATATTAAATATATTTAGCTGACAAATCAAATGCATATCTTGAATTTTCTGGGAATAGCCTCTATATATTACTTTATTCTGGATGAGTTTTACGGAACTTTGCATAACTGCTAAATCGCAAGAAATGGACATAAACTTACCACACCAAAAATGTAGAGCACGTTAAAACACATAATTAATGTTATATATTTTTTTTTCGTAGAGTTGATCATTTTTTAGATATTTCTTGTTTTTAGTTTCAGCTTTGAAAAACTTAGTTTTCTCATACAGGAGTTTTTCAACTCCTGTGCATACAAACAAAGCAACTTCAGTCACTTAGTAACCAGCATTTGTTTATCACTTTAACCTATTGTACTCCCTTATTTCGTTTCTACTTTCAAGGAAGCAAGTAATAAGACTCTTTCTGTTATTTTTTTCTCGATTAGAATGAAGTAAATAGAAGCATAAGCTTTTTAAGAATAATTTGTTACAGAGATTTAGAGAAATTAATGGAATGGAGCACATCTGATTTTTCAAGTTGGCAAGATATCAAATAGGTGTAGTTTGCGGACCCGTTTTTCAACTTTTATTAGCAAGGAAACATTGTGCAGTAAGATGTTGGTGAATTGTTATGAGGGCGTTTAGGAAGCTGCATTTGGCGAGAGTGGACGCTGCTTCTCTCTCTCTTTCTCTCTTCCTGGCCCTTTAAATCATTGTCCATACTCCAGTTTTGTTGCACCTATTGCAACTTGTTTGGTGAATGTGGGTCAGGGCGTGTCCCACGATCTACCGCCGCTTTGACAGATAAAATGACCATAATATGTGCCTTATTTCAATGGCGAGCAAAACCTGACCTCGTTGTTGCCAATTTTCCCAATGCTAGGCACCATTTGGGTCACAATGTAAGGATTCGAGTGCACCGCTTCTATATCTTGTCCGTCATTTCTCTCAATAGATAAATATAATAAAATTGTCTGAGTATTTTTATTATATAGCACGTCCGACAGCCAGGGCGTCTCCAGTTGCACCTGGCATTACTCTGCCGTCACTCCTGATTCCGGCCGCCCGGTACCTCCTCTTCCTCATTCCTTTCCTAAAACGCCCATTATAACTCGTTTATAAATTATGGCATCAAACTATGTTGTTACCGCGAACATCAGAAAGATTCTATGAACACCTTTTTTTTTTTTCATTTATATAGCCCATTTTAACACTTAAGGTCATATCGGGAGCTTTGCATCAGGTAGATTTTTTACGTTGGGTTTAAATCGTTTTATTTTCTTTAAACACACACATTCACTCTCACATAAATAATTCCAGGCTCTGTGGGGGAGAGAAGTTAAACAATGTTAAAGAAAAATCCCTCTCCGCAGCCAGGAATCGAACCCGGGACTTCCGGACGAGAAGTCAGCTCTCTGACCACTCGACCACGGAGGCAATTTAAAAAAAAAAACGTTTTTCTGTTAATGTTCTGGAAAAGAACGATTCCAAAAAAATCTTATGTGTTCCATTCACATGCCTTTCTCTACATCTCTGAAGCAAGTTATTGTAAGAAAGCTTATTCTTCTATTCTACTTTATACTAATCGAGATAAAGATTAACAGAAATGGTCTTATTCCTTGCTTTCGTGTAAGTAGAAGGGAAATAAAAGAATACACGAAGCTAAAGCAATAGTGAAATATTTTAAAAGCTAGTTGCCATGTGATCGAAATCCGCTTATTTTGCTTGGCCAGAGGTTTTCAAATTCTCGTATTGGAAAGATTTAAGTATTTTAAAATTGAAACCAATAACAAGGAATATCTCGGAAATCGTCAACTCCACGGAAAAAAAATTAGTATGATATAAATTGTGTGTTTTAGAGATTGCGTCCTTTCTTAAGCAAGTCTTCAGAGATTATTCCCTGAAAATTCAAAATCAGGCAAATAGCTTTAGTAAAGGGTATTTTAATTAAAATCGTTAGAGCATTTTAGAGAAAATAGACATTTTTATGTGCAAAAGGTAGTTTGGGGTGGGGTACTGTCCTAAATTCTTCGTGTCGCATCCTTGAAAGATACCCACTAAACTTAATTACCAAATTTGGTATTTTACCGTGTTGAGTTATCCGTGTAGACACACAGGCACATACATACACACACGGACCATTTACTAAAGTTGTTTGGATAGAGGGGACATTAAAACGTGTATTTCCAGTGAAATCTTGGTATCGAATTTTTGGGTTCAAAGCATTACCTTCCCTATCTTGCACTATGTACTAAGTAGAGAAAGTAAAATTTCTCTAGGTCTAGTTATATAGTTCCAGCCTTTCACTATTGCGCATATTTTGAGTATTTTATCGCCAGATTAAAAAAACAAAAAAACAAAAAAACAAAAAACTGATGTGTTTCACTCACTTGACTTTTTTTACATCTCTGCAACAAATTATTGTTAAAAAGCTTATACTTCTATTTACTTCAAGCTAATCGAGAAAAAATTAGCAGAAATAGTCTTATTACTTGCTTCCTTGTAAATAGAAGCGAAATAAGGGAGCACCATAGGTTAAAGTGTGACAGTCAAAAGCTGGTTGCTATGTGACTGAAGTTCCTTTATTTGTATGGACAGGAGTTGACAAATTCCTGCATGAGAAAAGTGTAAGTTTTTAAAGCTGAAACCAAAAACAAGGAATATCTCAAAAACGACCAACTCCACGAAAAAAAAAAAAATGTAAACATAAAATGTGTGTTTCAAGTGTTCTACACTTTTTGTGAAGTAAGTTTTTGTCCATCTCTTATGGTTTAGCAATTATGCAAAATTCTATAAAATTCATCCAGAGTAAAGTAGTCTTCAGAGGCTATTCCCAATAAATTCAAGATATATATCTTAAATATTAAAATCGTTAGAGCCATTTTTGAGAAAATCAAAATTTTCGAAATTTTTTCCATGTGAAGGGTAGTTGGGGGGTGGGTCATGAAAATCTTGGAAGATACCAAACTTAAATACCAAGGACATTTTTCTAATTTTTTTTTTTTTTTTGTATCGGGAAGTCTCAAAACATTTCCGGTATCGAATACAATACCTTCTCTATACAGTATGTACATAATACATATAGAGAAAGTAAAAATACGACTCGTCACAACGTATTCTTGATTGTTGCTACAATGCTGCTTATAGTATAACATGTTTGCATACTAACACGTTATCTTTTCTTCTTCTTTTTCCTCTGAAATGTCGACATCGAAATAAGCAACGTTATACAAGGTAGCAATTAATAACTATTAGCATAACAAGTACCTATTAGGAAACCTTTGGCAGCTTTACAAACAAGAGACTGATAAGGGGAAAACAGCGAAGGTGAACCACCCGCGTTTAAAGTTGCAATCGACGCGCTTTCATGTTGCAATTTAGAAACCTGTGCAAAATCTGAGTCATGTTTTAAAGCTAAAAACCATTTTGTGTTTATAGAGTACACTAAAATCCTCAATCAAGGATAATGAGTTTATTTATAACATAAAAGCCAGTAAAGGAAATAAACCTTTTAAGTAAAGGAATTAATCCATGCTGAGATTAAAGTACAACAGGATATTTTCCGGTACTTACTTTTTCTACTATGTATACAATGTATAGTGCATCTACTCAAAATTCCATACCGAGATTTCACCGGAAATTAATGTTTTAGGACCCCCTGTATACATTAAAAGCATTTTTAGAAAAAGGTCTGTGTCCGTGTGTCTGTGAATACGATAACTCAAAAACGAAAAGTCAGTAAAATACCAAACTTGGTTATTTAAGTTTAGTATCTTCTAGGAATGTGACCAAAGTAAGAGTGGGAAAAACTTTCAGTCTTAGTAATTGGCTTCGGGGTTTTGACGTTAGAGTCAATTATCTATTATGATTCAAACAAAATCTGATGTGTTCTATTCACATGACTTCATGCTAATCGAGACAAACATAAGAGGAACAGGGAAATAAGTAATAGGGCATAGGGAATAGGGAAATAATGGATACACTAGGCTAAAACGATAGTCAAATATTTTAATAGCTGATTGCTATGTCAATAAAATCCGTTTCTATGCATTACCAGGAGTTTACAAATTCCCGTATGTGATATGTTTTAAGTATTTCAAAATTGAAACCAATAACAACGGATGGCTAAAAAATTATCAACTCCACGAAAAAAATGTATATGTTATAAGTTGTGGATTTCAACGATATTTACATTTTTTGTGTAGTAAGTTTTTGTCTATCTCTTACGGTTTAGCAGTTATGCAAAATACAGAAATATTCACCCAGAATAAAGAGGTCTTTAGAGGGTATTCCCAGAAAATTTAATATATACATTTTATTTATCATATAAATACATTTAATGTACGGTATTTTAACCAAAATCGTCAGAACCAGTTTTGAGCAAATCAAATTTTTTTAAAAAAGTTCCATGTAAAGGGTAGTTTGGTGTGGGGGGGATTTTTCTCAAACTCTGCGTGTCGCATCCCTGGAAGACACTGCACTTAAATATCAAGTTTGGTATTTTACCGACTTTTCGTTTTTGAGTTATCGTGTTCACAGAAACACGGACCTTTTCCTGAAAATACTTTTTTTTAATACAGAGGACCCCAAAACATATATTTCCGGTGAAATCTCGGTATCGAATTTTTGGGCGGAATGCAATAGATACCTTCTCTATACATTATGTACATAGTATGTGTAGAGAAAGTAAAAATGGGATCTTACATATGAATATTGGTAAAAATGGAGTGTGAAATCTTTCTTTTACCACACTATAGAATATAAAGAGTTGAAATAGCTACACAGCGTCACAGACTGTACTCGAATAACAGGAAATGTTTGTCACCGTGAACGGCTGCCGCTTAGCTCTTCAAAGCAGTGGTTTTTCTAGTTTATAACCACGCCATTCCCCATCTTCGTTTAATCGACTGTAATTGGCCATAAAGCACGGAAACAGAAAATTTATAAGAAGCCTACATTTTATAAACCCACGTGAGACCGTAATCGTCGTCCTTTATATCACAAAATCCTCTGGCGAGCCGTTATGTTCAAATTGTTTTCTTTATCCTCAGCTTGTTATTCATTTGCTGCATTTCAATGAAACAGCCACTGCTTCAGAGCTGTTTATCGTTTCTAATCTAAAGTAAATAAAGCATATTTTATAACTAAGTACTATGCGTGTCTTTTTAATTAAGTCTCTTTTAATATTCCCAGAATAAAAATATCTACGTGTATAATAATATACGTGCCTGAAATTCAAAAGGTCTACGTGCGTCTGTTGTTTCTATGTGAACAGCATGGCTCAAAATTCAAATGTACGTTCCGTTCACATGACTTTCTCTAGCTGTTCCATAAATAAAGTTTCCTTACAAAAGATTATTCTTTTATCCACGTCATGCTAATCGAGATAAATGTTAGCAGAAGTGATCTTATTACTCGCTTCCTTTTCAGTAGAAAGCAAATAAGGGAATGCACAAGGTAAGAGCGATTGTCAATTTTTTAAAAACTGTTGCTATGTGAAAAATCTGATGTGTTCCATTCTCATGACTTTCTCTACATCTCTGCAGCAAATTATAGTTAAAAAGCTTATTCTTCTATTTACTTCTTGCTAATTTAGAAAAGCTAATTTAGCTGAAACCAAAAACAATAAATGTCTTAAAAAACGATCGACTCCACGAAAAAATATAAATGATATAAATTGTGTGTTTTAATGTGCTTTACATTTTTTGTGTTGTAAGTTTTCGTCCATCTCTTACGGTTTAGCAGTTATGCAAAATTCCATAAAATTCATCCAGAATACAGTAGTCTTCAGAGGTTATTCCCAGAAAATTCAAGATATAGATTTTATTTGTCAGGTAAATTACTTTAATATTTTACATTTTAATCAAAATCGTTAGAGCCATTTTTGAGAAAATCAAAATTGTCGAAAAATGTTCCAAGTAAAGGGTAGTTGAGGGTAGGGGGATTTTCTTGAAAATTTTCGTGTCACATCCTTGGAAGATACCAAAGGTAAATACCAAGTTTGGTGTTTAATGGTCTTTTCGTTTTTGAGCTATACTGTCCATAGTCATACACACGGACCTTTTTGTAAAAATGCTTTTTTTGGATTTAGGGGGGCCCAAAACATGTATTTCCGGTGAAATCTGGGTATCGAATTTTTGGGTGCAATGCAATACCTTCTCTATACACTATGTACATAGTACGTATAGAGAAATTAAAATTGCAGAAATAGTCTTATTACTTACCCCCGTGCAAGTAGAAACGAAACAGGGAATTACCATAGGTTAAAGTAATAGTCAAAAGCTGGTTGCTATGTGACTGAGGTTCCTATGGACGGGAGTTGACAAAGGTTTTTAAAGCTGAAACCAAAAACCAGGAATATCTCAAAAACGATCAACTCCACGAAAAAAATGTGCATGACATAAATTGTGCGTTTTATTGTGATCTACATTTTTGTGTATCTCTTGTCTATCAGTTATGCATAGTTTGGTGTGGGGGGATTTTCTTGAAAAGCTTCGTGTCGCATCCTTGGAAGACACCAAACTTAAATACCAAGTTGGATAAGTAGAATCATACTGAAGAATTCAATGCCATAGCCGGGATTTTTATTTTGAGATGACAACCCCAATGGCGACTTAAAATGTTGCAAGTACTTTAGACTCAGGATTCATAGTATAACCAACTATTACGGTTAATTGGTATTGGAATAATTGTTTTTACTTTCTCTAGCCCCGTATGTACAATGTATATAGGGATAGAGAAGTATTGTATTCCACTCAAAAATTCGATGTCGAGACTTCACCGGAAATACATGTTTTAGTACCCCCTGAATCCAAAAAAAGCATTTCCAGAAAAAGGTCCGCGCGTGTGTGTGTGTGTGTCCGTGTGTCTGTGAACACGATAACTCAAAAACGAAAAGTAGCTAAAATACCAAACTTGGTATGTAAGTTCAGTATCTTCCAGGGATGCGACACGAAGATTTTGAGAAAAATCCAACCACCCCAAACTACCCTTTACATGGAATTTTTATTTTCTTAAAAATGGCTCTAACGATTTTGATTAAAATATCGTATATTAAAGATATTTAACTGACAAATAAAATGTATATCTTGAATTTTCTGGGACAAGCTTCTAAAGACCTGTTTATTCTGGATGAATTTTGCTTAATTTGGCATAACTAGTAAACTGTAAAAGATAGACAAAAACTTACTATACAGAAAATGTAGGTCTTGTTAAAATACACAACTCACATCATATACATTTTTTTCGTGGAGCTTACCGTTTTCGAGGTATTCATTGTTATTAGTTTCAGCTGTGAAGTACTTATACTTTTCTCAGACGGGAGTGTCCGTTTTTCTTTTGTTCTACTCCTGGCCAAGAAAAGAAGCGATTTGTAATGACATTCGCATAACGACAGCTTTTAAAAAATTTGACTATCGATTTAGCCTAGTGCATTCCCTTATTTTCTTCCTAATTATAAGGAACTAAGTAATAAGAACATTGTGCTGAATACCTCGATTAGCAAGGTGCAGAAAGAAGAATAATTTTATGTAAGAAGTTTGTAGAACGGCTAGAGAAGGTCATGTGAGTGTAACACATCAGATTTTTTCGACAGGAGTTGGATAGGTAGAGTCAGACTGAAAAATGCAATGCCACGGATCTCCCGATCTCTAGCCTGATGCTCTGTCACTGAGCTAACGTGGCAACATACCGGCATGTCAGAAATTCAGAGCTTAGTGTAAGCATTCCCTTGTTCTCCTGTTACTAAAAGGAGGCAGGTAATGAGACAATATTTGATAGCTCGATTAACATGATGCAGATAAAAAACTCTTTGTTTGCAGAGCAGTAGAGAAAGTCATGTGAATGGAACATATCAGTTTTTTGCTTTCTCTACACGTACGATACACCTACATAATGTATAGAGAAAGTATCGTAATGCACCCAAAAATTCGACATCGAGATTTCGCCGGAAATACATGTTTTGGGTCCAATTGAATTAAAAAAAAACATGTTTGGAAAAAGGTCGGTGTGAGTGTGTGTGTGTCCGTGTGTCTGTAAACACAATAACTCAAAAAAAGGAAAATTCGGTATAATATCAAAATTGGTATTTAAGTTTAATATCTTCCAGGGATGCAACACGAAGATTTTCAGAAAAGTCCCCTCACCCAAAACCATAGAAAAAAAGTTGCAAATTTTTATTTTCTCATTTCTTGATTTATATGGCAAATAAAATGTTTATCTTGAATTTTCTCGGAATACCCTTTAAACACCTCTTCATTCTGAATGAATATTGCTGAAGCTTGCGTAACTGGTAAACCGTAAGACACAGAAAAGCTTACTTACAAAAACATAGATCACGTTAAAACACAGTTTATATCATATACATTTCTTTTGTGGAATTGACCATTTCTAAGTCATTCCTTGTCATTTGTTTCAGATTTAAAATACTTAAAATTTACTCACTGGCCATGCATAGAAACGGATTTCAAGCACATGCCAACCGGCTTTTAAAAGATGTTTACTATCGGTATAGCCTAGTGTATTCCCTTTTTACCTTATACTGACAAGAAAGCAAGTAATAAGACAATTTCTCCAAATGTTTATCTCGATTATCATAAAGTAGAGAAGAATAAGCCTTTTAACAATAATTTGTTGCAGAGACGTAGAGAAAGTCTTGTAGCACATCAGAATTCTATGTTCTCTTCACGTTCTATGTGCATAGTGTATAGAGAAGGCATAGTAATGCACCCAAAAATTCGATACCGAGATTTCACCGGAAATACATGTTTTGAGACCCCCTGAATCCAAAAAGATTAGAAAAACTTTGGTGTGTGTGTCTGTGTGTGTGCGTGTTACTGTGGGCAGCATAGCTCAAGAACGAATAGTCCGTTAAAAACCTAACTTGGTATTTAGGTTTGGTATCTTCCAAGGATGCGACACGAAGATTTTGAGAAAAAATCCCCCCACACCAAATTACCCTTTACATGGAAATTTTTTCGAACATTTTTATTTTCTCAAAAATGGCTCCAACGATTTTGATTAAAATACCGCATATTAAAGCTATTTGCCCGAAAAATAAAATGTATATCTTGAATGTTATGGGAATAGCCTCTGTAGAGTACTTTATTCCGGATGAATTTTAAGGAATTTTGCATAACTGCTAAACCGTAAGAGATAGACAAAAACTTAGCATACAAAAAATGTAGAGCACATTAAAACACACAATTTATGTTGTATACATTTTTTTCGTGGAGTTGATGGTTTTTGAGATATTCCTTGTTATTTGTTACAGCTTATACTCTTCTCATACAGGAATTTGTCAACTCCTGTCTACTCAAAGGAACTTCAGTCACATAGCAACCAGCTTTTGACTATCAGTTTAACAATTAACTTTTTAACAATAATTGGTTGTAGAGATGTAGAGAAAGTCATGTGCATGAAACACATATTTTTTAGTTTGAATAGTTCTCTTTAAAGCCTCTGCTTTTACTGCCAGCTGTCTAAAACATCTTAATATCTGAGAAGCCATTAAATGTAAATAAGAGAGTGCTAAAAAGGATATACGAAGTGTAATAAGTAGGCAATTACATAAACATGTCAACAATAAACTGATATTTTACTGCCACTCTGATGGCAGACTGTCAGCTATTATGAAGGCGCCGACCGATAAGCGCTTTATCAACAGCACATTTGGAACAGGACAGCAGACATGTTTACAAATAAATGCTTGTTTCTGCGTGTAAGATTAAAGAGACGTGTTCATCCATTGTCATGTTTAACTAAACGCCAGTGTCCATATTTCATCTTATCGCATCTTTTGAAAAATTACTATCTTGCAATTTTGCTAGAAATACATGTTTCTACAGCTCCTCAATAAATTGTCAGTGTTTAAAAGTACATCCGCGCGCGCTAATTTACAATACCGTGATTTCCCCATATTTATATTTTTACTTTCTCTATACGCGCTATGTACATAGAGAAGGTATTGCACTCCATCCAAAAATTCGATACCGAAATTTCACCGGAAATATATGTTTTAGGGTCCCCTGTATCCAAAACAAGGCATTTTCAGAAAAAGGTCCGTGTGTGTCGGTGTGCCCGTGTGTCTGTGAACACGATAGATTAAAAACAAAAAGTCAGTAAAATACCAAACTTCCATTACATGGAACTTTTTTTCGAAAATGTTTTATTTCGTATATTCAAGATATTTACCTGACAAATAAAATGTATATCTTGAATTTTCTGGGAATAGTCTCTGAAGACTGGATGAATTTTACGAAATTTTGCATAACTGCCAAAGCGTAAGAGATGGACAAAAGCTTACGACACAAAAAATGTAGAGCACCTTAAAACACACAATTTATGTTATATTCATTTTTTTCGTGGACAAAGTATTTAATCTGTAGTACTATCTGTTTTCTAAGTGGGAGTTAAGAAGTTACCAAGTTGAACATATTTTGTTGCTAGGGTGGGGGGGGGGGTTTTGAGGAATCATGCAAAAACGAAAAAAATAGCAACAAAACGGTAAAAATCTCTTCATATTTTTTTTTTTCCTGTATGTACATATGCAATTCATAATGCTACATTCCCAGAAACAAGCTAATAAATACATTATAAATATTATTAAAATCAAGAAAATTAAAAAATAATTATTCATGATTTTAAATTATTAATTTTAAATAGTTATATTTAATATTAATTAATATTTAGTTCTGTATAAGTTGAATCATGGATTACAATAAATTGTAATTATTAATGGATTGTTATTGAAATATAATTTGAAGTTGGATTTTTATTCTTTCTCCCTTGTTACAGGTAAGTTCAATGCAGTTGAAAGTTACAATCACTTGCTTCTGTTCCTCATAAAAATGGAGTATAGATGAGGACTACCTAATCCTCACTGGCTTTTCAAAGTACACAGTAAGTTTGAATTGATTTATTTGCCTTTATTTCAGTCATAGCTGACAGCTTAGCCTAGATTCAGTTATGAGTCTGTTTTTTTTTTTTTTGGTAGTGTTTAACGCCCGCTTTAACTACTAATGGCATCGCAGGCGGTAGTTATGAGTCTGTAATACGTTTTATAACATATATATTTCTTGATGCAATTTAGTTGTGTAAAATGTGTCTTAACTATGACTATAGCCAGTTTATGGGGGAGATACAAAGTAATTCAAAATAAAATAAAATTCTGCATTATCATACCCTGACCTTATTTCTTAAACCAGGACATATATTATTCCAAACCGTTATTGTTTATTTATACCTTTAAAACATTTCTTATCTCTATTAATTTACAGATAAATTCATCTAGTACTACTAAATACTACTCAGTAAAAGATTCTTAAAACAACCAAATTAACTTTAACGAAAATAATATAAGCATACAATTTTAAATCAATATATATTAACTTATTACAATCATCTCAAACACAATTTTATATACACATATATTATTCATTAATTTAATTTTCAAATATCTAATCATCTTCTTTATTTATTTTGATTTATAAAAATTTTAAATTAAACATAGTAATCAAAATTCAATAAAAAATATCAGTTATAATCTCTTATTATTTATCTTTAAATCTTGTATATACATATATATATATATATATTTAATAATTCATTAATTATAATTTAATCTTTGATTGATTTAAACTTAATTTCCTCTTCTTGAATTATTTAATTTATTTCTAATATTATTTTTCTATTATTTTGTTTTCTTCTTAATTTTTCATCCTTTTTATATTTAAAATAAAATTTCAAAATGACACTCTTTTTTCTTATAACTAAATTTAATTTATAACTGTATTTTATCATATGTATATATGCACTAATGTTGTTTCTTAATGATAATAATAATAATAATAGTAATAATACGCTATTGTTATGATTAATACTCATCTAAACTGTTTCAAAACAAAATTACGGCAGAGGCACTTAGCACCTTGACTCCAGCGATCTTTTATATACACATCTCCGGGTGGAACGGATGAGGTGAAGGAACCGCAGGAGACTATGGACCACAGGATAGGACAGCGCAGTTTACAGACTGATACGGTTACAGAATTAATCAACAGGTCACAGGAGGACATCCCGCCAAGCCATAGGAGTGTTTTTCAAAGACGTCCCTCTAGTGCTACCGGGGAGAACTCGAGCCTGCAGTGGGGGCTTGAAGGGCTGACATCTGCAGGGCCTAGAAGAATTTACAATGTGCAAGCCTCTATGCCACTTCTCCGATTGCCACTCAGTCCCGGATCTGAAACATTAGAGGAAATGAGGGAAAGAAGAAATCTGTGATAGAATGTACAACCCCAGTCAAACTTGCCAACCAGGCAAAACCACGAAAAACTCTTGATCAGAGTGGGCAGAAAATCGAACCCAGGGAAAGAAGAAATCTGTGCTAGAATGTACAACCCCAGTCAGACTTGCCAACCAGGCAAAACCACGAAAAACTCATGATCAGAGTGGGCAGAAAATCGAACCCAGGACCTTCCGAATGCGAGTTCCACACGTTACCACGGACCCATTTCGCTCGCAAAACATCTTTTACTTTACGTTGAGTGTTCTTAATACATAACTTTATTTTATCTTCGAAGAAAAACATTTTATTTGGAGGTAATAAATGTGCACAGAATTTAGATACTAATAATTATACATAGCTTTATGTTGCCCTGCAAAAACTATATTTCATTTAGAGATAGTAAAGGTGAACATAATTGAATTAGTTTTCTTAATTAATCAAAGCCTTCACAACATGAGTGCATCAATGTATATAAGCAAAACCTTATTTGAAACAGTATACCAAAATCGCTTTCTGTAAGTCCAAGAAATAACTTTCATATAGAACCATAACAAAAAAATTCAGTGTAATAAACAAGTTTCCAATGCCAGAAATATAGATTTTTCAAATTCATTATCTTAAGCAGCATCTTCTCTTTAAAACATGCCATGTACACTATCGTGCATAAAAAGTGGGCCATAGTGGAACGCAGCTGGTTATGTTGATAATGACAAATATAGCTCCGCTATGACTGGATTGCCAAGGTACTTTCACTCCCATAAAATATGGTCCAACTGCCAACAAGTAATATACAGGCTAAATGGTCTCACTAGCGAAGGATTGTTATACTGTGTAAAACTCGTTTTCATATGCTATTTTTACTTTCTCTATACGTACTATGTACATAGTGTATAGAGAAGGTATTGCATTCCACCCAAAAATTCGATACCCAGATTTCACCGGAAATATATGTTTTACTGTCCCGTGTATCCAAAAAAAGCATTTTCAGAAAAAGGTCTGTGTGTATTTGTATGTGTGTGTGTCCGTGTGACTGTGAACACGATAGCTCAAAAACGAAAAGTCGGTAAAATAGCAAATTTGGTATTAAAGTTTAGTATCTTCCAGGGACGCGACACGAAGATTTTGAGAAAAATCCTTCCACCCCAAACTACCCTTTACATGGAAAGTTTTTCGAAAATTTTTATTTTCTCAAAAATGGCTCCAAGATATTCACCTGACAAATAAGATTTATATCTTGCATTTTCTGGGAATAGCCTCTGAAAACTACTTTATTCTGGATGAATTTTACGGAATTTTGTATTACTGCTAAACCGTAAGAGATGGACAAAAACTTGTCACACATAAAAATGTAGAGCACGTTAAAACACACAACTTATCTTATATATTTATATATTTATATATTCGTGGAGGTGATCGTTTTTGATTTATTCCTTGTTTTTTATTTCATCTTTAAAAAACATACTTTTCTCATACAGCAATTTGTCAACTCCTGTCCATAAATACAAACAAAGGAACTTCAGTCACATAACAACCAGATTTTGACTATCACTTTAACCCATTGTACTCCCTTATTTCGCTTCTATTTACAAGGAAGCAAGTAATAAGACTAGTTCTGCTAATTTTCCTCGATTAGCAAGAAGTAAATAGAAACCTAAGCATTTTAATAATAATTTGTTGCAAAGATTTAGAGAAAGTCATATGAATAGAATATTTTTAAGTTAAGTGATTATAATAATAGGACAACACTCTGTTATAGATTCATACTAGTTGTCGAACTAAACGTGGAAATCGGCTGGTGTAATTGATATTCCTCACAATACACACACACATATATATATATATATATATATATATATATATATATATATATATATATATATATATAGAGAGAGAGAGAGAGAGAGAGAGAGAGAGAGAGAGAGAGAGCACTAAAACTGATGCAACATCACATCATTTTTTGTCGTTTGACACGAAATCACATGCATAAATGGGAACGAAGGGGAACCAGATCCGGACGACGATAAGCATAATCAAGGATGGAGTGCATAATGATTCCAAGCTCCCCCCCCCCCCCAGAAAGAACACAGAGAACATTATTACAGAGCAGAAACTTAATCGACATTTTGTCATGCATCAATCGCCAAGGGTCCTACAGCCCTGAAATATATGAAGTTAATATTAAAAAATCTGATGTGTTCCATTCATATGACTTTCTCTACATCGCTGTAACAAATGGTTGTTAAAAAACATTTATTCTATCTGCTTTATGATAATCGAGATAAACATTAGCAGGAGTTGTCTTAATTACTTGCTTCCTTGTAAGTAGGAGAAAAATAAGGGAATACACTAGACTAAAACGATAGTCAAATCTGTTAAAAGCGGTTTCCATGTGGATGAACTCCGTTTGTATGCAGGGAGTTTACGACTTCCCGTGTGAAAAGTATTTTAAATCTGAAGCAAATACTAAGGAATATCTCAGAAATGGTCAATTCAACTAAAAAACATATATAACATAAATTGTGTGTTTTAACGTGATCTACATGTTTTGTGTTGTAAGTTCTTATCTATCTCTTATGGTTTACCAGTTACGCAAAATTCAGCAAAATGCATTCACAATAAAGAGGTCTTTAGAGGTTATTCCCAGAAAATTCAAGATATACATTTTATGTGGCATATAAATACCTTTAATATACGGTATTTTAATCACAAATGTTAGAGCCGTTTTTGAGAAAATCAACATTTTCGAAGGGAGGGGTTTCTCAAAATCTTCATATGGCACCCTGGAAGGTACTAATTTAAATACCAAGTTTGCTACTCCACCGACTTTTCGTTTTTGAGTTATCGTGTTCAGAACACACACAGACATTTTTCCAAAAATAATTTCTTTTCTTTTTTTTGGATACAGGGGACCCCAAAACATCTATTTCCGGTGAAATCTCGATAAAGAATTTTGGGTGGAATGCAATACCTTCTCTATACTCTCTGTACATATTACGTGTAGAGAAATTAAAAATGAAACGAGCTATATGAAGTTCACATTGTAGAATAGAATTCCAGAATTCACCTACCGACCTGGGAATACACGAAAATACCCAAGTCGGAGAATTGGAGCCTGACACATTACCATGGAGGCATTTTAAATGTTACGAAATAATTCTGCATATTCTGTTAACATGCCTAACGATCATATTTACTAATTTCACTTCAGATATGCAATAGAAAGCTCAGAAAAAAAAAACGCGGAAGTGACCACTGTTGATATAGCCTTTATAGCGCTTGGAGGCCATTTATAAACAGCTTTCAGACGTTTCCCTTTTAAGGAGAAAACTTCTATTCCATTAAAACAAGACGGCAAGTTAATAGAGTAAACAGCTTAGTATCAGTCCTATAATACATGAGTATTAGTAATACTAACACACTGGAAACGCCAATGACGGCTTGCAATAGCAGATTATGGGTAGATTTCTCAGTTTTAACCATAAAATGAAATATAGGAAATTATAATGTAACAAATTGATTCGTTTAGCTTTAGATTAACACCACGGCAGCACGCAAATCCACAAAACAAATTTACAGCATAATGAAATCCAATTGTGAGAGGCAATTCTACCTTGAACTCAGCTTCACAAATGCCAACAAACACAAATCTATTAAATCTCTCTTCCGAGTATTCTTCAGACCTTGGCTCAGATTCCTTGTACGATATGGGTATTGCACATACCACAAAAAAATCTGTGTTACATTCACATGACTTCCTCTACATCTCTACAACAAATTATTGTTAAAAAGCTTGTGCTTCTATTTACTTAATGATAATCGAAAAAAATAGCTGAAATAGTCTTATTACTTGCTTCCTTGTAAGCAGAATCGAAATAAAGTGATAGTCAAAAGCTGGTTGCTATGTGATTGAAGTTCCTTTATTTGTATGGCAAAAGTTGACAAATTCCTGTATGAGAAAAGTAAAAATGTTTAAAGCTGAAACCAAAAACAAGAAATACCTCAAAAACGATCAACTTCATAAACATGCATATAACATAAATCGTGTATTTTAAAGTGCTCTACATTTGTTGTATGATATGTTTTTTGTTGTTTTTTTTTTCATCTCTTACGGTTTAGCAGTTATGCAAACTTTTGTAAAATTCTTCCGGAATAAAGTAGTCTTCGGAGGCTATTTCCAGAAAATTTAAGATATACATTATATTTGTCAGGTAAACATCTTTAATATCTGATATTTAATCAAAATCGTTAGAGCTATTTATAAAAAAATTAAAATTTTCGAAATATTTTCCACGTAAAGGGTATTTTGAGGTGGGGAATATTTCTCAAAATCTTCGTGTCGCATCCCTGGAAGATACTAAATTTAAATACCCAGTTTGGTATTTTACCAACTTCTCGTTTTTGAGTTATCGTGTTCACAGACACACGGACACACACACACGGACCTTTTTCTGGATACAGGGGACCCTAAAACATATATTTCCGGTGAAATTTCGGTATCGAATTTTTGGGTGGAGTGCAATACCTTCTCTATCTCTATGTACATTGTACATACGGGGCTAGAGAAAGCAAATAAGGGGATACACTAGGCTAAAGCGATAGTCAAATCTTTTAAAAGCTATGTGAAAGAATTGAAATTCTGTTTCCTTTGCATTCCACTGTGAAAAACGAAAGAGCTGAAACGAAAGTTTCTTGAGCTTCTCGCTTAACAAAATTTTAAAATTGAAATCAATAACAAGGAATATCACGGAGACGATCAACTAAAACAAAATCTATATGAAATAAATTGTGTGAATTTTTGTGATCTACACTCTTATAGTAAGTTTTTGTCATCTTTTACGGTTTACGAGTTACACAAAAGAAGATATTCCCAGAAAATTTAAGACATACATTTCGTTTGCATGAAAATATTTTAAACATATGTAATTTTAATAGTCACAGACAGTTGTAAAAAATCAAGATTTTATAAAAAATATTCCATGTAAAGGGTATGTTGGTGTGGATCTTAAAACTACTCTTATTCCTTCTTGGGGGATATTGAACTTAAATACCAAGTTTGGTATTTAACTTAATTTTCGCTGTTAAGCTATGCGGCCCACACATAGACACACAGAAACATTTTTCTAAAAGTCTGATGTGTTCCAGTTACATAACGTTCTCTACATCTCTGTAACAAATTGTTGTTATAAAACTTTTTTTGTATCTACTTCATGCTAACAAGGATAAACATTAATAGAAGCGGTTTTATTACTAAGTTCCTTCTAAATAGAAGGGGAATAAGGGAATACACTAGGCTATACCGACAGTCAAATGTTTTAAAATGTGGTTGATATGGGATTGAAATCCGTTTCTTTGCGCGACCAGTTGACAAGCTCAAATATGAGAAAAGTTTTAAGTATTTTAAAACTGAAACCGATAACAAAGAATATCTCGAAAACGGTCAACTCGACGAAAAAATGTATGTCATAAATTATATATTTTAATGAGATCTACATTTTTGTATAGTACGTTTTTGTCTAGCTTTTACGGTTTACCAGTTATATAACATTCAGAAAAAAATCATCGAGAATAATGAGGTCTTCAGAGACTATTCCTTTAAAATTAAAGATATACTTTTATTTGCCATGTAAATATCTTAAATATAGGAGATTTCATTCAAAACAATTTTTGAGAAAGCCAAAATTTTTGAATTTTTTCCATGTAAAGGGTAGTTGAGGGTGGGGATACTCTTGAAAATCCTCGTGAAGCATCTTTGGAAGATACCGAAATTCTATATCAACCTTGGTATTTTACTCACTTTGCATTTTTGAGCAATGATGCCCACAGATACACATACACACACATACACATATACACACACACCGAGAGAGAGAAATGGACATTCTTCTAAATTTTTTTTATTCAGGGGGTCCCAAAACATGCGATATTTCCGGTGAAATCTCGATATCGAATTTTTGGGTGCATTACAATACATTCTCTATAGACTATGTGCATAGTACGTGTAGAGGAAGTAGTAATCAATGTTGGATCAAAGGAGTCATGAATGTGTATATTAATTACGCTATCCGCAAAACGAATGCAATTGTGGTGGTGGGAATATGCACACAAATATTTTAATGCAGTAATCCTTGGGTTGGAGATACATAGCTATGTTTGTAAACAGAATATTACACAGCACAAGCCACTTGAATCTGCAGAGCACTTGTTATGTATGCTAAGCTGCCCTACTTTGGTTATTTGTTTACATTCTGATTTACCTCTCATTCCCCCTTCTGTTAATACGGCTCGTAGTAAACAATTGAAGGGGGGGGGGGAGAAGACCCTTCCTATAGTAATTGTCTCCGCAAATCCATCAATTTGTTTGGCCAGGTTAATGAATGACATTTCCAGCATTTTCTGTAAAACACTTCCAAGAATTTGTAATACATTCCACATTTTACATACGCCCATGACAACGTATTTCCATCTGAAAGTTTTCCTGTAAAAATATATACCAGGGCCTTTTTTTTTCAACCTCCGATAGGCTATAAATAAAAGACAAGTTCATAGAAAACAATTATTCTATTACTAAAAGCTTTGTACACTTATAATTACTTTTCAACATAATCACCGAAAGGATTGATACATATATCGTACCTATGCACAAGCTTTGCAATACCCGATTCAGAAAATGTTGACGCCAATGATTTCAAATGAGCATTGACGTTGTTTTGAAGACCTTCGTACTTTACAACGTTTGCGGAGAGCCATTCAAAACAAATGATGAGGAATGCTGACTTCAGAAATTGTGTTGATCCATGACAACGCTCGTCCACACACTACTGGCACAACCCATCGGCTTCTTGAATAATTTCAATGGGACATTTTCGATCATCCACCGTACAGCGACTTTCACCTTTTCCCTGAACTGAAGACGTGGCTAGGAGGGCAGCACTTTCAAACCACGTTGAATTGAATGTTGTAAACTCCTGACCTTGCATAGAAATGGATTTCATCCACATGACAACCGGCTTTTAAAAGAGTTGACTATTGTTATAGCATAGTGTATTCCCTTATTTTTCTCCTACTTACAAGGAAGCAAGTAATTAAGACCATTTCTGCTAACGTTTATCCCGATTATCATAAAGTAGATAGAAGAATAAGCTTTTTAACAATAATTTGTTACAGCGATGTAGAGAAAGTGATGTGAACGGATCACATCAGATTTTCTCGTATTCATTTGTTTCTCCGATTGCATGGAAATGGTATGGAATGCTGAGGTCAATTTAAAGCGTACCATTATTGATATTTCCTTTCATATATCACGAAATTTAATGTAGCTACTTTTGCAAAGGCTTGTTTCAATTAAAATGAAGTCTACTGAAAAATATTTGTTTTGTAAAAACAATTGTGTATTGCTAGTAACAAACGAAATAGCGTAGAAAAAGTCATGTGAATGTAATACATCAGAATTTTTTTACTTTCTGTAGCTCGTATGTAAATTGTACATAGGAGATTGAAAATGTTTCGTATTCCACCCAAAAAATCGATATCAAGATTTCACCGGAAATATATGTTTTAAAATCCCCTGAACCAAAAAATACATTTTTAGTAACATGCCCGTGTGTCTGTGTGTGTATGTGTGTGTGTGTACAACATACATAGCTCAAAAATGAAGAGACTGTTAAATACCAAACTTGTTATTAAGTTCAGTAACTTCCAAGAATGTGACATGAAAATTTTCAAGAAAACCAACCCACCCAACTACCCTTTACATGGGACCTTTTTCGAAATGTTTTTAGTTTCTCAAAAATGGCTGTAAATATTTTGATTAAAATGTCATGTTTAAGATGTTTTCACGACTAACGAATTGTATATCTTGAATTTTCTGTGAAGACCTTTTCATTCTGGATGACTTTTGTGTAACTCGTAAATCATAAGAGATAAGACTAAAACTTAAAAAGAAAAAAAAAAAAAAAAAAAAAAAAAAAAATCTCATTAAAACACACAATTTTTCATGTACGATTTTGTTTTTTAGAATTAAAATTAAATTTTAAACTACTTAAACTTTTCTCAAACGGGAAGTCAACTTTCGTTTCATAAGAGGTTTACTCTGAGGACTGCAAAAGAGAACCAAATTTCAATTGTCTCACTTAGCGATAGCTTTTGAAAGTTTTGACTATCGCTTTAGTCTAGTGTATTCCCTTATTAGAATGACGTAGATAAAAGAGAATCTTTTATCAGGAAAGTTTGTTTGTGGAGCAGTTAGAGAGAGCCCTATGAATGGAACACATCAGATTTTTACTTTCTCTATACGTACTATGTGCATAGTGTATAGAGAAGGAATTGCACTCCACCAAAAAATTCGATACCAAGATTTCACCGGAAATATGTTTTAAGGTTCCCTGTATCCAAAAAAAGTATTTTCAGGAAAAGGTCCTTGTGTGTGTGTGTCCGTGTGTTAGTGAGTCCGTGTGTCCGTGTTTCTGTGAACACGATAACTCAAAAACGAAAAGTCGGTAAAATACCAAACTTGGTATTTAAGTTTAGTATCTTCTAGGGATGCGACACGAAGATTTTGAGAAAAATCCCCCCACCCCAAATTATCCTTTATATGGAACTTTTTGATTTTATAAAAAATGGCTCTAACGATTTTGATTAAAATATCGTATATTAAAGATATTTACCTGACAAATAAAATGTATATTTTGAATTTTCTGGGAATAGGCCTCTGAAGATTACTTTATTCTGGGTCAATTTTACGGTATTTAGCATGACTGCTAAACCGTAAGAGATGGACAGAAACTTACCACACAACAAATGTAGAACTTTAAAACAAACAATTTATGATATATACATTTTTTCGTGAAGTTGATTGTTTTTGAGATATTCCTTGTTTTTGGTTTCAGCTAAGAATAACTTATACTTTTCTCATACAGGACTTTGTGAACTCTTGTCCATACAAACAAAGAAGCTTCAGTCAGATAACAACCAGTTTTTTATTATCACTTTAACCTATGATACCCCCCCCCTATTTCGCTTCTACTAACAAGGAAGCGAGTAATAAGGCTATTTCTGTTATTTTTTTCCCCTTGGTTAGATGAAGTAAATAGAATAATTTGTTGCAGAGATGTAGAGAAAGTCATGTGAATGGAACACATCAGATTTTTTATCATTATTTTGTAATGAAATGTCTCAGTGTTATATTGGAGGATTGCATCCGAGCACTCGCTTGCTTTATAAAATAAAAAATACGAGCTGCCTGTGAATCCCCAGTTATCCAGCGTTCATTTATGTTAGTGATATGTCATTCAAAAAGAGCCGAATTGACTTACGTTATTATCGAACTGTACAGAGCAGTCGATGGACAGATAGACATTTCATAACTACCAGAGCTTATCGCGACAGAGATGGATGGCCAGAGCTCATACAATATCGCTGATAATGGAGGAGTCGAAGCGTACTAGCATTGCCCTTGTAACCTATGTCGTGCAAATGAATGATTTTGCTACACAGTATAGCGCCGAGCTAAAAGGATACTGCTGTTTGTACGTTGACGTACACACATAACTCCTGAGTCCTCCCTCGCTGATGGAGGAACAATGTTGTGATTAAATTTGTGGCATAGGCATATGTAGTTGTTACTGAGGAAATGACTGAAAAGGATCCGGAAGCCATTTGGAAGTACTTCCACATACGGAAGTACTTTCTACCGAACTGTATGAACTGCCAAAAGTATTCTAATGGGTACTTTTTAACGGTTTATATACGAGGGCTGTCCCAGAAGTACCCGATCTAACAAAGAAAACACAAACAGTTTGGGGAAAACATCTTTATTTCTCTACATAGTCTCGTTTCAGCTCGATACACTTTTCCCAGCTTCAATACCCTGTTTATAGTGAGAACCATCGAGGTCTGCAAAATATCCATCAACTACAGACTCCACCTCTTCATTCTAACACCAAGCCATTTCTTCAAGTTTGGAAACAGAAAATAATCACAGGGGGCTAAATCTGGCGAATAGGGTGCATGAGGAAGCAATTCGAACTTTAACTCATTGCTTTTGGCCATGGCGATAATGGGTGTGAACTGGTGCATTATCTTGATGAAACAAAACTTACTTTTTCGCTAAATACGACTGCGCTTGCTCAATTTCATCACTCAAACGCTGTAACAAGTCCGCATAATATTCGTCATTGATTATTTTTTCTTTTTTGAGATAATCAATCAAAATTATCCCGCGTGCGTCCCAGAAAACTGACGCCATGACCTTGCCTGCAGATGGAACTGTCTTCGCATTCTTTGGAGCCGATTCTCTATCATTCCAATCCTCTGATTTGATAGGTCCTTCGTCTCAGTTGTGAAGTGATGGACTCTGGTTTCATCCATTGTTATGAATCGACGCAAAAACTCAGCTTTATTGCAGCGAAACATTGCCAAACACTCGACTGAAACATCCGCTCGACGTTGTTTTTGTTCTATTATGAGCAAACGCGGCACTCACCTTGCACACAACTTTCTCATATCCACATTTTCAGTCAGTATACGATGTACAGAACTTTTCAAAATGCCTGCAATGTCTGCTAGCTCACGCACTTTCAGTCCACGGTCATCCAATACCATTTTGTGGATTTTCTTTACAACTTCTGGACTGGTAACCTCATTTGGTCAACCCCTGCGATGTTCGTCTTGGCAGCTCGTACGGCCGCGCTTTAATTCTGCCATCCAATATTTCACTGTGGTAAACGAAGGAGCACACTCCCACAAAGTATAATCTAGCTCAGCTTTAATATTCGGTGGACTAAGACCTTTCAAATGAAAGTATTGTATCACATAATGATGACCAGTTTTATCCATGTTTACAAATTCGCTGAGAGCATTCATTAATGATGACTGCCAAACTAATACTAAACAATTTAAATCATCAAAATTCAAACTTAAGCATTCTAAAGTTGGCACTTTTTACCATTTCTGTTGTTTGAAGCAACAACCATTATCTAAACGTCAGGTAGGGTGGGAAGCCATATAGGTTTACTTTTTCTGCGCTTGCAATGTATATACTAGGTAGAGAAAACTTTGTACTCCACCCAAAAATTCCATGTCCGGAAATATGTTCTGAGATCCTCATATATAAGGAAAAGGTCAATGTGAGTATGTATGTATACAACATAATTCAAACGGAAAAGTTGCTTTGTATACCAAACTTAATATTTAAGTCCAGTATCTTCTAAGGACACAAGACACGAAAATACCACCATCCCAAACTACAATTTACATGGTGCATTTTTCTAAAAATTTTATTTCTAAAAATGGCTTCCAACAATACAGATAAATGCAGAACTTTTTAATGACAAATGAAATTAAGTCTTGCATTTTCTGGGAATTGCCTCTTAAGTGCTCTTAATCATAGATGACTTTTTCAAACTGGTAAACCGTAAGAGATAAAATAACTTGCTATACAAAACGTGTAGATCTCGTCAAAACACACAATTTTTGTCATATTTATATTTGGAGATAATCATTTCGTAGATATGACTCGTCATTGGTTTCAATACTTTTCTCAAATGAGAAGTCGTTATTCGTTATTCTTTCTGCTGGTGAAGCTTGATTGTTGGATGAAATTACTATTCATAGGCATTGAGTTCTTCTTGAGCAATGTTTATAATGTATGTACACAGTAGGGCTTTAGTTTCAAAAGTTTAGTATGAACAGAGGTTTGTGAAACTCTTTGCTGTGCAAAATGGCTTTAGAGAAAAGTCTTAAGTATTAGGTCCCTCAACATTTTGGAAAAATTAAAGACGCTGCCAAATCAGTGGCTAGATTTATATCAGAGTAAAAGAGCAAGCTTACGCTGGCAGAAGGCGGATTAAATTTGCATTACCAACATAAACAGCAGCGCTTCATTCCGGGCGACGTTTTATGCACGGTGGTATACTGTGTGTGCTAGATTGCTGGAGGAAATGACTCCGAAAAGGAGCCGGAAGCCTAGACACCCACAGGGATGAATTAATTCCCAACTAAATGTATCTACTGCATGTGGTTATATAGCACACATATTCGTAGAATTTGCACAGCCAAGGGCAGCTACAGCTTTCGGAATGATGAAGTCACATTCCAGAACCAGCACCAGCTGAAGGCAGCACGAGCATTGTCGATAATCCTTTTTGTGGCATGCTGCGAAAATGCTCTATGGATATCATAGGCAAGTTATAAGTATTTATATTTTTACTTTCTCTAGCCCTATATGTACAATGTACATAGGGATAGAGAAGTATTGTATTCCACTCAAAAATTCGATACCGAGATTTTACCGGAAATATATGTTTTAGGACCCTCTGTATCCTAAAAAAGCATTTTCAAAAAAAGGTCCGTGTGTGTCCGTGTGACTGTGAACACGATAACTCAAAAACGGAAAGTATCTAAAATACTTAACTTGGTATTTAAGTTTAGTATCTTCCAGGGATGCGACACGAAGATTTTAAGAAAAATCCCTCCACCCCAAACTACCCTTTACATGGAACTTTTTCGAAAATTTTGATTTTCTTAAAAATGACTATAACGATTTTGATTAAAATATCATATATTAAAGATATTTGCCTAACAAATAAAATGTTTATCTTGAATTTTCTGGAAATAGCTTCTAAAGACCTGTTTATTCTGGATGAATTTTGCTTAGTTTGGCATAACTAGTAAACCGTAAGAGATAGACAAAAACTTACTGTTCAAAAAATGTAGGTCTTGTTAAAATACACAAGTTATGTCATATACATTTTTCTCGGGCGCTTACCGTTTTCGAGGTAATCATTGTTATTAATTTCAGTCGTGAAGTACTTATACTTTTCTCAGACGGGAGTGTCCGTTTTTCTTTTGTTCTAATTCTGGCCAAGAAAAGAAGCGATTTGTAATGACAATCGCATAACGACAGCTTTTAAAACATTCGACTATTGGCTTAGCTTAGTGTATTCCCTTATTTTCTTCCTACTTATACGGAACTAAATAATAAGAACATTGTGCTAATGAGTACCACGATTAGCAAGGTGCAGAAAGAAGAATAATCTTATGTATGAAGTTTGTAGAACAGCTAGAGAAAGTCATGTGAGTGTAACACATCAGATCTAATTTGTTATGAAAAAAATTTTTCTTCGCTCCCTACTGGTCACAGAAACTATGCTTTCTGTGCCTTTGGGGCTAAGATCTCCCCAGGTTCCTGTACTGTACCTATGTCAGTTTAATCTACAGTGCCTGTTGAGGGGTGACGGACATTTGACCGGCTGATCCTCATTACCTCAACACGCACATTTTGTTTTATTAATACATCAGTAACAAACACATTGTTTAAAACTAATTCTCACATATGCTACATTATTAAGACAACCGTGAACCTTTCGGAAAACCCTAAAAATATATATAATAAATTCAATACGGTATATTTACTTTGTGTTGTTCTTCAAGCAAAAATTAAATAAAAATGCGTTTAACATATCACTTTCTGTACACTTACTATGTACATAGTGTATAGAGAAGGTATTGTAAAGAGCCCAAAATTCGATACCGAGATTTCATCGCAAATACATGTTTTCGGTCCCGTAAACCCAAAAAAGGCATTTCTGGAAAAAGGTGCGTGTATTATGTATGTGTGTGTCTGTGGACAGCATAGCTCAGTGTATTTAAGTTTGGTATCTTCCAGGGATGCGACACGAAGCTTTTGAGAAAAATCCCCCCGCACAAAAACCACCTTTTACCTGGAAAAAAATTTGAAATTTTTGATTTTCTCAAAAATGTCTCTAACGATTTTGATTAAAATACCTTATTATTCAAGATATTTATATTCAAATAAAATGTATATTTTGAATTTTCTGGGAATAGCCTCTAAAGACGTGTTTATTCTGAATGAATTTTACTGAATTTTGCGTAACTGGTAAACTGTAAGAGATAGACAGAAACCTACTACACAAAAATGTAGATCGCATTAAAAAACATAACTTATGAGTATAGGTTTTTTTCGTGGAAGTGGCCATTTCTGAGATATTCCATTTTATGATCTTCAGATTTAAAGTACTTAAACTTTTTTCACACGGAAAGTTGTAAACTTCTGGCCCTGCATAGAAACAGATTTCAACCAAATGGCAACCAGCTTTTAAAAGATTTTACATTCCTTTTAGCCTAGTGTATTCCCTTATTTTCCTTCTACTTACAAGGAAGCAAGTAATTAAGAAAATATCTGCTAATGTTTATCTCCATTATCATAAAGTAGATAGAAGAATATACTTTTTAACAATAATTTGTTACAGCGATGTAGAGAAAGTAATGTGAATGGAACACACCACATTTTTTCTATCCTGTGTTTCCTAGGTAGTTTTCTGTATATTGGGACTGAGAATAAGCAAGGATATGTTTACGTTTCCTATACTGATTGTACTTCTTTCCAATTGAGATTTTCTCTGTAAATAGCGACGAGTCACCCTAAATGTTACAAAACGAAAGTCACAGCTGTATTCACATTAAAACATCATTACAAACTGTGATATTTGTGGTTGTTCAACCGTGCTTTTGCATACTGTTTTCTCACTTACTTTCCTTTCTTTATAGTGCTCTGATTTTCATTTAACTATCAGTTAAGGTGTGCTTAATAATTTCTAAATCTGTTCTAAGAAACGCACGGCTATTGAAAAAATCTGAGTTCCATTCAAATAACTTTCTCTAGTTGTTTCAGAAACGCATTTTTTTTACAAAAGATTATTCTTTTATCTACGTCATGCTAATCTAAATAAATATTACCAGATTTGGTTTTATTACTTGCTTCGTAAGTAGAAGCCAAAACGGGAATACACTAGGCTAAAGAGATAGTCATATCTTTTAAAAGTTGGCGTTACATGAAACAGCAGAAGTTTGGTTCGTAGGCATGGCCTATAGTAAAACAAGAGAGATGAACCGAAACGTCAAATCCTGTTTGAGAAAAGTTAAGACGTTTAAAATTGAAATTAATAACAAGGAATATTTCAGAAACCGGCAGTTCTACATAAAAAAACGCATATGACATAAATTGTGTTTTTAAAGAGAACTACATTTTTTGTGCAGTAAGTTTTTATCTATCTCTTACGGTTTAAGGGCTCTTCAGAGTCTATTGCCAGAAAAATCAAAAATACATTTTATTTGTGATGTAAATATCTTTAATACACTGCATTTAAATGAAAATCATTACAGCCATTTTTGAGGGAAACATTTTTTAAAAAATCCATCTAAAGGGTAGTTTAGGGTGGAGGGATTTTCTTGAAAATCTTCATGTCACATCCTTGGAAGATGCTAAACTTAAATACCAAGTTTGGTATTTAACGGTATTTCCGTTTTTGAGCTATGCTGTCCACAGGCCATGGCCCTTTATCTAAAAATGCTTTTTTCGGGCTCAGGGGACCCCAAAACATATATTTCCAGTGAAATCTCGACATCGAATTTTTGGGTGGAATACAATACCTTCTCTATCTACTATGTGCATTGCACACATGGGGTGGAGAAGGTAAAAATCTTATGTGTTCAATTCTCATGACTTTCTCTACAGCTCTGCAATAAATTATTGTTAAAAAGCCTATGCCTCTATTTACCTCATCCTAATCCAGAACGATTCAGCAGAAATAGGCTTATTACTTGTTTCCTTGTAAGTAGAAGCGAAATAAGGGAGTACCGGAGGTTAAAGTGATAGTTAAAAGCTGGTTGCTATGTGACTGAAGTTCCTTTATTTGTATGAACAGGAGATGACAAATTCCGCATATGAAAAGTATGTTTTTAAAAGGTGCAACCAAAAACAAGGAATATCTCAAAAACGGCCAACTCCACGAAAAAAAATGTATACAACATAGATTGTATGTTTTAATATGCTCTACATTTTTTGTGTGGTAAGCTTTTGTCTATCTCTTACGATTTGCTAGTTATGCAAAATTCCGCAAAATTCATCGAGAATAAAGTAGAGGCTATTCCCAGAAAATTCAAGATATACATTTTATTTGTCAAGTAAATATCTTTAATATATGGTATTTTAATCAAAATCGTTATAAACATTTTTAAGAAAATCAAAAATTTCGAAAAAAGTTCCATGTAAAGGGTAGTTTGGGGTGGGGGGATTTTTTCTCAAAATCTTCGTGTCGCATCCCTGGAGGATACTAAACTTAAATACCAATATTGGTATTTAACGGTCTTTTCGTTTTTGAGCTATGCTGTCCACAGACACACACAGACCTTTTTCTAAAAATGCTTTTTCGTACTCAGAGGACCCTAAAACATAATTTCCGGTGAAATTTCGACATCAAATTTTTGGATGGAATACTACACCTTCTCTATCCACTATGTACATTGTACATATGGGGTAGTGAATGTAAAAATGCAACCTATGGCTTAATGTGGAAAAGATAAATTCGTCAAAACACGGGAAAGGCTAGTTTGAAATATAAAAGTTGCGAAACCACCCTGCACCGCCGGACATTTCAACTAGTATGCATATAAAACATACCCCAACATATCACGCGTTCAGACAATGTGATCGCCTATTACGCAATGATAACAGTTTTGCCTTCAGCATAGCCAATTAAAATTCACCATCTGTGACGGACACAGCGCACAAGAGAGGCTGGAATATTTACCGACATATACACTCAGTTGTGCATAAACAGAATCATGACCTTCGTAATTGATTTGATACATGATTGGTTCAACTGCTCTGTGTGACGTATTCGTGTTGGATTTAGTAGGTTACTGCAAAACGTCCGTTTTTTCCCCTAATTCTGTTATTTCTCTTCTGAACAAGCTAATTACGTCATGTCACATAAAATAGTAACATGCAAAAAAGCGGGTTTGTCATGTAAAAAACCGTCAGAAGCAGTTAGCCGGCGGTGCTTCTAATTTACAATTCCAAGACCCTTAAACTGCATTAAAGCTGTGCAACAGTGATAAATGCAGATATTAATGATGTTTAGCGTGAATTTTAAAACTGTTGATCTAATATTACTCGTGTTTACATTATTACCCAAGCTCACAAATCCTCTACTTCAATGAAATACGCCCCTGAGATTGACGGTGAATTAGACAAGGATACTCCGTTAAATTAGGCATCGTACATCTGAAAATTGACATCAAATCAAAAGTATATGATAGGATTTGTGCTTTTCTACTTTTTCTACACGTACTATGTACATAGTGTATAGAAGAATTATTCTATTCCATCCAAAAACTCGATACCGAAATTTCGCTGGAAATGCAGGTTTTAGGCCCCCCTGAACCCCAAAAAAAAACATTTTTAGAGAAAGATCCGCGCGTGTGTGTCTGTGGACAACATAGCTCAAAAACGAAAAGACCGTTAAATACCAATCGTTCAAGGATGCGACACAAAGATTTTCAAGAAAATTCCCCCACTGCTAAATAATTTGGTTTCCCAAAAATGGCTCTAACAATTTTAAATAAAATACTGTATATTAAAGATATTTATGCCAAAAATAAAATATATATCTAGAATTTTTGGGGAAAACCCTCTAACCGTCTCTTCATTCTGGATGACATCTGCATAACTGGTAAACCGTAAGAGAAAGACAAAAAAAAATTAGTACACTAAATGTGTAGAGCTCGTTAAAACGCACAATTATATTTAAGTTTTTCCCTGTATGTGTGAAGTTAACCGTTTTCAGATATATCTTGTTATTGGCTTCAATATTAAAATACTTGAACTTTTCTCAAATGGGAATTGGCCATTCCTTTACGTTTGCTTTACTGTCTATCGATTTAGTCTAGTGTATTCCCTTATTTCCCTTCTGCTTATAAGGAACAAAGCAACAAGACAATTCTGTTAATATCTATCTTAATTAGCATGGAGTAGATAGAAGTACAAGCTTTTGTAAGAATAGTTTGATACAAAATTGCTATAGAACGTCATATGAATTCAGCACATCAAAATTTTACTTTCTCTAGCCCGCATGTACAATGTGCTACATAGTAGATAGAGAAAGTATTGTATAACACTAATAAATTCGATACCGAGATTTCACGGGAAATATATGTTTTGAGGTCCTCTGGTTCAAAAATGTTTTTAGAAAAAGTTCAATGTCTATGTCTGTGTACAGTATAGCTCAGAAACAAAAAGTTTGTAAATACCAAATTGGTACTTAAGTTCAATAAATTCCAAGGATGTGACATGAAGCCTAAAGAAAATCCCCTTCACACCCAACTACCCTTTACATGGAACATTTACCGAAAAATTTGATTTTATCAAAAATGGCTATAGCGATCTTGATTATAATACCGTATACTAAAGCTATTTACATCACATATAAAATGTATATATTAAATTTTCTGGGAATAGTCTCTGAAGAACCCTTCATCCCGGATGAATTTTATCCAATTTTGCATAATTGTTAAATCGTAAGAGATAAACAAAAATTACTACAAAAAAAGTAGGTCTCGTTAAAACACACAGTTTAAGTCTATTACATTTTTGTTGGAGGTAACTGTTTTTTAGATATTCTTGTTATTGGTTTCAAATTTGAAATACTTATACTTTTCTCAGACAGGAAGCAAAGGAGGGAATTGCAATGACAATCGTATATCGACGTTTGAAAACATTTGGCTATCACTTTAGTGTAGTGTATTCCTTTAGTTCCCTTCTGCTTATAAAGAACTAAATGGTAAGAACGTTCTGCTAATTCTTATCTCGATTAGTATGGTGTAGAAAGAAGAATGATCTTTTGTAATACATTTGCAGAATAGCTAGAGAAAGCCATGTGAGTGTAACACATCAGATTTTTACTTTCTCTACACGCACTATGTACATAGTGTATAGAGAAAGTATTGCATTCCACCAAAAAATTCGATACCGAGATTTCACCGGAAATATATGTTTTAGGGTCCCATGTATCCAAAAAAAGCACTTTCAGAAAAAGGTCCGTGTGTATGTGTGTGTGTCCGTGTGTCTGTGAACACGATAACTCAAAAACGAAAAGTCGGTAAAATACCAAACTTGGTATTTAAGTTTAGTATCTTCCAGGGATGCGACACGAAGATTTTGAGAAAAATCCCCCCCCCAAACTACTCTTCACATGGAACTTTTTTCGAAAATTTTGATTTTCTCAAAAATGGATCTAACGATTTTGATTAAAATATCGTATAATAAAGATATTTACCTGACAAATAAAATATATATTTTGAATTTTCTGAGAATAGCCTCTGAAGACTATCCTGGGTCAATTTTTCAGTATTTAGCATCACTGCTAAACCGTAAGAGATGGACAAAAATTTACCACACAACAAATGTAGAGCACTTTAAAATACACAATTTATGTTATATACATTTTTTCGTATAGTTGATTGTTTTTGAGATATTTTTTTTTTTTTTTTAATTTTATTTTATTTAATGTCGCTTTAACAACAAGGTCAAATCGCGACTACAATAAATTTTACAATTTTTTACCTAAATGTGTTTCATTTAGAAAGTTCAGTACATTCTTCGAGAAGGTTGGATCACTAAGAGTGGTTAACATATTTGCTGGAATACGGCATCTAGTTCTTGCATCATCGTAGAAACGGCAGCTGGTAAGAATGTGAGTGACTGTAAGCGGAGAGTGAACAATAGTTACACTTGGGGGGAAGATCGCCGGACAGAAGATAAGAATGAGTGAGAGCAGTGTGTCCGAGACGTAGGCGAGATAAAAGAACTTGATGACGACGTTTGTAATGTGTGAGAGGATAAACAGAAGTGGAAAGAGGACAGGCATCATGTAGTTTGTCTCTAGTTGAGTTGAATCACTGTTGCTTCCATTGCCGGAGAATGGTGCCACGCATAAAACGGTTGAAGTCTTGGTGAGGAATCCTGAGGTCCAATAAGTTGGGAGGGTGTCCTGTTGCTTCCTTAGCTGCAGCATCGGCGTTCTCATTCCCGGGTATGCCAGCATGGGAAGGTACCCACACAAGCAGGACCTGTTTGCCCGAGATAGATAATCTATGATAGAGTAACTGAATGTAAAGCACCAGGTTATTGGTCGGAGTTCATGTTGAAGACTGAGAAGAGCACTCATCGAATCTGTGTAGATGGTGAAGGACAGAGCAGTGGCTTCAAGGACGTACTCCAAAGCGAGACGAATAGCTATCAGTTCACAAGAGAATATAGATAGAAATTGAGGTAAGCCGTATAGCAAGGTTTTATGTGGTAAAATCACAGCACAACCGCAACGTTTTTCACATTTGGAGCCATCTGTGTAAATTTGTTGAAGTATCTGTACTGTCTTTGTTGTAACGCGCCATGGAAATATCTATGGTAGGTAGTTGTAACTTCCAAGGAATATCGTCAAGGGTGAAGGAGCAGGAGACCATTGGTGGAATATCCAATTGGAACTCTTGCAGAAAAAGTAGAATTCTCTGGGAGAAGGGTACAAAACGACGTTGACTATGAGCACATACGCTTTGGGACTTGGCAGGAAAAACATGGTTGAAAACTGTTGATGGACTCCTGGAGGCAGTTCGTGAGACTTAAGGCCTTCCTCCTCGTATTCAGCGGAGGTTCATTTGCTTCGATTTGGAGACTGCTTACAGTACTGGTGTGAAAAGCACCCAAGCAGATCCTCAGCGCCGAAGATTGAATACTATCGAGCATTTTCAGGCTTGTTGGATTGGCTGAATGATATATAATGCAGCCGAGTCCAACTTGGGCCGTATAGTTGTTCTATATGTTCGAAGTAGTACTGTGAAGTCAGCTCCCCAAGTTTTGGCTGCCATTGTTTTCGTGACATTTAAACGTCGAAAACATTCTGCTCTCAAGAGCTTTAAGTGTGTGATCCAGTTTAGGCAGTGATCAAAATGCAGCCCTAGAATGCGGACAGTGGATACTGTAGGAATTGTCTGGTTCCCTAGAAAAAGGAGAGGCGGCGATGATTGCCCACGAGAACGACTGAACAGAATGCATCGGCTCTTAGTGGCAGAGAATTTGAATCCGGTACTATTGCTTCATTGTTGTAATTTGTAGAGTGTATTTTGCACTAGTTCCTGGGTAGTCTGTATATTCTTTCCACTGCAAAATATAGTTAGGTTATCCGCAAAGAGACTAGCTCTTACAGGTGGCTGGAGGCAGGAATTTACATCATTGATGGCTACTAAGAAGAGTGTCACACTAAGAACAGATCCTTGTGGTATTCCGTTGTCAATGTTGACACTTTGGGATAGAACACCGTTAGCACGAACGCTGATTTTCCGGTTTTGCAGAAAATTGTAAATGAATGCAATCATGTTTCCTGTGACGTCATGTTTCATTAATGTGCGAATGATGTGATCGTGCCAGACAGTATCGTAAGCCTTTTCGATATCCAAGCTAACAAGAATGGCATGTTGACTGTTCAAGAAGGCTTCGACAATGTAGGATTCTAGCAGTAGGAATGCATCAGTTGTGGAACGGTATTTTCTGAAACCATATTGGATGTCTGCAAAAAAATGTTGTGCATTCTAGATACCAACGTAAACGGCGATTGATAATCTTCTCCAGCAGCTTACATAGGGTACAGGTACGTGAAATTGGATGGTAATTGTAGGGAAGAGAGTGGTCTTTATTGGGTTTAGGAATAGGTACCACGATGGAGCTACGCCATTGATTAGGAAAAAGCTGATTAACCCATAGGTAGTTATAAATATCTAATATGTAGGAAAGACCAGCTGTTGGCAGATGCTGTAGGAATGCATATGGGATACTGTCTGGTCCTGGACTTTTGCTGGTGCAACACTTTAATTCATACAGTAGTCCTTTCATCGTGAGTTCTTCGTTGAACATTTGATTCCTGTTTGTAAATATCATCTGCAGATCTAATGTTGGAGTCTTATTTTTAGTATGGAGAAATTCAGGATCATAATGGGAGTCACTGGAAGCATCAGAAAATGTGCTTGCCAAGGTATTAGCTATTACCAGAGAGTCGGTAATGGGCGCACTTGAAGTAGGTGCTCGAAGATGAGATATCACCTGTGAGGAGCGGTTGCCAAGGTATTAGCTATTACCAGAGAGTCGGTAATGGGCGCACTTGAAGTAGGTGTTCGAAGATGAGATATCACCTGTGAGGAGCGGTTGCCAGGGTATTAGCTATTACCAGAGAGTCGGTAATGTGCGCACTTGAAGAAGGTGTTCGAAAATGAGATATCACCTGTGAGGAGCGGTTGCCAAGGTATTAGAGATTACCAGAGAGTCGGTAATGGGCGCACTTGAAGTAGGTGTTCGAAGATGAGATATCACCTGTGAGGAGCGGTTGCCAAGGCATTAGCTATTACCAGAGAGTCGGTAATGGGCGCACTTGAAGTAGGTGTTCGAAGATGAGATATCACCTGTGAGGAGCGGTTGCCAAGGCATTAGCTATTACCAGAGAGTCGGTAATGGGCGCACTTGAAGTAGGTGTTCGAAGATGAGATATCACCTGTGAGGAGCGGTTGCCAAGGTATTAGCTATTACCAGAGAGTCGGTAATGGGCGCACTTGAAGTAGGTGTTCGAAGATGAGATATCACCTGTGAGGAGCGGTTGCCAAGGTATTAGCTATTACCAGAGAGTCGGTAATGGGCGCACTTGAAGTAGGTGTTCGAAGATGAGATATCACCTGTGAGGAGCGCTTGCCACAGAGTCGGTAATAGGCGCACTTGAAGTAGGTGTTCGAAGATGAGATATCACCTGTGAGGAGCGGTTGCCGCAGAGAGTATGTAATTTATGCCACAATTGGGATTGAGGAGCATTAGCGTTTAGAGTAGATAGAAACTGAAGCCAAGAACGCTGTTTGCTTTCTTTCACCTCCCGACGAGCCGCAGCTCGGAGACGCTTGAAGGCGCACTTGTTTTCGAGTGTAGGTTGACGTTTGTATTTGTAATATGAATGGTTTTTGTTTCGGATTGCTTCGGCGCACTGATCATTCCACCATGGTACACGGCGTTTACCTGAAACATTTTCCGTTAAAGGAATGCTGAGACGTCCTTGCTGAAGTATGGTTGTAGAGAACATATTAATAAGGTCATCTACGTCCATTTGTGGGAAAATATCCGGTTGCGGGAGATCTGCAATGGCATTCTGCGCAAGAACCTTGAACAGGGGCCAGTTAGCTTTGTGGAGTTGCCAAGTAGGACGTCGAGCATGTTTGGGTGCATTGAAGGTAGACTTCAGAATAATAGGATAATGGTCACTACCATAGAGAGTATGCTCAATGGACCAATGGAACAGAGGCACAATGTTCAAGGAGCACATGGTGACGTCAATACTGCTTGTGGAGCTATGGGCTACATCATAACGGGTAGGTAATGGGGAATTGAGTACCACTAAGGGAAATGTATTCAGAACTGAATCAATTACTTTCCCATGCCGATCAGTTCGCTGGCTTCCCCACAGAATATTATGACTATTAAGGTCTCCCAGTAAAATGAAAGGTGTGGGCAATTGTTGAATTAGATGTGTGAGCATTTGTAGGTCAATGTTGGCACTGTTTGGTAGATAGAGATTGCAAATGCATATCTCAATAGTGAGAAAAATAGAGACAGCCACAGTTTCCAGACAGGTTTGAAGGACAATTTCTTTCTGTGGAATGTCCTCAAGCACGTATGTTGCAACACCACCACTAGCATGGTGAGCGTTGAGACGATTTTTATGGTATCCAGTATACCGGCGTATTGGTACTATGTAGTCAGTATGAAAATTAGTTTCCTGTAGGCATATAATAGCGGGATTATGAGTAGAGAGAAGTAGTTGCAAGTATTCTAGTTGAGATCTATAACTATTGTAGTAGCAACGTATCAGAGTTCCTGGCTGAGATTCATGAGCTCTAACTCCAGCAACATCTGTGGAGACGGTGCCAAAGTTGTTCTCTGGTTTAGTAGTGCCCAACATTAATTTCTTTTCAAGCCGTGTGGTTCTGTTTTTTATTTTATTGTTTGTTAACATAGGATACATCTTTTTAAGCAATTGTGCTAACGCATGATGATCTGTGGTGTATGATGTGGCCAAGTGGGCGACATCAGAGGACCCCACTGAATTTTCATAGAAATTGACAAGTTATGTAAAATTCAAAAGGTATTCGTCCGGGTTAGTCTCCATGTGGTTTTGAAGTGCTAGCAGCAGTTCACGTAGTGGTTGTGTTGCCGCTGATGATTTTGGTTTTTTAGGCATTGGTTTAGTACTGGTCTTTAAGATGTTGTCATCATCAGAGGACTCATCCTGTGATGTGGTTAACCTTCAGAATTATCCTGCTCAAGTTTTAAATCATTTGGATGTTCTGAATCACTGTTGGTTGAAGAAATAGGGCGTTTCATGTGGTGTGGTAGACTGTCAATAGGAGTGGCTACTTCACCTAAGTGTACAGTAGTAGCATCGTGGGAAGCAGTGACAAGCATGGTATTGTTTACTGTATGAGAAGAAGAATTTTCCCCTTTTTCAGTGTTTAAGGACTTTACTTGGTCGTCATTGACATGATGAGTGTCTTTTTTTGAGGTAGATGGACGAGAAGTTACCGTGGTAGGCAAGAAGGGAAATTCCCCTGAATTGGAGGTAGAGGGCGTTGTGGTGGTTGGTTGCACTGCTGATGATTTGCTTTGGCTAGCCAGGTGGCCTTCTTGTTTACAAATGAAACAAGTAGGTGTGTCAGTTGACACATAGACCCAGTAGTTTGTGTCATCGTGATAGATTTGAAAACTGTCGGGAAGTTGCTCGATATCCTCAGGCTTAACGTAGAACTGTCGGCGAAAGCTTAAAATATGAGAGAAACCTGGAGCGCTCATTCCGGCCCTGACGTGTGAAATTGCAGAGGTCGGATATATGCCTTGGGATGCCAGGTAAGTTTCTAGGGTACTATTGGGGATGTCTGGACAGACGTTTGACAGTATGACTCTCTTGTGTTTAGTCAATAGGGGTCGCAGATCTAGTACAACATCATTGATAGTAATCCGGGGATGCTTTGCTGCTGTTTCTTCCGCTATTCGTTTGTTAGAGAGGTACATGCATACACGGTTATTTGAGATTCGTGAGACGAACCGTATATTAGTTGGTTCGGTAAGTTTTGCTATGGCGTAAACATAATCTTTGATAGGAATACAGTCATGAGCTGCAATAACGATTGCCTGATCCTTACTAGGCCCACTTTGTGCGATCGCTGAATAATTTAATACATTAGATTTAGTATTCATTGTTGTTACCTGAGGTTAGGAGTTGAACTTGAGATTTTCAATTTGCCCGAGTCAGCTTGGACTGGGCACAAAACACTTCACACACGTTAGACGTACTCCCTGTACACAAACACACTTTCTCGTGTTACAGAAAGAACTGTTTTATGTAATAAACACACTAGTGTTGTGTAAAAAGAGCAGAAGAAACTTTCATAGCCTATCGGTTTTCTTTTGTTGTGAGATATTCCTTGTTTTTGGTTTCAGTTATAAAAAACTTAAACTTTTCTCATACAGGAATTTCTCAACTCCTGTCCATATAAACAAAAGAACTTCAGTCACATAGCAACCAGCTTTTGACTATCACTTTAACCTATAGTACTCCCTTATTTCGCTTCTACTTTCAAGGAAGCAAGAAATAAGATTATTTTTGCTAGTTTTTTCCCCCGATCAGCATGAAGAAAATAGAAGCATAAGCTTTTTAACAATAATTTTTTGCAGAGATGTAGAGAAAGCTATGTGAATGGAACACATCAGATTTTTAAGTTAACTCTCCACAAAAGTAGTGACAGAAGGGAGTAATTTCTAAAAACGTTCGTGTTTATGGAACCTGAAACATGTTCTCGGTGAAATTTGAGTTTAGTGGAATGCAATAGTAAACAGCAGAGAAAGAAGAAGTTTTGAAAAATTCCTATGCCTAGTTGTACTCTTACTTCCTGACGGTTTGAGAGGAGTGCAGGTGGCTTTCACTCCAAGCACAGACATCTCTCCATCGCTAATTTTATTGTTCTGTACAGATTAAGATCTCTTGTGTGGGTCAGTTGAACTCCTCGAATGTGAGGAGGCTTTGGAGCACCATTAGAGATGTCAGAACCGTGGATGGTTCTCTATCACCTGAACAAAGCGCTTTTCGGGTCATCAACAAGAGCCTCTTAGCATCGCGCTTCAGCTTTTTCACTTGGTTTCCACTTCAGTCAATGAATAGCGCAAGTAATAATGATAATCAAGTAGACAGGAAAGCTTGTGCGTAGTTTCCTAAACATTTAAATACACCAAATGTGTTAACAATTTCTTTACCACCTACCCAAATATATGATATCGCTATATACTAAGTATTTTAGGTTCACTGAATTCATAAAAAAAATCTGATGTGTTCCATACACATGACTTTCTCTACATCTCTGTAACAAATTGTTGTTAAAAAGCTTATGCTTCTATTTACTTCATGCTAATCGAGAAAAAATTAGCAAAAATAGTCTTATTACATGCTTCCTTGTAAGTAGAAGCGAAATAAGGCAGTACCATAGGTTAAAGTGATATTCGAAAGCTGGTTGCTATGTCACTGAAGTTCATTTGTTTGTATGAGCAGGAGTTGACAAATTCCTGTATGAGAAAAGTATGTGTTTCAAAGCTGAAACCAAAAACAAGGAATATCTAAAAAACAATCAACTCCACGAAAAAAATGTATATTACATAAATGGTGTGTCTTAACGTGATCTACATTTTTTGTGTGGTATGTTTTTGTCCATCTCTTATGGTTTAGGAGTTATACAAAATTCTGTAAAGTTGATCCAGAATAAAGTAGTATTCAGAGGCTATTCCCAGAAAATTCAAATTATACATCTTATTTGTCAGCTAAATATCTTTAGTATAAGATATTTTAATCAAAATGATTAGAGCCATTTTTAAGAAAATAAAAAAATTTGAAAAAAGTTCCATGTAGAGGGTAGTTGGGGGTGGGGGATTTTCTTGAAAATCTTCGTGTTACATCCTTGGAAGATACCAAACTTAAGTACCAAGTTTGGTATTCAATGGTCTTTTCGTTTTTGAGTTATGCTGTCCACAAACACACAGACACACACTCGGACCTTTACCTCAAAATGCTTTTTGTGGATTCAGGGGGACCCAAAATATGTATTTCCGGTGAAATCTCAGTATCGAATCTCGGTGGAATGCAATACCTTCGCTATACACTATGTACACAGTATGTGTAGAGAAAGTAAAAATCTGATGTATTTCATTACCATGCTTTTCTCTAGCTATTCAACAACAGATTATTCTTCTCTTTACTTCCTGCTAATCAAGATAAACAGAATATAGCAGAAATAGTCGATTAATTACTTCCTTATAAGTAGAAGGGAAATATGGAAATACACTAAGATAAAATGATAGTAAAATGTTTTAAAAACTGGTTGCTATATGATTGAAATTCATTGGCCAGAAGTTGAAAAATTCCCGTATGAAAAAAGTTTAAAGTATTTTAAAACTGAAACTAAGTATAACAAATATCTCAGAAACGGTCATCTCCACAAAAGGTATATATGACATAAATTGTGTACTGAGCTTTTGTCTATAGCTTACGTTTACCATTTAAGTAAAAGCCATCCTGAATGATAAGGTCCTCAGAGGCTATACCCAGAGAATTCAATATATACATGTTATTTTTCATGTAAATATCTTTAATATACGGTATTAATCAAAATCGTTGGTGCCATTTTTGAGAAAATCAAAATTTTCTAATTTTTTTACTTGTAAAGGTTAGTTTGGGGTGGAGGAATTTTTCTCAAAATCTTCGTGTCGCATCCCTGGAAGAAACTAAACGTAAGTACCAAGTATGGTATTTTAGCGAATTTTCATTTTTGAGTTATCCTGTTAACAGACACACGGACACACACACGCACACACACACACACATGGAGCTTTTTCTGAAAATGCTTTTTTTATATAGGGGGCCCTAAAACATCTATTTTCGGTGAAATCTCGGTATCGAATTTTTGGGTGTAGATTGTACTTGTACAGAAAGTAAAAATCTAATGTATTCTACTAACATGATATTCTCGAGCTATTCTTACAAAAACTGATCCTTGTCTTTACTTCGAGCTAATCAAGATAAACGGAATATAGCAGAAATACTCGACTAATTACTTGCTTATAAGTAGAAGGGAAATGTTAGAACTCACTAGGATAAAGTGATAGTAAAATGTTTCAAAAACTGGTTACTACGTGATTGAAATTCGTTTCTTTGCATGGTTTCTTTCCTTATGAGAGAAGTTTAAAGTATTTTAAAACTGAAACACATTATAAGGAATATCTCGGAAACGGCCTTCTCCCCAAAAATTGTATAGTGAATTTTTGTCTATATCTTTCATCAGTAATGCATGAGTCATCCAGAATGAAAAGGTCCTCAGAGGCTATTCCCAGAAAATTCAAGATATAATTTTATTTTCCATGTAAATATTTTCAATATTACTGTGTTTTAATCAAAATTATTAAGAGTCATTTTTGAGAAAATCAAAAGTTTCTAATTTCCATGTAAAGGGTAGTTTGGGATGGGGGGAGTTTCCTCAAAATGTTTGTGACGCATTCTTGTAAGATACTAAACTTAAGTACCAAGTTTGGTATTTTACTGACTTAACGTTTTTTAATTATTATATTCACAGACACACGGAAATACACACACACACCAACACAGTGCCTTTTTCTAAAACTTTTTTTGATACAGGAACCCTAAAATGCGTAAGCTTTGTTTAGAAAAAGGTCACTCGAATGATTTCATTATTATCATAGACAACACGGTTAAGGCTTGTTTACCTCAAAATATTGATCAATCCATTTATTCCATGGACATCTTCGTAGCGTCTTCATCATTGATATGGGTATGGAAAGCTTTTTTGGAGTCTCGATGGTTTAACATTCTTAAAAAATGTTTATAATACAAGTTTTATATTATTTTATTTAGCGCTTAATATCTTTAAGTCTTTCTTGATGTCTTTATTACTTTCTCTACTAAGTATGACCAGAAGAAGATGCATTCCATCCTCCCCAAAAACTCCATACCGAGATTTCACCGGATCCTCCCTGAAAAAATCTGATGGGTTCCATTCACTTGACTTTCTCTATATCTCTGCAATAAATTGTTTTTAAAAAGCTTATGCTTCTATTTACTTCCTGCTAATCGAGAAAAAATTAGCAGAAATAGTCTTATTTCTTGCTTCCTTGTAAGTAGAACCGAAATAAGGGAGTACCATAGGTTAAAGTCATAGTCAAAAACTGGCTGCTATGTGAAGTTCCTTTGTTTGTATAAACACGAGTTCGCAAAGTCCTGTGTGAGAAAAATATGTCTTTATAGCTTAAACCAAAACAAGGAATATCTAAAAAACAATCAACTCCACGAAAAAATTTTATACAACATAAATTGTGTGTTTTAATGTGCTCTATATTTTTTTGTGCGGTAAGTTTTTGTTTCTCTCTTACGGTTTAGCACTTATACAAAATTCCGTAAAATTCACTCAGAATAAAGTAGTCTTCAGAGGCTATTCCCAGAAAATTCAAAATATACATTTTATTTGTCAGGTAAATATCTTTAATATACGATATTTTAATCAAAATCGTTAGAGTTATTTTTTAGAAAATCAAAATTTTCGAAAAAGTTCCATGTAAAGGGTAGTTTGGAGTGGGGGAATTTTTCTCCAAATCTTCGTGTCGCATCCCCGGAAGATACTTAAACTTAAATACCAAGTTTGGTATTCTACCGACTTTTCGTTTTTGAGTTATCGTGTTCACAGACACACGGACACACACACATACACACGGACCTTTTTCTGAAAGTGACTTTTTTTTTGATACAGGGACTCTAAAACATATATTTCCGGTGACATTTCGGTATCGATTTTCTTAGTGGAGTGCAATACATTCTCTATACACTATATACATAATGCGTATAGGGAAAGTAAAAAGGTCATGTGTAAGCACGCGCTTACGTGCGTGTTTGCATATGTGAACATCATAACTCAAATACCAAACAAGACACCAGTAGTACGACTTAACTCCTTCAATCGTATCATTCAGTATTTCCTATATTCCTTCACTCCGAATTCTCCAGGGCGTAAGCAGGGCCTCTGTCAGTTTTGCGTGCTGTCTTCCATTCTTCATTTGGCTTAGGCCAATATACTCGTTCCTAAATCTGCAGGTGCAATAGCGGTACTGATGTACTTTCCCACCGAATTACTTCTTTTCTTCTTCCATATCCTTCCGGTGAAGATTATACAGAGGGCAGGATCACACTTGACACGTCCACACTACCAGCATGATTAAATACCAATCAGGTACTTAAGTTCATATCTTTCAAAAATCTTATGTGTTACACTCACATGACTTTCTCTAGCTGTTCTACAAACTTCATACATAATATTCTTCTTATTTCTGCACCTTATTAATCGCGGTACTCTTTAGCACAATGTTGTTATTATTTAGTTCCGTATAAGTAGGAAGAAAATAAGGGAATACACTAGGCTAAACCAACAGTCAAATGTTTTAAAAGCTGTCGTTATGCGATTGTCATTACAAATCGCTTCTTTTCTTAGCCAGGAGTAGAACAAAAGAAAAACGGACACTCCCGTCTGAGAAAAGTATAAGTACTTCACAACTGAAACTAATAACAATGAATACCTCTAAAACGGTAAGCTCTACGAGAACAATGTATATGACATAACTTGTGTATTTTAACAAGACTTAAATGTTTTGTATAGTAAGTTTTTGTCTATCTCTTACGGTTTACTAGTTATGCCAAATTAAGCAAAATCCATCCAGAATAAACAGGTCTTCAGAAGCTATTCCCAGAAAATTCAAGATATACATTTTATTTGTTAGGTAAATATCTTTTATATATGATATTTTAATCAAATCATTAGAGCTATTTTTAAGAAAATCAAAATTTTCGAAAAAAAGTTCCATGTAAAGGGTAGTTTGGGGTGGCGGGGTTTTTCTCAAAATCTTCGTGTCGCATCCCTGGAAGATACTAAACTTAAATACCAAGTTTGGTATTTTAGCTACTTTTCGTTTTTGAGTTATCTTGTTCACAGACACACGGACACACACACATACAGGGACCTTTTTCGGAAAATGCTTTTTTTGGATACAAGGGTCCTAAAACATGTATTTCCGGTAAATTAATTAATAGATCCAGATGACATCATATATTGTGCTGAAACTTGGTTTAGATACTTCTTTTGTTGCTATTAATTCCTGTCAAAAAATCAAGATTCTACCACTAATTTTTTAGTAAATTACTTCTAGCAATTTGGGTCCCCTTAAAACATATACTCCCCTCCCCAATTTATTTTATTCTACCCTGAGCCATCCTCGCATTAATAATTTCGATATTCTCTTAAAGTTCTTTCGATATTCAGTTGTTTCACGTGATTGTTTGGAAACATGAAGGTTCTTAAGACCAGTGTAAAGCGTAAATTTCTTAAACTATCACGAAATACAAAAGGTGTAATGTAGCTATTTCTGCATAAGTTTATCTCAATTCAAATTAAATATATAGGAAAATAAAGTTTCGTCTGAATAAATGATAGACACACAATAAACATACAGGGTAGAGAAAGTCTCGGGGATTAACAGCAGAATGTTTTGTTGTAGGTCTAGTTACTTTCGCATATTTAGAATTAAATATTTAAATTGCTTTAGCGTCTGAAGGTTTCCTTCTTTATAAGGGTAGTTTTCATGAAATATGCTTCCTTCTTTGTATATGTTCGTTGCTTTTAGCTTAATAATGGAAAGAAAAAAAAACTTATGCATCACTCATACGGCTACATATTACAAACACATATGTCCCTTAGGGCGCGTTCATATATTACGTCACGCTCTGAAGAGAGTTTGTCTAAGCGTGACTGAGCATGACGTTTGGGAGGGGGGAGCAAGTGCCAGCGACATGTGACATGTTTATTTTCTTTTTTATTTTATTTATTTACTGGAAAATCAGGAGCTCTGCCAGGCTTTTCTCTCTCTCCCATTCTCTCACTATAAAAACCGCATTCCTTCATCTTAGCCGTTCTTTCTTCTACCCATTACTCTTCCTCTCTCTCTTTTATCTTGCACATAGTATTCCTATATTCCTAAGTTGAGCAAAGGATATTGTTACGATGTTTCCATGATCAAATTTGAATTTCTAGTTCGTGAGTTCGTCACTATGTGCCATTGTACTGAGATGGCACTGTAGGTCGAAATCACGACTTGTGGACGCGAAATATTGGGAAATGTTTTGTGTCCGAAAAGAATCATCACTCTCCGCCAGGTTTGAAGCTGTAATCTTGGGTTTTAGAGGCTAGTATGGTAACCACTACACCACGGAGGGCGATATTTTACACATACATTTTACTATTTCATATTTGTTCCCAATCCATATGAAATGTACGATACTCGAATTGCTTCCATTCGATAATACAATACCGGACACAAACCGAGCAGTAACGTCTATGGTCCGCGTTCAGTAAGTCGTGAGTTGGAATTCCGTGTGCCGAACAATCTGTTTTTTTTCCCGTGGTTTCTTTCAGTTCGGTTACGTAAATATCGGATTGTATATTTAATATCACTGACCAAATATCTACCGTTAGTCTAAAACAATAGTTAAAATGAAAGCAGGTAATAGCGAATGCGCTATTATCCAAAAACCAAGATACAGTTGCCAAGCACGGGCCTCTGTGGACCCGTGACGAAGCAAATGGTATGGTAGAGACGTAGAAAGCAAGACATAGAAGATATACTGTCCATCAAACACTGAGCTATGAAGTATTTCTAAACGATCCATCGCGATGTTACCAAGTAGTTTATTCGACGTAAAGCAAAAATTACAAGATACTAAATACGAAATCTGAAATGTATTTCTGGAGAGGTTTAATCCAAAACAAAGAAGATAAAGGATAAAATTTCGTAAGAATGTATTGTTTACGTATTGATAAAAAGATGCGGTAAAATAATAGCGGGTAGTAAAAGTCATAAGAATGTAACTCATCGTTTTTAATTGTTTAGTTTGTGTAAGCCCCTTAGAATTAAGAAACAGTTTGTGGTGTTTGTGTTATTACACGCTGAACTGTAGATTTCTTAAAATTGGGCTTAATTGTTTTTGCTTTCTCTACACGTACTATATACATAGTGTATAGAGAAGGTAATGGCATTCTACCCAAAAACTCGATACCGAGATTACAGTGGAAATAGACATTTTAGGGTCCCCTGTATCCAATAAAAGTATTTTCAGAAAAAAAGTCTGTGTGTGTGTGTGTGCGTGTGTACGTGTGTGCGCGTACGTGTGAACATGATAGCTCAAAAACGAAATGTCGGTAAAACACCAAACTTGGTATTTAAGTTTAGTATCTTCCAGGGATGCGATACGAATATTTTAAAAAAAATCTCCCCACCCCGAACTACCCTTTACATGGAAAAAATTTCAAAACTTTTGATTTTCTCAAAAATGGCTCTAAAGATTTTGATTAAAATACCGCATATTAAGGATATTTATATGACAAATAAAATGTGTATCTTAAATTTTCTTGGAATAACCTCTAAAGATCTCTTTATTCTGAATGAATTTTGCGTAACTGGAAAACCGTAGGATATAGGCAAAAACTTACTACACAAAAAATGTAGATCACTTTAAAACACACATGCCATATACGTTTCTTTCCATTTCGGAGATATTCCTCTTTATTTGTTTCGGATTTAAAATACTTAAACATTTTTCCCACTAAAAGTTGTAAACTCCTGGCCCTGCATAGAAACGGATTTCATCCATGTTTGACTATCTTTTTAGCCTAGTGCACTCCCATATTTTCCTTCTACTTACAAGAAAGCAAGTAACTAAGACAATTTCTGCTAATATTGATCTCGATTATTGTAAAGTAAATAGAGGAACGTGCTTTTTAACAATAATTTGTTATAGCGATGTACAGAAAGCCATATGAGTGGAACACATAAGATTTTTACAAATTAATTTTCATTCTCATATGAGGGGATATGGAAAAATCTGATGTGTTCCATTCACATGACTTTCTCTACATCTATGCAACAAATTATTCTATTTACTTCATCAATCGAGAAAAAATTAGCAGAAATAGTCTTATTACTTGCTTCCTTGCAAGTAGAAGCGAAATAAGGGAGTACCATAGGTTAAAGTGATAATCAAAAGCAGGTTGCAGTATGACTGAAGTTCCTTTGTTTGGATGGACACGAGTTGACAAATTCCTGTATGAGAAAAGTATGTTTCTTAAAGCTGAAACCAAAAACAAGGAATATCTAAAAAAATGATCAACTCCATGAAAAAAATGCATATAACTTAAATTGTGTGTTTTAACGTGCTGTACATTTTTTGTGCGGTAAGTTTTTTGCCTATCTCTTACGGTTTAGCAGTTGTACCAAGTTCCGTAAAATTCACTCAGAATAAAGTACTCTTCAGAGGCTATTCCCAGAAAATTCAAAATAGACATTTTTTTTGTGAGGTAAATATCTTTAATATACGCTATTTTAATCAAAATTGTTACAGTCATTTTTAAGAAAATCAATCTTTTTTAAAAAGGTTCCATATAAAAGGCAGTTTGGGGTGGGGAGATTTTTCTCAAAAGCTTCGTGTCGCATCCCTGGAAGATACTAAACTTAAATACTAAGTTTGGTATTTTACCGACTTTTCGTTTTGGAGTTGTGTTCACAGACACACTGACACACACACGCGGACCTTTTTCTGAAAATGCTTTTTTTTGGATGCAGGGGACCCTAAAATATATATAGTTCCGGTGAAATCTCGGTATCGGTATCATCAGCGATATATTTAAACTAACACTTCTAAGTTGAAAAACCAGAACGTCGATGACTCGACCATGCATTTTATGCAACTCATTCCACTGAAATTTGATTCTGAGTAACTTCGTTCCAGTGTTAATTTTGAGAGTATTATATAGGTACTAAGTTAACCAAACTGTTTTAATCACTTGATATGATTAACAGTTACCAACCTCAATTTCATTTAGTATTTAGGAAATAAAACTCCATAAAACATATTTGGTGAAGAGCAATATAATCGAATATCGAATTTCAGTCCCGTATGTCCTGACTGCCGCTAGAATGCAGCACCTCCATGTTTGCCACGTGTCGGGTTGGCCATACACAGCTGCCGTTTAATTGGCGCATTGAATTACTGAGAGCCAGTGGGCAGACACCAGATATATTAGAGACAAGTTTAATATTTCGGTCCTAATGCCCCACCTGGGTAATGAGGCCTGAAGTTCAGCGAGCCCTGCAATAATGCTGCCTTCCTTTAATTCAACTAGAAAAAATCTGATGTGTTCCATTCACATAACTTTCCCTACATCTCTGCAACAAATTATTGTTAAAAACTAATGCTTCTTTTTACTTCATGCTAATAGAGAAAAAATTAGCAGAAATAGGCTTATTACTTGCTACCTTGTAAGTAGAAGCGAAATAAGGGAGTACCATAGGTTCAAATGATTTTCAAAAGCTGGTTACTATGTTGAGTGAAGTTCCTTTGTTTGTATGGACAGGAGTTGACTAATTCCCGTATGCGAAAAGTATAAGTTTTTTAAAGCTGAAACCAGAAACAGGGAATATCTCAAAAACGATCAACTCCTCGAAAAAAATATACATAACATAAATTTTGTATTTTGTGCTCTGCATTGCTGTGTGGTAAATTTTTGTCTATCTCTCATGGTTTAGTAATTATGCAAAATTCCGTAATATTCATCCAGAATAAAGTAGTCTTCAGAGGCTATTCCCAGAAAATTCAAGGTATACATATTATTTGCCAGGTAAATATTTTTAATATACCATAGTTTAATCAAAATCGTTAGAGCCATTCTTAAGAAAATTACAATGTTCGAAAAAAGTTCCAAGTAAGGTGTAGTTGGGGGTGGGTGGATTTTCTTGAAAAGCTTCGTGTCGCATTCTTGCAAGATACCAAACTTAAATACCAAGTTTGGTAATTAATGTTTTTTTTTTTTTTTTTTTTCGTTTTTGAGCTATGCTGGGCACAGACACACACACACGCACACACGCATACACACACGGACCTTTTTCCAGAAATTGGGGACCCAAACATATATTTCCGGTGAAATCTCGGTATCGAATTTTTGGATGCATTACAATACCTTCTCTATACACTATCTACATAGTACCTGTAGAAAAAGTAAAAACCAAAATCGCATAGGGAAAATCAAAACATTTATACGCGATGAAAGCACAAGGAATAATAAACATTGCACCCAGTGATTTCAACTTCGGTATGCAACAGAACAAAAACATTTGAACATCACATATTAAAAAAAATACATGAAATTCACAAAATGGCGGCATATTTTGTGATTAGGGTGTAAATTTTGCCTCAGGTTCTTAAGATGAACAGATTTCCTCATAACCACTTTGCATACAGTTATCATGCACACCCTAGCATAAACTCGGGTTACGTCTCAGAACCAGAGAACCTTGTGGTTTTACTGCGGCTCGCTACGGCCTGGCAAGATATTAGAACTCCTTACTCTTAATAGACATTACCCAGAAAACAAATAATTTATCTGATTTTTACTTTCTCTATACGCACTATGTATATAGTGTATAGAGAAGGTATTGCACTCCACCAAAAAATTCGATACCGAGATTTCACCGGAAATATATGTTTTAGGGTCCCCTGTATCAAAAAAAAAGTATTTTCAGAAAAAGGTCCGTGTGTGTCCGTGTGTCAGTGTGTCCGTTGGTCTGTGAACACGATAACTCAAAAATGAAAACTCGGAAAAATACCAAACTTGGTATTTAAGTTTAGTATATTCCAGGGATGCGACACGAAGATTTTGAGAAAAATCCCTCCACCCCAAACTACCCTTTACATGGAACTTTTTTCGAAAATTTTGATTTTGTAAAAAATGGCTGAAACGATTTTGATTAAAATATCGTATATTAAAGATATATGCCTGAAAAATAAAATGTCTATTTTGAATTTTCAGGGAATAGCCTCTGAAGGCTACTTTATTCTGTGTCAATTTTACGGAATTCTGCATAACTGTTAAACCGTAAGAGATGGACAAGAACTTACCACACAACAAATGTAGAACACTTTAAAACACACACTTTATGTTATATACATTTTTTTCGAGGAGTTGATTGTTTTTTGAGATATTCCTTGTTTTTGGTTTCATCTATAAAAAATATACTTTTCTCATTCAGGACTTTGTGAACTCGTGTACATACAAACAACGGAACATCAGTCACATAGCAACCAGCTTTTGACTATCACTTTAACCTATGGTACTCCCCTATTTCGCTTCTTCTTACAAGAAAGCGAGTAATACGACTATTTCTGCTAATTTTTTCTCGATTAGCGTGAAGTAAATAGAAGCATAAGTTTTTAACAATAATTTATTTCAGAGATGTAGAGAAAATCATGTGAATGGAACACATCAGATTTTTCCTCATTTGTTTTTAATATTATGATACATATTTTACTACTGGATGGGTGCATAAGCCTATCACCATTGCATTGTGAAGCCTCCGTTTGTTGTTATTCAATTGTTTTTCTTCAGTTTGGAGTTAGATTGATACGAACAGGAGCTTGTATGTTGTTAACAGCTCGTTTTGTCCAATTTCAAGGCTAATCGGTATGGAGCGTCAAGTAGGAAAAAATGAACACTTCCACCCTATTTTGCTCTTCGAGTTTAATCAAGGATCTAGTGCTGCAGAAGCGACGAGAAGAATCTGTGGTGTGCAGGGAGGGAAGCGTAGGAATGGTTTTCTCGTTTCCGAGAACGAAAATTCGAAATGTGTGAGGAATCACATACGCTCAAAAAATATTTTTTACTTTCTCTACACGTACTATTTACATAGTGTATAGAGAAGGTATTGTATTGTACCCAAAAATTCAATACCGAGATTTCACCGGAAATATTAATGTTTTGGGACCTCCTGAATCCATAAAAAGCACTTCTAGAAAAAGATCCGCATGTGCGTGTTTTTATAGTGTTTAAAACCAGTTTTTAATAATTATTGCACCGCAGGCGATGACGCTGATAATACATGAATGAAGAGGGACCACCGTTGGAATCCATTGGCGGGGGAAGGAGAACCCGGAGAAAACCCGCCCCTGTGCGGCTGTCCACCACAAATCTCACATACGGTCGCTTGAGATTGAACCCGGACCGTCTAGGTGAGAGGCGAGTTGTCTAACCACTCGGCCACGGCACGGCCGTGTGTGTGTATATGTGTGTGTGTGTGTGGACAGCATAACTCAAAAACGAAAAGTCTGTTAGATAGCAAACAGTATATTCCAAGAATACGACACGAAGATTTTCAAGAAATTCCCCCCTTCCCCAAACTACCCTTAATATGGAAAAAATTTCGTAAATTATTATTTTCTTAAAAATGGCTCTAACGATTTTGATTAAAGTCACTTATATTTAAGATATTTACATGCAAAATAAAATATATATCTTTAATTTTCTGGGAATAGTCTCTGAGGACATTTATATTCTAAATGGATTTTGCATAACTGGTAAATCCTAAGAGATAAACAAAAACTTACTGCGCAAAAAATGTAGAGCTCGTTAAAACACACGATCGTTATATATATATATATATATATATATATATATATATATATATATTTTTTTTTTTTTTTTTGCTGGAGTTGGCAGTTTTTAACACATTCTTTGCTATTGATTACAGTTTTAAAATACTTAAGATTCTCATACGGGAAAATGTCAACACCTGAACACGCAAAGAAACGGATTTTTATACCATAGTAACCACATTTTAAAGCATTTGACTGGCGGTTTACCCTACAAGGAACTAAATAATAAGACCGTTTCTGCTAATGTTTTAGCACTAAATAGATAGAATAAGCTAGTCATCAGCCCATATCAATTTTTTACTTTCTCTATACGTACTATGTACATAGTGTATAGAGAAGGTATTGTAATTCACCCAAAAATTCGATACCAAGAATTCACCGGAAATATATGTTGGGTCCAACTGAATCCAAAAAAAAGCATTTTTGGAAAAACTTTCTGTGTGTGTGTGTGTGTGTGTGCGCGCGCGCGCGCGTCGGTGTGCATCTTTGGACAGCATACCTCAAAAACGAAAAGACCATTAAATACCAACCTTGGTATTTAGGTTTGGTATCTTCCAAGGATGCGACTCGAAGATTTTCAAGAAAATCCCCCCATCCCCATCTACCCTTTACATGGAACTTATTTTCGAAAATTTCGATTTTCTCAAAAATAGCTCTGGCGATTTTGATTAAAATATCGTACATTAAAGACATGCCAAATAAAATGTATATCTTGAATTTTCTGGGAATAGCCTCTGAAGACTACTTTGTTCTGGATGAATTTTACGGAATTTTGCCTAACCGCTAAACCGTGAGAGATGGACAAAAACTTACCACACAAAAAATATAGAGCATGTTTAAACACACAATCTAAGTTATATACATTTTTTTTTTTTTTCGTGAGGTAGGTCGTTTATCACACATTCTTTGTTTTTAGTTTCACCTTTAAGAAACTTGCTTTTCTCATACAGGAATTTTTCAACTGTTGTCCATACAAATAAAGACTTCAGTCACATAGCAACCAGCTTTGGACTATCACTTCTACTTACAAGGAAGCAAGTAATAAGACTATTTCTGCTAATGTTTTCTCGATTAGTATAAAGTAAATAGAAACATAAGCTTTTTAACAATAATTTGTTGCAGAGATATAGAGAAAGTCATGTGAATGGAACACATCAGATTTTTTTAAAATAAGGAGCCTACAGTTGATAAGTGCTACATGTAACGAAAGAAGAAACGTTGATTTGGGAGAGGGTTACTTTAATTGACACCGTTGTTGATAACCTGGTTATCAACCTTGGGTAGGAATACAACAGCACAAACAGCTCAAACGATAATTCTGATCTGGAGTGAATAGAAGCGCTTCCATAGAGCGAGTAAATGTAAGTTACTGCATGCATGTTATTTATTTTTCGTTCGTGTTTTTTGGAGTTCATTATTATATGTGTACCCATTTATTTAATTATGACTATCAATGCTGTTACCATTACACCTAATTGAATATTTTAGTTACCTTTTAAGTTGTCGGAACAAAAGCTCTGTTCGTTTTACATTACAATATGCCGCGTGTACGTCCCATGTGGTCGTGAAAGTGTGAGAAAATGAAATGGAGTGTTATTTATGGACGCTCTTTAACTACTGTGGTTTTCAGCGTCCCATTCTATCCTGGGCGTGAAAGACCACTTGATTTTGCTCAGAGGCATCTCTATCAGGCTTTAGGTTCTTTTACGTAGCGTAAATACACAATACTTCCCTTCCGAAAGAAGCCTTGATAAGGATTTTTACGCCCGAAAAAATCCATGTCCTCCACCGGGTTTGAACCCGCAACCTAGGGTATATGAAGTTACCATGGAAACCACTACACCACGGAGGGCATCTCGTGAAAGTGTGAATAGGGCGAATGACGGAAGGCTACATTATAACTGTGCACTAGTCACAAGGCGAGGATCAACTTAAAGCTGAATACGTCTGGGATTGTTTGCTGGACTTCTGGCTGACTGGATCCCTGCCAGGAGCCTTCAACAGCTAGACAGACAGTACCACTTGGACTATACACAAAGATCAGAAATAACCAACTGAGTAACTTGTTTTGAACAAATCTTTTAGGAAATATCCCTTTCTGTTACTGGTATAACAAGAACAGTGTGTTTCTCTTGAGGCAGGATTGGACCACATCCATCGCAATATGATAACCTGTCTGTCGGTGTGCCAGGTGACTCACCGGGGTAAAGAAGCGATACGGTTTGCAGAAAACCGCACTACGAAGGACAACTTGTGCATTGTGGTTACCTGTGTGAGGCGGTAGTGGGTTGATAGTCCGTGGGTTTGTCTCCACCTGTCATATGTGCTTCCCTTCCATTTGGTCCGTGTCCAATGCAACCTGCACTTTCTAAGACCCAGATATTGGAAGCTATTGTAATCTTCTGTGGCGAACCAGTCCCTTGTCTTGGGTAATTGTTTCGACTCGTGGTGCTGCTCCAAACATATCCTATTACTCGTGTTGGTGCACGAGCTTTTTCAATCTTGTCTATCCAGTATTAGCGTGCAGTGGTTTTATTCTTTTGCTCCTTTTATTTACAACACAGTCAAGATTTGTCGCAGGGGAAAGTTCGTTATTGGGTCTAAAAAGTCAGGCAGTTTACCTTCTTTTCCAAGCATTTGCACAACTGCTTTTGGGGGACTTTTAATCTGGAATTTGCAGCAGGTCAATTTATTTCATATCGGCAAGATTATACATCTTCTCTCAGCGTTACATTCAAGGGGGTGATGGATTAAATTTAGGTTTTCCACAATTTTAATGCTAGGAGCTTCATTTTTGTACACATATCAAGGATATAAAAACATGTTCTGCTGAACTCTATTTATCTAAAACAGGTCTGTTCAGGATTTTCCGCTACGCTGCCGCTCTTGCCCTAGACCAAACTGAAGGAAGGCATGTGATACACGACGTAGAAAAGACAAAGGCTTAGACCAGCCACTCTGCTTGTATTTAAGCTGTATGTGAAGGGTAGAAACGAATGTTTGCAAGAATGAAATCCTCTGATACTTTTCATCCCAGAGTGCAAGTTTTTGAATACAAGACTATCACTCATTAAAGTTTTCGCTAACTAAGTCAGCCTATTTTCTCAGTTCTCACATAGTTGTTCTCGAATATATACTACAATTACTCATTAATGCTTTTTCTAATCGAAATCAGCCTGTTTTCGTGTGCAAGTTCTCGGATTCTGTTACGCCATCGTTACTCGTGTGATGTTCTTCAGTTCTCATTATGGTTGTTCTCGAGTAAAGTAGTCGGTTCAAATAATACACGAAAAGTACAGCAGTTAGGTGCTGACAATTAGGTGCTAGGTTTTACTATTTTCTACATACGCAGGAAGTATTGGATGACAAAAAGAAACGATCCATACAGTACAGTCTATACTGCTGTGCTAATTGTAATCTTGGATCGTTAATCCCTATCGGATTGGCCTTTCAACCACACCACCTTGCCTGCTACATACCAAAGAAAAAATTATGAGTTGGAACATCTAGAATCGTGCCAAGCTTTGAAGACGTATCCTAACTGGGAAGCTAGAAGGAGAATGACTTCATTATCAATTCCTGTGCATTAATCTCACACATACACACACTGGACATGAAAGAGCGATTAATTTTGCTCAGAGGCCTCTTTATCAGTCTTGAGGTTCTTTTACGTGCAGTAAATCTACGACACGGGACCGACGGCTTTGCTTCCCGTCCGAAGAAAATCAATCAATCAATTGGGATATTTAGGCAGATTCCCTCTTCAGCCTAGTTTGGTTTTAATGTTGTGTTTCTGAGAGATCTCTTGTATTTGTTTCGTTGATTGTAGCAGCATCATGTCATTCAGAGTGTCATACATTCCTGGAGTAATCCTCATTTATCTCCCCTCATAGCCACTTTACTCTTGCTTCCCAAGGAGACATGTAATTTTGATTCTCAGTGTTACTTTCTGCTTTATCAGTCTTTAATGTTTTTGTGCATTTTTACTTTCTCCATAGGTACTGTGGGCATAGTGTATAGAGAAGTTATTGCATTCCAACCAAAAATTCGATACCGAGATTTCACCGGAAATATATGTTTTAGGTCCCCTGTATCCAAAAAAAGCATTTTCAGAGAAAGGTCCGTGTGTCTGTGAACACGATAACTCAAAAATGAAAAGTCGGTAAAATACCAAACTTGGTATTTAAGTTTAGTATATTCCAGGGATGCGACACGAAGATTTTGAGAAAAATCCCCCCACCCTAAACTACTCTTTACATGGAACTTTTTTTCGAACATTTTGATATTCTTAAAAATGGCTCTAACGATTTAGATTAAAATATCATATATTAAAGATATTTACCTTACAAATAAAATGTATATCTTGAATTTTCTGGGAATAACCTCTGAAAACTACTTTATTATGGATGAAATTTACGGAATTTTGCATAACTGCTAAACCGTAAGAGTTAGAAAAAACTTACTACACAAAAAATGTAGAGTACCTTAAAACACACAATTTATGTTATATGCATTTTTTTTCGTGGAATTGCTCGTTTTTTAGGCATTCTTTGTCTTTTGTTTCAGCGTTAAAAAACCCCTGTCCGTACAAACAAAGGAACTTCAATCACATAGCAACCAGCTTTTGACTATCACTTTAACTTATGGTACTCCCTTATTTCACTTCTACTTTCAAGGAAGCAAGTAACAAGACTATTTCAGCTGATGTTTCTCGATTAGGACGAAGTAAATAGAAGCATAAGCTTTGTAATTATGTGTTGCAGAGATGCAGAGAAAGTCATATGAATGGAACACATCAGATTTTTTTAATGATTCGGGCGAAATTTTGAGAAATGCTTCTGACAACCCTGCGTGTGTCGTAGCTAGAACTGTTTTGGCGGGGATCAACCTGAGATTGAATATAAAATAATAAATATCAGATATGTTGATATTACGGATAGCTGAGCCTTGGGGCAATGCCACTACAATATATTTGGATGATGGTTAGTGAGCAATTGATTACACTCACGTTCACATCCTCGTCTGTAGTAAGAAATTGCATTAGAGGACCTGCCTCGGGCCACAAGCATGCTGGCAGACCAGCTCACTCTGTGTTTCTCAATAGCCTTTGTTGTTACAATGGCCTAATTGTGTTTTATTAGCCTCCTCATACTTAAGCTTCATTTCTGTATTTTGTTCGCCACTTCCTCCATAGAGCATTAAGTTGTCTTGGGAACCTATGCCATAAAATGCATTCGCCTTTGTTGAGCAATGTATTATCTTTGTGTTCAAGTTACGGACCAAAGTATTCAGCTAATTCTCAATACTCATTAATAAGAACATGTTTCACTACTTTCCCTGTGATTATCATGGCAGAGAATAGATGTGCTTAGTCTAGCAAGCAAATTGCCAATATGAATGTATATAATAAAACAGAACGGAACGATGCACTACACAATAATGAATTCAAATTAAATAAGCACGTATTCACTCGCATACATCTATCGTCTTGAAGAAACAAATCTGTATTCCATTCACTTGACTTTCTCTAAATCTCTGCAACAAATTATTGTTAAAAAGCTTATGTTTCTATTTATTTCATGCTATTCGACAAAAAATTAGCAGAAAAAGTCCTTATAAGTAGAAGAAAAATAAGGGAGTACCATAGGTTAAAGTGATAATCAAAAGCTGATTGCTATGTGACTGAAGTTCCTTTGTTTGTATGGACAGCAGTTGACTAAGTCCTGCGGGAGAAAAGTATAAGTTTTTGAAGCTGAAACCAAATCAACTCCATGCAAAAAATGCATATAACATGAATTGTGTGTTTTAAAGTCCTCTACATATTTTGTGTGCTAAGTTTTTTTCCATCTCTTACAGTTTAGCAGTTATGCAAAATTCCGTAAAATTCAACCAGAATAAAGTAGTCTTCAGAGGCTATTCCCAGAAAATTCAAGATATACATTTTATTTGTCAGGTAGATATCCTTAATATATGATATTTTAATCAAAATCGTTAGAGCCATTTTTTTAGAAAATCAGCATTTTCGAATAAAGTTCCATGTAAAGGGTAGTTTGGGGCACGGGGATTTTTCTCAAAATCTTCGTGTCGTATCCCTGGAAGGTACTAAACTTAAATACCAAGTTTGGTGTTTTACCGACTTTTCGTTTTTGAGTTATCGTGTTCACAGACACATGGACACACGTACACATTGGACACACTGACACACGGACACACACACACACACGAAACTTTTACTGCAAATACTTTTTTTGGATACAGAGGACCCTAAAACATATATTTCAAGTGAAATCTCGGTATCTAATTTTTTAGTGGAGTACAATACCTTCTCTATACACTATATACATAGTACGTGTAGAGAAAGTAAACTCTTCTTCTTATCTCTTCAAGATAAACACTATCAAAAACTGTATTTATTAGTTATTTCCTTGTAAGTATAAGGGAAACAAGGAAATACGGTAAGCTAAAGGATAATAAAATATTTTAAAAGCTAGCTGCCCTGTGGTTAAAATCCGTTTCTTTGCATTTCCAGGAGTTGGCAAATTTCTTTATGAGAAACGTTTAAGTATTTTAAAATTGAAATTAACAACAAGGAATATCTCAGAACCTACGAACAACCCTACGAAAATATTACATATGGCATGAATTGTACGTTTTAGAGAGATCCACGTGTTTATGTTCTCTACAGGTACTATTCACATAGTGCATAGAGAAGGTATCGTGAAAATGAAATGGCCTGTTATTTATGGACGCTCTTTAACTGCTTTGGTTCTCAGCGTCCCATTCTATATTGGGCGTGAAAGACCGCTTAATTTTGCTCAGAGGCCTCTCTCATCAGGCTTGAGGTTCTTTTACGTGCCGTAAATCTACCACACGGGACCCACAGCTTTACTTTCCTTCCGAAGGAAGCCATGCTAATGATTTTTACGCCCGAAAAAATCCATCGTCCTCCGCCGGGTTTGAACCCGCGACCTTGGGTATATGAAGTTAGCATGGTAACCATTACACCACAGAGGGCGACAGAAGGTATTGTGATGCACCCAAAAAGTTGATACCGAAATTTCACCGAAATACATGTTTTGAGTTCCCTTGAATAAAAAATTGGAAAAAGGTCCGCATGTGTGTGTTTGTGGGAAGCATAGCTCAAAAACGAAACGTCCATTAAATACCAAACTTGGTATTTAAGTTCAGTATTTTGCAAGGATGCAACACGAATATTTTCAAGAAAATCCCCCACCCCCAACTACCCTTTACATGAAAAAATTCAAGATATACGTTTTATTTGCCATGTATTGTCGTCCTCCGTGGTGTAATGGTTACCATGCTAACTTCATATACCCAAGGTCGCTGTTTCAAACCCGGCGGAGGACGATGTATTTTTTTCGGGTGTAAAAATCCTTAGCATGGCTTCCTTCGGAAGGGAAGTAAAGCCGTTGGTCCCGTGTCGTAAATTTACGGCACGTAAAAGAACCTCAAGTCTGATAGAGAGGCCTCTGAGCAAAATTTAGCGGTCTTTCACGCCCAATTTAGAATGTGACGCTGAGAACCACAGCAGTTAAAGAGCATCCATAAATAACACGCCATTTATTTTTTGCCATGTATGTGTCTTTAATACACTGTATTTTAACAAAAATCGTTACAGCACTTTTGAAAAAATCAAAATTTTCGATTTTTTTTTTTCCATATAACGGGTAGTTTGAGGTGGGGTTTTTTTTCGGGTCGCATCCTTGAAATACATAAAACTTACATAACAAGTTTGGTATTTTATCGATTTTCAATTTTGAACTATGGTGTTCAGACACACGGGCCTTTTTCTTAAAATGCTGTTTTTGGATACAGGGGACCCTAAAATGTGTATTTCCGATGAAATCTCGGTATCGAGTTTTAGGGTGGAGGGCAGTAGTTTCTTACCTATGTACCAGTAACAGAATATTTTATTGCATATTATTTCCTTGTACAAGGGGAATATTAAATACAATACGCTAAATTAATAGTCAAATCTTTCAAAAGCCGGTCGCTTTGTGGTGGTTTTGAAGCACTGTTCTCTTTGTTTGACTAGGATGAAATGTATATCTTGAATTTTCTGGGAATAGCTTCTAAAGACCTGTTTATTCTGGATGAATTTTGCTTAATTTGGCGTAACTAGTAAACCGTAAGGGATAGACAAAAAATTACTCTACAAAAAATGTATGTTTTGTTAAAATACATAACTTTCGTCATATACATTTTTTTGGTGGAGCTTACCGTTTTCGAGGTATTCATTGTTATTAGTTTCAGTTGTGAAGTAGTTTTCTTTTGTTCTACTCCTTGCCAAGAAAAGAAGCTATTTGTATTGACAATCGCAGAACGACAGCTTTTAAAACATTTGAATATCGATTTATTCCTTTATTTTCTTCCTACTTATAAGGAAGTAAGTAATAAGAACATTGTACTAATGAGTACCTCGTTTAGCAAGGTGCACAAAGAAGAATAATGTTATGTAAGAAGTTTGTAGAACAGCTAGAGAAAGTCATGTGAGTGTACTACATCAGATTTTTTTTGTGGATAGAATGCAATAATTACTCTATCTACCATGTATATTGTATGTAGCTGTAGAGAAAGTAATTAACGGTTTGCTGCACAAGACTGACTGACACTGGAATTCTGTCAGCTAATTGTATTGTTTTTGACATTTTTAAGTAATAAGTTTGGAATTTCTGTAGTCATAGTAGTAATTAATCAAGCGTATACCCAAATTACCTGTGCTCATATATGAAAGCGTTTATTTTTCCCCCCGAAGCGATTGATTTTATCCAATAAAAATTAATTTTCTGTTTGACTCCACTGGTTACAATGAAGCCATCAGGGAATCTACAAATATGTCACTCATTCAGCTATGCCAGTGACATGTTATAAATGTTATGTTAACATGCCTTGTTCTCTGAAGTGGTTTTAATTTGTATCAGTATTCAGCACCGTCCTTGTGGAGTACGTTTAGTTACGTTTAGTTACGCTTTATGACTATGATATCAAAGCTCAGTGGTCATATCTTTATAGTGATAATTACTACTCTTAAAGCATATGTCTACTAATGCCTAAGATTTGCTTTCCTCCAATCTGAAAACTGAACTGAATTAGAACTTAAAATTGAAGCTATATTCAGTTAATTAGCAGAAATAGACTTATTACTTACTTCCTTCTAAGTAGAAGCGAAATGAGGGAGTTACATAGGTTAAAGTGATAGTCAAAACCTGGTTGCTATGTAACTGAAGTTCCTTTGTTTGTATGCACAGGAGTTAACAAATTCCTGTATGAGAAAAGTATAAGCTTTTTAATGCTAAAACGAAAAACCAGGAATATCTTAAAAATGGTCAACTCCACGAAAAAAATGTATATGACATAAATTGCGTATTTTATCGTGAGCTGCATTTCCTGTGTAGTAAGGTTTTCCCCATCTCATACGGTTTAGCAGTTATGCCAATTCCGTAAAATTCATCCATTATAAAGTAGTCTTCAGGGGCTATTCCCAGAAAATTCAAGATATACATTTTATTTGCCAGGTAAATATCTTTAACATACGATATTTTAATCAAAATCTATACAGCCATTTTTAAGAAAATCAAAATTTTCAAAATTTTTTCCACTTAAAGGGTAGTTTGGGGTGGGGGGATTTTCTTGAAAATCTTCGTGTCGCATCCTTGGAAGATACCAAACTTAAATACCAAGTTTGGGCTTTAACGGTCTTTTCGTTTTTGAGCTATGCTGCACAGACACACACACAGACACACACGGACATTTTTCTAAAAATGCTTTTTTTGGATTCAGGGAGTCTCAAAACATGTATTTCCGGTGAAATCTTGGTATCGAATTTTTGGGTGCAATGCAATGCCTTCTCTATACACTATGTACATCGTTCGTATAGAGAATGTAAAAACTGATCTGAAAACTGCACATCATTAAAATGGCTGAAGAATGATTGAGAAGGTTACATGGTAGTGAAGAAAGTGAGTTGGAGTTCGGATACTTTGATGTTTTGTTGTTGTTGTTTTTTCGGTGAATTAACAAAGTTACTATATCATGAGGTTAAACCGTCTGTTGTACTGCACTTTATTTCAGAGTCTTTGAACTTATTTAAGAGCTAAATCTGACTAAAAATAATTATTAAGCATTATACCGTAAATCTTATTTACTTACTTGATTTTCCCAATTTCTCTTCCAGCTCCGTCCAAAGCCTCTGTTTCTTCTCTATAGTTCTATACTCTACATGTTGTACGTTGTATAAAAGTTCATTATGACGAACAAAGTCAATTTATTCTCTCTTCCTCAATTTGTGAAAACTTTTGTTTTCCACTCATTAGGTACAAATATTAAAATCAAATTACAAACACGTTTTCCAAAGCTGAAACCAAAAACAAGGAATATCTCAAAAACGATCAACTCCTCGAAAAAAATTATAACATAAATTGTGTTTTAATGTGCTCTACATTTTTTGTGTGTTAAGTTTTTGTCCATCTCTTACGGTTTAGCAGTTATGCAAAATATTATTTGTCAGGTAGATATCTTTAATATACGATATTTTAATCAAAATCGTTAGAGCCATTTTTGAGAAAATCAAAATTTTCGAAAAAAAGTCCCATGTAAAGGCTAATTGGGTGTGGGGGGATTTTCTTGAAAATCTTCGTGTCGCATCCTTGGAAGATATCAAACTTAAAACCAAGTTTGGTATTTAACGGTCTTTTCGTTTTTGAGCTATGCTCTCCACAGACACACAGACACACACAGACCATTTTCCAAAAATGCTTTTTTTCAGGGGGACCCAAAACATGTATTTCCGGTGAAAGCTCGGTATCGAATTTTTGGATGCATTACAATACCTTCTCTATACATTGTACATATGGGGCTAGAGAAAGAAAAAACAACTTCCACCGTAATTTTCGTCGCCTAGATTTCTAGTGGAAAACTTAAAATTTCTAGTGACAAACCAGAAAGGAGAGTTTCAGTTGTCAGTTCAGTTCAGTTTCGTTAAGCTCTCGGCCGGAGGAAAGCACTTCCATAATAAACAACGGCACAGTTTTAATCACGTGATCCGAACTAAAAAATATTACGTTCAGTTTTCAGTTCAGTTTTCAGATTGGAGGAAAGCAAGCCTTTACAAGGAACCTATCACTCATATCGCAGATACCTCAGAAGCTTTCCTCTGTCATTTATGTGGTATAATGAAGTGCATGCTGCAAATATAAACTGCTGTTTTCAACTTGAATTACCCGAGATCGAACCTGAAAATGTTGGGTCGAAGCAAGAGATGGACATACATACCTTCTTACCTGCAGGCATGGCGCTAAGGAAGCGCGGAGATGAACGTCCCGGTTAGCGTCTTGTAGGGACGGAAGCGAAACAGAAGTGACTGGTGTTGATGTAGCATTTAAAACACAAGTTCGTTAGGCACCATGCACATTAAATAATCGCGTCATGTGCACGTCTTCTTCTCATGTTAACAGTGCTACGTTATGTTTCCTATGTGTTCCAAGATATTTATCGTTTCTAAGGTGACGGCCTCAAGCCCGTTGGAGGGCGATGCATTTTTTACTTTCTCTAGCCCCATATGTACAATGTACGTAGAGATAGAGAAGTATTGTATTCCACCCAAAAATTCGATACCGAGATTTCACCGTAAATACATGTTTTAGGACCCCTTGTATCCAAAAAAAGCATTTTCAGAAAAAGGTCCGTGTGTGTCCGGGTGTCTGTGAACACGATAACTCAAAAACGAAAAGTAGCGAAAATACCAAACTTGGTATTTAAGTTTAGTATCTTCCAGGGATGCGACATGAAGATTTTGAGAAAAATTCCCCCACCTCAAACTACCCTTTACATGGAACTTTTTTCGAACATTTTGATTTTCTTAAAAATGGCTCTAACGATTTTGATTAAAATATCATATATTAAAGATATTCACCTAGCAAATAAAACGTATATCTTGAATTTTCTGGGAATAGCTTCTGAAGACCTGTTTATTCTGGATGAATTTTGCTTAATTTGGCATAACTAGTAAACCGTAAGAGATAGACAAAAACTTACTATACAAAAAATGTAGGTTTTGTTAAAATACACAAGTTATGTCATGTACGTTTTTCTCGTGGAGCTTAATGTTTTCGAGGTATTCGTTGTTATTAGTTTCAGTTGTGAAGTACTTGTACTTTTCTCAGACGGGAGTGTCCGTTTTTCTTTTGTCTACTCCTGGCCAAGAAAAGAAGCGATTTGTAATGACAATTGCATAACGACTGCTTTTAAAGCATTTGACCATTGGTTTAGCCTAGTGTATTCCCTTATTTTCTGCCTACTTATACGGAACTAAATAATAAGAACATTGTGCTAATGAGTACCACGATTAGTAAGGTGCAGAAAGAAGAAGAATCTTAAGTATGAAGTTTGTAGAACAGCTAGAGAAAGTCATGTGAGTGTAACACATCAGATTTTTTCAGTCGTAAACATCCTTAGCATGGCCTCCTTCGGAAGGAAAGTAAACTCATTGGTACCGTGTCGTATATTTACAGCACGAAGAACCTATAGTCTGATAGTCTTTCACGCTCAATATAGAATGGGAGGTTAAGAACCCCAGCAGTTAGAGTGTCCATAAATAAAACTCAATTTAAATTTTTTAAGATATTTAAGGGAACTTCTCATACCTCACAGATGACACAGAAAAACTTTTGAAGTATTTGCGATATGAGTATACTAATACGGTTTCGTGGTAGCAATATTAAGTCGATGGTTACCAGAGGTGTACATTTAATATGATATGTATGCATTTTAAAGGGTATCCTCTACCGGCATTCGGTTTAAAGAATGTAATATATGACCATATTCTCGTAAAACATTTAAACATTTTAATATTTGAACAGTAATCATCAATTGACAAAGTGGGTGTCTCTTTATTCGCGCATTAAATATTACTGAATTGCGTCAATAATCTCCATAAGTGCATAATTACCACTTTCTTTAATAGCACAATATTTATAGATGGCATTGCCGCTATATTCTGTGTTTAAGACATTCACTGACATGAGAAAATAAAAATCTTAAAGATAAATAAACTGTAAATAAACATATACAAATTGTTTGTATTGCTTGGCTTGTACATTTAATGTATCTCCAAAGATTATTTATCCAGAGCAGCTCGAAGCTATAAATTGTATTGTTTACTGAAAATTATGTCCTGCAAATGGCCTCCAACAATCTACCATTCTACGATTCATTCAAACAACTCCTGTAATATTTGGACTACACTAAAATTAACTTCTGTGTAAGTATTCTCTTTAAGTTGTGCAAATATCCTAGAAAAAACAGTCATAGACAGAAAAACTTGGAAATCATGGTGGCCATAGAATGATTCTATTTTTACTCTCTCTACGCTGACCATGTGCGTAGTGTATAGAGAAAGTATTGCATTCCACCCAAAAATCTCATACCGATATTTTACCGGAAATATATGTTTTAGGGTCCCCTGTATCCAAAAAAAGCATTTTTAGAAAAAGGTCCCTCTGTCCATGTGTCTGTGAACATAACTCAAACACGGTAAAAGTCGGTAAAATACCAAACTTGATATGTAAGTTTAGTATCTTCCAGGGATGCGACACGACGATTTTGAGAAAAATCCCCCACCCCTAATTAGCCTTTATATGGAAAATGTTTATTTTCTCAAAAATGGCTCTAACAATTTTGATTAAAATACCGTATATTAAAGATATTTATACGGCAAATAAAATGTATATCTTGAATTTTTTGAGAATAGCCTCTGAAGACCTCTTTATTACGAATAAATTTTGCTTTATTTTGCTAAACTGGTAAACCGTAAAAGATAGACAAAAAATGATTGCATAAAAAATGTAGATCACATTAAAACACACAATTTATGTTACATACGTGTTTTTCGTAGAATCGACCATTTCTGAGATATTCCTTGTTATTTGTTTCAGATTCAAATGCTTAGTTTTCTCACACGGAAAGTTGTAAACTCCTGGCCCTGCTTAAAAACGGATTTCAAGCCAGCATTTAAGAGATTTTACATTTGTTTAACCTAGTGTATTCCCTTATTTTCCTTCTGTTTACAAGGAAGCAAGTAATAAGGCAATTTCTGCTAAGGTTTATCTCGATTATCATAAAGTAGACAGAAGAATATGCTTATTAACAATAATTTGTTGCAGCGATGTAGGGAAAGTCATATGAATGGAACACATCAGATTTATTGAGATGACTTTATTCCCAAAAAATTGACGCCAGACTGCAATTGGAAATTTGAGCAGTGTCTATTGTGAGACCACTTTATGCGACAATTTGGGCTGTTGCCTTAGATTCATTAAAACAATTTGTATAAGTAAACATAGCAGTTCTCTAATTTAAAATTCCGCAGAAGTTGCGTTGTTAAAATAAAATACCACTATCTTGCGGCAAGGAGAAGGTGCCAACAGGAGAAATGAGAATCCAGTTAACTTGAAAAAGAAAATCTAACAACTTAGAGTAAGAAAATATAATGCCTAGGTTTGCAAGAACTTTATACTAGTTTGTCCTAATTTTGCTGAGCGACCAACCAACATTAACTGTGAAGCATATCCCCCGTTTTCATTAAAGCCAAATGAAATGGCGTTTTATTTATGGATGCTCTTTAACTGCTGTGGTTCTCGGCATCCCATTCTATATTGGGCGTGAGAGACCGCTTAATTTTGCTCAGAGGCCTCCATAGCATGCTTGAGGTTCTTTTACATGCCTTAATCTACGACACGGGACTAACAGCTTTACTTTCCTTCCAAAAGAAGCCATGCTAAGGATTTTTACGCCCGGGTTTGAACCCGCGACCTTGGGTATATGAAGTTAGCATGGAAACCATTTCACCACGGACGGCGACTTCATTAAAGCTAAAGAAGGTATTTCCCTAAAATGCTCTTCGGAAGTATTCTAGTTCCAACCATATATGTAGTTAATTTTAATATAATATTAGTTTTTTTTTTTTTTTGCGAATTATGTCTTTCAAAACCATTTGTTCTGATTTTCCCGTATGCCTACCCAATAACTCTAATCTAATTTTGCATTTTTTTTACTTTGTCTACACGTGCTATGTACGTAGTGTAAAGAGAAGGTATTGCATTCCACCCAAAAATTCGATACCGAGATTTCACCGATAACACATGTTTTGGGTCCCCCTGAATCCAGAAAAAAAAAATTTTACAAAAAGGTCCGCTTGTGTGTGTATGTGTGTGTGTGTGTGAGAGAGAGAGAGAGAGAGAGAAAGAGAGAGAGAGAGAGAGAGAGAGAGAGTCTGGACAACATAGCTCAAAAACGAAAACACCGTTGAATACCAAACTTCGTATTTAAGTTTGGTATCTCCCAAGGATGCGATACAAAGAAAATCCCCCACCCCCAACTTCCCTTTACATGGAACTTTTTTCGAAAATTTTGATTTTCTCAAAAATGGCTCTAATGATTATGATTAAAAGCTCTTATATTTAAGATATTTACATGCCAAATAAAATGTATATCTTGAATTTTCTGGGAATAGCCTCTGAAGACTACTTTATTATTGATCAATTTTAGGGAATATTGCATAACTGCTAAACCGTAAGACATGGAGAAAAACTTGCCACACAAAAAATGCAGAGCACGTTAAAACACACAATTTATGCTTTATACTTTTTTTCGTGGTGTTGATTGTTTTAGAGTTATTCCTTGTTTTTTGGTTTCAGCTTTGAAAAGCTTATACTTTTTTCATACAGAATTTTGTCAACTCCTGTCCATACAAACAAATGAACTTCAGTCACATAGCAACCAGATTTTGACAAGTAAATAGAAGCATTAGCTTTTTAACAATAAAATGTCACAGAGATGTAGAGAAAGTCATGTGAATGAAACACATCAGATTTTTAATGTGGTATTGAAAGTCTTGGTGTGGGATCGTAATAGTGACCGCTTGTGGCTGTTTTGCAGTTCCTTTGGTTGCTGCATAAGCGATGCCAGGTTTACCAACATGTGATGGGAACCAGAGTATTATAAGGCATTTTCCAGTGATAACACTTTCATTGTATAAAGATAATTTGTTTTCTCACATAAACAGTGTGTAGGACAGGAGTCCACCGTGCCACCACGACATCAAACCTCACAACTGACTCTCATGCCTCCCGGCAAACAAAGTGATTTCAAATTATTTAGAGAAGACAAACCCCAATGACGACCGGATGATCCGTGGTTCAAGTCCCAGTTGTGGCAATGCATTTTTACTTTCCCTGTACGCACTATGTACATAGTGTATAGAGAATGTATTGCACTTCACCAAAAAATTCCATACCGAGATTTCACCGGAGATATATTTTTTTGGGTCCCTTGTATCCAAAAAAAGTATTTTCAGAAAAAGGTCGGTGTGTGTGTGTCCGTGTGTCCGTGTATCTGTGAACAGATAACTCAAAAACGAAAAGTCGGTAAAATACCAAACTTGATATTTAAGTTTAGTATCTTCCAAGGATGCGGCACGAAGATTTGGAGAAAAATCCCTCCACCCCAAACTACCCTTTACATGGATATTTTTTCGAAAATTTTGATTTTCTAAAAAATGGCTCTAACGATTTTGATTAAACTATCATATATTAAAGATATTTACCTGACAAATAAAATGTATATTTTGAATTTTCTGGGAATAGCCTCTGATACTTTATTCTGGATGAATTTTGCATAACTACTAAACCGTAAGAGATGGACAAAAACTTAATACACAAGAATGTAGAGCACGTTAGAAGACACAATTTATGTTACATACATTTTTTTCGTGGAGTTGATCATTTTTGAGATATTCCTCTTTCTTTGTTTCAGCTTTGAAAAACATACTTTTCTCATACAGGAATTTGTCAACTCCTGTCCATACAAACAAAGGAACATCAGTCACTTAGACTAATCAGTCAATAAGACTATATTTGCTAATTTTTCTCGATTAGCATGAAATAAATAAAAGATAAGCTTATTAACAATAATTTGTTACAGAGATATAGAGAAAAACACATCAGATTTTTCAGTCTGAGTCTATAGTTTCTGTAGATGCTGGCCTAGGCAATTAGAAGACGATTGTTTGGGTATAAGCAGGGCACTCATTGAAGGAGTGAAAATACTGAAAGAGAGGTGGTTACTGCAGTCTAGAATATATTGACGAATATACTGAATGACGTATATATTTGAAATTAGTTACGAACTCTAAAGTTACTTCTCCGCACGTTAGCTGGTATCTCTAAGATGTACTTCCTCCCCTTTGTTTTAGTATTGTTTATTTCCATAGAATTTTCTTGCGTCTCTGCCCTGATGTTACTTGTCCAATATTCGGTAATTCTGCACAACGTCTCTATTAATTCTACCGTCTGATAAACGGAGATACGTCGGGGTTTTATAGTAGGAATGAAGGTGAAATGTGCGGATTGATGTGAAAGTAATTTAAACTCGATTAATAAATAGAGAGTCTGCGATTCAGATTCAGCAACGATCGTGAATTCGATTCCGGCAAAATTAAACATACATCAGCTCGAGGATTCTGCCGTGTGCTAAACGGAAACTATGTTGAGGTATAGTAGGGAATAAAAGTGAGATGTGTAGTTTGTGGTCAAAACACAGAAAATACTTTAATATCAGTTAATGAATAGAAAGTCTAAATCTTCAGACCCAGCAAACACCATGAATTCAATACAATAAAAAATCTGATGTGTTCCATTCACATGACTTTCTCTACATCTCTGCAACAAATTACTCTATTTGCTTCATCTAATCGAGGAAAAATTAGCAGAAATAGTCTTATTAGTTGCTTCCTTGTTATTAGAAGCGAAATAAGGGGGTACCATAGGTTAAAGCTGGTTGCTCTGTGACTGAAGTTCCTTTGTTTGTATGGACACGAGTTCACAAAGTCCTGTATGAGAAAAGTATACATTTTTTATAGCTGAAACCAAAACAAGGTATATCTAAAAAGCAATCAACTCCACGAAAAAAATGTATTTAAGATAAAGTGTGTGTTTTAAAGTGCTCTACATTTGTTGTGTGGTAAGATTCTGTCCATCTCTTACGGTTTAGCAGTTATGCAAAACTCCGTAAAATTGACCCAGAATAAAGTAATCTTCAGAGGCTATTCCAAGAAAATTCAAAATATACATTTTGTCAGGTAAATATATTTAATATATCTACGATACTTTAATCAAAATCGTTAGAGCCATTTTTTAGAAAATCAGTATTTTCGAAAAAAGTCCATGTAAAGGGTAGTTTGGGGTGGGGGGATTTTTCTCAAAATCTTCGTGTCGCATCCCTGGAAGATACTAAACTTAAATACCAAGTTGGGTATTTTACCGGCTTTTCGTTTTTGAGTTATCGTATTCACAGACACATGGACATACACACACACGGACCTTTTTGTGAAAATGCTTTTTTTTTGGATATAAGGTACCCTAAAACATATATTTCCATGTAATCTCGGTATCGATTTTTTGAGTGGAGTGCAATACTTTCTCTATACACTATGCACATAGTGCGTGTAGAGAAAGTAATAAAAATTCTGCAATTCAGATCCAGTAAAGAATTCAATACCTGTCAAATTTTATTAACTAATTTTAATTTACTTGTGTTTTCAACACAATCCGCACATTTCACTTTTATTTCCTACTATAGATACGAACATGGAAGTTTCAGTTTTGCAGACGGCAGAATTAATAGAGCCAGAATTACCCCAATATTCTACTCTCTAAACAGTTTTACCAAGTAGACATTTTCTGAAATAACTTCCCTAGTGCTCGTGATTATCGACAGAGAAACTAATTCGTGGTCCCACTTATGATAATGAACACGACCCGCTAAGGCGCAATCTTTTTTTTTTAGCTATTGTGCTGCCAAACGAACTGAACTAAGAAGAGGTTAAGAGCAGTGAAAGTCCTTCACCACCGATAGGGACCCTGATTCCCTTAAAAGGTTAAAGAAACCCGTCTTGAGGCCCGAAAGAGACAGAATAATCACCCAACTCTTGTATAGGTTATGTAATTCTGAGGTTAATGATCTGTATTACCGCGAAGCAAATTTGCAAGTGTGCTGCAAGTTTTACATTTTCATTTGATTTACTTTAGTTATGATATTCAATAATAAGCAGCATAAAGATTTTCAGCTGTCAACCTTGTTCTTCTTTCTCTGTCTACCCTTCTCGTATGCAGATGATGTCTAAGGTCAAACGCCTGTTCAAATCGGAGAGAAGCCAGGGTGGGTGATCCAGACGTTGCTCTGCTTAAGGATACCCATCAGTAAAATTTAAAAAAGACCACAATTTAAATTTCGATTCATTTCATTTCCATACAACAATCAGGATTTAATATATAATATACGTATATGTAGTCAGGTTACCCTCCCTGTGTGTAGGACTGACATCCTAGGACTTACATCCTAGGACTTACAAGCGGATGCCTAAGGGTCAGAAGTTTGTCGGAGAGCCAACGACACGTAGCTTCAGAATAAAGAACCTGGGACAAGTGGTCGAACCGTAGCCAGACATGAGCCATTTTTGAGAAAATCAAAACCTTCAAAAAATTTCCATGTAAAGGGTAGTTCGGGGTTGGGGATTTTCTTGAAAATATTCGTGACGCATCCTTGGAAGATACTGAACTTAAATTGCAGACTACACACACACACATACATACACATACACACATATACACACATACACACACATACACACATACACACGCACATACACACACATACACACACATACACACACATAATCATACACACACATACACACATACACACACATACACACATACACACATACACACACATACACACATGCACACATACACACATACACACGCACATACACACACATAATCATACACACACATACACACATACACACATATACACACATACACACACATACACACACATACACACACATACACACACATACACACATACACACATCACACACATACACACATACACACACATGCACACATACACACATACACACGCACATACACACACATGCACACACATACACACATACACACTTACACACACATACACATGGACTTTTTTAATTTTTTTTTTTATTGAGGTGGTCTCACACGTACTTCTGGTGAAATCTCACTATCAAATTTTTGGTTAGAATACAATACCTTCACTATTCACTTTGTACATTGTTGTACTTGCGGGCTTGAGAAAGCAATAGACAAGATTTCTTTTTGAAAATGTTATATTATAAGCATTTCAAACACATTTCCAAAACTTTAAATTAACAAATATAGCCAATTCCATTGCAATTGCAAATCGATTCTCATTAGCAAGCGCTCCGCTGCTTACGGGAAAAGAGTGAATATTAATGCTCAGTGTAGACAGGAAATTACATCATTCATTCTTCTAATTGTCATGGCCACATTCAGTTCCGCTTGCTAATTTCAGTGTGGATTTCGTGCTGCGATGAAAATTCAGAATATTTCGCTGGCAACCGCAAAAATTAATCCTTAATAAGCCGCTATCAGCAGTGGCTCCACATCCCTTATATTCATAATTTTTCGTTTTAGGTCATTTTGAGAGTCCTGTCGATAATTATAACTTCATTTGAATTCTTCTTGCATAGCAAAGACCCAGACCAACTTGGGTCTTTTCCTTTAATAGTCGATGTTAATTCCCGGAGTAAAACTGCAGTGAGCTACTTTAGTGTTAAATATTCTACTTTTTGGTATTCTTCGTCTTCCTGCTCTTCTTCAAAGGAAAGACCTCAAATTGCTCCAGCTCCAAATGGTGCTTCTTCCTTGAGATTTGCAGTTCGTTTCTGTTTTTGGAGCTTTAGGTTTAATATTTAGGTGTTCTTTCCTGTCGCCTAGTAATTTCTATTATTGTTACAAACTTAATGCCTGTAAATGTAAATGGCGTGTTATTTATGGACGCTCTCTAACTACTATGGTCCTCAGCGCCCCATTCTAAATTGGGCGTGAAAGACCACTTAATGTTGCTCTTTTTGCAAGCCTCTCTACCAGGCTTGAGGTTCTTTTACGTGCCGTAAATGTATGACATGGGATCAACGGCTTTATTTCCCTTCCGAAGGAAGCCATGCACCCGAAAAAAAATCCATCGTCCTCTGCCGGGTTTGAACCCGCGATTTGCTCCATACCTACCTACTATATTGCCCTTGTCAATCCTTTTTACTTTCTTTACACGTATTATGCACATAGTGTATAGAGAACCAAAAATTCGATACGGAGATTTCACCGGAAATACATGTTTGAGAACCCTGAATCCAAAAAATCGTGTTTAGGAAAAGGTCAGTGTGTGTGTGTCTGTGGACAGCTCAAAAACGTAAAGTTCGTTAAATACCAAACGTGGTTTTTAAGTTTAGTACCTCCCAAGGATGCGACACAAGACATTTAAGAAAATCCCTCCAACTCAACTACCATTTACATCGACAATTTTTCGAAAATAGTGATATTTACATGATAAATAAAATGTATATCTTGAATTTTCTGTGAATAGCCTCTGAAGAATTCTTTATTCTGAAAGAATTTTGCCGAATTTTGCCGTAAGAGGTAGACAAAAGTTTACTACACAAAAAATATTGAGCTCATCAAAGTAGGTATATAATTTATACATATACTTTTTGTAGAGCTTACCGTTTCTGAAATATTCCTTGTTATTGGTTTCAAATTTAAACATTTCTCGTATGGGAATTCAATGTCAATTCCTAGCCATGCAAACAAATACATTTCAATCACATAGCGACTATCTTTAAAATATTTTACTATCGATTTAGCCTATGATCCTTCCCTATTTCCCTTCTACTTACAAGAAAGCAAGTAATAAGACTATTTCTGTTAATTTTATCTCGATCAGCATGCGTTCTAACAATGATTTGCAACATAGATATATTGAAAGTCATGTGAATGGAAAACATAAGAGTTTTTAGTATGTTCTACTATGAATCTAAGAAAATTCACCCTCGGCAGCGAAACTGACCGCGGGGAAAGAATCGCCGTAGTGGTTCCCAACCAGTTCTTCATCCCAACGCGGGGAGCGCTGGTAGCCTGCGCCCTGGTTCTTATTGAGCTTCCTAAGTCGTACAGACGTTCCCTGCCGCCAAGAACGCAAAATTGATTTAAGAAATTTCAAAACATAGTTTGTTTAATTATATTACTAGTGCTATTGTGTAACCACACACTACATTTGGTGTATTTCCAAGGCGCAGTCACCACCACGGAAGGGCGCCGCTACCTCAGTCCTAGCCGACATTTGCAACCCTGAAATATATCGATTGGCATGAAATGAAGGGACAGGAAGTTCGGAGGAATAAAGAAACCTATCCATCATTCACTTGGTGACCCAGGAAAACCACTGAAAAATCCTAAAGGTCAGAGAGGACGGCCGCTGGAATCACCCACAACATTATCGGTTTCAGTTTTAAAATACGTTACGTATCTGAAACAGGGAGGCATTATTCATTTCAGTTCTATTTATTTTTACTCCTGGCCATGCAAAGAGAAACGAATTTCAAAGTCAATTACATAGTGACAGTTTTTTAAATATTTGACAATCGCTTTATAAGTAATAAAACAGTTTCTGCTAATGTTTTCCTCAATTAGCACGAAGCAGACATAGTTTGCAAAAGCTTTTGTGGAATAGTTTGCAGAACAGGTAGTGAAAGGCTTGTGAATGGAACTCATAAAAAGTTTTCAAACATGTGTTTGGATAGGTAGAGTCAGACTGAAAAATTCAATGTCAAGGCGGGATCTGAACCACGGAGAGATTTTGAGATGACACACCAATGGCAACTTACAATGTTGTAATAGCTTTAAGTTCCAGGATTCATAGTATAGCCTACTATTGTGGTCAATTGGTATCGATTTAATTGTTTTTCACACAAGCCGTGTGTAGGACAGGAGTTGGAATGGTAGAATCAGACCGAAAAATTCAATGCCATTGCCTGGATTTGAACCACAGATCTTCCGGTCTCGAGCCGGTTGTTCTACCTATGAGCTACCATGGCAACAGACAGCCCATCTGACTCTACCTATCCCGTGTGTAGGACAGGAGTTGGAATAGTTTGCAGAACAGGTAGAGAAAGGCATGTCAATGGAACTCATCAACATTTTTCAAACTAATGATGTACATATCGTCAGACTGAAAAATTCAATGACATTGCCTGGAGTTGAACCACGGATCTTCCGGTCTCTAGGCAGTTGTTCTACCACTGAGCTAACATGGCAAAAGACACAAACTCCTGTCCTACACACGGCTTGTGTACGGCGGGGAGGGGGGGGGGGGAAGGGGGAGATGGTGTGCTTGATCAAATCCTGAAGGTTTAAGAGGTAGCGGAGGTAGCGTTGCTGCTTGCTAAGCGGGAGACCTGGGTTCGATTCCCAGTACCGGCGTGGGGTTTTTCCCCCCACTGGGAAACCTGGATCGGGGTTCACTCAACATTGGGGGCCAATTGAGGAGCTATTTGATGGAGAAGAGGACCGCATTAACCGGCCGGGAGGGATTGAGGCGCTGACCACGTCTCATCTTTCAATACTGCACCCCATCCATCGACCGAGATGGGGACGCGATACCGAGATATCACCGGAAATGTATGTTTTGAGACCACCTGAATCGAAAAAAAGGATTTTTAGATTTAGAAAATCTAAATCAAGAAAATCCCCCCACATGGAAACATTTTCGAAAATTTTTATTTTCTAAAAAATGGCTATAACGATTTTCATTAGAATATCAAATATTAAAGATATATACTTGACAAATAATATGTATATCTTGAATTTTCTGGGAATAGCCTCTGAATACTACTTTATTCTGGATGAATGTTACGGAATTTTGTGTAACTGGTAAACCGTAAGAGATAGACAAAAACTTACCACAAAAAAATATAGAGCACATTAAAACACACAATTTATGTTATATACATGTTTTTTCGTGAAGTTGGTCGTTTTTTAGATATTCCTTGTTTTTTACTTCAGCCTTAAAAACTTACTTTTCTCATGCAGGAATTTGTCAACTCCTGTCCATACAAACAAAGGAACTTCAGTTACATAGCAACCATCTTTTGACTATCACTTTAACCTATGTTACTCCCTTATTTCGCTTCTACTTACAGGGAAGCAAGTAATAAGAGTATTTCTGCTATTTTTTTATTCTCACTTAGCATGATTTAAATAGAAGCATAAACTTTTTAACAAAAATTTGTTATAGAGATATAAAGTCATGTAAATGGAACACATCAGATTTTTACTTTCTCTATACGCACTATGAACATAGTGTATAGAGAAGGTATTGCACTCCACCCAAAAATTCGATACCGAGATTTCACCGGAAATATATGTTTTAGGATCCCCAATATCCAAAAAAAAGTATTTACATAAAAAGGTCCGTCTGTGTGTGTCCGTGTGTCTGTGAACACGATAACTCAAAAACGAAAAGTCGGTAAAATACCAAACTTGGTATTTAAGTTTAATATCTTCCAGGGATGCGACACGAAGATTTTGAGAAAAATCCCCGTACCCCAAACTACCCTTTACATGGAACTTTTTTCGAAAATGTTGATTTTCTCAAAAATGGCTCTAACGATTTTGATTAAAATTTCCTATATTAAAGATATTTACCTGAAAATAAAAGGTATATCTTGAATTTTCTGGGAATAGCCTCTGAAGAGTGGTTTATTCTGGATGAATTTTACTAAATTTTGAGTGACTGCTAAACCGTAAGAGATGGACAAAAACTTACTAAACACAAAATTTAGAACACATTAAAGCACACAATTTATGTTATATACATTTTTTTCGTGAGGTTCGTCGATTTTGTGACATTCCTTATTTTTGATTTCTGCTATGAAAAACGTATACTTTTCTCATACAGGAACTTGTCAACTCCTATCCATATAAACAAAGGAACTTCATTGACGTAGCAACCTGCTTTGGACTATCACTTTAACCCACGGTTGTCCCTTATTTCGCTTCTACTTACAAGGAAGCGAGTAATAAGATTACTTCTGCTAATTTTTCTGTTTAGAAGTAAATAGAAGTATAAGCTTTTTAAGAATTATTTGTTGCAGGGATATGGAGAAAGTCATGTCAATGGTACACATCAGATTTTTTTTCTCTATTTTTGCTTATTTCAGCAAATTACTCTTGTATTTTTCCTGTCTTTATAAGGTTTTAGTTACAAGACTTTCTTTAATGGAAATTTAAAGAAGAAAATGTGTTTTGCAGCTGAGAAGAGTTTCAGCAACATATCTGCTTGCGTTGAACTTTATCTAGAAGAAGTGTGGTGAGTAGAAGTGATTGTGAGCTTGTGAGATGTTTTTTAGCTCCGAGCGGCCACTCCCAACTTGAGAGATTGCCTGACCTGGTCGAGATAGGAACTCCCACGCGCCAGCAAGGTGCCACAGCACGAGAAACTGGAGCATTGCGACAATCGCCATGCATAACAACATGCTGTACCACAGATAATAATCACTGCAATTACTGAGTCTGCACATTACGTCACATGCTCTTGCAGAAAAGGTGTGGATGCGAAAATAGGGGATGTAATGGATATGTATCGCTTCTGCTCCAAGATATGACAAGAGCGGAAAAGATCACATTCCCACCGAAGTATACCTACAACTACACATCTCTCCAGATTATATTTCAGGTGAGAAGATGAAATAGCGTGTTATTTATGGAAGCTCTTTAACTACTTTGGTTCTCAGCGTCCCATTCTAAATTGGACGTGAAAGACCACTTAATTTTGCTCGGAGGCCTCTCTATCAGGCTTCAGGTTCTTTTACGTGCCGTAAATATACGATACGGGACCAACGGCTTTACTTCCCTCCCAAAGGAAGCCATGCTAAGGATTTTTACTTCCGAATATATCCTTCGCCCTTCACTTTGGAACTAGAGGCTAGCCGTTATCCCTACACCACGGAGGACGATGTAAACTCAGATAAACAGCAAACTTAGTTTATAAGTGCGGCACCTTCCAAAGATGCTACAAGATGATTCTGAAGAAAAAAATCATATAAAATATTTCGAACGATTTTGATTAAGTTTGTGTATATATTTTTTTTGTTACACACACACACACACGCACGCACAGGTTGTTAATACGCTATACCGAAATATTTTCACAGAATATGTAGATTACTTAAATAAGTAATTTGAGATAGGAGACTCATGGCCTGTTTATTGATATTTCGAAGTAACGGGTATAAGTTTCTGAAGTGCCAATACGCAACGTATCGTGGCACTTCGTCTGGAATAAAAAAAATAATAATAAAAAACATTTACTCTATGACAGGAATCGAGCTCATGACCTTAAGGATAGCAGCCTCCCGCGTTATGCATTAAGCCACCAGAACAATTGTAAAAACGCCTCCAGAGTAGGCTACATAACTCAAGATAATGAATGCCCAAGTGATTTTACAGATTTTTTGCGGCATTAAATCTTAAGGACGCTAGTAACGGGCAGCTAAAAATCGATATTTCTATACTCGGGCAGCAGTTTTAAAGATATTCTAAGCCATTTTTCAACCTGCTTTGCTTTAACATCGACTTATCAGCACCTGATACCCACACGTTTAACGCTATGTAGCTGCGTTGTGTTTATCCGGAGACCATGCACCGCCGATCTCAAATTACTTATATCAGTCACGTGCACAATCTCGCAAATTATTTCGGTGTAGTTTATTAACACCCTGTATGTATATATAAGAATAAGCATTATAAATACAATTTTCCATGTATCTGGTGACCAGATTTTTCTTGAACTTTATTCTGTCGAAATCTTGAAATCTCGGAATCGAAATTTTTAGTGGAATACAACACAGTATGTACGTTGTACATTGTGTGCTAGAGAAAGTAAAGTAGGAAAGCAACTGTGGCATTAACCTACATACTATGTTTTATACACATCCTGCCTAGAGTTTTCGAGAAAGTGCAATTGCAAAATGATGACGCTGCGCTTCTATTACGACACGGAAGCATAAACAGACCTCTCTCCCACCAGGTTAGGATGCACGTTGACTTTGTAGGTATTAGCACAAAGGTACAGCAGAAGAAGGAATACTCAGCAATAAAATGTGTAACATATACAAAGGATGAATGGAATTTCCCTGGTAAGAAGTTTGTCTTACTTCCAGGAAGAGTAAACGTGAATACTTCAGCCAGGTATCACAAACCTACGCAGAAGCAGTTGTAAAAACCTGTGAGAAAGCAGTTGAACTTGAGGTCTGCAACAAGATGGAGGAATTCAACTAGTGCCACGTACTGAAAGGCGAAACCTGTGCGCCAAGAGAACTGCAATGTTGCCACATCAGGGACTTTTTCGCTATGATTGCTAGATAAACAGAATGTTTAAAATAACTATCGTAAAGTTTCCAAGTATTAACAGTTTCCGTATTTCCATAATGTGGAAGAATATCCTACTAGATAAGCGAAAATCAGAAGCAGGTAGATCAGATAATAATAATAAAAGAAAATTGATACTATGCTGTTCATAGTCACACACACAAACACACGGACCTTTTTTCCAAAAATGCTTTTTTTGGATTCAGGGGGACCCAAAACATGTATATGCGATGTAATCTCGGTATCGAATTTTTGAGTGCATTACAATACTTTGTCTATACACTAAGTACATAGTACGTGTAGAGAAAGTAATAAATTATAACGTAAGCGTTAGTAAAAATGTGTTCAGTTCACATGATTTTCTCCACATGTTCTGCTAACAAACTATTCTTACAAATATTATTCTTTTATCTACATGATGTTAAAAAGATCAACATTACCATAAATTCCTTGTAAATATAAGGGAACTAAGGAAATATCAAATCTTTTATTAGCTATCGCTAGGCTATTGTTATTGAAATTCGTGCTTCCATGGCAAGAATAAACAGATGAGGAATTCTCCTTTGAGAAAAGTTTAAGAAGTTTCAAAATTGAAATCAGTAACAAGGAATATCTCGGAAATGGTTAGTTCTACAAAAAACTGTATACAACATAATTTACGTTTTTTGTGTTATGTAAGGTTTGTCTAGTCTATCTCTTACGGTTTACTAGTGATGGAAATATCATTCATAATGAAGACTTCAATGCTTTTCCCAAAAAATTCAGAATATAACCTCGATTTGCCATGTAAAATATCTTTAAGATGAGCATTTGAATCAAATTCGTTAGAGCCATTTGTTTTAGAAATTCGAAAACTGTTCTAGATGTAGTAATAGTAGTAGTATGGGGTGTGGGATTTTCTTCAATATCTTCATATTACATTCTTGGAAAATACTGAACTTAAATACCATTCAACCGTCTTTTCGTTTTTCAATTATGCTATCCACACACACAAATACACACACACACACACACACACACACATGAACCTTTTTATAAAAAAGCTATTCAGAAAAGTTTATAAAATACCGAACTTGGTATTTAATTTCAGTATCTTCCAAGGAGCCGGTCCCCATGGCGGCGCTCGCCAAAACGTCTCGCTTTGGTGTTTTGCAGCGCAGGGGATCGTGGGTTCAAGTCCCGCCTTGGGCATGGGTGTTATATGTTTGTGTATGTGTATGTAAAAAGTAAAACAGAAATTCAGTAATCATACAGTAATCAAAGTAAACAAATTATGTAAATAAAAAGTAGGGTATACAGCGCCGGAGTCCCGATCAGACTCTGGAACTGTATTTAAAAAAAAAAAAAGGGATGGAAGATGAAGATTTTCAAGAAAATTCCCCCACTCCAAACTATCCTTTACGTGGATCATTTTTCGAAAATGTTGGTTTTCCGAAAAATGGCTCCAATGATTTTGATTAAAATACCATATTTTCAAGGTGTTTTCATTACAAACGAAATGTATATCTTGAGATTTCTGAGAATAGCCTCTGACCTTTTCGTTCTGGGTGATTTTTGTGTAACTAAACCGTATGAGGTAGACAAAAACTTACTATAAAAATGTATATCTCATTAAAACACACAATGTATGTGGTTTCAATTTTAAACTACTTAAACTTTCTCAAGCGGGAAGCCAACTTTCGTTTCATCTCTTTTTGTTTTACTCCCGAAAACGCATAAGAGAATAAAATGTCGTTTGTTTCGCATGGCGGTAGCTTTTTAAAGATTTGACAATCGTTTTAGCTTAGTGAATTCTTTTGGTTTCCTTCTACATACAAAGAAACAAGTAATAATAACCTTTCTGCTAATGTTTATCTCGATTACTATGATGTAGATAAAAAAATACTCTTTTGTAAGGAAAGTTTGTTGTGAACATCAGATTTTTTAGTTCCGGAAATGCTTAGTTTTATAATCTTTGCAGTCTTAGATGACACCATCATGGGTGGCATGGGACGAACCTTCAACTTTCGCTTCCACTCCAGGAATTTCCGGATAGCTCCTCAACCGAACTTCTGTAGCTTGCGCCTTTGTGGGAAGAAGCTCGCCGTTCACTCCCTCTACTGGTCAAAATTATTATTCTGCCTCACAGAGAAGAAGGACAGGTAGTTAAGGATTCCAAGAAGTGGAGGAAATGTGTTGGAAATGTGACAGTGACTCCGACATGCAGGGGAGGGGAAGTAGATCCAGGAAAATTATAACCCGAGAACTGAAAATACTATCTTATTAAAACTTTTACATTGGAAGTCCGGCAGTTTTAGGCTATATTCTACTTCAGAACACCAACTAACATCGCTTGATTCATCTATCCATCCAACCCACTAACTGCTGTAGATATACATTTTCAGTTCATAAGTTTCTCTACATCTTTGCAACAAATTATTGTTAAAAAGTTTATGTTTTTATTTACTTCATGTTAATCAAGAAAAAATTATCAAAAATAACCCTATTACTTGCTTCCTTGTAAATAGAAGCGAAATAAGGGAGTACCATAGGTTAAAGTGATAGTCAAAAGCTGGCTGCTATGTGACTGAAGTTCCTTTGTTTGTATAGAGGAGTTGACAAATTGTCGTATGAGAAAAGTATGTTACTAAAGCTGAAATCAATAACAAGGCATTTCTCAAAAAAGGTCAGCCCCACGAAAAATATGCATATTACACAAATTGTGAGTCTTAACATGCTCCACTTTGCTTTCGTTGGCAAGACTCAACCTCGGAAATTAAGATATGGTTATGGTAGCTTGAAACTGGTCTTCCCAAACAAAGGCAAAGTGGAGCAAAATGTGTAAAAAAGGTGACTCAATTCACTTAATTATGGCGCTCCAATGTCTAAAATGTTTGTTTTTATTTGATATACATTAAATGAATAGTTAACATTCTTTTTCATCCCAAGCCTAACCGCTGACACCCCTCCTTGCTTTGTAAATTTTAGAATATTTCAGATTTAATAAATCTGATGTGTTCCATTCACATGATTTTCTATGCATATCTGTAACAAATTATTGTTAAAAATCTTATGCTTCTTTTTACTTCATGCTAATCGAGAAAAAATTAGCAGAAATAGTTGTATTACTTGCTTACATGCTTGTAGAAGGCAAATAAAGGAGTAGCGTATGCTAAAGTATTAGTCAAAAGCTAGTTGCTATGTTGCAAAGTTCCTTTGTTTCTATGGACAGGAGTTGACTGATTCCCGTATGAGAAATGTAAAAGTTTATTTAAAGCTGAAACCAATAACAAGGAATATCTCAACCACGATCAACTCCAAGAAAAAAAAAGTATATAACATAAATTGTGAGTTTTAACGAGCTCTACATTTTCTGTTAAGTAAGTGTTTGTGTATATTTTATGGTTTGCCAGTTATACAAAATTCCGTAAAATTTATCTAGAATAAAGTAATCTTCAGAGACTATGCCCCGAAAATTTAAGATATAGATGCTATTTGTCCGGTTATTTGGTATTTAGGTTTGGTACCTTCCAAGGCTGCGACACGAAAATGTTCAAGAAAATCCCCTACCACAAACTACCCTTTACATGGAAAATTTTTTGAAAATTTTGATTTTCTAAAGAATGGCTCTAACGGCTATTAAAGATATTTACATCCCAAATAAAATGCATATTTGAATTTTCTGAGAATAGCCCCCGAAGACCTCTTTATTCTGGATGAATTTTGTCGAATTTTGCTTAACTGTTAAACCGTAAGAAACAGACAAAAGCTTACTACACAAAAATGTAGATCTCATAAAACACACAATTTAAGTCCTTTATGTTTTTGTAGTGTAGGTAACCGTTTCCAAGATATTCCTTATCATTGGTTTGAATTGAAAAGTACTTATACTTCTCCCAGAAATGTCCGTTTTTCTTTTCTTCTACTCCTGGCCGAGCAAAGAAGCGATTTGCAATGACAATTGCATAACGACAGCTTTTAAAATGTTGACTATCACTTAAGAGTAGCACATCCCTTTAGTTCCCTTCTACTTATAAGGAACTAAGTAATAAGAACATTCTGCTAATGCTTATCTCGATTAGCATTGTGTAGAAAGAAGAAGAATCTTTTGTAAGAAGTTTATCTATAGAGCAGCTAGAGAAAGTCATGTGAGTGTAAACAATAGATTTTTTGGGGTATACAAGGGGTGTTTGCGGTGAAATCTGGGTATCGAATTTTTCGGTGGAATAAATGCCTTCTCTACACATTACATAATAGTACGTGTATTGAAAGTAAAAATGAATTAAGTATTTCTAACTTTTTAATAGCAAAAAAGCTTTAAACTGTTGCTCAGCGTGATCGTTTGAGCGCTGGAGGATTGCAGCCATTTAAATGGCCGAAAGTGATGCTGCATTTGCAGATCTAATGAAGCCTAGAGCATGATATTGGTCTGTTTGATGTGCCGCAATGCAATTTTAATGTGCAGTGCCTTTGGGGACGTTACATCCCGTGATAACGCGGATGTGATAGAAGAAGCGCTTATAGCCCACGCAGTGACGCAATTTTCACACAGAACACCTCCACTTCATGCGATAGTCTTATCACAGACACGAATCGTCCGTTTTCCTTTCACTGTGTGTTTAACTTTACATCTACAGGATGCTTCAGTAAACCACTGCAAAATTAACCCTTTGTTGCCTGTCGGTAACTATACAAATAAGGCTATACTCTAGGATTAATTTCATGTTATACTAACCTTCAACCATAACGACAAGTAATCAAGACTGTTTTATATTGTAAAATATATACATTTTTACTTTCTCTACACGTACTATGTACATAGTGTATAGGGAAGGTATTGCACTCCACCAAAGAATTCGATACTGAGATTTCACCGGAAATATATGTTTTAGGCTCTCCTGTATCCAAAAAAAGTATTTTCAGAAAAAGGTCCGTGAGTATGTCCGTGTGTCGGTGAACACGATAACTCAAAAACCGGTTAAATTAATAAGTTAGCCCAAATATTTCAACCAATCACAAATATGTGACGAGCAATATTGTCGCAACATCTTATCGCAGCTGATGTTCATTTCTTTGAAATCTTGTCGCACCTGTTGTTCGTTTGTTTAATTTAGGAGACAGTGAAGATATAAAAAATCACTTTCCCTTGCTGCTCTTCAAACAAACTTCTTACAAAAGATTATTCTTCTTTCTACACAATGCTAATCGAGATAAACATTAACATGTTCTTATTACTTTCCTTATAAGTAGGAGGGAACTAAAGGAATGCGCTACGCTAAAGTGCTAGTCAAATATTTTAAAAGCTATCGTTGTGTGATTGTCATTGCAAATCGCTTCTTTGCTTGCCCAGGAGTAGAGCAAAAGAAAACCGGACACTTCCTGTCTGAGAAAAGTAAAGTATTTTACAACTAAAAAAATAATAAGAAATATCTCAAAAACGAACTCCATGAAAAAAATGTATATAACATTATTTTGTGTGTTTTAACGTGCTCTACATTTTTTGTGTGACAAGTTTTTGTCCATCTCTTATGGTTTAGCAGTTATGCAAAATTCCGTAAAATTCATCCAGAATAAAGTAGTCTTCAGAGGTTATTCCCAGAAAATTCAAGGTATACATTTTATTTTGCATGTAAATATCGTAAATATAAGAGATTTTAATCAAAATCATTGGAGCAATTTTTAAGAAAATAAAAATTTTCGAAAAGTTCCATGTAAAGCGTAGTTGCGATGAGGGAATTTTCTTGAAAGTTTTCTTGTCACATCCTTGGAAGATACCAAACTTAAATAACAAGTTTGATATTTAACGGTATTTTCGTTTCTTGAGCTATGCTGTCAACAGACACACACACACATACACACACAGGCAAAAACACACGGACATTTTTTTTAAAACTTTTTCTTTTTTGATTCAGGGGCCCTGAAACATGTATTTCCGGTGAAATCTCGGTATCGAATTTTTGGGTGCATTACAATACCTTTTCTATGCACTATATACATAGTATGTGTAGAGAAAGTAAAAGGAAAGTAAGAGAGAAAATAAGCTTGAAATAGGGACAGAAAGAAAAAAGAAATAAAGAAAGGGAGAGACAGAGGGGGAGAGAGAAAGAAAGAAACAAGAAAATAATGAAAGAAAGAAGAACAGAATGAAAGAAAGGAAGGAAAGAGAGAAAGATAAAGCAAGGAAAGGAAAAAAGAAAAGATGGAAAGAAAGAGAGAAAAAAGAAAGACAGACGTTAAGAAAGGTTTTCTATAGTATTTGTATAATCTTCTTGGAATCTGTGTTTGTACCCTTTAAGGCCAAGAAAGCATACAAAGACGTGGAAAAAAGAAGAAAAACATTAAAACCTTGACAGGTAAACTTTCGTGCTAAATAATGACTGCTTTTATATATTTACTGGAACCGCGGACTTTGTAACAGGGACTCCTTTAGTCATTCTGACAGGGCAAGTCTCTGCCTCTGCATTATGACATCATCTAGAATTACACTGCTACCTATATCATTAATAAAGATTTAACAGTCAAGCAAGAAGGGATCATTAGAGGGAAGTTATTTACAGTAAACGTTATTCAAATGATTTGTTTGTGTCTATACGCTAGACGAAGGCTCATCAGATCCTTTTCACAGCACATTGCTCAGAGTTCCTTTCATTACTTTCTCTACACGTACTATGTCTGTGGGCAGCATAGCTCAAAAACAAAAAGACTCTTAATAACCAAAATTGGATTTAGATTAAAATATTTTCGTGTCGTATCTTCCAAGGATGTGACACGAATATTTTCAAGAAGATCCCCCCACCCCTAACTACTCTTTACATGGAAAGTTTTAGAAAATGTTGATTTTTCTCAAAAATGGCTGAAACGATTTTGATTAAAATATCGTATATTAAAGATATTTACCTCACAAATAAAATGTATACCTTGAATTTTCTGGGAATAGCCTCTAAAGACTACTTTATTCTGGACGAATTTTACGCAATTTTGCATAACTGCTAAACTGTAAGAGATGGACAAAAACTTGCCACACAGAAAATGTAGAGCACATTAAAACACACAATTTATGTTATATACATTTTTTTAGTGAAGTTGATCGTTTTTGAGAAATTCCTTGTTTTTGATTTCAGCTTTAAAAAACATACTTTTCTCATACAGGAATTTGTCAACTCCTGTCCGTACAAACAAAGGAACTTCAGTCACATAGCAACCACCTTTTGACTATCTCTTTAACCTATGGTACTCCCTTACTTCAGTTCTACTTACAAGGAAGCAAGTAATAAGACTGTTTCTGCTAATTTTTTCTCAATTAGCATGAAGTAAATAGAAGCATAAGCTTTTTAACAATAATATGTTGCAGAACTGTAGAGAAAGTCATGTGAATGGAACAATCAGACTTTTTTTATGTAGCTTCCTTTAACTTCTATCGTCAAATCGCTAGCTTTAACTTGAGAAACTCTATTGGTATTTTCCTCGTTTAACTGAAGGTCAAACGGGGCGGTGAAATGAAATGGAAATGAAGTCTTTATCTCCTATGGCCCTCAGCATCCCGTTCTAAACTGGGCAGGAAAGACAGTTTAATTTTGCTCAGAGGTCTCTTTATCAGGTGTGAGGTTCTTATATGTGCCGGAAGTCCTAAGTGTGGCCGGTTACGGAATATGGAGTAGCATGCTGGGACCCATACAGAATTAATCAAACTGTTTCATAAGAAAAGATACAGAGTAGGGCTGTAAAATTCATAAAGAAAGATAAATATTTTGGGCTTACGAAAGGCGAATAGAATAAATGGGAGCCGCTAAAAGTTAGGCACAAAAGACATAGGTTAGTCGCATTTTTAAAGCTTATACTGGTTTAAACGCATGGATGGACGTTAGAAAGAGGTTAGAAAACCCGGTATACTATGGACGAAATGATCATTTGTATAAAATTAAGGGTAGAAGGTACACAACCGACGTAGGAAAATTTTCTTTTGTTAATAGGACCATTGTAGCAGTCTTTCAGGGCTGCCTTCTGACTTTAAAGAAGTTTAGGGGTCATTTAATGAGAATAAATGTTAGATTTTAATTAAAGTAAATATTGTTAAGTAATTAGTGATCTGTAACTCTTACTGTCCAGGCTTCATACTAACTGTTTATAAACATGATGGTAATTGACATAAGTAGTTAGGTATTTAAAAAAAACGTGTATATAATATGTTAGTTGTATAACTATTATTAATTTAAATGTAAGATTGTTATTGTACGTGAATTTTGTACATTTAACTCTGCCACCGGGCAGCACCCAATTGCAGAAAACAAATACATACATACACACACCAACGACTTTATTGGCCTTCCGAGGGAACCCATGCTGAGGATTTTTACACCCCAAAAAGTTCCATCGTCCTTCACCGGGTTTAAACCCGCGACCTTGGTGTATGAAGTTACGAGTAATATAGTAACCAGAGGACGGTTATTTCTGATGAACAAGTGACGTTTCGATGAGTTTTATCGGGGTTCTCCACTTTACTTCGCCATTCATTCCACCAATTTCTCCATAATCATCTTTCCTGTCATCAATTTCAACGTCATTTCATATCCTCCACTCCCTTTTTTTCACATAAGGCAACAATAATGTGAATTTGTCTGTTTCAAATGTTCAGCCTTGATCCAGTGATGTAATGGGTCAATCGTGTGCGAATATTCCTGGCTATTGATTTGAATTTATCAATATTCATATTTTTCTCAAATGCTAAGATTCACCATTTCTTCATCCTGGTGAAGCAAAGAGAACATCAATCCAATATCATCACCAAGCGACCGGCTTTTAAAGGATTTGACTATCAAAGAAAATAAATAGTTTTATTTATGGACGCTCTTTAACTACAATGGTTCTCAGCGTCCCATCTTATACTGGGACCCCTTAATTTTGCTCAGGGGCCTCTTTATCGGCCTGAAGTTATTTTTCGTGTCCTAAATTTACGACACGGGGCCAACGGCTTTACTTCCCTCCTGAAGGAGGCCATGCTAAGGATTTTTACACCTATTTCTGGTAAATGAGTGGCCTTTCGGTTCTCCGCTTTACCTTGCCATTCATTCCACCAATTTTTCCATAATCATCTTTCCTGTCATTAATTTCGTCATTTCATATCATCCACTCCGTTACTTCCATACCAGGCAACCATAATGTCAACTCAGAATATCCAGAACGTCTTGCGGCAATCATGTACGAGCATTTCTGTTCATCAGTTTCAATTTTCCAATATTTATACTTCTCTCATTTGGAAATATTCACATTTCGTCATCGTCATTTTAAAGCCAACACACAGCGAAAGGCTTTTTAAAGATTTGACTATCCATTTACCTTTTGTAATTCCTTATTCCTCTTGTCCAAAGAAATAATATGTATATGTTCATCTTGATAAGTATGAAGTAGACAGAAAGCTATGTGAATGTAGTTCATCAGATTTTTAGGTAGAAAACAATATTCCTCTTCTTCAAAGTAAAATTTATAGAGAAAGTAAAGGTATACGTAGTTGAAAACATTGCTAACTTTGCTCTGACGTCTACTTGAAACAAATAATTCATTAATAAATTATTTATTTATTTCTAGAAATTTGTATTACAGTTTTACAATATGTTTTACTGCTCTTGGGGGGATAATATTAGATGCTCTATACACACTATGCACATAGTGTTTAGAGACGGTACTGTATTGCACCCCAAAATTCGATACCAAGATTTCACCGGAAATATATGTTTTGAGACCCCCTGAATCAAAAAAAAAAACATTTTTAGAAAAATGTCCGTGTGTGTGTGTGTCTGTGGGCAGCATAGCTCAAAAATGAAAAGACCGTTAAAAACCAAACTTGGTATTTAAGTTTGGTATCTTCCAAGGATGCGACACGAAGATTTTCAAGAACATCCGCCCACCCCAAACTACCCTTTACTTGGAAAAAATTTCGAAAATTTTTATTTTCTTAAAAATGGCTCTAACGATTTTGATTAAAATCTCGTATATTTAAGATATTTACTTAACAAATAAAATGTATATCTTGAATTTTCTGGGAATAGCCTCTGAAGACTACTTTATTCTGGATGAATTTTACGGATTTCTGCATAAATGCTAAACCGTAGGAGATGGACAAAAATTTAACACACAGAAAATGTAGAGCACATTAAAACACACAATTTATGCTATATACATTTTCTTGCGGAGTTGGTCATTTTTAAGACCTTCCTGATTGTTAGTTTCAGAATTGAAAAACATACTTTTCTCATACAGGAATTTGTCAACTCCTGTCCATACAAACAAAGAAACTTTAGTCACATAGCAACCAGCTTTTAACCTATGGTACCCCCTTTTTCCCTTCTACAAGTCATAAGACTATTTCTGCTAATGTTTTCTCAATCAGCATGAAGTAATTAGAAGCCTAAGCTTTCTAACAATAATTTGTTGCAGAGATGTAGAGAAAGTCATGTGAATGAAACACATCAGATTTTTTTTTATTCCATTCAACTGGTACACTGATTATTGTGAAAATGGATCCTATTTTATGCTAGCTATGTTTTATTAAAACTGGACACGAAAATTTCACTTTTTTTCCACGAAAACATCTTTCCTTCCCTGTTTCTTAGCTTTCGTCGTAATCTTCATCATTAAATTTTGTCTTAATCACTATCTTCCAACACTTTTTACTTTCCCTAAACGTATGCTATTTACATGTGTATAGAGAAGCTATTGTATTGCACCCAAAAATTCGATATCGAGATTTTACCGGATAAACATATTTTGAGACACACTTAATCCCAAAAAATCTTATGTGTTCCATTCACATGACTTTCTCTATATCTCTGTAAATTATTATTGTTAATAAGCTTATATTTAATTTATTTCGTGCGAATCGAGAAAAATTACAGAAATAGTCTTATTTCTTGCTTTATTGTAAGTAGAAGCGAACAAAGGGAGTACCATAGGTTAAAGTGAAAGCCAAAAGCTGGTTGCTATGTGACTGATGTTGTTCCTTTGTTTGTATGGACAGGAGTTGACAAATTCCTGTATGAGAAAAGTATAAGTTTTTCAAAGCTGAAACCAAGAAAAAGGAATATCTCAAAAACGATCAACTCCAGGAAAAAAATGTATATAACATAAATTGTGTGTTTTAACGTGCTCTACATTTTTTGTTGGCTAAGTTTTTGTCCATCTCTAACTATTTAGTAGTTATGAAAAATTCACACAGAATAAAGTAGTCTTCAGAGGCTATTCCCAGAAAATTCAAAATATACGTTTTATTTCTCAGGTAAATAACTTTAATATACGATATTTTAATCAAAATCGTTAAGAGTCATTTTTTAGAAAATCAAAATTTTCGAAAAAATGTCCATGTAAAGGGTGGTTTGGGGTGTTGGGATTTTTCTCAAAATATTCGTGTGCCATCCCTGGAAGATACTAAACTTAAATACCAAGTTTGGTATTTTACCGACTCTTCGTTTTTGAGTTATCGTGTTCAGAGACACACGAACACACTGACACACGGACACACGGACCTTTTTCTGAAAATACTTTTTTTGGATACAGGGGACCCTAAAATATATATTTCCGGTGAAATCTCGGTATCAAATTTTTTGGTGGAGTGCAATCATTCTCTATACACTATGTACATAGTGAAAGTAAAAGTATTTTTATAAAAATTTCCGTGTGTGTGTATGTGGGCAACATAGGTCAAAAACAAAAAGACCGTTCAATACCAAACTTGGTATTTAAGTTTGGTATCCTCCAAGGATGCGAAACAAAGATTTTCAAGAAAATCTCCCCATACCAACTACCCTTTACATGGAACATTTTTCGAAAATTTTGATTTTCTGCAAAATAGCTCTAACGGTTTTGACTAAAAATACCGTATGTTTAAGATATTTTATGAAAAAAAAAAATGTATATTTTCGATTTTCTGGGAGTAGCCTCTGAAGACCTCTTCATTCTGGATAACTTTTGTATAATTAGCAAACCGTAAGAGATATATATATATATATATATATATATATATATATATATATATATATATATAAACTTACTATACAAACGCACAGTTTATGTCATATACATTTTTTTTTTTTTGAGTTAACCGTTTTCGAGATATTCCGGATCATTAGTTTCATTTTTAGCCATTTAAGCTTTCATCTCGTTCTCATGTGTTTACTCCTGGAAAGCAAAGAGATTGTAATTTCAAATGCTTCACACAGCGACCAGCTTTTAAAGGACGAACTGTCGCATTAGCCTGTCCAGTTTCTTATTTCCCTTCTACTTTCAAGGAAGCTATTGCTTATGTTTATGTTGAATAGCACGTTGTAGATAACAGATTTGCTTGAGGACATCGTGTGAATGGAACACATTAGACATTTTCTCTTCTACTTACAAGGAACCATAATATGGACGAATTCTGCTAATGTTTATCTCGATTAGCATGATGTAGATAAAAGAATAAGCTTTTTAACAATAGTTTGTTACAGAGATGTAGAGAAAGTCATGTGATTGTAACACATCACATAATGGTATTGAATAGATCCAAATGCCGTAACTTCGACGATGAATTTCTCCATGACATCTTGTCCCTTCTTCGAACATTTTGGAACTCACAATTATGCTCCTGTAAATCAATATATAATCTCAATATTTTATAAACACCCAGAATTTCCTTAAAGTTGAATATTCGTGCACCAAAAGGCCAGAACATTGTAGTTAATGATTGGTCTAAGAACTTATGAAAGGAGTGTTATAATGATGGTATGTATGGGATAATCTTCAAGGATGGTAAGGAGTGGTGCGAGGAAAATAGAGAGAGGCCAGGAAGAGTTTGAGATAGTAATTTTTTGAAAGCCGTATTGTAGCCACTTATTAGACGAAAAGGGCAGGCTTTGTTGCTCATAGGCGTGTGTCCGTTAAACAACAATGCCTGACTCATGTGGGCAGTCACACCTTGGAGGAAACATGACTTTACGTTTGTAATGCATCTGCACGTTCACTAGGTCACTATGCTGTGTTTGCTTTAGGATCCACATTTTAAATTCAAACTGCATACGTTTAATTTTTACTTTCTCTACACGTACTATGTACATAGTGTATAGATAAAGTATTGCACTCCACCCAAAATTCGATATCGAGATTTAACCGAAAATATATATTTTAGGGCCCCCTTTATCCAAAAAAACTCTGATGTGGTCCATTCACGTGACTTTCTCTGCATCTCTGCAAAAAATTATTGTTAAAAAGCTTATGCTTCTATTTACTGCATGCTAATTGAGAAAAATTAGTAGAAATAGTCTTATTACTTGCCTCGTTGTAAGTAGAAACGAAATAAGGGAGTGCCATAGGTTAACGTGATAGTCAAAAGCTGGTTGACTGAAGTTCCTTTTTTTGTATGGACAGGAGTTGACAAATTCCCTTATGAGAAAAGTATGTTTTAAAAAGCTGAAAGCAAAAACAAGGAATATCTCAAAAACGATCAACTCCAAGAAAAAAAAAATGTATATAACATAAATTGTGTGTTTAACGTGCTCTACAGTTTTGTCCATCTCTTACGATTTACCGGTTATGCAAAATCCGTAAAATGCATCCAGAATAGTCTTCAGAGGCTATTTCCAGAAAATTCAAGATATATATTTCATTTGCCAAGTAAATATATTTAACATACGATATTTTAATGAAAATCGTTATAGACATTTTTGAGAAAATAAAATTTTTCGAAAAAAGTTCTATGTAAAGGGTAGTTGTGGTGGGGTATTTAACGGTCTTTTCGTTTTTAAGCTATGCTCGCCACAGACACATTCACACAGACACACACACGCGCGCGCACACACATATGCACACAAACGGACTTTTTTTCCAAATATGCTTTTTCTGGATTCAGGGGGACTCAAATTATACATTTCCGGTAAAATCTCGGTATCGAAATTTTGGATTCATTACAATACCTTCTCTATACACTATGTACATAGTAGGTGTAGAGAAAATAAAAATCTGATGTGTTGCAATCGCATAACTTTCTCTACGTATCTGTAACAAATTATTGTTAAAAAGCTTATTCTTCTATCTACATCATGCTAATCGAGATAAACATAGCAGAATGAGTGTGTGAGTAGAACTCCTTGTGAGTAGAAGGGAAATAAAATGCACACGCTAAAGCGATAGTCTCGTCCTTAAAAGCCGGTCGCTACGTGAAACAATTGAAATTACACTCTCTTTGCTTTCCAGAAGTTAACAAACGAGAAACGAAAATAAAGATGTCTTCTTGTTTAAGAAAAGTTTATGTGTGTATAATTGAAACTAATAAAAAAAAATTGTATGTAACATAAATTGTGTGTTTTAATGAGATCTACATTCTTTTTTTGTGTAGTAAGTTTTTGTATATCTCTTACGTTTACCAGTTATATAAAAGTCATCCACAATGAAGTCTGCAGAAGCTATTCGCAGAAAATTCAAGATATACATTTCGTAAGTCATAAAAATGTCTTAAACATACGGTATTTTAATCAAAATTGTTAGAGCCATTTTTGAGAGGAAAAACAAATTTGAAAAATGTTTCATGTAAAGGGTATTTTGGCTCACATATTTACATTGCAAAAAAAAAAAAAATCACTTATAAATAATTAAATGACAGAGAAGAAATTCCCGCCTCCACTTATATACCAAGTTTGGTATTTAATGGTCTTTTAGTTTTTGAGCTATGCTGCCCACAGACACACACGCACACACACTCAGAAATTGTTTTTTAAAAATGCTCTTTGGATTCAGATATCTCAAAACATATCTCAGTATCGAATTTTTGAGTGCAATACAATACCTTCTCTATACACTATGTACATAGTACGTGTAGAGAAAGTAATTAGATATCGCGATTTCAGCGCAAATACGTGTTTTGAGACCCTCGAATAAAAGAAATTTTAGAAACATATTTGTGTATGTGTGATATGAGTGTGTTTTGTATAAGGGCAGCATACCATGCTCGCACTTTTTCTTGGGCGGGAGGATATTAGCTTCTCTAATAAGTGAGACAATGTATAATAATAATAATAATAATAATAATAATAATAATAATAATAATCTGATATGTTCCATTCGCATGACCTTCTCTAGCAGTTCCGCAAACAAATCTTTTATTCAAAAGACATGTATCTACATTATACTAATGGAGATAAACATTAGCAGAATTGGTCTTATTGCTTACCTCCTTTAAGTAGAAGAGAAATAAGGGAATGCACAGGATAAACCGATAGTCAAGTCCTTTAAAAGCTAGTCGCTATGTGAAACTTTCATTCTCTTTGCTTGCCAGAAATAAACAAATGAGAGACCAGAAGAAAGATATCTTCCCGTTTGAGAAAAATGTAATAGCTAAAAACTGAAACCAAAATCCGGAATATCTCGAAAACGTTTAGCTCTAAAAATAAATAAATAAATAAATAAATACAATAAAATATATATAATGATTAATTTTTAAATGTTTATATTATATATATATAAATTGTGCGTTTTAACGAGATCTACATTTATTGTGTAGTAAGTTTTGGTCTATCTCTTACGGTTTGCTAGTTATATAAAAGTCATCCGGAAAGAAGAGGTCTTCAGGGGGTATTTCCAAAAAAAATTTCAAGATATGCATTTTATTTGACATGAAAATATCTTAAACATAAGGTATTTTACTGAAAATCGTTAGAACCATTTCTGAGAATACGAACATTTTCGGAAAATTTTCCATGCATAGGGTAGTTTGTGGCGGGGGGGGAGGGAGTTCTTGAAACTCTTCGTGTCGCATCCTTGGAAGGTACTTGGTATTTAACCGACTTTTCGTTTTTGAGCTATTCTGCCCACAGGCATACTCAGGAAATGTTTCTAAAAATGCCTTTTGGAGTCAAGGGGGCTCAAAACCTGTATTTCCGGTGAAATCTCGGTATCGAATTTTTTTACATTGTACATACGTGTTAGTGAAGGTAGTAGTAACATTAATCATGATAATAATAATAATAATAATAATAATAATAATAATAATAATAATAATAATAATAATAATAATAATAATAATAATAATAATAATAATAATAGCTCGCCTGGGTAGTGTGGTGGTAGCGTGTCTGCCTCACATTCAAAAGGTCATGAGTTCGAATCTCGCTTAGGGTGAGTTACCCGGATAATGTCGAGTAACTTTAAGCTCCATGGACTCCGAGATTATTTAAGCATCATTTCACCAATTTCATTCATCGTCTGATATGACCAGCCAGGTTAAAGGACGTTAAACTAAATAATAATAATAATAATAATAATAGTAACGAGCCAAGAGAGCCACTCTCAAGCTCTTAATGTAGAGGAAAGATGGTGGTGAAAAATAATTTACGTACATATTAAGACAAGGAAAGGGCACCAGTTATGATACAAAAGTGGTGTTGGAAAGTGAATGGCTGCAGAGGCACGCGGAAAGGGAGCTTTTAAAAAGCGTGACTGTGTGTTTTGAAGACAGTGCTAACGATTTTTGGTGTTGAATATGGCTCCCTGTTGAGTGTTGGTTGGCGCTGCGCCAGGTATATCTGGATGGATGCCCTGAGGCTCTTGACGCGCAACAAGAAGAAAAGAAGTGTTGGTCGTCATTAAGAACGTCGGCCGTCACCTCGGGGCGGGTTGCTCCACGCGTGACGTAACATCTTCCGCGCTGACCTCGTCTCGAGGAAGGCTTCTTCTTCTTCTCCTCCCCAATGTTAATGAGGACCCTTCCAGACAAAGGATGAGATGTGAGGACACTAAAAACCGTATTCTACAGAAACTGGCGGCGCTGCGTCATGGTCTAGTGGTTTTACTGAGACACTGCTCAGTTCAATAAGTGCATCATACAGAGAATAAAGTTGCTGTGGTCTTCTGTCAGCCCTTCAACTTCCCCACAGCATCCCTTTGATCACTCGAACATAGAGCGTTATGTAATTCGATGAACTAAGGTGTCTCAACCACGATGCTCCCCTAAGCCTCGTCGTATAAGGGCTCCGAACTGGTATGAAGCATAAGAGCTAAAGAATGATCCGTTTGAAAACAAAAATCTGATTTGTTCCAGCCACATGCTTTTCTTTACACCTCAGCAACAAATTACTTCTACTTCCTTCATGCTAATTGAGAAAAAGATTAGCAGAAATAGTCTTATTATTTGCTTTCTTGTAAGTAGAAACGAAAGGGAGTACCATAGGTTAAAATTATAGTCAAAAACTGGCTGCTATGTGACTGAAGTTCCTTTGTTTGTATGGGCAGGAGTTAACACATTCCTGTATGAGAAAAGTATGTTTTTCAAAGCAGAAACGAAAAACTAAGAATGTCTTAAAAATGATCAACTCCACGAAAAAAATGTAAATGACATAAATTGTGTGTTTTAACGTGCTCTACATTTTTCATGCAATAAGTTTTGGTCCATCTCTTACGCTTTAGCAGTTATGCGCAATTCCGTAAAATTCATCCAGAATAAACTAGTCTTCAGAGGCCATTCCCAGACAATTCAAAATATACATTTTATTCGTCAGGTAAATATCTTTAATATACGACATTTTAATCAAAATCGTTGGAGCTATTTTTAAGCAAATCAAAAATTTCGAAATTTTTTCCATGTAAAGGGTAGTTTGGGGTGGGGGGATTTTTCTCAAAATCTTCGTGTCGTATCTCTGGAAGATACTAAACTTAAGTACCAAGTTTGGTATTTTACCGACTCTTCGTTTTAGAGTTCTCGTTTTCACAGGCACACTGACACACGGACACACACACACGGAACTTTTTGTGAAAATACTTTTTTTGGATATTAGAGACCCGAAAGCATTTATTTCCGGTGAAATCTCGGTATCGAATTTTTGGGTGGAGTGCAATTACCTTCTCTATCCCTATGTACATTGTACATACGGGGCTAGAGAAAGTAAAAAATCTGATGTGTTCCATAAACCTGACTTTCTCTACATATCTACAACAAATTATTCTTAAAAAGCTTATACTTCTATTTACATTAGCATGAAGCTAATCAGAAAAAATTAAAAGAAATAGTCTTATTACTTGCTTCCTTGTAAGTAGAAGCGAAATTGGAGAGTTCCATAGGTTAAAGTGATAGTCAAAAGCTGGATGCAATGTAACTAAAGTTCCTTTGTTTGTATGGACAGCAGTTGACAAATTCCTGAATGAGAAATGTATAGGTTTTTCATAGCAGAAACAAAAATAAGGAATGTCACAAAAACGACGAACTCTACGAAAAAATGCATATAACATAAAGTGTGTGTTTTAACGTGCTCTACATTTTTTGTGTAGTAAGTTTTTGTCCATCTCTTATGGTTTAGCAGTTATTCAAAATTTAGTAAAATTCATCCAGAACAAACTACTGTTCATAGGCTATTCATAGAAAATTCAAGATATACATTTTATTTGTCAGGTAAATAGCTTTAATATACGAAATTGTAATCAAAATCATTAGAGCCATTTTTGAGAAAACCAAAATTTTCAAAAAATGTTCCATGTAAAGGGTAGTTGGGGGTGGGGGGATTTCCTCAAAATCTTCGTGTTGCATCCCTGGAAGATATTAAACTTAAATACCAAGTTTGGCATTTTACCTATTTTTCGTTTTTGAGTAATCGTGTTCACAGACACACGGACACACACATGTACATAGTGCCTATAGAGAAAGTAAAAATCTAATGTGTACCATTCATATGACTTTCTCTATATTCCTGCAACAAATTATTCTTAAAAAGCTTATACTCCTATTAACTTCATGCTAATCAGTAAAAGATTAGCAGAAATAGCCATATTACTTGCTTCCTTGTAAATAGAGGTGAAATAAGGGAGTACCATAGGTTAAAATAATAATTAAAATCTGGTTGCTATGTCACTGAAGTTCCTTTGTTTGTATGGACAGCAGTTGACAAATTCCTGAATGAGAAATGTGTACGTTTTTCATAGCAGAAACCAAAAATAAGGAAATGTCACAAAAACGACGAACTCCACGAAAACATGTATATAACATAAATTGTGTGTTTTAACGTTCTCTACATTTTTTGTGTAGTAAGTTTTTGTCCATCTCTTATGGTTTAGCAGTTATTCAAAATTTAGTAAAATTCATCCAGAACAAACTAATCTTCAGAGGCTATTCCCAAAAAATTCAAGATATACATTTTATTTGTCAGGTAAATTACTTTAATATACGAAATTTTAATCAAAATCGTTAGAGCCATTTTTGAGAAAATCAAAATTTTCGAAAAAAGTTCCATGTAAAGGGTAGTTGGGGGTGGGGGGATTTTCTCAAAATCTTCGAGTCGCATCCCTGGAAGATACTAAACTCAAATACCAAGTTTGGTATTTTACCTACTTTTCGTTTTTGAGTTATCGTGTTCACAGACACACGGACACACACACACACATGGACCTTTTTCCGAAAATGCTTTTTTTTAGATAAAGGGGACCCTAAAACATATATTTCCGGTGCAATCTCGGTATCGAAATGTTTGGTGGAGTGCAATACATTCTCTGTACACTATGTACATAGTGCCTATAGAGAAAGTAAAAAAGGATCAACTCCACGAAAAAAAAGTATATGGCATAAATTGTGTGTTTTATTGTTGTTTTTTTTTTGTTTTTTTTAGCATTTAATGCCCGCTTGAACTACTCATGGCACCTCAGGCGGTGATATTGATGATATATGAATGATATGGAGCACCGGTGGAATGCGATGGCGGGGGAAACCGGAGTACCCGGAGAAAACCCGCCCCAGTGCCGCTTTGACCACCACAAATCTCACATGCGGTTGATTAGGATCGAACCCCGGCCATCTAGGTGAGAGGCGAGTGGTGTAATACTCGGCCACGGCGCGGCCGCTGGTTTTTATCGTGCTCTACATTTTCTGTGTAGTAATTTTTTGTCTATCTCTTACGGTTTAGCAGTTGGGCAAAATTCATCCAGAATAAAGGGGTATTCAAAGGATATTAACAGAAAATTCAAGATATGCATTTTATTTGGTATGTAAATATCTTTAACGGTGGTAGCGCAGCTGCTTACCAAGCGGGAGACCTGGGTTCGATCCCCAGTACCGGCGTGGGGATTTTCCCCCGCTGGGAGACCTGGCCCGGGGTGCACTCAGCCTCGTAAGGTCCCTGGGGGGCCAATTGAGGAGCTACTTGATGGAGAAGTAGCGGCTCCAGATCATGAGGACCGCATTAACCGGCCGGGAGGGGCTCGAAGCGCTGACCACGTCTCACCCTCCAGTACTGCACCCCATACATGACGTCTGTAGTGGACCGAGATGGGGGACGCAGCGGCCGGGCGGTAGGCCAAGGTTCCCTGTGAGCTGTCTTGCCATGGAGTTATAAATATCTTTAATATGTAGGATTTTAATCAAAATTGTTAGAGCCAGTTTTTAGAAAGTCAGAATTTTCGAAAATTTGTCCATATAAATGGTAGTTGGGGGCAGGGAGATTTTCTTGAAAAGGCTTTTTTTTTTTTTTTTTTGGATTCAGGGGGTCCCAAAGCATTTATTTCCGGTGAAATCTCGGTATCGAATTTTTGGGTAGAATGCAATACTTCCTCTATACAGTATGTACATAGTACGTGTAGAGCAAGTAAAATCTCTTTCACTCTCCCTAAACATGCTCGTCATACAACCTTCTTCTATTTATCATCGTTAATTATTAAGTATTGTAAAATATCTGTGTTGAAAATAAACAACTTGATGTGGTTTTACTTTCTCTAGTGCATATATACAACGTATATAGTACTTAGAGAAGATGTATTCCACTAAAAATTTGATACCCACGTTTCACTAGGAATATAAGTTTTGAGACTCCTCTGAAACCTAAAAAAGCATTTTTAGAAAAATATAATGTTTGTGTGTCTGTGGATAGCGTAGCTCAAAAAACGAAAAGCCCGTTAAACACAAAACTTGATATTTAATTTTAGTATCTCCCAAGGATTCGACACGAGGATTTTAAAGAATCTCTATCTCCTCAACGCCTCAAACTACGTGGGAAAATGTTCGAAAATTTTAATTCTCTCAAAACTGGTTCTAAAGATTTTGATTAAAATACCGCATATTAAAGCTATTTACACGACAAATAAAATGTGTATCTTGGTTTTCCTGGGAAGAGCCTCTAAAGACCTCATTATGCTGGATGAATTTTGCTAAATGATGCATAACTATTAAACGGTAAGAGATGGACAAAAACTTATTGCACACAAAGTGTAGATCTCGTTAAAACACTCAATTTATGTCATATACAATTTTTTCTTGGTGGATCAATTTTGAGAAATCTCTTGTTATTGGTTTCACTTTCAAAATACGTAAACGTTTCTCATACGGGAATTTTTCAACTCCTGGCAATAGAAAGGAATGGATTTGAAGCACATGGCAACCAGCTTTATCGCTTATTTAATGTACTTTTCGTTTTTACTTTCTCTATATGTGCTATGTATATAGTGTAGGTATTGCACTCCACCAAAAGATTAGATACCGAGATTTCACCGGAAATATATATTATAGGGTCCCCTTTATCTAAAAAAAAGTATTTTCAGAAAAAGGTCCTTGTGTGTGTTTGTCCGTGTGTGTGTGTGTGTGTGTGTGTGTGTGTCCGTGTGTCAGTGTGTACGTCTGCCCGTGTGTTCGTGTGTCTGTGAACACGATAACTCAAAAACGAAAAGTCGGTAAAATACCAAACTTCGTATTTAAGTTTAGCATCTTCCAGGGATGCGACACGAAGCTTTTGAAAAAAATCCCCCCACCCCCTTTACATGGAGATTTTTTCGAAAATTTTGATTTTCTAAAAAACGGCTGTAATGATTTTGATTAAAATATTGTATATTAAAGATATTTACCTCACAAATAAAATGTATATTTTGAATTTTCTGGGAATAGCCTCTGAAGACTAGGAAGGAAGCAAGTAATAAGGCTATTCCTTGTTTTGGTTTCAGTTATAAAAAACTTATACTTTGTCATACAGGACTTTGTGAACTCGTGTCCATACAAACAAAGGAACTTCAGTCGCAGAGCAACCAGCTTTTGACTATCACTTTAACTTATGGTACCCCCTTATTTCGCTTCTACTAACAAGGAAGCAAGTAATAAGACTATTTCTGCTAATTTTTGCTCCATTAGATGAAGTAAATAAAATAATTTGTTGCAGTGATATAGAGAAAGTCATGTGAATGGAACACATCAGATTTTTTAGTTCGTGTTCACAGACACTTGGACTCAGATATACACACCACTGTACGGTTTGACAGTATGTGTGACTCACCACCACATGGAGTTGGGAGAAACACGTTGTGAGCCAGTACATCGCAAGAGTTACTTTGGACGTGTCTGGTCTATCGCATAAATCGCAATAGTAGTTTCATTTACACCAAATTACGGGAAATGACAATGCAGATATGTCCATACAGTTTATATGAATTCATGCACTCGGTATTAGAAAAATAACAGAAATTAATACACCTGTTTGAAACTATGGGTAGCCTTAGTTCGTTAGGCTAAATAGAATGTGCTTATTGTGCTGTAAAACACTTTTTTTTCTTCTTTTTTAACTAGATGAATGTATACCGACTCATTATTAAAATTAAAGTACTTTATGATTACTGTAGCATAACATTTAACGTGCATACAGTAGCGGAAAAAATAACAATGAAGAATAGCAAAAATATATTTTTGGTTCATGAACACGTATGTAATTATAACACAAAATCCTTTTCCCCTTGTGCATGTTAAAAACTGGAACGCTTCGATAAATGAAACATGAATTCCCTTTGTTGGCATGTCTAAATGTTTTGTTATTTATTTAGAACGTGTCATCACAGAGATAAATGCATTTTATGCAACTTGTTCATTGAAAGCTAATTAGCATCGCAAGCGATGTGTATTTAACAGTGCTTGAACGTGTACCAGTGTGTGTGTGTGTGTGTGTGTGTGTGTGTGTGTGTGTGTATGCACGCGCACGTAACAAAAGAGGTATATATTTTACTTTCTCTAGCACGTGTTAGAATTGCATGGTAGATAGAGAAAGAATTGTATTTCTCCCAAAAATTCGACACAGAGATTTCAAGGGAAGTACATGTTTTGAGAAGGTGGCTCAGGCGTTTCATCTGGGACTGGTATTCGGGAGGTCTTGGGATCGGTTTTCCGCGGCCTACCTTCTGACCCATGTGTTTTACGGGAGTATTCCCGGGTCACTAGGCAAATGCTGAGGAGGATTTTCCTGGCCTATCATTTCATCCAAACTTTCAAGGTTTTAAGTGTCGACGAGGACTGCGGCAAAAATACCATTTCGTGGGGATGGCTGCGTTCTGGAAATACAGCTCTCTGAGGCTGGATGGCGTCAGTGGTGGTCTGCGAACTCAGGTGGTCTAATCCGGACTGAGCCATGGACTCTTGGCGTTAGAACTGCTTATGATCTGTTAGGGACCCTCCACGACGGCTCTCTCCCTGTCCGGATGTCGGCCGCCCTTTGAAATCACACTCATCTCATCCTTCCTCTAGGGGTACACAATCCCACTGCTGAAGTGTGGAATACCCCTCCGTAATGCACACACATACACACCTGAATCCAAAAAATGCTTTTAAAGAAAATACCCGCGTGAGGGGGGACAGAATTAACTTTAAAACGAAACGTCGGTTAAACACCAAACTTGTTATTTAAGTTCAGTGTCTTCAAGAATGCGACGAGGACGGACAAAGCACGGACGGAGACCCTAACGGTTCCATATTGAATGCCTCTGACGCTGCCCAGGCCCAACTCCCTGTTAAGGGCCCTGGCCCGGAAGCACCCGAAGGCGTGTTCTAGCGATGGTCCTGCGACGACCCCAGGAAAGTACCTTTATGGTGCTTAAGCCACCGTACAGCCGCCACCCGTTCGAACACCGTCACCTGGTTCTTTAACAGATGATAAAGAAGTGATAGGTAGAGGAAGTAATGGATAGGAAAGTTATGTAGCAAATGAACCACCCCAGTATTCATCTGCCGACCCCGGAAAACCACGAACATTCCTACTGACGTTACAATTATAGTAATTATAACTATTCATTGGACATGAAAATATATGAACTATTCTATGATCCCAGTTGCGCAATGAAAATTGTTTGAAGATGTGCAATACTTTACTGTGTAATGGTAGCATAATAATTATAACTAGAGCCCAGTTTTTATGTAATATAAAATTAAGAAATATGTACATAAACAAATGGTAAAAATCTCGAAATATGCATGCAAATATGCATGAAAAGTGTGAAAATATGCAATATCAAATAATACAAATTAATGATTAGTTATATAGTATTTATATTATTCAAAACGGCATTTTTTATTGTTTACTTCAACAGAAAAAAGTATTGTTTAAAATTCATTTATAATTTGTTGCTATGGTAAACAGAAACGATTAGGTACACTTCCAAATGTTCAGTAATAAAATTGTGTCGTCAATCGCTCAAAACATTTTTATAAGCAGAAAAGTTCCGTTCTACACAACCTAGGTCACTGGACAGTATTTTAATTTGGGTGCTATATTGACACTTATTATCTCTGGTAAAAGTTCACCCGTCCCATTAATAAAGCTATCAGTTTGACACCAAAGTTCAAAGCTAGGTTATTCTTCAAAATCTTTGTAAACTTTTAAGTTTCTTCGGAATTCCTCCGGCAAAGAGGAGTTCACTAGGATTTTATTCATTACCTAAATGGTCAACGCCAAACCTAGAATTTAGAGTATCAAAACGAGAACAAGCTTGTGCCCGCCCTTTTAAATTACGAAAATATTGTAAATATAGCCCTGAATATTCATCATCACCAGTTTTGGGTTAAAATATGCAATAACCGGTGAAAAAGGGCTAAATATGCAAAAGTATATGCAACATGCAAATGCATATAATCCGGCCTCTAATGATTACATAAGAAATTGAGAATTAATTATAAATGTTTGTTTTAATAGTAGCTTATACTTTATATTTTTCGGCAAATAGAGTGGACGGTAGCCAGAGAATGAACCCAAGACCCCCCGAACGTTACCGCCAATTCCACTCGGTAGTAAATAATAAAGAAAATAAAAAGAAGAATCGTTTGGTTATTTAACGGGATGACTAGAATCGAAGGCCGCTCTTATTAGCTCAAAATGTAAATAGTTATTTATGATATAAGAGTTAAAAGTGTAGTTTTATTTTGCGAGAAGGAAAGTTTGCGTAAGGCCGAGCAAAACAAAAACAAAAACACTTTTAACTCGAGTGCCATACACTATTTTTTAAACAGCACAATATTTCTAGATTTATCAATACATTTATAATATAAGGTTCAACATTCCTTTTGTTCAAGGAATAATACGTTTTCCTATCACTTGGAGGCGCGTGTGTTTATGTGGGAATAAAATTCGTCTATCGATATATATTGGTAATCGATGTAGTAATGTCAGTTCTTTACTCTTTACCATAAATCTTATAAATTAACAATTCCATTCCATTTCTTCCGCTATTAAATGATAAACTAGAGTATGTTACAACGGAATACCCAGCAAACACGTTTTATATGTTTGAAGTTGCCAATCGAAGAAAATTGTTGTCTAGTTGAGTATGTTTAGACACGAGAACGGATTAGTAAAGAAGGCGGTGGAACTATTATTGATTTTTTTTTCTCAGGAACATAACTTCATTTATTTTTATACAGATAAATAACAGAAAACATATCCAAGTCTTATTAATAATAGGCAACATTAAGTTCTTAACTGTGCAATTATGAGGAAAGTGTGATATTTATTGTACAATTATTACAATTGGAAACGTTGATTTCTTGTGATGAGGTACATGGAGTGTTTGTGTTACTAAATTCAGACATCACACTATTATCAGGTGGTATTGCAACGTCAGCAGAAGTGTTTGGAATGATGGGTGTACCTATCTCATTTTCTATGAAGTTCGCTGTACATTAAAAATAGCGATATATCGATCGGACTCCTCTAGTAAGGTAAGTCTTTCAAAACCACATCATTCTATATAACGGATACAGTGATAGTAACATAACTTAGTTGGTACATTGGAGTGTTATAAGTAATATATAAATCTAGAGTTATAAACAACAATTTTTAGTTCGAGTGTTTTGTGTTAAAAAGCTTACTTTTAACAGAGTCTGTCTAAAAAATCTTTTTTACTTTCTCTATACGCACTATGTACATAGTGTATAGAGAAGGTATTGCACTCCACGCAAAAATTCGATACCGAGATTTCACCGGAAATATATGTTTTAGGGTCCCCAATATCCAAAAAAAGCATTTTCACAAGGTCCGTGTGTGTGTGTGTGTGTGTGTGTGTGTGTGTGTGTGTGTGTGTGTGTGTGTGTCCGTGTGTCTGTGAACACGATAACTCAAAAACGAAAAGTCGGTAAAATACTTGGTATTTAAGTTTAGTATCTTTCAGGGATGCGACAACAAGATTTTGAGAAAAATCCCCCAACCCCAACTACCCTTTACATGGAACGTTTTTCGAAAATTTTGATTTTCTCAAAAATGGCTTTAACGATTTTGATTAAAATTTCTTATATTAAAGATATTTACCTGACAAATAAAATGTATATTTTGAATTTTCTGGGAATAGCCTATGAAGAGTAGTTTATTCTAGATGAATTTTGCTGAATTTTGAATAACTGCTAAACCGTAAGAGATGGACAAAAACTTACTACACAAAAAATGTAGAGCACATAAAAACACATAATTTATGTCCTATACATTTTTTCGTGGAGTTCGTCGTTTTTGAGACATTCCTTATTTTTGGTTTCTGCTATGAAAAACTTATACTTTTGTCATGCAGGAACTTTCAACTCCTATCCATATAAACAAAGGAAGTTCATTGACATAGCCAACAGCTTTTGACTATCACTTTAACCTATGGTAGTCCCTTATTTCGCTTCTACTTACAAGGAAGCAAGTAATAAGACTATTCCTACTAATTTTTTCTGATTAGCATAAAGTAAATAGAAGCATAAGCTTTCTAAGAATAACTTGTTGCAGGGACATAGAGAAAGTCATGTGAATGGTACACATCAGATTTTTAAGCGAAGCATTCTATGTTGTAACTATCGAGTTCTGTTTAGATTTGTCTCTGTTATAAATTCACACAAGAGAAACTTAGTGGTCGAATCATTTTGCAGCAGTGCCCACGTAGCAAATGACCCGAAATCTCCCCCACTTTTTAATCGTATAGTAACAGCAAGTTTCAGCATTTTTCATTGTGCCGCTTCTTGGTTGGGGAACCACCCCACTGCACGTGGGGCGCCAGCGCTGAGGATGCGTAAAAATGAAATATCACGGTTCGAATGTAATGGTCTGTGCAGGGAATTGCGAGTAGGGTTTCATTTGTCACAGCAAAATATATATCTGTTGTCTAGGGCAGGCTCTCAATTTGCAGTGATAACAGATGATAACTATCTGATAACCACTCTCTTCAGCAAACACAAATCAAAAGCTTAAAACAAATTGTAAAACACTAAAATACATGGTTAGCTATTTATCACGTCCTCGCCCCATTGTAGCACGCTTTCACATACACAAAAAATCGAAATGGCCATACTATTTTAACTGTTTTGTAGGCTACATGCCTGTAATAAATTTCAACACTTGTACCAAAACAAGTGACACTCAAATCGTTACTCTTTTTACGTTGTACTATGTACACAGTGTATAGAGAAGATATTCCATTCCATCCAAAAATTCTATACCGAGATTTCACTGGAAATATATATGTGTGTGAACAGCATAGCTCAAAAACGAAAAGACCGCTAAATACTAAACTTGGTATTTAAGTTTAGTATCTTCCTGGGATGCGACACGAAGATCTTGAGAAAAGTCCCTCCACTCCAACGGTTTTGATTAAAATGTCGTATATCAGAGATATCCATATGACAAATAAAATGTGTATCTTGAATTTTGTAAATACCTCTTTATTTTGATTGAATTTTGCGTAACTGCTAAACTGTAAGATATAGACAAAAAAATTGCTACATAAAAATGTAGATCACGTTAAAATGGCCTGTTATTTATGGACGCTCTTTAACTGCTTTGGTTCTCAGCGTCCCATTCTATATTGGGCGTGAAAGATCGCTTAATTTTGCTCAGAGGCCTCTCTTATCAGGCTTGAGGTTCTTTTACGTGCCGTAAATCTACGACACGGGACCCACAGCTTTACTTCCCTTCCGAAGGAAGTCATGCTAAGAATTTTTACGCCCGAAAAAATCCATCGTCCTCCGCCGAGTTTGAACCCGCGACCTTGGGTATATGAAGTTAGCATGGTAACCATTACACCACGGAGGGCGCCTAGATCACGTTAAAACACACAATTTATGTCATATACATTTTTTTCATTGAATTGGCCATTTCTGAGATATTCCTTATCATTTGTTTCAGATACAAAATATTGAAACTTTTTTTCATACGGAAAGTGGTAAACTCCTGGCCCAGCATAGAAACGGATTTCATCCTCATTGCAACCGGCTTTTAAAAGATTTGACTATCATTTTAGCTAGGGCATTCCCTTATTTCCCTTCTACTTACAAGGAAGCAAGTAATTAAGACAAGTTCTGCTAAAGTTTTCTCGAGTATCATAAAGTAGACAGAAGAATGGTTTTATCAATAATTTGTTACAGCAAAGTAGAGAAAATCATGTGAATGGAACACATTCCGATTTTTACTTTCTCTTGCCCCGTATGTACAATGTACATAGGGATAGAGAAGTATTGCATTCCACCCAAAAATTCCATGTCGAGATTTCACCGGAAATACATGTTTTAGGAACCCCTGAATCCAAAAAATCTGATGTGTACCATTCACATGACTTTCTCCATATCCCTGCAACAAATAATTCTTAAAAAGCTTATACTTCTGTTTACTTTATACTAATCAGAAAAAATTAGCAGAAATAGTCTTATTACTCGCATCCTTGTAAGTAGAAGCGAAATAACGGACAACCGTAGGTTAAAGTGATAGTCAAAAGCTGGTTGCTATGTCAATGAAGTTCCTTTGTTTATATGAATAGGAGTTGACAAGATCCAGTATGAGAAAAGTATACATTTTTCATAGCAGAACCAAAAATAAAGAATGTCACAAAAACGACGAACTCCACGAAAAAAATGTATATAACATAAATTGTGTGTTTTAATGTGCTCTACATGTTTCGTGTGGTAAGGTTTTGTCCATCTCTTACGGTTTAGCAGTTATTCAAAATGTAGTAAAATTCATCCCGAATAAACTACTCTTCAGAGGCTATTCCCAGAAAATTCAAGATATACATTTTATTTGTCAGGTAAATATGTTCAATATCTGAAATTTTAATCAAAATCGTTACAGCCATTTTTGAGAAAATCAAAATTTTCCAAAAAAGTTCTATGTAAAGGGTAGTTGGGGGTGGGTGGATTTTTCTCAAAATCTTCGCGTCGCATCCCTGGAAGATATTAAACTTAAATACCAAGTTTGATATTTTACCGACTTTTCGTTTTCGAGTTATCGTGTTCACAGACACACGGGCACACGGACACACACACACACACACACACAACACACACACACACACACACACACACGGACCTTTTTGTGAAAATGCTTTTTTTGGATATTGGGGACCCTAAAACATATATATCTGATGAAATCTCGGTATCGAATTTTTGGTGGAGTGCAATACTTTCTCTATACACTATGTACATAGTGCGTATAGAGAAAGTAAAAAGCATTTCCGTGTGTGTGTCCGTGTGTCTGTGAACACAATAACTCAAAAACGAAAAGTAGCTAAAATACCAAACTTGGTATTTAAGTTCAGTATCTTCCAGGGATGCGACTCGAACATTTTGAGAAAAATCCCCCCACCCTAAACTACCCTTTACATGGAACTTTTTTCGAAAATTTTGATTTTCTTAAAAATGGTTCTAACGATTTTGACTAAAATATTATATATTAAAGACATTTACCTGACAAATAAAATGTATAATTTGAATTTTCTGGGAATAGCTTCTAAAGACCTGTTTATTCTGAATGAATTTTGCTTAATTTGGCATAACTAATAAACCGTAAGAGATAGACAAAAACTTACTATACAAAAAATGTAGACCTTGTTAAGATACACAATTTATGTCATATACTTTCTTTCGTGGAGCTTACCGTTTTCGAGGTATTCATTGTTATTAGTTTCAGTTGTGAAGTACTTATACTTTTCTCAGACGGGAGTGTCCGTTTTTTTTGTTCTACTCCTGGCCAAGAAAAGAAGCGATTTGTAATGAATGACAATCGCATAACGACAGCTTTTAAAACATTTGATTATCGATTTAGCCTAGTGTATTCCATTATTTTGTTTCTACTTATAAGGAGCTAAGTAATGAGAGCATTGTGCTGAATACCTCGATTAACAAGGTGCAGAAAGAAGAATAATCGTATGTAAGAAGTTTGTAGAACGGCTAGAGAAAGCCATGTGAGTGTAACACATCAGATTTTTTCCCTCGCTGCCCACTAGAAGTTGAGCAGTGTTACGAGCCACAGAACTGTATTACTGGACCGCTTCCTTTTCGGTGAAATCAACTCTACTAATCACTCTTATGGCCATCCGAACACGCAACGAAAACCGCGAAATCGCAATTCCTTTGGGAGCCAATACATCAGAGCGAGGAGAGGGTACGAGGTCTTCCCGAGAGAGATAAGCAGCGGACGGCGGCGGGGTTTCTATGTAGCAAAATTTATGTTTTGCTATGTCCGAAGTTCTTGGCAAACAAATCAAATGTGAATTTTCGGAAGTGATTTTCCGGAAAGTAAATTGAACTGTAATAACGCAGAAACAGTGATTTTATCATGATGCCTAACTAATGCGAATACCCGTTTTAATTGCTTCATTTTTACTCTCTATAACACATGGTAGATAGAGTATTGTATTTCACCCAAAAATTCGAAAACCAGAATTTAACAGAAATATATGTTTGGAGAGCCCCTGAGCTAAAGAAAGCATTTTTAAAAAGATCCGTGTGTGTGTCTATGGACAGCATAACTAAACAAAAAACAAAAAAAAAACAAAAAAAAAACACTTGTTTAAGTTCAGTATCTTCCAAGAATGCGACACGAAGATATTCAGAGAAGTCTCACCACTGCAAACTACACCTTATATGGAACATTTATCGTAAATTTTGATTTTATGAAAAATAGCTCCAAGATTTCCATTAAAATACAACATGTTTAAGCTATTTTATGAAATGCATATCTTGAATTTTCTGTGAATAATCACAATTTGTGTCATATACGTTTTTTTTTTTTTTTTTTTTTTTTTTGGTAGAGTTGACTATTTCCGAGATATTCCTTGTTACTGATTTCAATTTTAAAATACTTAAACCTTTCTCATGCGGGACTTTCGTCAACTCTTGCAGTGTAATGGAACGTATTTCAATCATATAGCTTTTAAAATATCTTACTATCGCTTTAGCATAATGTATACCCTTTTAGTTGCCCTCCGTTGTGTAATGGTTACCATGCTAACTTAATATACCCAAGGTCACGGGTTCAAACCCAAACCCAATGGAGAACGATGGATTTTTTCGGCCTAAAAATCCTTAGCATGGCTTCCTTCGGAAGGGAAGTAAAGTCATTGGCCACGTGTCGTAGATTTACGGCACGTAAAGGAACCTCAAGCCTGATAGAGAGGCCTCTGAGCAAAATTAAGCGGTCTTTCACGCACAGGATAAAATGGGACGCTGAGAACCACAGCAGTTAAAGAGCATCCATAAATGACACTCCATTTTATTTCGTACTCTTTTATTTCCCTTTTACTAAAAGGAAGCAAGTAATACGTATCATTTTGCATGATTAGCATGAAGTAGATAGAAGAATAAGCTTTTTAACAATAATTTGTTACGGAGGTGTATTGTTGATAATTTTCATACACAGGATGATCCAAAAATACATTTACAGAGATTAGGGACTCCCTTCTTACATCGAAACAAGAAAAAATGTCCATATAGACAAAGGCGTAAAACCATTCGTTTTCGATTTATTCAGATTCAAGGTATTATTAATTAAAACATTTGAAAGTGGCACATTATAATATTTTTGATTTTGTCAGCTTGTTTACAGGTGTTCAACTCACCTCTCATAGCAAATACTCGAAATGTTCTCTTGGGTCTAGACACACTGCACTAGTCGAACCATGGACTGTCAAATGCTACCTGCTTGTGTCGTGTGGTTTCACAGGTTTCCGTTTCTTCATCTGGGTTGTCTGCTGCATTAAGCAATTAAGGCACCCTCGAAGACGTGGAGGCCATGGGACTGGTAGAGCAGCTACCTATCCATCTGACATGGTAGATACCAGCAATGAGTCTCGAACAATGAGCTAAATTGTGCCAGAGCCCTTCTAGAAAGTTTGGGAATGAACTCACTGTGGGTAGCACCTGTAAAGCTGTATTAAACAAACTGACAAATGACAAATGTAAAAAAAAAAATTAAAAAAAAAAAAGCCAATGTGTTCCATTCACATGACTTTCTCTATATCACTGCAACAAATTATTCTATTTACTTCATCTAATGGAGCAAAAATTAGCAAAAATCGTCTTATTGCTTGCTTCCTTGTAAGTAGAAGCGAAATAAGGGAGTACCATAGGTTAAAGTGATAGTCAAAAGCTGGTTGCTCTGCGACTGGAGTTCCTTTGTTTGTATGTACACGATTTCACAAAGTCCTGTATGGGAAAAGCATAAGTTTTTGTACCTGAAATCAAAAACAAGGAATATCTCAAAAACAATCAACTCCACGAAAAAAATGTATATAACATAAATTGTGTGTTTTAAGGTGCTCTACATTTGTTGTGTGGTAAGCTTTAGTCCATCTGTTATGGTTTAGCAGCTATGCAAAATTCCGTAAAATTGATCCAGAATAAAGTAATCTTCAGAGGCTATTCCCAGAAAATTCAAAATATACATTTTATTTGTCAAGTAAATATCCTTTACTATACGATATTTTAATCAAAATCGTTAGTCATTTTTTAGAAAATCAAAATTTTCGAAAAAAGTTCCATGCAAAGGGTAGTTGGGGGTGGGGGATTTTTCTCAGAATCTTCGTATCGCATCCCTGGATGACACTTAACTTAAATACCAAGTTTGGTATTTTACCGACTTTTCGTTGTTGAGTTTCGTGTTCACAGACACACGGACACACTGCCACACGGACACACGCGCGAACCTTTTTCTGAAAATGCTTTTTTTCGATACAGGGGACCCTAAAACATATATTTCCAGTGAAATCTCGCTTTCGAATTTTTTGGTGGAGTGCAATACCTTCTCTATACACTATGTACATAGCACGTGTAGAGAAAGTAAAAAAAAAAACAGTCATGGCAACACAAGATTAACTCTGCAGGGTAAAATGTGTGAAAACCTTATATGAATGTGTACATAGATGAATGAAGTGATTGGGTTGGACCCGGAAAGCCGGTGGAAGCAAAGTTTCATTAATATATATTTATATAGCCCCCTCTGATATCTAAGATCATATCGGGGTCTTAGATTAGAATCAACCCATTGTCTGTTGGATTTATCGTTTATTTTGTTTTCTGCTTATTTTTCTCAAACACACATACATACTTCCAGAATCTGTGGGGCACAGGGAATAATTCTGGCTAAAGAAAAATTCACCTCCCCAATCGGGATCTCCGGTTGAGAAGTCAGCTCGCTGATCAGGGGGCCACGGAGGCAGTCTTTAATCACTTGGTAACGCAAAAACGAAGGTTTTAGAACATATGTTTATATGAACCAATTTTCTTATTTCGGGGTAAGGAATCGGTCGCCTCCTTTGCACGGTCTGTCACGGACCGAGATGGGGGACGCAGCGGCCGGGCGGTAGGGCAAGGTTCCTTGTGAGCTGTCGTGCCATACGATAAACGAAATTTATATTTGAGTTTTCTGGGAATAGCAATATTTTTTGTGATTTCAATTTTAAAATGCTTAAACTTTCTCACGCGGGACTTTTGTCAACTCCTAGCAGAGCAATGAAACGTATTTCAACCACACCCAACCAGCTTTTAAAAGATATGACTATCATTTTAGCATAATGTACTCCTTTATTTCCCTCCTACTACAAGGGAACAAATAATATCATGTTTATCTCCATTAGCATTGAAGTAGATAGAAGAATAAGCTTTTTAACGATAATTTATTGCAGAAGTGTGGAAAAAGGCGTGTAAATTGAACATATCAGATCGTTTGTAGTTGTATATCTTTAAATTAGGCCTAACAGAAAATAAATGTAAGGCAAGTAACTTAATAAAACATCTCTATAATTTGGCAGCTTTGCTTAAGTGTCCGGTGCTACGCACCTTCCTCCTACCTGCTTGTAATGCGGTTCATGTATGTAGATTTTGCGCACACGGAATGTGAATTTGTAAATGAGCTCGTCGGAAACTACTGCAGTTTCCGCATATTTAATTATTATAGTCACTGAAAACTGCTGTGCAGTTTCCGCCTACCTCTCGAAGCATACTGTGGCTTATCTCTTGAGTTAGAAATGGTTTTGTTAACTAGCTCTTGCCTAGAAGCATTTTCTGCTTCACTAAGACAGTCAAATAAGAGGAGAATATCAGTATTGTATCTGTTAATTTATCCACTTTTTGCTGACAGTTCACCGTCAGCATTTTGAGCCCCAAAGGGATATAAAACGCTACTCTCCACCTCTTTTAGAGAGGATTTGACAGCCTTAAGCATGCCTAAAGGAAAGCCCCTTCCTGCACGATGATTAGGGAACTGGGTCTGAAAAATCGCAAGAAGAAGAAAGAGAGAATTTTTTTTTTCACACGGCTCTTTTTCGTAATTTAAACTCCTAAGGGTAAGAGGAGAAAAATTATAATCTGGCTTGCCTTAAGGAAAAAGGCAGCAGAGAAGGTTTTTAAACAGATTAAATGGGATGTGGGGGGAAGATTTGCATGGTGTTTATACCGTTATGCGCTTGCTGTAAGTGATGCATATGCATGAGCATTCACTTCCTGCAAAAATGTCTTTTCGCTACCGCCAGCTGCTAATGCAGAAATAAAGACTAACTTCTGATGTACCTTGACTCATGGTTAATTTATCCCGAGTTAAAACCCAGAGAAGTGGAGTCATTAATTTCAAGTTAGTTACGTAATTTTATATTTGGGTAGGAGAATAAAAAGCAATGTAAAATTAAACCAGCATTAAAGAAGATAAAAATATTAAAAAAACTAAATAAAGTTACTTTTCATACACTCGTTTCATAATAAGAACTTTTAAGTTCTTATTTTAGTATTGAAATAACATGATTTCGCATTCATAAATTAAGTTCTTTATAACATATCTCATCTAGACAGCCCGAGTTCGATTCCAAGTGTCCGCATGTGAAATTTGTGGTGGACAAAGGGGCGGGTTTTCTCCGGGTTCTTCGGTTTCCCCCGCCATCGCATTCCACCGGTGCTTCTCTCCATTCCATATATATCACCAGTGTCATCACCTGCGGTGCCATGGTAGTGAAAAACAATAAAAAAAATCTGATGTGTACCATCCACATGACTTTCTCTATATCCCTGCAACAAATTATTCTTAAAAAGCTTATACTTCTATTTACTTTATTCTAATCAGAAAAAATGAGCAGAAATAGTCTAATTACTTGCTTCCTAGTAAGTAGGAGCGAAATGAGGGACTACCATAGGTTAAAATGATACTCAAAAGCTGTTTGCTATGTCCACAGATTTCTGAACATTGTCCGTAAAATACTCCAGGACGATTAAATCAAAAGGTTGCTTGATTTAATCAATTATTCTATTTAATAAACCAATTTCTCCTAATAAATTTAATGAAGGAGGAGCTGCTATATGAAGTTCCTTTGTTTATATGGATAGGATTTGACAAGTTCCTGTATAAGAAAAGTATAAGTTTTTCATAGCAGAAACTAAAAATAATGAATGTCTCAAAAACGAAAAAAAATGTATATGACATAAATTGTGTGTTTTAACGTGCTCTACATTTTTTGTGTAGTAAAGTTTTGTCCATCTCTTACGGTTTAGCATTTATTCAAAATTCAGTAAAATTCATCCAGAATAAACTACTCTTCAGAGGCTATTCCCAGAAAATTCAAAATATACATTTTATTTGGCAGGTAAATATTATTAATATACGAAATTTTAATCAAAATCGTTAGAGCCAGTTTTAAGAAACTCAAAATTTTCGAAAAAAGTTCTATATAAAGGGTAGTTTGAGGTGGGGGGATTGTTCTTAAAATCTTCGTGTCGCTTCCCTGGAAGATACTAAACTTAAATACCAAGTTTGGTATTTTACCGACTTTTCGTTTTTGAGCTATCGTGTTCATAGACACACTGACACACGGACACACACACACGGACCTTTTTGTCAAAATGCTTTTTTTGGATATTGGGGACCCTAAAACATATATTTCCGGTGAAATCTCGATATCGAATTTGTGGATGGAGTGCAATACGTTCTCTATACACTGTGTACATAGTGCGTATAGAGAAAGTAAAAATTATAGCAGATTACGATACAGATATGTCACTTAACGTATATTTATTGCATGAATTTGTCGACGATAGTGAATATAAAACATACTGCTTACACAAAAATCTGATATGTTCCTTTCAATGACTTTCTCTAGCTGTTTCACAAACAAAATTTTGTTACAAAAGATATCCTTTTGCATACATCAAGATATACTTTACCAGAATTGGTCTTATTACTTGCCTCTTTGTAGGTAGAAGGGAAATAAGGGGAACGCACTAGGCTAAAGCGCTAGCAGATCGCTATATGAAACAGTTAAATCAGTTTCTTTGCTTGCAACGACCTCCCGTTTGAGAAAAGTTCAAGTATCTTAAACTGAAACCAACAACTCCGAATATCTCTAAAAAGCTCAACTCTGCAGAAAAATGAATATGACATAAATTATGCATTTTAACGAGATCTAAGTTTTTGTGTAGTAAGCTTTTGTCTATCTCTTACGATTTACCAGTTATACAAATGTTAGATAAAAGACATCCAGAATGAAGAGGTCTTCAGAGGCTATTCCCAGAAAATTCAATGTATACATTTCATTTTTCATGAAAATATCTTAAACATATGCCATTTTAATCATAATCGTTTGAGCTATTTTTGATAAAAACAAATTTTAGAAAAATATTCCATGTAAAAGGTAGTTGGGGTGAGAGGTTTTCTTGAAAACCTTCGCATCCTTGGAAGATACTGAACTTAAATACCAAGTTTGGTGTTAAATCGATTTTCCTCTTTTGAGCTATACTGCCCACAGATACATTAACGCACAGACAGTCACACACGGACACGTTTCTAAAAATGCGTTTTTATATTCAATGCGTTTTATATGCATTTCCGGTGAAGTTTCGATGACGAATTTTTGGGTGCAAAAATATAATGCCTTCTCTATCCGCTATATACATTTTATATACTGGTTAGAGAAAGTAATAACCAACAATTGTTCAGTATGATGGTTCAAGTAGAAAAGTCATCATTAGGTTTCGGACACGGTTGCAGTTTGGTTGCACTTTGACTAGAAAATAGTTATGTGCACACAGGATTTCATTGGGATCTCCCCTCCCGGCAATCACTACCTACATGCATAACCTATACTGAAGATACAAGTCCAATAGTTTTGCTTTTTATACATTCAGAAAATATACTGTAATTCATTGGGGTCATCCTTCGTGGTATAATATAACTTACCAAGCCCTGGTTCCTAAGATCGTGGGTTCAGACCCGGCAGAGAGAGAAAGATTTTTGCCTAGTTGTTCACAAAAAAGCTCGATAATATCCAGCCAATATTTGGCTGTGTCTTGAATAAATCGTAAGTAAATACTGAAAAATAAAACAGAGGACCTTGTAAGATTTAAATATGACCATATTCTATGTCTGCAATAATAAATATATAAAAATCTAATGTGTCCCATTCACACGACTTTCTCCACATCTCTGTAATAGATTATTGTTCAAACGTTTATTCTTCTATCTACTTCATGTTGTTCGAGATACATGTAGCAAGGGAAAAAGGGGAATACGTTAGGCTAAAGCGACAGCCAAATCTTTTAAAAGCTGGTTGCCATGTGGCTGAAATCTGTTTCTATGCGTTGCCAGGAGTTGACAAATTCGCGTATGAAAATAGTTTTAAACTTTTTTCACTATAAAGGATAATTTGAGGTGGGGAGATTTTCCTCAAAATCTTCGTGTCGTATCCTTGGAAGATATCAAACATAAATACCAAGTTTGGTATTATATCGAGTTTTCGTTTTTGAGTTATCGTATTCACAGACTCGGACATACACGCGGACCATTTTCTGAATTTTTTGGGGTACAGGGGACACTAAAACGTGCATTTCCGGTGAAATCACGGTATTGAATTTGCATGTGGAGTGCAATAACTTCTCTACCTACGTACTATACTATCTAGAGGAAATAAATATTAGATGACTTCATACGGTTCATGTATACGTGTGCAATAATATAACTCCATGGCATGACAGCTCACAAGGAACCTTGGCCTACCGCCCGGCCGCAGCGTCACCCATCTCTGTCCATGAATGGGGTGCAGTATTGGACCCCCCGGCCGGTTAATGCGGTCCTCATGACCTGACATGTGCTACACAGTAGCTAAAACACATAAGGTAGGTTAGGTTACCAGTACTGAGTGTATGAAATTGAACTTGAATAATTCGAACCAATAAAACGATTATTTCGGAAATAGGTGATGCTAAAATATTATTTGAAAAAACCTGTATTTTAAACAAATCTCCATTTTTACTTTCTCTACACGTACTATGTACATGCACTGCACCCAAAAATTCGATACCGAGATTTCACCGGAAATACTTGTTTTGGGTCCCCCTGAATCCAAAAAAAAAATCTTTTTGGAAAAAAATTCGTGTGTGTGTGCATAACTCAAAAACGAAAACACCGTAAAATACCAAACTTGGTATTTAAGTTTGGAATCTTCCAAGGATGCGACACGAATATTTTCAAGAAAATCCCCCCCAACTACCCTTAACATAAAATTTTTCGAAAATTTTGATTTTCTCAAAAATGGCTCTAACGATTTTGAATAAAAATGAAATATATACCTTGATTTTCTGGGAATAGCCTCTGAAGACTACTTTATTCTTAATGAATTTTACGGAATTTTGCATAACTGCTAAACCGTAAGAGATGGACAAAAACTTGCCACACAAAAAATGTGGAGCATGTTAAAACATACAATTTATGTTAAGTCCATTTTTTCGTGGAGTTGATCGTTTTTTAGATATTCCTTGTTTTTGGTTTCTGCTTTGAAAAACTGATACTTTTCTCATACAGGAATTTGTCAACTCCTGTCCATACAGACAATAGAACTTCAGTCACATAGCAACCAGCTTTTAACTATAAAGCTATGGTACTCCCTTATTTCGCTTCTACTTACAAGGAAGCAAGTACTAAGACTAATTCTGCTAATTTTTCCTCGATTAGAATGAAATGAATGGAAGCATAAGCTTTTTAACAATAATTTGTTGCAGAGATGTAGAGAAAGTCATGTAAATTTTTATATAGGGGTCCCTAAAACATGTATTTCCAGTGGAATCTCGGTATCGAATTTTTGGGTGCAATACAATACCTTCTCTATACCCGATGTACATACTACGTGTAGAAAAAGTAAAAGCGTATTTCAGGTTATGTTTTCATCTAATATGCATGGTTATTCAAGACAGACTTAGACCTGCACTATGAATATTTCTTTTAAACATAGAAGGCATGCAATAGCGAGTTTAACGAGCCCATTATGAATGAGACCAGCAGCGTAACGGTAATTGCACCGCCAAATTCTGTTTTATGTTTCGTGCTTGTACAGAGTTGTGGCTGAGGCACGCCAGGAATCCGCAAGCCTGTGTATGAGGTTTATCAACCATTGGCTTATTTTGTTTTGCGTGTGAAGCTATTTAAGTGCTTGCAGCAAGTGGAACTCCATTATTGCGTAATACGCTCTGCAGCAATTGAACGTCATAATAGCGGTATTTTATGTTAAAATCAGTTAAGAGAGGCAATAGAAAATGTATTAAGGCATTTAGAACCGGTCCGCGCTATATAGACAGATAATGGTGGCGTGATTTTCGCGAAGAATTCAGGTTCTTATCGCTTCTTTAGTAGAACGCAGTCTCCACAGTGTAAATCTAATTTTAGCAGATACTTTTAAAAGAAAACAATATCCCTTTCGCTCTTAAACAATAGGAGGGAAGTTATAACAATGGAATTAAGATAATTACTTGTAGATATTGTTCTGTACTTGCCTTTCACTGCATACCAGCCATGACTAGGGCCCGGATTTTATATAATATCAAGTTATGAAATATGTACATAAACAAAATTAGTGAAATATGTAAATAAATATGTAATGAAGCTGTTATATGTAACATACAAAATCTTATTTATTTATTTTTTTGTGCTAGAAAATAAAAGTTCGCACTATCTTACTTTTTATTCGACTGACTTGCTGTCAGCCTTGAGTTTTTCTAATATGTCAACATAACAAGAGTCCAGGTTGCGCATCGGTCACTTCAACCTCAGCCATGGTTATCTGATGAAGAAAACAACCAAAGATCCTTGCTCCAGAAGTCATATCATCTCACCTTATCCTCGAGTGCCCTGTTTACTGAACGACAGAAGGAACCTCAAGTTCCATTTTTATCACCACCGAAGGATGCAGAAAAGCTATCAAGTTAATGGAGATATCACAAATGTTATATTTTATATAATGTGATTTAATTGTTATAACCGGAGTTTGATACTATTGTAATTGTTTACCAATTTACATGTACTATGTTTTACTGTTACCAAAGTTCAAATAGTTAAGTTTATGACCACAGTTGTAATATATTTGTATTAAATTTTGTATATATTGATCTTGTAAGTATTTTGTGGTCGCTGATGACCTTTGTTGTTATAAAGTGACCTTATAGAAATAAATTTAAAAAAGAGAGTCCAACTTATTCTCCCCGAGATTAGACTTTTCGGGAATGTTGCGGTTGCAGTATTTCTGTTAGAAATATTTAAACTGAGATTAATGAAATTTGTTCATGGTATGTTCCTTGCAACAAATACCATGTTTGAGACATACAAAAATGTTTCCATGTAAAGGGTAGTTTGGAATGGGAGTGTCGCATTCTTGGAAGATAACACGCTTAAATACCAAGTTTGGTATTTATCGGTGTATAGTTTTTGAGCTATGATGTCCACAGACACACACACGCGCGAGCGCGGACCTTTTTGTTAATATGCCTTAAATTTACGAGATTTTAATCAAAATGGTTAGAGCCATTTTTTAGAAAATCAAAATTTTCGAAAAATTTTCCATGTAAAAGTAGTTTGGGGTGGGGGGATTTTCTTGAAAATCTTCGTGTCGCATCCTTGGAAGATACCAAACCTAAATACCAAGTTTGGTTTTTAACGGTCTTTTCATTTTTGAGCTATGCTGCCCACAGACACACACACACACACTCACAGATACGAACATTTTTCTAAAAATGCTTTTTTTGGGTTCAGGGGGTCTCAAAACATATATTTCCGGTGAAATCTCGGTATCGAATTTTCGTGTGCAATACAATACCTTCTCTATACTCTATGTACATAGTACGTGTAGGGAAAGTAAAAAGAATTAGTAAGACTGCTTTGAGAGGGTTGATTGTCTAGCGTAGATTTCCAGGTCTCACAGCTTCGCGTGAAGCGGGAGGTCATTGTGCCCGCCAGACCGCAGCACTACCAGCTGCTTCCCGCAATAGTGTTTTGTTTTCTTTCAGCTTTTCTTCCTCGCGGTAGATTCAGGTAAGATTTGCGCACTCTCAGTAATAATCCAAGAGGAGTACTTTGAGTGATGAGTAAAAATAGGCTTGTACTAAAATAACTGGCTGTGTACACATTTGCCCCAAAGTCAAGAGAAATGGGAGGGACACAAAAACCAGCGTGCGAAGTGTAAGAGTGCAGGTGTTAAAGATAATCGATTGCTTGAGATTTCAGGCATAATACTCACCGCAATGCAACACTGCAGTCTTCTTTTTTCACAAGCTTAACGTGTTCCTTTCCAAAAGAAATACGTGAGCTGAAAGTGTATACATTTACACTATTTTCTTAGTATTACGTCAGGAGTCATCAAAAAACTTTACAATATGTCTTGTATAAACCACAACGACATAATCACAGAACTTTTTATAGCAATTTTGGTAAAATAAATTGTGTCTTCTTTTAATTTTGATACAAAAATTTACCATAACTTAAGTACATATTTATATTCTTTTATTTTCCTATGGCGGATTTAACACCTATTTCAGGCGCCATTTTACAGCGTTGCGCTGGTAAAATTATTCTCGATGTCAGGTGCAATATTTACTTTTGACTGCCTCCGTGGTCGAGTGGTCAGCGAGCTGACTTCTCACCCGGAGCTCCCGGGTTCGATTCCCGGCTGGGGCGGGGAATTTTTCTTTAACCGGAATTATTCCCTATCCCCCATAGAGTCTGGAAGTATGAATGTGAGAGTGAATGTGCGTGTGTTTAGTAATATAAAGTTTAAACTAATGTTCTGAACCTACAGTTTCACAAGCGAAAGCCCCCGATATGACCATTGATGTTAAAGGGAGCTATACAAATGAAGCAATAAAAAAAAAAAAAAAATTACTTTTACAACGCACATAGTAAAGAGATTGTATTCTACCCAAAATTCTGATAACGAGATTTCGCCGGAAATACATGTTTTAGGGTCCTCTGAATCCAAATAAGGGTTTTTAGAAAAAAATCCGTGCGTGTGTCCATATCAATAACAAAAACTCAGTAAAATTCCAAATTTGGCATTTAAGTTTAGTATCTTTCAGGTACGCGACATGAAGATTTTGAGGAAAATCCCCCCCACCTCAAACTACATTGTACGTGGAAAAAATTTCGAAAATGTTGTTTTCTTCAAAAATGAACTAACGATTTTAATTAAAATACCGTATATTAAAGGTATTTATATGACAATAAAATGTGTATCTTTAATTTTCTGGGAATAGCCTCCGAAGACCCCTTTATTCTGGATGAATTTTGCCCAATTTTGCTTAACTGCTAAACCGTAAGAGATAGACAAAAACTCACTACATAAAAAATGCAGATCACGTCAAAACACACGATTTATATCCTTTACGTTTTTGTTGTGTAGATAACCGTTTCCGAGATATTCCTTGTTATTGGTTTCAATTGTGAAGTACTTTTACTTTTCTCAGACAGGAAGTGTCCGTTTTTCTTTTGTTCTACTCCTGTCCAAGCAAAGAAGCGATTTGCAATGACAGTCGCATAACGATAGCTTTTAAAACATTTGACACACATTTTAACCTAGTGCATTCCCTTAGTTCCCTTCTACTTATAAGGAACCAAGTAATAAGAGCATTCTGCTAGTGCTCATTTCGATCAGCATTGTGTAGAAAGAGGAATAATCTTATATAGGAAGTTTGTGAGTGTAACACATCAAATTTTTTTCGGTCAACTGGATCTTTCCAATTTCTGTCCCACTTATGGCGTATATGGATGAAGTAATTAGAGTGAAAGGTCCCGGGACATACGGCACCGCAGAAATCTAAATTCTAAATCTATATATGACTGTGTCCGTGGTCGGGTGGTCTCACCTGGAAGTCTTGGGTTCGATTCCCAGCTGGGGCGGGTAATTTTAATTCCATCAGAATCATTCCACATCCCCAAAGTGTCTGGAAGTAGCATGGAAGATTGAATGTGTGTGTGTGTGTGTGTTGTGTGTGTGTGTGTTTGCTTGTTTGTAGAAAAGAAAATGATTAAAAGTTAAAGAACTTACAGTGAAAGAGTTGTTTCTAAAACAAAGCCCTCGATATGACCGTATATGTTAAAGGGGTTATATAAGTGAAGCAATTAAAAGGTAATACAATCTGATGTGCTCTATTCACATGACTTTCTCTAACCCTCTGTAACAAGTTATTGTTAAAAAGCTTATTCTTCTATTTACTTCAGGCTAATCGAGGTAAAATTACCAGAAATTGTCTTACTTCTTGTAAATAGAAAGGAAATAAGGGAGTACTATAGGCTGGTTACTATATGATTGAAATTCCTTTGTTTGTATGGACAGGAGTTGACACATTCCCGTATGAGAAAGGTATAAGTATTTTAAAGCTTAAACCAATAAAAATTAATATCTCAGAAACGATCAGCTCTACCAAAAAACAACAACAACAGAAACAAAAGCTATATGACATAAACCCTTCTAATATGAGGACACTAAACATAAATACCAATTTGGGTTTTTAACGGTATTTTCAGTTATGTTGTTCACAGGCGCGCTCACACGGACCTTTTTCTAATTTTTTTCGGACTCAGGGGACCTCAAAGCATATATTTCTGATAAAATGTTGATATCGAATTTTTGGATGGAATACAGTACCTGCTCTAGTACATACTGGTAGAGAAGGTAAAAATATCGAGGGCTTATGCCAAAGTATTAGACATAAGTGCTTTGAGTTCCATCCGTAGTTATAGTTTCTGTATGTACAAATAAACAAAAATCGCCAAAGCTCCGGGAAACTCTGGTTGTTTTTGCTAGTTTAAATGGGATTATATGAATTGGTAAGGGAAATAAAAAGTTTTTTGACTGTTTCACATCAAAATGTCCTGTTCTTTATAGTTTCCTCTTGTTGTTTCTTCCGTTTCACATATTTCGCTATCTGCATGCGAAAGAAGGAAGAAAACTGTCACAGTGATACGCAGCGATGCAAATTAGTAACAGGTTTTACGTTCCGTTAAGTACAGCGTAGCCAGCAAGTATGAGAAAAAGCTCTTTACAGAATTGACAGGCAAGCCCATATTGAGTACCTAAGTGAGTGTACATACTACAAGGATCTCTTTCTTTAACAGTTCCAAATATTTGAACAACGTTCAACAGCTCTTGTTTGTACACGTATTATAGTTTCATCTTGAATGGGAAGCAAAAAACACTGAAACTTCGCGACCATTTGCATGAAGTCGTTAAATAAAATAATAACTGCATTTCTTGTAAACGTTCATAAGAAAGAACTCAGCCAAGTAGAGCAAAACAAAACAACAAAAATTGATGTGTTTCATTCACAGGACTTTCTCTACATCACTGCAACAAATTATTGTTAAAAAGCTATGCTTCTATTTACTTCATGCTAATCGAGAAAAAATTAGCATAAATAGTTTATTACTTGCTTCCTTGTAAGTAGAAACGAAATAAGGGAGTACCATAGGTTAAAGTGATAGTCAAAAGCTGCTTGCTATGTGACTGAAGTTCCTTTGTTTCTAGGAGTTGACAAATTCCTGTATGAGAAAAGCAAGCTTTTTAAAGCTGAAACCAAAAACAAAGAATGCCCGTCTGGATTGCGTGGTGGTAGCATGTCTGCCTGTTCAAAAGGTCGTGAATTCGAATCTCGCTTAGGGTACGGTTTTTTTTCGGGGTTTTCCCTTAACCTGAGAAAACGAATGTCGAGTAACTTTAAGCTCCACGGACCCCGAGATCATTTGAGCATCATATCATCAATTGCATTCATCGCCCGATATGACCAAACCAGGTTAACGGACGTTAAAACTTAAAAATAAAAAAAAATAAAAAAAAATTTAAAAAAACTCTATGAAAAAAATGTATATGACACAAAGTGTGTATTTTAATGTGCTCTAGATTTTTGTCCATCTCTTATGGTTTAGCAGTTATGCAAAATTCCGTAAAATTCATCCAGAATAAAGCAGTCCTCAGAGGCTATTCCCAGAAAATTCAAGATATTCATTTTATTTTTCTGGTAATATACGATATTTTAATCAAAATCTTTAGAGCCATTTTTGAGAAAATCAAAATTTTTGAAATTTTTTCCATGTAAAGGGTAATTTGGAGTGGGGGGATTTTTGAAAATCTTCGTATCGCATCCTTGCAAAATAACAACCTTAAATACCAAGTTTGTATTAAATGGTCTGTTTGTTTTTGAGCTATGCTGTCCACAGACACATACACAGACACACACACACCAACCTTTTTCCAGATTTTTTTTTGTTTTGTTTTCAGGGGGATCCAAAACATGTATTTCCAGTGAAATCTCGGTATCGAATTTTTTGGTGGAATATAATACCTTCTCTATATACTATGTACATAGTACATGTAGAGAAAGTTACAAAATTGACAGGCAAGCCCATATTGAGTACCTAGATGCGTGTACATGCTACAAGGATCTCTTTCTTTAACAGTTCCAAATATTTGTGCAACTCTTTAAAGTGCAACGTTCAACAGTTCTTGTTTGTACACTTATTATAGTTCCATCCTGAATTGGAAGCAAAAACACTGAAACTTCGCTTCCGACCGTTTGCATGAAGTCGTTAAACAAAATGATAACTGCATTTCTTGTGAACGTTCATAAGAAGGAACTCAGCCAACGAAGAGCAATAAAAACATATTTGTGGTTCAAAGACATAAGAGTAGGTGCGTTTCATACGACAGCAGCAATTTTCTTTTTAATAAATATATTCAATGTTGTTGTAAGGGTTTTTAGGCGTGTTCGCATGAAACAACTCGCCAACCGTTGCAACTAAAAAGTTGAGGTTATACATACGTATTCTATCTTTACTTTCAGTACACGTACTCTATATGTAGTGTATAGAGGGGGTATTGTATTCCGCCCAAAATTTTCAAAGCAAAATTTCATCGTAAATATGTTTTGAGGTCTCCTGAGTCCAAAAAATTGCATCTTAAGAAAATAGTCAATCTATGTTTTTTTTTTGTAGTATTAAACGCCTGCTGTTATAACTTGTGGCACCGCAGGCGATGACACTGGTGATATATGGAATGAAGATGAAAACACTGGTGGAATGCGATGGCGGGGGAAACTGGAGATCCCGGAGAAAAAAACTCGCTTCTGCGCCGCTTTGTCCACATGCTGTCGCTTGAAATCGAACCCGGGCCGCCTAGGTGAGAGGCGAGTGGCCGAGTGTATGTGTGTGTGTGTGTGTGTGTCTGTGGACAGCATAGCTCAAAAACGTTAGACCGTTAAATACCAAACTTGGCATTTACGTTTAGCATGTTCCAAGAATGCGAGATGAAGATTTTCAAAAAATCCCCCACCCCAAACTGCCTTTACGTGAATTTTTTTTTTTTATTTGAAAATGTTAATGTTCTCAATTTGAAGTCACCTAACTTTTTTACTTTCTCTATACGCACTATGTACATGGTGTATAGAGAAGGTATTGCACTCCACCAAAAAATTCGATAACGAGATTTCACCGGAAATATTTGTTTTACGGTCGCCTGTATCCAAAAAAAGTATTTTCAGAAAAAGGTCTGTGTGAGTGTGTGTGTCCGTGTGTCTGTGAACACGATAACTCAAAAATGAAAAGGCAGTAAAATACCAAACTTGGTATTTAAGTTTAGTATCTTCCGGGGATGCGATACGAAGAGTTTGAGAAAAATCCCCCCACCCTAAACTACCCTTTACGAAACTTTAACTTTTTTCGAAAATTTTTATTTTCTAAAAAATGGCTCTAGCGATGTTGATTAAAATATCGTATATTAAAGATATTTACCTGACAAATAAAATGTATATTTTGAATTTTCTGGGAATAGCCTCTGAAGACTACTTTATTCTGGGTCAATTTTACGGAATTTTGCATAACTGCTAAACCGTAAGAGATGTACAAAAACTTACCACACAACAAATGTAGAGCACTTTAAAACACACAATTTATTTCGTATACATTTTTCGTGGAGTTCATTGTTTTTGAGATATTCCTTGTTTTTGGTTTCAGCTATAAAAAAACATACTTTTCTCATGCAGGACTTTGTGAACTCGTGTCTATACAAACAAAGGAACTTCAGTCACATAGCAACCAGCTTTTGACTATCACTTTAACCTATGGTAGTCCCTTATTTCGCTTCTACTTACAAGGAAGCAAGTAATAAGACTATTTCTGCTAAATTTTTCTGATAAGCGTGAAGTAAATAAACGTATACGCTTTTTAAAAATAACTTGTTGCAGGGATATAGAGAAAGTCATGTGAATGGTACACATCAGATGTTTTCAAATAGAACCATGCAAAACGAACTGTTTCACGTAGTGATTAGCTTTTAAAAATGTTGACTATCGCTTTAGCTTAGTATTCCGTTATTCCCCTTCTACTTAAAATGAAGCAAGTACTAATATCAATTCTGCCAATGTTTATCTCTATTAGCGTGATGCAGGTAAAAGAATAGTCTTTTGTAAGAATGGTTTATATTTGGAACAGCTAGAGAAAGTTATGTAAATGGAGCTCCTCAGATATTTTAGGTTTTGTATTATAGAAAGTTGTTGCGTTTAATTTTATACCATATAAGTAATGAAAGCAGACAAAGCTTGACGTCATTGCCTCGCACGTGCCACCAAATAGTTGCTGGACTATAGTTCTTGATATACTTTGACTTTGTCTCTTGGAGGTAAATAAATGCAACATTCCATAAGCTGTAGTGCCTAAATGAAAACAACAAAACAAGGGTTATGTAACATGCAGTTCTAACTGAGTTGTGAGTGAGCCAAAATCTTGTGAATCTAGCAGAAACAAATCAGAGCTTCAGACTTGAGATAATGCAGAAAATGGTAGAGTTCATTCTTTTGTTCCATCTGTTAGTTTGTGTTTACGCAAGGCAAACTTGGGTCACCAGCATAGCTTATAATATCTCCATGGCACGACAGCTCACGGGGAACCTTGGCCTACCGCCCGGCCGCTGCGTCCCCCATCTCGGTCCACTACAGATGTCATGGATGGGGTGCAGTATTGGAGGGTGAGACGTAGTCAGCGCCTTGAGCCCCTCCGTGGCGGTTAATGACCTGGAGCCGCTACTTCTCCATCAAGTAGCTCCTCAAGGGACCTTACGAGGCTGAGTGCATCCCGGTCCAGGTCTCCCAGCAGGGTAAAAATCCTCACGCCGGTACTGGGGATTGAACCCAGGTCTCCCGCTTGGTAAGCAATTGCGCTACCACCACGCTAAGGAGACGACCCAGCATTGCTTATAGGTCCATAAATATTTTGTTTTACCATTATAAACAGTGATATTGAATAAAACATAAATGAAGTGTGAAAATATTTTGAAATAGACAATACTAATGTGTAATCTATGCATAATATCAGTTTTTTTTGGTGGTGAGTTACACAATACAACAATTTAAAGAAGCATTTACATTCATACATTGAGTGAAGTATATAAAATTTCTGTTGAAAAATCTGATGTGTTCCATTCACATGACTTTCTCTAGCTGTTTCGCAAACAAACGTTTCTTACAAAAGATTAAGAGGCCTCTGAGTAAAATTAAGGGGTCTTTCAGGCCCAGTATAGAATGGGACGCTGAGAACTACAGCAGTTAAAGAGCGTCCATAAATAAAACACAATTTCCAATTTAAGGAATATCTCGAAAACGTTTAACTCTGCCAGTATACAGGCTGTTAATGAACTATGCCGAAATATTTTAACAGAATATGAATATTACTTAAATAAGTAATTTGAGATAGGAGACTTATGGCATGTTTATTGAAATTTCGAAGTAACGGCTATACGTTTCTGAAGTGCCAGTACGTCACTGGCTAATTTAGCAACCATTCGGGAGCATAACACGAAAAATGAAGGGACATATTACAGCGTCTGGCGTAGTGGTTATGATACTGGCTTTCAAGTGAAAGATAGTTTCCGAGTTTGGGTCGCGATCAAGTATCGCGGCGCTTCGTCTGGAATGAAAAAAATAATAATAAAAAACATTTGCTCTATGACAGTAATCGAAATCATGACCTTTGGGATAGCAGCTTCCCGCGTTACGCATTAAGCCACAAGAGCAGTTGTAAAACCGCCTCTAGAGTGGGCTACATAACTCAAGAACGTAGTTAATAAATGCTCAGTTTCGTACTGTCAAGTGATTAGTTCGAAATTTTACAGCTTTTTGCGACATTAAATCTTGAGAACGCTAGTAATCTTGAGAGCTGCTAAAAATCGATATTTCTTTACTCAGGCAGCAATTTTAAATACATTCTAAGCCATTTTTTCAACCTGCTTTGCTTTAACACCGAGTTATCGGAACCTGATATCCCACACGTTTAACGCTATGTAGTTGCGTTTTGTTTATCCGGGGACCATGCATCGCCAATTTCAAATTACTTATGTCAGTTACGTGCACAATCTCGCAAATTATTTCGGTGTAGTTCATTAACCTCCTGTATATGTATATGTGATATGCACCATGTCATAAATTGTGTGTTTTAATGAGTTCTACATTTTTTTTTTTGTGCAGCAAGTTTTTATCTTTACCAGTTATAAAAAAGTCATCCAGAAAGTAGAGGTCTTCAGAGGCTTTTTCCAGAAAATTCGAGATATATGATATAATCGTACACTCCGTTGCCATAAGACTATTTTAAACATATGCCATTGTAATACAAATCATTAGAGACATTTTTGAGAAAATCAAAATGTTCGAAAAACATTTGGTATTTAACAAAAATTTTGTTTTTTAGCGTTTCTGTTTTTTTATTCAGGTCTAAAACATGTATTTCCGGTGACATCTCAATATCGAATTTTGGGTGGAGTACAATACTTTCTCTATCCACTTGTACATTGTACATACGAGTGAGAGATAACATTAAACATGGACAAAAGAACCGGGATGAAGGACATGCTCCAAAATATTTCAAGAATCTAGGACACTACCATACGATTTAAAAGTAAATGAATGTAAACATTGAATAGGAAACGCTAAGGCCTTAAGCTATTGCTAAAAGTAGTCTTTGAACCGAATGGTGCCATACATTATACAGCATTTGTCCAGAAACAGAATGCTCGTCACAGCTTTCCCCAAAAGAAAGAATATCCCAAGTAATTCTTGGATACGAAATCGTGCAGGTTTAACCTCCGGTGAATGGCGGGAAGCACTTAATATGTCGGCTATGTCTGCTCTGTCCTTGCTTTCCCGATGGCCGTCTCTTTCGAATGCCGGAGATTGACGGAAACATATGTATCTTTTTCTGATGAAGAATTACTTCGAAACTCCCGCGATCAAAAGATCCGATCAAAGATCGCAAAAGAACTAAGATCATCAAACTGCCAAGTACATGAGCAAGTTCATGGTCTCACTTCAGCTAGCAACACTAGAAGGTTCAATACGAAATGAAATTAAATGGAGTTTTATTTATGAACGCTCTTTAACTTCTGTGCATCCAATTCTATATTGAGGCGAAAGACCGATTAATTTTGCTCAGAAGCCTCTTTATCAGGCTTGAGATTTTTTGTCGCCCTCCGTGGTGTAATGGTTACCATGCTAACTTACTATACCCAAGGTCGCGGGTTCAAATCCGGAGGAAGACGATGGGTTTTTTCGGGTGAAAAATCCTTAGCATGGCTTCCTTCGGAAGAACCTCAAGCCTGATATAGAGGCCTCTGAGCAAAATTAAGCGGTCTTTTACACCCAATTTAGAATGGGACGCTGAGAGCCACAGTTGTTAAAGAGCGTCCATAAATAATACGCCATTTTTCTTTTTAGATTCTTTTACGTGCCATAAGTCCAGGACCAACGGCTTTACTTCCCTTCCAAAGGAACTATTCTAAGGATTTTTACGCCCGTAAGCAATACAATAGCAATACCTGACCACGCTAAAGAAGTAAATGTAGATCTGAAACATTTTACGATAACATAATACTATTTTTCTTGTATAAATATGAACCCCCAAAAATAAAGGTAATAATAGGCTTGATAGTGGATGCTTGTGGGAGGATCACCAGTTTCTTTTTTGTCACTTGGAATATGTTTGGCCTGAAGAATAATAAAATAAAAAACATTATCACCGCCCTCAGAGGATCAATATATTCACTGCGCAACCTGCACCAATTGATTTATCATATATGATTCATAAAGCTATGTCTTTTATTTTATGATAACCATTTCTGTTCATTATTATTATTATTATTATTATTATTATTATTATTATTATTATTAAACTTTTTCATTTTTGTCTATGTTAACTTTTATCTGAACGTTGTAACTCAGGTGTATTTGTTATCATTGTATATGTTTCTTGTATGTAACATTTCGATTTTTAGTTTCTCTACACATTTTAGGTATGTGCATAATGTATAGAGAAGGTAATTGCTTTGCACACAAAAACTCTATGTCGGTTTAGCAGTTATGCAAAACTCATTAAAATTCATCCAGAATAAAGTAATCTTCAGAGGCTATTCCCAGAAAATTCAAGATATACAGTTTATTTGTCAGGAAAATATCTTTAATATACGATACTTTAATCAAAATCGTAGGAGCCATTTTTGAGAAAATCAAAATTTTCGGAAAAAAATCAATTTAAAGGGTGGTTTGGGATGGGGGAATTTTTCTCAAAATCTTCGCGTCGCATACCTGGAAGATACTGAACTAAAATACCAAGTTTGGTATTTTATCGACTTTTCGTTGTTGAGTTATCGTGTTCACAGACACACGGACACAAACTCACTCACTCACATACACACATGGACCTTATTCTGAATTTTTTTTTTGGATACAGGGGACTCTAAAATATATATTTCCGGAGAAATCTCGGTATCGAATTTTTTGTTGGAGTGCAATACCTTCTCTATATACTAGTGCGTGTATAGAAAGCAAAAACTAATTGATTTAGGAGTTATGAAATTTAGTTCACACAGTTACCACCAGAGGCGTCGTAACAGCTATCTAGAGCGTGCAATTGAAATAAACGTCTTCAGCAATAGAAGAGATAGTTTTAAGCACGTGATTGAAATAAACTTACTTCTATGTGTGGTTTTTAAAGAATATGAATAAAACATTTCTCCAGAGTTATGTAAGGTCTATAGCACTGGCCGCCAGCGTTTGAATTGTGTCAAAGCAAAGCGAAAAAAAAAAAAAAAAAAAATACTTAGTGACCAACATATCCGTTATTGCATTCTGAATGCGCTCTAGTCTCGCCAGTTTTAAGTTGAAACCCATTTCAATTAAGTCCATACTTTGCAGAGACACTCCAGCATACGTTTATGAAAATTACGAACGCACTGTTGGGAACAACTTTGTTACGAATATTGAGGAAGTAAAAGAGCATAGCTAAAGAGCAGGTTGGCAAACGGACCACTTCCCACTCTCTCTTCCCCAAATATGGCGGATATTAATATTCTATTTTCGTTGTAGAATCCAGGGTAGTGAACTTGTCAAATGAATTACAGCTATTCTCAATAGTGATCCAAATATGAAATTCATATGGAGGTAGCAATTAGAATTTCCAATTTAGTAGATTTTCCATCAGATTTAGAGCTTTTGGCTACCAGTCTTGCGTGAAATAGTGTACTACCATACAAGTGCAATAAGTGCATATTAACATAATCAGGTGGAGGTTTGAAAACACGACACGAAGTCTAGCATTTTCATTTCTGAGTTTCTGTAAAATACTTAATGTGTATGCATTTCGACGTTAGTAAATTAATATCAGAAAGTATTGACAGAGTTCATCCCAACAGTCAGGCCGGGCCTAAAACTTCTATATCCGGTGAGATCTCGGTGTCCAATTTTTGGGTGGAATGCAATACTTTCTCTATACACTATGTACTTAGTACGTGCAGAGAAAGTAATAAGCTTTTGTAAGAATATTTTGTTAAAGAATGCGTAGAGAAAGTCATTTGAATGTTGCGCATTATTCATAAATGCATTTAAGGACCTCTAAGATGGCTGTATTCTTGTGCAGCAGTAAATAAATAACTGCGGTATTTCGTGGTTTAAAAGTGAACGCCTCTGAGGCACCACGTCAACATCGCTGCGCTTCTGTTAAATACAGCGATTAGAAATAAACAAGCGAAGTAACTGGAATCAGTGAGCAAATAATGGCACACAATAACTGCCGCGGCGTTTGCCAACTTGCGTTGCAACTTTATTATCCTCGCACGGGAGTATCAAAGTTGGTGTATTGCCTCCCGCACACGACAGGAAGTAACGCTTCAAACTTTCGTTAAGTTGCTATGAAGGCGCGATCGCAGCGCGGGTGCTAACAGTTTCCTGGCAGTGCGGTGTACGAGGGGAGCGGGGGAAGGGATGAGTAACAAGCTGCGTTTAACACTTGCTTATTGTACGTTGTTACTACTCTTGTGCCGGACTCCACGTTCACGCAGGCATTTGTTTCCTGGCGCACTAAAGCCGCACTCACGCCCAGCAGTAGTGTTGCCAACTGTTTTGTGCTACATGTACCATCATTTAGCATAATACTCCCATTATGCTACAAAAAGTAGTGTAATTTTGTGTTTTAATTTGTATCGAATTTTCCTTTGTCTATTAGAAGCCAAAAAAATCTGATGTGTCCCATTCACTTAACTTTCTCAATCTGTTCCACATAAAACTATTCTTACAAAAGATCTACTTCATAATAATCGAGATAAACATTAGCAGAATTGCAAAATATTTTATTACTTACTTCCAAGTAGAAGGGAAACAAGGGAATACATTAAGCTAAAGATATAGTTATAGTTAAGCTATGTGAAGCAATTAAGGTTTTGTTCGATTTACATGGTTCCGTTTGAGGAAAGTTAGGTAACTTATAATTGAAAGCAATAATAAGGAATATCTCGAAAATGGGCACCTAAACCAAAAAAAAAAAAAAAAGTTTATGACATAAATTATGGGATTCAGCGAGATCTACATATTTTGTGTAGTAAGTTTTTGTCTATCTCTTACGGTTTACCAGTTATGCAAAATGCAACAATATTCATCCAGAATAAAGTGGTTTTAGGAGGCTATACATACATACATACATACATACATACATACATACATACATACATACATACATACATACATACATACATACATACATACATACATACATACATACATACATACATACATACATACATACATACATACATACATACATACATACATACATACATACATACATACATACATACATACATACATACATACATACATACATACATACATACATACATACATACATACATACATACATACATACATACATACATACATACATACATACATACATACATACATACATACATACATACATACATACATACATACATACATACATACATACATACATACATACATACATACATACATACATACATACATACATACATACATACATACATACATACATACATACATACATACATACATACATACATACATACATACATACATACATACATACATACATACATACATACATACATACATACATACATACATACATACATACATACATACATACATACATACATACATACATACATACATACATACATACATACACACACACACACACACACACACATACATACATACATACATACATACACACACATACACACACATACATACATACACATACATACATACATACATACATACATACATACATACATACATACATACATACATACATACATACATACATTACATACATACATTACATACATACATACATACATACAGACATTACATACATACATTACATACATACATTACATACATACATTACATACATACATTACATATATACAGTGCAGACAGACAGACACAGACACATACATACATATATATTCGCACACGCAGAGAGACAGCCACTCTCTTTCTCTCTGTCATTCAGACATACACACAGACCCTTGTCTAATTTTTATCCAGGGAACTCAAAACACGCATTTCCGGTGAAATATTGCCGTCGAAGTTTTAGAAGGAATACAACATAACCTATACCTACCACTTATGGGACAAAGAAAGCAAAACACTGCTGTGTAAATATTTCCTTCAATTTCTTACTTTTCAACGCTAAAATGGTTGGATTAAAGAAAAACTATTAATTTAAAGGAAGTTTCAGAGAGTATGACATAAGGAGAAAGGACAGGCCAGTGAACACAGTTGCGTGTCTTCATTTCGAATGTTTGCTATACCAGCTAAGTTTTGCACACCAGAAATTACGGATCTGTCACGAACAGTAGCAAAAGTTCTGAAATTTATAAGCAAGCTACTCCTTGGCCAGCGAATTCAACTTTTATACCGCTACGGTTAAAACATCTGTTATGTTAATTCATATTAAACAAAAACTGCGAAACTTCAATTAAGTTTCAAGTAAAAAACGTTTGAAGAAAGGCGAGGCAATAAGAGACGAGTCTATGTAGATAAAACTTTTCAGAAATAAGAAGAACTTAAAAGATATCACGAATATACGTGGGGTGCTTTTAATTGTAAGCAGCTCGAGAAGAAATAGGCTAGTCTATTAAACGTGAGTCATGAACGTTTCAACAGTACCTGATGATTTTCCACTTATTTGACGATTCTATATAAGTGTGACATGATAGATCAAATTTCATCAAATGTAGAGAGAGAGAGAGAGAGAGAGAGAGAGAGAGAGAGAGAGAGAGAGAGAGAGAGAAGTCTAATATTTCTAGCAGTTACTTTTATATTTTTGCTGTTTACAGATACCATTATTTAATGCTACTGCTATTTATAAAAATGTCACTAGAATTACAATAAGAGGATAATAGGTACTTTAATAAAAATCGTTTAGCATTTATGAGGAAATAATATTTTTCAAAAATGTACCATTAAACGGTAGTTGGGTGTGAGGGAGTTTCTTGAAAATCTTCGTGTCGCATTTTTGGAAAATACTTAATTCAAATACAAATGTTGGTATTTCACCGACTTTACGTCTCTAAGTTTTGCTGTTTACAAACAAACAGACACAAACACACACACCGACACAAGGACCTTTCTCTAAGAATGCTTTATTTGGATCAGGGAACCTCAATACAAACGTGATGGTGCAAAACTAAAGCTGATTTATTATTTATTGAAATTACGTACAGAAACGAAGGTGGCATGAACTGATAGAACAACATCTTAAGTTTGCTTGTCTATGTTTTAGTTATAGTTTACTCAAAAGCCGCTAGAGGCGTTTGGTATTGTCGATAGAGAAAATGGCTGCCTCGCAGTAGAACGCGCGTATTGTGCGTAATTTCCACCGGCAACGGCTATTGTAACAGTGCAGAGACACTTGAAAACAACATTCAATAAGCTCTCACCGCATAGAAACTTAAACTTAATTTCACGGTGGGTAGCGAAGTTTGAGTCCACTGGAAGTGTATGCTCTAAGAAACATCTTGGATTCCCCAATCGTCGAGGGAGACAATTGAGAAAATTCGAGCTGCATTTGAACCAAAGACCAAGAAAGTCAACATACTAGGTCATTAGAGAGCTAGCACAAGCGTGATCTAAGAAGGCGCTTGTGTTTTAAACCATATACATCTGGTAATGCTGACTTGGCCTCCGAGATCATCTGATCTAACAGTGTGCGACTTCTTTTGTGGGGGTTCGCGAAGGCGGTAGTGTATGTCCCCCCATTACCACAGAACCTGAATGATGTGAAGCGACGCAGGGGACCTCATAAACAAGGATATGTTGGCTCGCGTCTTGGAAGAAATGGAGTACCAGTTCGACCGTGTAACTCGTGGGGCTCATATCCAATACTTGTAATGTTCATGTAAACTTAAAATGTTCTTCTATCATTTCGTGTTACTTTTGTATATGTATGTAATTTCAATAATGAATAAATGAGCTTTGGTTTTGCACAATCACTTTTGAATTATCTTGTATTTCGGATGAAGTCTGGTAACGAATTGTGGGGGCGAATACAATATTTTCCCTACTACCATGAGTAGTAGAGAAAGTAAAATTGATGTACAAATTCCAACTTAATGGTAATCCTGAGTAAGGTAGATTTCAAAGAAAGCACAGAATAACAGAGAAAGGATAAGAAATAACGTAGAAAGGAAAACAAAAAGAGTACCTACGATATTCATTGGTTTCTTTCATTTCTGCTGTTCCTTTTTGTAAAGATTTCTTATGACGTGAAAAGCCTCGAGGCTACTATTGGCATGCAAGCTCCAGCACACGTGTGTAGGTCACATAGCCGAGGCTGCATAGGAATACTAATTTCCTGTAGGGTAGCCAGCAGCAAGCTGTGCAGTATATTCAATCGCAGTAGAGGGTGTATGCCGCCCCCAAAAGAGGTGTTTAAAGATTCATGGAGCGCTAAAGTGGGAGGAAGATATAGGTCATTCACGGCAGGCAATATTGCCGATATTAGTTTGACATGCAGAGTGCTTATTAAACAACGCAGGACGGCATAAATCGAAATGTACTACAGCTCCCCTTGAAAGCTATTTACAATTCGCGTGCATCCAAAATTGCTGTGAAGAACTAGGTGGATCCTTCTTTCCATAAATTGAACTCATTCTCAGTGAAGTAGGAACTAGCAATGTCGTACCAGTTCATTTCTGAGAACTACTTCATCCATCACTTATTATTTCGTAAAAATATAACACAAGCACTAGTACTTTGTGGATCTTATTACATTCTCTACTCGAATATGCACACAGTGTACAGAGAAGGTACTATATTCCAACCAAAAAATATGTATTACACTCACATGAGTTTCTCCAGCTGCTCTACAAACTTCTTGCAAAAGATTATTATTCTTACAATGCTAATCGAGATAAACATTAGCAGAATTTTCTTATTACTTAGTTCCTTATAAGTAGAAGGGAACTAAGGGAATGCACTTAACTGATAGTCAAATATTTTAAAAGCTGTCGTTGTGCAATTGTCATTGTAAATCACTTCTTTGCTTGGCCAGGAGTAGAACAAAAGAAAAACGGACACTTCCTGTCTGAGAAAAGTATAAATACCTCACGTGCATCCAAATTGCTGTAACGAGCTAAATGGGTCCTTCTTTCCATTTGTTAAGCTCATTCTCAGTGAAATAGGAACTAGCAATGAATCGTACCAGTTCATTTCTGCGAACTACTTCATATATCACTTATTTTTTTTATAAATATAACACAAGCACTAATAATCGCTGGATCTTATTACTTCTCTACACGACTATGCACATAGTGTACAGAGAAAGTATTGTATTCCACCCAAAAAATCTGATGTGTTACACTCACATGACTTTCTCCAGCTGCTCTACAAACTTCTTGCACAATATTATTCTTATTTCTACACAATGCTAATCCAGATAAACATTAGCTTATTCTTATTACTTAGTTCCTTATAAGTAGGAGAGAATTAAGGGATTGCGCTATGCTAAAGTGATAGTCAAATGTTTTAAGCTTTTGTTAAACGATTGTCAAAGGAAATCGCTTCTTTGCTTAGCCAGGAGTAGAACAAAAGAAAATTGAAAAGCATACTCGTAAGTACTTTACAATAGAAATCAATAACAAGGAACATTTCGAAAACGGTTACTTTCACACACAAAAAACAAACAAACAAACAAACGGAAATGACATAAATTGAATCAAATGGTCTACGATTTGTTTCAGCAAACAAATCAAACGAATCAAAGCATAAAGGTAAACATAAAAATAAAATTAAAATACCTATTTGATAATAAACTCAAAATTAGCCCCTAATCCTGATATAAATATTGTTAAAACAAAAATTTCTAGTAAAAATTTCAATAATCATCTAGGAAAAACTTAACTAAACCGAATTAATAAATAAACTCCTGCTGTTTTGACGACATCTACTTTTTTGTGTAGTAAGTTTTTGTCTATCTATTACGGTTTAGCAGTTAAGCAACATTCGGCAAAATTTATCGAGAATAAAGAGGTCTTCAGAGGCTATTCCAAAAAAATTCACGGTATACTTTTTATTTGGAATGTAAATATCTTTAATATAGGTATGGGATTTTAATCAAAATCTTTGAGCCATTTTTGAGAAAATCAACATTTTTGAAAATGTTTCCATTTAAAGGGTAGTTTGTGGTAGGGGGATTTATTTTTTTTTCGTGTCGCATCTTTGGAAGATATTAAACCTAAATACCAAGTTTGGTATGTAACAGTCTTTTCGTTTTTGAGCTATGCAGCCCAGACACACACACTGACTCACACAGACGGACCTTTTTCTGAAAATGCTTTTTTCGGACTTAAGGGACTCCAAAACATATATTCACAGTGAAATCTCGACATGGAATTTTGGGTGGAATACAAAACCTTCTCTATCCATTATGTACATTGCACATGCGGGCTAGACAAAGTAACACGCAAGCGTTCCATGAGCCTTAAGGAGACCAACCTGTGAAAATTTACCAAAATTCTTAAAAATGTTGATTTTAGATTTTAAAACAATAATATACTGTGGTCCTTGTAGATTAAAAAACCGAAGTTATTTTCAATCACTTGCAATTTAATCACTTACTGCATTAATTTTTAAATTGAAGGTTCAATAATAACGAATAACACTTTAAATATTAAAAAGCGTGTTTCTCTAAATGCATTTTCAAACGCAAGTAAATGTTCAAAATTTTCCTTGCTCTCCACACATCAACCAATAGTTGACTTTTCTACCATAAAACCTTAATATCATAAAAAATCAAAAAAAAATCTGATGTGTTCAATTCATATGACTTTCGCTACATCTCTGCAACAAATTATTGTTAAAAAGCTTATGCTTCTATTTATTTCATTCTAGTTGAGAAAACATTAGCAGAAATATTCTTATTACATGCTTCTTTGTAGGTAGAAGCGAAATAAGGGAGTACCATAGGTTAAAGTGATAGTCAAAAGCTGGTTGCTATGTGACTGAAGTTCCTTTGTATGGACTGGAGTTGAAAAATTCCTGTATGAGGAAAGTATAAGTTTTTCAAGTCTGAAACTAAAAACAAGGAATATCTCAAAAAACGATCAACTCCACGATAAAAATGTATATTACATAAACTGCATGTTTTAACGTGTGTGTTTTTCTCCATTTCTTAAGGTTTAACAGTTACGCAAAATTCCGTAAAATTCAACCAGAATAAAGTAGTCTTCAGAAACTTTTCCCAGAATATTCAAGACATATGTTTTATTTTTCAGGTAAACATTTTAATCAAAATCGTTAGAGCCATTTTGGAAAAAATGTAAAATAGAATTAAATGAATACTTCAAGTAATATCACATTTTAATAAACTTTTAAAGGTGTTCAAAATGGCTCCTGTCACCTCAATACATTTTGTGAATCGCCTAGCAAGGACTGTAGCACATTTATAAGGAAAACATACATGATAACTATGTTTAAATTTAGTTATGGAACTCCTCTCCTGAAGTTCTTTTCTAGGTATGGGCAAGCTATGTGATGTGGAACTCATGGGAAGAGTTCAAACTCTGATGTATGGTGTGACCGCGGACGTTCACAGGCCGACTTCCATTGTTCTCCTCTGTAGATTACACTTTTAAAAAAGTCTGATGTATTCCATTCACACGACTCTCTACCCTCTATAATTTACTAATCATTATAAAAACTACTCTTACGAAAGCTTGCTACTTTCTCTACACGCACTATGCACATAGTGTACTGAGAAGGTATTGCAATCCAACAAAAAATTCGATACCGAGATTTCACCGGAAATATATGTTTTAGGGTCCCCTGTATACTAAAAAAGTATTTTTAGAAAAAGGTCCGAGTGTCTGTGAACACGATAACTCAAAAACGAAAAGTCTATAAAATACCAAACTTGGTATTTAAGTTTAGTATCTTCCAGGGATGCAACACGAAGATTTAGAGAAAAATCCCCCCACCCCCAACTACCCTTTACATGGAAAATTTTTCGAAAATTTTGATTTTCTAAAAAATTGCTCCAACGATTTTGATTAAAGTATCGTTTATCAAAGCTATTTACCTGACAGAAAAAATTTATACCTTGAATTTTCTAGGAATAGCCTCTGAAGAGAACCTTATTCTGGATGAATTTTACGGAATGTAGAATAACTGCTGGACCGTAAGAGATGGACAAAAACTTACCACACAAAAAATGTAGAACACTTTAAAACACACAATTTATGTTATATACATTTTTTTGTGGAGTTCATCGTTTTTGAGACATTCCTTGTTTTTAGTTTCTGCTTTCAAAAACTTATATTTCTGTTACAGGAGTTTGTCAACTGCTGTCCATACAAACAAAGAATTTCGGTCACATAGCAACCAGCTTTTGATTATCACTTTAACCTATGCTACGCCCTTATTTCACTTGTACTTACAAGGAAGCAAGTAATGAGACTATTTCTACTATTTTTTTCTGATTAGCATGAAGTAAATAGAAGTAGAAGTTTTTTAAAAATAATTTGTTGCAGAGATGTAGAGAAAGTCAGCTGAATGGTATACATCAGATTTTTTCCTATCTACTTCATTTTAAGTGAGATAAGCTTTTGCAAAAATAGCTCAACACACATAACGTTCATAAATTGAAACGGAATGGCAATAGTCAAATGTTTATGAATTGGACGATATTTACTGGCCTTACAATTTCATACTCTTTCCATGAAAACATGAGAAACAACTGAGTATCTAGGGACTTTAATAGAATGACAAAGAATTGAACAATTCAAACCTTTAATAACAAATAACTTGGATATTTATGGTACAAAAAGGTTATTAGAGAACTTGGTTTAAAGAAGATTTTACAATGATGGTGTAGTGTTTATCACAGTCAATTCACAGATAATTCATGCTATATATTTTATTTTTCATGTAAATATATTTAACATAATGTTTTTATAAAAATCGTTAGTGCGATTCTGAGAAGTGTTCCATGTAAAGGGTAAATGGGAGTGGTGGGAGTTTCTAGAAAACCTTCGTGTGGCTTTTTTGAAAGATACTCAATCTAAATACATTATCTATTGTGCTTTTCATGGACCCTTTTCCTAATATGCCATTTTTACTTTCTATACAGGTAATATGTACATAGTGTATAGAGAAGGTATTGTAATGCACCCAAAAATTCGATACCGAGATTCACCAGAAATACATGTTTTGGGATCCCCTGAATCCAAAAAGAGAATTTTTAGAAAAATGTCCGTGCGTGTGTGTGTGTGTGGGTTTGTGGACAGCATAGATCCAAAACGAAAAGTGCGTTAAATACCAAACTGGGTATTTGAGTCCAGTATCTTCCAAGGATGCGACACGAAGATTTTCAAGAACATCCCTCCACCCCAACACGAAAATTTTGAAAATGTTGTTTTTCACAAAAATGGCTCTAACGATTTTGATTGAAATCGCTTATATTTAAGATATTTACCTGACAAGTAAAAGTATATCTTCAATTTTCTGGAAATAAGCCTCTGAAGACAAGTTTATTCTGGGTGAATTTTGCGGAAGTTTGCATAGCTGGTAAAGTGTAAGCTATAGACAAAAATTCACTTAATAGAAAATGTAGAGCTCGTTAAAGCACACAATTTATGTTACATACATTTTTTCGTGGAGTTGGCCGTTTTTGAGTTATTCCTTATTATTAGTTTCAGCTTTAAATACATATACTTTTCTCATACGGGAATTTGTCAACTCCTGTCCATACAAACAAAGCTACTTCAATTATCTGTATGGCAACCAACTTTTAAAACATTTGACTATCGATGTAGCCTATGGCACTCTTTTTTGGACAATAATTTATTGCAGAGATGTAGAGAAAGTCATGTGAATGGAATACATCGGATTTTTTTGGATAAGCATACCTATATCAGGTGAAATCTTGAATACAAATTTTTGGGTAGAGTACAAAACTTATATACTTAAAATACGAACTAGAATATAACTGATTGTTTAAGATTATATCATTTTGAGCTATAAATTGAATTGCAGTTGATTTTGGAAAACATCCTAAAAATTGTTTATGAACGAAAATGCTGCAACAGTGTTTTGTCTTGTGGTCTAGTCGATATAATCGAAGGAAAGAAGGAAAGAAAGAAAAGAATCCATAATTGTCCTGTAAAAAGTGAAAAAGTGTGTCATTATTAAAGTGTGAAATATAATTTTTAATGCCATGCGTTTGAGAAATATTAACAATTAATTATTTGACATGTTATGAAGTTTGAGTTTATTGTGAATTTGTAAAAAAGTTATGAATTAGAAAGAACTTATTTGTTTCATTTTCAATCCAAGATGATTGTTGCTACTAAATGGTAAATGCGAATTCAGTGTATTTAAAAGCTGCCTAGAACGCACTTCAAGTGTTTGATCAGTGCTTTAATCTCGGCAGTTTAAAAGCCATGTCAAGGTCTTCTGTATCAAGACGGCAAACAAATTCCCAAGTCATGGCCACTTCTGACGCTAATGAAGGCCAAACATAACATAGTGTAGCGTAGGTTAAAACTCTCATAACAGATAAATTTCACTCAGTCGTGCATACGGACTTTGAAGCATACATTTCTCCTACTTCGAAAGACATTCGTTCATATCAAACTGTGTATCATAATGAATGATATCTATTACTTTCTCTACGCACTATGTACATAGTGTATAGAGAAGGTATTGCACTCCACCCAAAAATTCGATGCCGAATTTCACCGGAAATTTATGTTTTAGGGTCCCCTGTATACAAAAAAAATCATTTTCAGAAAAAGGGCCGTGTGTGTGTGTGTGTGTGTGTGTGTGTGTGTGTGTGTGTCCGTGAGTCTGTGAATACGATAACTAAAAAACGAAAAGTGGGTAAAGTACCAAACTTGGTGTTTAAGTTTAGTATCTTCCAAAGATGCGACACGAAGATTTTGAGAAAAATCCCCCCACACCAAACTACCCTTTACATGGAACGTTTTTCGAAAATTTTTATTTTCTCAAAAATGGCTCTAACGATTTTGATTAAAATATCGTATATTAAAGAATTTACCTGACAAATAAGATGTATATCTTGAATTTTCTGGTACTAGTCTCTGAAGATTCCTTTATTGCGGATGAATTTTACGCAAGTTTGCATACTTGCTAAACCACAAGAGATAGACAAAAACTCACTATATAAAAATGTACATCACGTCAAAACACACAATTTATGTCATTTAGTTTTTGTTTTGGAGGTAGCCGTTTCCGAGATATTCCTTGTTATTGGTTTCAATTGTGAAGTACTTAAACTTTTTTCAGACAGGAAGTGTCCATTTTTCTTTTGTTCTACTCCTGGCCAAGCAAAGAAGCGATTTGCAATGACAACCACATAACGATAGCTTTTAAAACGTTTGACTATTGCTTTAGTCTAGTGCATTACCTAGTTCCCTTTTACTTACAAGAGCATTCTGCTAGTGTTTATTTCGATTAGCATTGTAGAGCAGCTAGAGAAATTCATGTGAGTGAAACACATTAGATTTTTGTTTGTATATGGAGTATAATGCTTAGAATGGATTCTAGTATTTGGAGTCAAGTTAGCATATATCAAAACAGAAAAGCGAAAGTTTCTTATGGAATACAGATCATCTGTTCACCTAAAATCTGATGTGTTACATTCCCATTACTTTCTCTATCCACTGTCGTTTAAGTAAGCTATACAAACTATTCTTACGAAAGCTTGTTTTACTATCTATTTCGTATAAATCGAGATAAGCCTTTGAAGAAGCACGCTACATTACAAATCTTATTATAAATACAAAAGGAATAGAGACAGTCAAATAAATAAGAACTGGATGGCATACGCTGGTTTTAAAATTGTATAATCTTTCCATGCAGTCATAACAAACACTTGAAATTCGAGAGCACTGTTTTAAAATCCTATCTTGTTTTCATTGCTTTAACATTGCTGAACAATACTATCTTCGTTTCGTGTCATCCAGCTTAGCTACTCTACCATCCGTAGTCATATGGCTAAATACTGTCAGAATTTCGAGATCTCACCTCTCACCAGTTAGCTCCGCGGCAAGCAGATGGATGCCGTTCAGATTACCGTTTTCACAATAGATGGCAGCGTAATCGTAATTAAAATGTATTTTAAGGTTTAGTATTGTCTTACTAGGCGGCCCGGGTTCGATTCCAAGAGCCCATATGTGAGATTTGCGATGGACAAAGAAGCGTCGTTTTCTACGGATCCTACGGTTTCCCCTGCAACTCATTCCACCACTGCTCCATAATCACCTTTCCCATCATCAATTTTGCCTGCATTTCATGTCATCCACTTCCTCATGCTCATGCCTGGCTACGGGCCGACCCCTCATAACAGGTTCTCCATTCTGTGGGGGCTTCTGACCCCTAGGCATTGGTCTGTAAGTCCTAGGAGAGTGTCAGTCCTACAAATATGGGGAGGGTAAGCCGATTACGAAACGAAGGTATATACTGATGTGTATAATGGAATTTAATTAAGTGAAAAACAATTCACTTTTAAAATTTATTTGTTTTCGTGCGTATGTGTGTGCGCGCGCGTGTCCTATCCAATGCATTATTAAACTTTCTAAATCATATATCTTTGTTTCTCTTTAGCAAATAAGGTATACAGCTAATTCATTGTTTATTCCACACTAACTCGTATGTAGGAAAAGAGTAGGAAAGGTAGAATCAGTCTGCAAAACTCCATCCCATAGTGAGGATTTGAACTATGCTCATGAATCGATTGGGGAATTTAAGGCAGTGCCGGTATGTTGCCAAAGTAGCTCTGTGGTTATAACAACTTGACCTAGACTGGGAGGTTCATGTTTCAAATCCCAGTTATGGCGTTGAATTTTTTAGTCTGACTCTACCTTTTCAAGACTGTATAGTGATTTAGTTCACGAAAATGGGATTTTAATGTGCCAAAATAAACAAATCGAAATAATATTACATATTATTAGGTAATTTTTTTAAACATGTTACATACCAAACGTTTATAATCACAATGTGTCTGAAGATATTTTTATTTGCATATGTTCAATAAACTGAAGATGCAACTATTTCTCAGTGCCATTATTCGACTACATAAAGTGGTACGGGGTAGTGTCCATCACATTACAAATTAATGAAAAGACACACATTTTTATGTTGTTAAACCCTTTAGTTCAATTAAGACGCCAGAAAAAGGTTTTGTAAACTTTCCAAAACATTACATCACATAAGAGTTGCAGAGAGTGTGACACAATGGAGGGACAGAACGTGAGTGGAGTTGAAGAGAGGAAGGAAGAGAGGGAGACAAATATTGAAAGTGAAGGAGAAAAAGAGAATGTTTCTATTTACCTTATGATAAAACGTAATTTAACGGCTAGCAAAATATATGTCATCGAAAATATGAGCAAATGCACATCGCTATAGAAGCAATATATCGACTTATACCACGATCTCTTTGGTGAGAAAGAAATGAGAAAACAGACTGCAGCTCTTTGTCAAAATAGCTAATAATATAATGGAAATTTATGTCCATTTTTCCATTTTTTCATTTCTTGATACAAGTACTCTAACCATTTTCCAGAATATCCTATTTTTTTTTTTTTTTTTTTTTTTTGTATGTGTGTAAATCTTCGCTAAATGCATGCTTCTGTTTTGTTTCAGGTGAGTAGCTGAATGGTCCTACACTATATGTTCAGTAGACAACGGCTTCCACTCTTCCAGGTAGGTATCTATTCCATGGTTCCGGAGTCTTGATATTTATGAAACAGCTAGAAGCATCTTCTGCACAGCTAGCCGGTGGGGAGTCGCTCGTCCAATGAACGCTAAAGGGTATAAAAGAAGCAGAGGCATATGCTACAACAAAATTTTGGGCTATTTTTTATACTTGGAAAATTAAATGATTTCATTGAAATGTAATATACGCGCTAATAATACTATTAATAATAACAATAATAGGACATTTATCGCCCGCCTGGGTAGTGCGGTGATAGCGTGTCTGCCTCACATTCAACAGGCCGCGAGTTCGAATCTCGCTTAGGGTGGGTTACGCGGGTAAGGTTTTTCCGGGTTTTTCCCTGAGAAGATGATACTGGTGATACATGGAATGAAGATGGAGCACTGATGGAATGCAATGGAGGGGGAAACCGGAGAACCCGGGGAAACCCTGCCCCTGCGCCACTTTGTCCACCAAAATTTTCACATACGGTCGCTGGCCATTAGGTGAGAGAGAAGTGGTCTAACCCCTTGGCCACGACGCGGACAGGGAGGCTCTTACAGTAATCCTAGATCCGTCTTTGGCCAGGAACCAAAGTCTGAGCTTCTCCTCAGGTTTACCCACATATCTTTCATGTTACTAACATTCTAGGAACAATAAAAAGGTTGCCCAAGAAAACCTTAATATCCGCAGTTAGTTAAAATGTACGTAGATAATTATATTCCGCTAAAAATGTATATTATTGGTGTTGTTCTATCTAACGTTGTATGATTTAACCGAGCTATGAATTTACCAACTGAATAGCCTGTAACATGTTTTTATATTTTAATCTCTTTTTGCAGTGGTATCCTCATTAATGCCAAAAACTCATTTTACGTTGCATATTTCAGTGAATATTCTCTTACTAGTAATAAAACATCAGCATATATTTAAACATCGATGTTTAATTAAGAGGTAAAGAGTAATTAAAGTTCTTTGTTCGGATCTCATTCAAACAGGAATATGTCGATGGTCTTTTTTTATGGAACTGACAATCAGAATTTAAATGTACGGGTTGACATTCCTATCACTGACGATGAACTTTTGTTTGTTCAGAGTTTTAAATGAGTTTGACTGCGGTTTTTGTGCTCTGAGGGAGCAAAGCCGCCGAAAAATTCAGAGATATGTGTATCGTATTCGGAAGCAGAACTAGAGGATATAATAAAACGGGTGTGAAACTTTACGATAGTTATTTTTTGAGAACTTTCGTCTGTACCAGTATAACATAAATTTGTTTTCATCGAAGAGATTTTTACTTTCTCTACACGTACTATGTACATAGCGTATAGACACGCTATTGCATTCCACTCAAAAATTTGATACCGAGATTTCACCGGAAATATATGTTTTGGGTCCCCTGTAACCAAAAGTTGTGATAACTCAAAAACGAAAAGTCGGTAAAATACCAAACTTGGTGTTTAAGTTTAGTATCTTCCAGGGATGCGACACGAAGATTTTGAGAAAAATCTCCCCATCCCAAACTACCCTCTACATGGAACCTTTTTCGAAATTTCTCAAAAATGGCTCTAACCATTTTGATTAAAATGCCGTATATTAAAGATATTTACCTGACAAATAAAATGCATATCTTGAATTTTCTGGGAATAGCCTCCGAGGATTACTTTATTCTGGATGAATTTTACGGAATTTTACATAACTGCTAAACCGTAAAAGATGGACAAAAACTTACTACACAAAAAACGCAGAGCACGTTAAAAACACAATTTATGTTATATACATTTTTTTCGTGAAGGTGGTTGTTTGTGAGGTATTCCTTTTTTTTTTTTTTTGGTTTCACCTTTAAAAAACTTTTACTTTTCTCACACAGGACTTTGTTAACTCCTGTCCATATAAACAAAGGAACTTTAATCATATAGCAATCAGCTTTTGAATATCACTTTAACCTATGGTACTCCCTTATTTCGCTTCTACTTACAAGGAAACAAGTAATAAGACTATATCTGCTGTTTTCTCTCAATGAGCATGAAGTAAATAAAGGCATAAGCTTTTTAGCAATAACTTGTGCAGAGGTGTAAGAAAGTCATGTGAATGGAACACATCAGATTTTTCATTTCAGAATGAAATCATGCACTATAGTTTCTGAGCAGTTTTTATCACAAGTATCATCAGCAACAATAACTTTTATTTCCTTTTACGGTATATTTAAATAAAATAATTTAGTTTTGTTTTATTCTAGTCATTAAACTGTCGAATAAAAAAATATTCGTTTTATTTTAATTGTCTCCCACAAGTTTCGATATCCACTTTTGTTTTATTTGGCAGTTATAAAGTTTCGTTTCGTAATCGGCTTACCCTCCCCATAGTTGTAGGACTAAGACCCCTCTATGACTTACAAGTCAATGCCTAGGGGTCAGAAGCTTCTCGGGGAGCCAACGGCACGAAACCACATACTATATACGTATACTATATACAGCATTAATAATTACTAATACAGAAATTATTTCATCTATTTTAATTCACCAAAAAATGTCTACCCCAAAACAATTATATTTTCATTGTGTATTTTACTCTTATAGAATATTAGTTAGCACTTTAATTTTATTGATATATTAAAGGGTTCAAGTTAAAATAAACTAATATCCTTCAAAGGTATAAATAAAGAATATTTCTCTTTAAGTCTTAGTATACCAAATGGAGAACCTTTTACGAGGGGTCGGCCCCCAGCCAGGCATGAACATGAAATGGAGCAATTGGTGGAAACCGGAGGATCCGGAAAAAACAGGCCCAGACGCCGCTTCGTACACCACGAATCCCACATGCGGGCGCTTGGGATCAGACCCGGACCGCCTAGATAGGAGGCGAGCAGTCTGGCCACTCACCCTGGATATAAAGTACTGCACCTATTAGGTTGTTATACGAGTGCATAAAAAGTAACGCTGAAATTAAAATACAATGTTTTATTTATTATTTCATTTAAATATCGCCTTTAACATTTAAATTCATATCGGGTGCTTTACGTTTGAAACAATTTCTCATCGACAATGAATTTGCCCGTTAAGTTTTGCGTTAATCTTTCTTATTTTCATCTATAAACATTATATTTACACTCTCATTCATATTTCCAGACTCTAGAGAGGATACGAAATAATCCTTCCTAAAGAAAAATTCCCATCCTTCAGCCGGAGATCGAAGTAGGAACCTCCATACTAATTTTTAGACTACAGAAGAGTCAATATTTATTTTGAAAGTGTTTTTCGCTTTAATTGATTTCATAAAATCATACGCGAAAGAAATATATTGGAAATACTGTTCCTGTTATGCAGTAACCAATTGCAATGGACCGAGCGCGCATCCTGTGATGGGCCTCACGTTACCCGTAAAGTGTGATTTTCTCACCTATTTGCAAGAAAAAGTGGCTGTTGATAAACGTCTTTGTATTTCAAAGTTGATTTCATTATTACTATACGATGGCTACACTACCTGGCATTACTTCAATACGTGGATGCTTTTGTTACTCTCTCATTAGATCCGCTTTGTAGTTACTGGTCTGTTATAAACTTTTGAGGCCCTATGCCGCAAAGCGTAGCCAAGGGATCTGTGAGGCTAAAACCCCAATGATCCCAAGAAGTCAAAACTTCGGCAATCTGGCGACTTGCACATCTGAACAACTTAATGTTTTCAACACTGTCAAATATGGATCGCCAGTAAAAGTCACTTACAATGCTTCTTAAGATTGATGTGTGTGTTTGTGTGTTTGTGTTTTTGTGTGTGTGCTTTACCCTGTTTTCAGTAGAAAGGAAGATTCCATGAACATTTTAAGCCTCTGTAGCTGAGTGGTCAGCATTTCGCTTCTCAACCCAGAGCTGTCAGTTTCGATTCTTGATTAGGGCAGGGGGGTTTTTAATTAGAAAAATGTCCTATCCTCTACAAAGTCTGGGAGTATAAATAAGCGAGAGTGACTTTCCTACTGAAAATCAGTAAATATAACTAAAAGCAAAAACCAACAGTCAACGGTTATTGCTTCCAAGGCAAAAACACCCAATTTTACTTTCTTTACACGTACTACTCTACTACTCACTACTTTCTCTACATTTTTTGTGTGATAAATTCTTTTCCACCTCTTACGGTTTAGCAGTTTTGCAAAATTCCGTAAAATTTATCCAGAATAAAGTAGTCTTCAGAGACTATTCCCAGAAAATTCAAAATATACATTCTATTTGTCAGGTAGATATCTTTAATATACGATATTTTAAACAAAATCGTTAGAGCAATTTTTGAGAAAATCAAAATTTTCGAAAAAAAGTTCTACGTAAAGGGTAGTTTGGGGTGGGGGATTTTTCTCAAAATCTTCGTGTCGCATCTCTAGAAGATACTAAACTTAAATACCAAGTTTGGTATTTTTCCGACTTTTAGTTTTTGAGTTGTCGTGTTCACAGACACACGGACACACACACGGACCTTTTTCTGAAAATGCTTTTTTTTGGTTACAGGAGACCCTAAATCATAAATTTCCGGTGAAATCTTGGTGTCGAATTTTTGGGTAGAATGCAATACCTTCGCTATACACTATGTACGAGGGTCGGCTGATAAGTCCCGGATATGGCGCTTCTAGGACAGTTAGACGGCAGCATCTAATAGTTTAACTCTAGACTAGCTTGTGTTCATAGTTACAGGTCAATAGCTTGTTCAATTTTTTAATGACAGCATTTTAAACAAGACAACTTTCACGAAAATGTAGGATTTTGAAAAACGAGCAGCGATTAAATACTTCCATTTGAAAGGCTTAACACCTAAAGAAATCAAGGAGGAAATGGATAGTACATTGAAAGACGCTGCCCCTTCATATTCAAAGATTAAAAGGTGGGTTGCACAGTTTAAAATGGGACTATGAGCACTAGTGATGAGCCAGGCTCTGGACGCCATGTAGAAGTGACAACTCCAGAGATCATTGAAAAAAATCATCGTTTAGTACTGAAAGACTGCAGATTTAAGTTGTTTGAGATAACAGAGGCGGTAAACGTATCAAAAGAACGTGCAGGTAATATCTTAAGTAATGTTTTGGGCTTTCACAAGGTGAGTGCAAGATGGTTGCCGCGTTTGTTGACACTGATCAAAAGTTGCAAAGTAAAACTGTTTCTGTTAAGAATGTGGAGCGCTACCGGAAAAATCTCAGTGAATTTTTGAGACGGCTTATTACCATGAATGAAACTTGGATAAAACACTACATTCCAGAAAGTAAATCACAGTCAAAACAGTGGATTGCGCCAGGTGAACCAACTTCAAAAAGGGCGAAGTCAATTCTGTCAGCTAACAAGGTTATGACGAGTGTTTTCTGGGATGCACAGGGAATTATTTTTATTGTTTACTTAGAAAAGGGTAAAAGTATCAATGGTGGACTACTACGCAAGCTTACTGCAACGTTTGAGTGATGAGATGAAAAGGAAAATAACATTTTTTTTTTTTTGATCACGACAATGCTCCGGCCCATCATTCAGTCATTGCAATGGGAAAAATGTGCGAATTAAAGTTGGAATTGTTTAAACATCCACCATATTCGCCAGATCTAGCATTCAGTGACTACCACCTGTTCCCAAACCTCAAGCAAGTTCTTGGAGGACGAAGATTTCACAGCAACGAGGAGGTCATTGATGCAGTGAACAGCTATTTTGGGGACCTTGGTAAATCGCACTAGAGGGTTGGTTTAATTGAATTAGAACACCAATATGGAAAATGTATTAGCCTTTCTGAAGATTATGTTCAGGAATGAAACAAACAAAACAAAAAAAAAACTTTTTTTTTTTTAATGCAGTTTTCATTGAGAGGCCCGGAACTTATCATCTGACCCTAGTACAAGTAGAGAAATCAATAAAAAGTAAAGGCTAAGTTTTTGAAAATTTCTTTCTCGATATGAAGGCTTAGAAAACAGGAGATATTGACAGAAATGAAGTATATTACACAGCACATTTTTCCATTACTAAGCCAAGCCAGTAAAAACGGTCACCTCAGGAAGGCTGTGGGTGCGCTTTCTGCAGTGTTTTTGTTGTTTTTTTTTTTTCTTTCTTTTTGTGTGTGTTGTATGTCATCCACATGCAATGGAGATGTTTTATCATCACCGCCAGCAGCTTTGCTGTTGTTTAGAGGGGGATCAAATTCCAAATCCCCTTGCATCCCTCTTCTTTAGGCATGCGGGTCGGTGATTGGGGTGAGTTACGAGAGAAAGGCTTGTGCATAAATACTTAATGTCTTGGGAAACCGTTTACACCATTAAATCCTACCCTGTTGTTTCTTTGTTGAATGCACGCTTAGAATATAAAAACACTGGAGAGAAAGGGTTAACCCGAAACAAAGTTTCTCTGAGTTACCATTGGGAATTCTGCTAACATGTTTTCTGAATTTTATGTAAGACTTCCTATATAAAAGCCCTTTGGGCAAAATCAGCAATCATTTGCATGTAGACGCTGTTAGTTATACTCCTGTATGTTGTAAAGCAAACACTTTTACTTTGCCTTTACAAGGAGAAAAGAGAGAGGGAGAATGCCTTTCTTTGATGCGTAAGATTAAACTCCAGTTTTCATGCCTTTCACCATCATCTCTATACAGCGCGTTCGAAAAGTTTGTCCGCAGTAACATATCTGTTTACTGTGGCGTGACAAATATTTTTATCCCCTATACCCCACAGAGTCTGGTAGTATGTACGTGAGGGTGGATGTGTGTGTATGTGTTTGATTTAACCCAACATAAAGAACCTACAAACAACGAGTTGTTTCTAACGCAAAGTCCCCGATATGGCCTTAGAGGTTAAATTGAACTACGTAAATGAAACAATAAGAAAAACAAATCTGATGTGTTACACTCACATGACTTTCTCTAGCTGCTCTACAAATCTCCCACAAAAGATTATTCTTCTTTGTACACAATGCTAATCGAGATAAGTATTAGCAGAATGTTCCTATTACTTAGTTCCTTATAAGTAGAAGGGAATAAGGGGAATGCACTATGCTAAAGTGATTGTCAAATGTTTTAAAAGCTATCGTTATGCGATTGTCATTGCAAATCACTTCTTTGCTTGGCCAGAAGTAGAACAAAAGAAAAACGGACACTTCCTGTCTGAGACAAGTTTAAGTACTTCACAATTGAAACCAATAACAAGGAATATCTCGGAAACGGTTACCTCCACAACAAAAACGTAAATTATATAAATTGTGTGTTTTGTCGTGATGTACATTTTTGTGCAGTGAGTTTTTTTCTATCTCTTACGGTTTAGCAGTTAAGCAAAATTCGGCAACATTCATCCAGAATAAATAGGTCTTCAGAGGCTACTCCCAAAAAATTCGAGATATACGTTTTATTTCGGACAATAGTTTTAATATACGAGATTTTAAACAAAGTCGTTAGAGCCACTTTTAAGAAAATAAAAATTTTCGAAACTTTTTCCATGTAAAGGTTAGTTTTTAGTGGGGGGATTTTGAAGATCTTCGTGTCGCATCCTTGGAAGATACTAAACCTAAATACCAAGCTTGGTTTTTAACGGTCTTTTCGTTTTGGGGCTATGCCCTCAGACACAGACACACACATACACATACACACAGAGAAGCAGACAGACACACAAACACGGACATTTGTCTAAAAATGTTTTTTTTTTTTTGGATTCAGGGTGTCTCAAAACATATATTTCCGGTGAAATCTCGGTATCAAATTTTTGGGTGCAATACAATACCTCCTCTATACACTATGTACATAGTACGTATAGAGAAAGTAAAAATGTAAATGACATATATTGTAAGGTTTGAGGAGACCTACTTTTTTGTGTAACAAGTTCTTGTTTACCACTTTCAATTTATTATATATGCAAAATTCAAAAAAAAATCTTCCAGAATAAAGAGGTCATCAGAGGCTATTCCCAGAAAATGCAATGTATGCATTTTATTTGTCATGTAAATATCTTAAATATAAGAGAGTTTAATCAAAATCGTTACAGCCATTTTTGAGGAAATCAAAAATGTCTCAATTTTGTTCCATATAAATGGAAGTTCTTGAAAATCTTCGCGTCACATCCTTGGAAGATACTGAACTTAAATGTCAGGGGTCTATTTCCGGTGCGGAAATATCGAATTTTTGTGTGGAATACAATACCTTCTGTATACACTATGTACATAGTACGTGTAGAGAAAGTAAAATGGGAATAAAATACTCCAACTCTTATTCCTTAGCCACCATTCTGTCATACCATCGCTTATAGTTGCTACACGTGTGCACATTCAATGGCTGAATTACCCACGAAGGGTAAATATTGCCCCTACACCATCTGTTGTCTCCGGTATAATAATACTTCAAGGCTTCTGGTTCTACCAAATCATGAATTTGTATGATTTTTTTCCCTCGAGGTAAATTCGATACTACCCAAGATCCTGATTAAACGAAGCCTCGAAGTGCTACCGGGCTTTCTTGAGAAATATATCGGATGAGTTTAAAATACAGATCGGTTAGGAAGCCTTAGATTTGCTGCTATAGTGAAGCTTCGTTCAAATTCCATTTGACATTCCTTATATCGTCCAACGGACGAGATTATATTCTCCCCTGTCGCTAAACCACATGTTAACACATTTACTTCATTTTCAGCAGGATCAGAATTCATGGTTTTATTTTCTCTAACACCCATCTATCGAGATTTAACCCAGAATAAACGTTTTGGCATTCCTGAACGTCCTGAAGGTCTCGAGTTCGATTCTGTCATTCGTCAGATCTATCTAGTCGGTAGGCATATGCTATGGTGGTTTCTTAATTACCACGATTTCTCCTCCCTCACTTCCCTCGTGTTTCAGGTGAGTTTCTAGGTTTCGTGGCGTGAGGTGTTGCCGTAGAGATGGCGCATATGCTTGCTCAAGCAAAGAGAGCTGTCTTGTTTCAACGGACATGCATCGCCTTTGTGGGCAACTCCAATAATGGTTTTCGAGCCAGGAACTGTTAAGGACTTCCGCGCGTCTCGGTGTTTTGAGTGCATGCAGCCTATAGCTTCCTATGGTCCCTTACCTTCTTCGCTTCCTCTTGGGAGGCGGTAGCCGCAATGGAACTTGCACAAGTCATAGTGTCTCTGTTATATACCTATATAGACTAATGGACGTGAACATCAGATGTTTATTGAAGGTGATAAATAAAAATCGAGGAAGAAATAATGCCAAGAAAAAAAATCTGATGTGTTCCATTCACATAAGTTTCTCTAGTTGTTCCATATACAAATATTCTTATAAAAGGTTCTTCTTTTATCTAATCGAGATAAACATTAGCAGGATTGGGCTTATTACTTGTTTCTTTGTAAGTAGAAGGGAAATAAGAGAAAATACTAGTCTAAAGCGATAAACAATTATTTTAAAAGCTGGTCGCTATACGAAACAATTGAGGTTCGTTTCGCTTTGTATAGGTCCGTTTGATGCATAATTTTAGAGGTGGCTTCTTTAAGAAATTTGAATATATTTATGTGTTTTTATTTTCTCTATACGTACTATGTACATAGTGTATAGAGAAGGTATTGTAATGCACCCAAAAATTCGATTCCGAGATTTCACCGAAATATATGTTTTGAGACCCCTACCGCGAGGGGCTGAATTTCTAAAGCGGTCACCTCTACGAGAGGTCGCCATCACTCATGTCCTCACAGACATTATAAGCCTGAAAGAGACCGGTAGGATGAAATGGAGTTGAAATGAAGGGCCAGGCAGTTCGGGGAAATGAAGAAAACTCCCAAGCATTCCTATAGTGACCCAGGAAAACTCTCGAATAACCCATGGGACAGAGAAATCGGTCACTGGGAACCGGTCCAAGGCTTCCCGAATGTCAGTCCCAGAGGCAACGCCTGAGCCACCTGCATCGGTTTGATAATCTTACCTTAAATTGTTCCTTGAATTATAATTTTCAAAATAGTTGGGTATCTGAATGAATGTCCTATGATTTTATTACTTTTATTCTTCTTGTTCTTCTAAAATGATAAATTATTTATTACGTCCTCTACACGGACTATGTATATAGTGTACAGAGAAGGTATTACATTCCACCCAAAAATTCGATACCGAGATTTCACCGGAAATAGACGGTTCAGGGTCCCCTGTATCCAGAAAAAACAACAACACATTTTTAGGAAAAGGTCCGAGTGCGTGTGTGTGTGTGTCCGTGTGACTGTGAACACGATAACTCAAAAACGAAAAGTGGATAAATTACCAAATTTGGTATATAAGTTTAGTATCTTCCAAGGATGCGACACGAAGATTTTGAGAAAAATCCCCTCACCATCCAAACTACCACTTATATGGAAATTTTTTCGAAAATTTTGATTTTCTCAAAAATGGCTCTAACTATTTTAATTAACATGCCGTGTATTAAACATATTTACAAAAGTAAAATGCATAACTTGAATTTTCTGGGAAGAGCCTCTGAAGACCTGTTTATTCATGATGAATTTTCCTGAATTTTGCATAACTGGTAAGCCTTAAGAGATAAAGAATTTTTTACTACAAAGGTGTAGAGTTCTTTAAAACACACACTTTTCCATATACATTTTTTTCCGTCGAGTTAACCATTTTTACTTTCTCTATACGTACTATGTACATAGTGTATAGAGAAGGTATTGTACTCCACTCAAAAAATCGATACCGAGATTTCACCGGAAATATATGTTTTAGGGTCCCCTGTATCCCAAAGAAAAGCATTTTCAAATAAAGGTCCGTGTGTGTGTGTGTGTGTGTGTGTGTGTGTCCGTGTGACTGTGAACACGATAACTCAGAAACGAAAAGTCGGTTAAATGCCAAACTTGGTATTTAAGTTTAGTATCTTCCAGGAATGCGACAAGAAGATTTTGAGAGAAATCCCCCCACCCCGAACTACCCTTTACATGGAACTTTTTTCGAAAATTTTGATTTTCTTAAAAATGGCTCTAACAATTTTGATTAAAATATCACATATTCAAGATATTAACCTGATAAATACAATGTATATCTTCAATTTTCTGGGAATAGCCTCGGAAACTTACTTTATTCTGGATGAAATTTACGGAATTTTGCATAGCTCCTAAACCGTAAGAGATAGATGAAAACTTACCACACAAAAAATGTAGAACACGTTAAAACACATAATTTATGTTATATACAGTTTTTTCATGGAGCTGATCGATTTTTAAAAATTCTTTGTTTTTGGTTTCAACTTTAAAAACAAAAATTTCTCATTAGGAATTTGTCAACTCCTGTCCACACAAACAAAGGAATTTCAGTAACATAGCAACCAGATAATTTATGGTACTCCCATATTTCGCTTCTGCTTTTAAGGAAGCAAGTTATAAGACTCAATTAGCATGAAGTAAATAGAAGCATAAGCTTTCTAAAAAAAATTGTTGCAGAGATATAGAGAAAGTCCTGTGAATGGAACACATCAGATTTTTAGATATACCCTGTTTTTTGTTTCAATTTTAAAATACTTTAACTTTTCACATACGGGAATTTGTCAACTTCTGGCAATGCAAAGAGGCGGATGTCATTCACATGGCAAAACACTTTTTAGCCTTACAAGAAAACATTTCTGCTAATGTTTATCTCGATTAGCATAGATAGAAGAATAAGCTTTCTAATAGTAATTTGTTACAGAGGTTAGAGAAAGTCATAAGAATGGAACACACCAGAGTTGTTTAGGTTTGCTTTTGAATTATCCTTTCAGAGACCCAATTTCATGCCAATTTTTTTTTTAATTCAAGGAACCTCAAAACGTGTATTTCCTTGAACGCTTTGTGTGGATTCTTTTGTTGGAATACAGTGCTTTCTTATTAACAAAAGAGAAGAATAGAGAAAGTAAAACCCGTAGAGGGTACACATTTCGTTTTTGGGGGGAGATTTCTTCTTGGCGAATTGTTTAAGCGGATATTTGTCCATCCCCGTCGTTGACAAATGCTAGGATGGTACCCTAATTAGTTCTGAACACTTTTTTCCCCACTTTAATCTCCGCTATCATGAGAGTTTTATCGCTTGCTGTGTTTCAGTAATTAAACCAGCTTTACACAGCATTAAAATGCACTGAATATGGGCTGCTGACTCTTGCCTTATATACTTATCTTGTAACACGGTGTACCGCCGATATACGGAGTGTTGCTATATTCACAATGAGATGCAAGCGCAGACGCAAGGAAACACCATTCACAATGCAATCGTAAGCGCAACGCAACGCAACGGGTTTCTAGATCCGCAAATTACATGCGAATATCTTCCAAGCGCTCCGCAAGTTACAAACTGGATAACATAACCAACAATACCGCATAAAAAAAATTCACTCAATCTTTTACAAATAAATATATTATAAAATTACCTACATACTAACAACTGACGCTCGCGTTGGTGATATCACAATAATTGCTCATTCAAAATTATTGAAAATAGTACAAGCATAAAGACTTCAGAAAGTCATAAATCTATACATTTAATGAACTAAGGATTTTTGAGAACCAAGAAATCTAAACACAAATGACAGTTACATCCATTAAATCAAAGAAGGATTCACAAGGAGACTGTCATAACCTCTTGATGGAAATTAGAGTTGGCACGGCACTGCATGGCCAAATAGAAGAATATGCATATACAGCAGGCCTTTTAAAGCCTCGCAGTACGACTGTTTGTTATTGAATTCATAGGCAATGTCTAGAGAAAACAAGCAGAATTCCTCCTCTTTGCATGCAACGCAAGGATAAACTTTGGAGTTTGCAAACTCTTGCGTTGCGTCTTGCGTGTTTCTATGTGAATGCTTACATTAAATAATATGAGTCCAAACGCTTGCGCTTACGTTGCGCCTGCGCTTGCATTTCATTGTGAATATAGCATGTAAGAATGCGTTGTTTATTATTAGCAGAGCCCGGATGTGAGGTAAAACGCCTTTTCTGACGGAGAGTATATATGAAATACCTATTAGGGATAAAGAAGTTTCCACACATTTGGGAACGATGGGCGCAATTTTAAGTTTGCCTTTTTACTTTCGTGCTATGTATATAGTGTATAGAGAAGGTATTGCACTCCACCAAAAAATTAGATACCGAGATTTCACCGGAAATATATGTTTTAGGGCCCCCTGTATCCTAAAAAAAGAATTCTCAGAAAAAGGTCCGTGTGTGTGTCCGTGTGTTCAGTGTGTCCGTGTGTCAGTGTGTCCGTGTGTCCGTGTGTATGTGTGTATGTGATAACTCAAAAACGAAAAATTGGTAAAATACCAAACTTGGTAATTAAGTTTAGTATCTTCCAGGGATGCGACACGAAGATTTTGAGAAAAATCCCCCCCCCTAAACTACCCTTTACATGGAACTTTTTTCGAAAATCTTGATTTTCTAAAAAATGGCTCTAACGATTTTGATTAAAATATCGTATATTAAAGATATTGACATGACAAATAAAAGGTATAACAAGGAAGCAAGTAATAAGACTATTTCTGCTAATTTTTGCTCCATTAGATGAAGTAAATAGAATAATTTGTTGCAGTGATATAGAAAAAGTCATATGAATGGAACACATCAGATTTTTTGTCTATTTTAGATCTCGTTGCCTATTTTAAAGTTAACTACCTTTTTTTTTTTTTTTATTTTTTTTATTTTTAGCCTTTTTACCTCGCTATTGTATCTATATATTTTTTTTATTTTTATTACATTAAAAAAAAGCTCGCCTGGATTATATAAAAAAACACAAAATAATGGTTGTACGAATTAAAAATATGTTTTCACCTCACAGATATTTGCTGAGAATCTTATTCTCCAGCAATAAATATATTTCCAAGAAGTATTTGAACAGTATAATAGGTTATTTCGGAGTTTAGTAAAGTACTACTGGAGGGGTAGAAAGGAATACAAGTGTCTTTTGTAAGATTTATATTATTCGCCTCCCTCGCCCGATGGTCAACTCATCCCTTTCAAGCCAGGTAGCTCTGCAAAGTTACCCTTTTCTCCAGATCCCGTTATTGCGTACTCGAACTCTGTAACTCTCTTCTCACAACCCTCTTTGAGACAATACAAGAAAGTGGACACAATCAGGCCTCAGCAAGTAGAATCTGTTAGTTTGTCACTGAACTTGTATTAAACAACTCCATCTGCAGTTTTCGTGATTATTGCAATATTTATCATGCCAAAAGTGAGTACACAGTTTAGTAGTAGACTGCATGGTTCAGATACGCTATCTACGGATGGTACTGTTCTGATGTGCAAAGCTTTTGTGGAAAAAAAAAACAAAAAAAACAAACAAAACAAAAACTATTAACCATGACAAAAGGTACCTATTTTATACTTAAACATTTTGCAACAGCGAAGCATAAGACTGGAATCACTAAAATGAGCGGGCAGTGGAGCTCTGTTTAATATCAACAGCGATTGCAACTAGTAAACAGTCACAGTATTCTCTGGATCTGTGCAAGGCTTTTTCCGGCATGAAAAATCTTCCCTCCGACAAGCGGCTCAGTTTGTTAGTTGACAACTTAAAAAATCTTATGTGTACCATTCACATGACTTTCTCTACATCGCTATAACAAATTGTTAAAAATTAGCAGAAATAATCCTATTCTTGCTATACTTATTTCATGCTTCCTTGTAAGTAGAAGCGAAATAAGGGAGTACTATAGGTTAAAGTGATAGTCAAAAGCTGGTTGCTATGTGACTGAAGTTCCTTTGTTTGTATGGACACGAGTTGACAAATTTCTCTATGAGAAAAGTATAACTTTTTCAAAGACGAAAGTAAAATCAAGGAATATCTAAAAAACGATTAAATCCACGAACACAAAACATAAATTGTGTGTTTTAACGTGCTCTTCATTTTTTGTATTGTAAGCTTTTGTCCATCTCTTACGGTTTAGCAGTAATGCAAAATTTTGTAAAATCCATCCTTCAGAGGCTATTCCCAGAAAATTCAAGATATACATTTTATTGGTCAGGTAAATATTTTTAATATACGATATTTTAAACAAAATCGTTAGAGCCATTTTTGAGAAAATCAAAATTTCGAAAAAACTTCCATGTAAAGAGTAGTTGGGGGTGGGGGGATTTTTCTCAAAATCTTTGTGTCGTATCCCTGGAAGATACTAAACTTAAATACTAAGTTTGGAATTTTACCGTTTTTTTTTTTTTTTTTTTTTTGGATACAGGGGGCCCTAAAACATATATTTCCGGTGAAATCTCGGTATCGAATTTTTGGGTGGAGTGCAATACCTTCTCTATACACTATGTACATAGTACGTATAGAGAAAGTAAAACGCATCTTGTTGTTGCATGTAAACAAGAAATGTGATAACATATTTGTCTATATTTGTCTGTTTCTGTGATTAATAAATGCCGATTTCTACTATTTTAGTGCCTGTATGCCTGCCTATTTTAACCAAAATAAGGGACTAATCATCCGGGCGCTAACTATTAGATTCACACGCGTAACGGCTACTTATGTTATTTTAAGGGCATTCTATGGAATAGAAACTGATTACTGATAACAACTTTTCTGCAGGCACTTTTAATTTCCGCAAGTAAAACCATCCATTTCGAAAAAAAAAAAATCATAAAACACAGAGCATGCAGAAATGAACGCAATTAAAGCTTTTATTGCAGTTGTAAATCGAGCGCACCGTCATCGAAAAGGATGATATAGCTGTCTAGGTGCAGGGAGTGCGCGAAACTAACCCCCACCACCCTTACGAGGGCAATATAGTAAAGTTAATAGCCACCTCTCGGAGATTCTAGTCGCGTCGGTTTTAATTTACAATCTCAACATCTGAGATATTAGCTTTGAACTAAAATTTTCATTATCATTTTTACGGACCGTTTTGAAATGCTCGCTGCTATTAACGTACCTTCTTCAAACTTTCTACCTTCCTTCCGTGCGTATGCATAAAATAGATATTTTATTTCACTGCTTGGGGCATGGTCGGTGGCAGTGCTGACATGTAATAGTGCAATATAAAAAATCTGATATGTTCCATTCACATGACTTTCTCTACATCTCTGCAACAAATTATTCTTAGAAAGCTTATGCTTCTATTTACTTCATGATAATCGAGAAAAAAAAAAATAGCAGAAATATTCTTATTCCTTGCTTCGTTGTAAGTAGAAGCGAAGTAAGGGAGTACCATAGGTTAAAGTGATAGTCAAAAGCTGGTTGCTATGTGACTGAAAATCCTTTGTATGAACAGAAGTTTACAAATACCTGTATGAGAAAAGTATAAGTTTTTCAAAGCTGAAACTAATAACAAGGAACATCTTAAAAACGATTAACTCCACAAAAAAAATGTATATAACATATATTGTGTGTTTTAATGTGCTCTACATTTTATATATGGTAAGTTTTTGTCCATCTCTTACGGTTTAGCAGTTATACAAAAATCCGTAAAATTCACCCTGAATAAAGTGATCCTCAGAGGCTATTCCCAGAAAATTCAAGGTATACATCTTATTTGCCAAGTAAATACCTTAAACACACGAGATTTTAATCAAAATCGTTAGAGCCATTTTTAAATAAATCAAGATTTTCGAAATTTTTCCATGTACATATTACGTGTAGAGAAAGTGAAATCAGATGTGTTATACTGACATGACTTCATTTAGCTGGTCTGCAAGCTTCTTACAAAAGGTTATTCTTTTTTCTACACAATGCTAATCAAGATAAACATTAACAGAATGTTCTTATTACTTAGTTCCTTATAAGTAGAAGAGAACTAAAGGAATGCGCTATGCTAAAGTGATAGTCAAATGTTTTAAAAGCTGTCGTTTTGCGATTGTCATTGCAAATCGCTTCTTTGTTTGGCCAGCAGTAGACCAAAAGAAAAACGGACACTTCCTGTGTGAAAAAGTATAAATACTTTAGAATTGAAACCAATAGCAAGGATTATCGTGGAAACGGTTAACTCCACAACAAAAACGTACCGGACATAAATTGTGTGTTTTGACGAGGTCTACATTTTTTGTGTAATAAGTTTTTGAGTATCTCTTACGGCATAACGTTTATGCAACATTCTGCAAAACTCATCCAGAATAAAGGGGCCTTCGGAGGCCATTCTTAGAAAATTCAAGATAAACATTTTATTTATGATGTAAATATATTTAATATACGGTCTTGTCTCAAAATTGTTAGAGCTATTTTTTGAGGACAACAATTTTAAATTTTGTTCCATGTAAGAGTGGTTATGGTGGGAGGATTTTCTTGAGAATCTTCGAGTCGCATCCTTGGAAGATACTAAACTTCAATGCCAAGTTTGGTCTTTTCGTTTTTGAACCATGCTGTCCACAGACACACACGGACCTTTTACCAAAAATGTTTTGTTCGGACTCAGCGGACCTTAAAACATATATTTCTGGTGAAAACTCGACAAAGAATTTTGGATGTAATACAATACCTTTTCTATCCACTAGGTACATTGTGCATACGGGCTAGATAAAGTAAAAATTTTAATTAATACAAAGTAATTAATAATATAACAATATAATAATAATACACCATGTCTAATAATACTATGTCATATTTATAGTGTGCTGTCAATATACTAGCAGTCTAAAATAAACACAACATTTAAAACCTTTATAATATGAAGTTTCATCTGATAATAGAAGATTTTCACTCCAAACTACCCTTTACATGAGAAATGTTTCGAAATTTTGATTTTCTCAAAAATGCTCTAAATACTTTATATTAAAGATGCACATGAAAAATATTTTCAGTTTTCTGGGTATATCTCTTAAGATTTTTTCATTTTGGATGACCCTTGCATAACTGGTAAATCGTAAGAAATCGACAAAATGTACTACACAGAAGTGTTTATTTGATGCTATGTTGTTTATTATCGACGCTGCTGATTGTCATGATCATATCAGCGCCATCGGTGTGACGGAGTTTTGTCCCGTAGGAGTTCTTTATCATGGGAGTAAATCAACTGACATCGGGCCTTCACTTTTAAGTATATTTAAAGACCATCGGTCTAGAATACAAGTGTGTTAAAACACACAAATTCTTGTTTCTATCTTTTTCGTTTTTTTATTTATTTGATTTACTCCTAGCCATTAAAGAGGACCGAAATTCAATTATAAAACAATCATCGGTTTAGTCTAGTGTATTCTCTTATTTCCCTTCTGCTTATACGGGAATAAGTAATAAGACCATTCTGGTAATATTTATTTCGATTAGCGTGGAGTAAATAGAACTGAATAGAACACATTCAGATTCGATTTGATAGTTCCATTTATAAGTCTTTAACTGCAATGGCCATCTCGGTGTCTCTTTACTTTTGGAGCATATGTTTGTAGCCATGGCGTTGAACTCAGTTGTACTTGGATTTCTCTCTCTCTCTCTTTCAATAAACATATCTACACACATTCACACTCTCATTCATACTTCTAGACTCTGTGGAGAACAGGAAATAATCTTGGCTGAAAAAAAAAACCTCCCCCCCCCCAAGCGGGCAAACAACCCGGGACACCTCGCACAGTAGTCAGGTGCTCTTAAGACTGCGCTACGAGCCCAGCATTTACGATCTTGCTTAACTTTATTAACAGAACTTAAAATTTCCAGGAGAAATTTGTAAGAAAATGTGATTTTTACTTCTCGTGTGCGAAAACTCTTCTATTCGCAGCCTCTAAAATAGCCGCAACTGAATGCCGGAGGAAAGCTCTTTAAATTTTTAGCTTTTTCTCACAGATACTTTCACTTTTGTTGACTGTACTGAAAAAAATCTGATATGTTCCATTCACATGACTTTCTCTACATATCTGCAACAAATTATTGTTGAAAAGCTTATGCTTCTTTTTTTACTTCATGATAATCGAGAACAAATTATAAAAAATGGTCTTTATTGCTTGCTTCCATGCAAGTAGAAGGGGAAAAGGGAGTACTTTAGGCTAAAGTATTAGTCAAAAGCAGGTTGCTATGTGACTGTTTCTATGGACAGGAGTTGACAAATTCCCGTATGAGAAAAGAATAAGCTTTTTAAAGCTGAAACTAATAACAGGAAATATTTCAAAAACGATCCTCTCCACAAAAAATGTATATAATATAAATTCTGTGTTTTAATGAGCTCTACATTTTCTGTTAAGTAATTTTTCTCTATCTTTTACAGTTTGCCAGTTATACAAAATCCAACAAAATTCATCCAGAATAAAGGGTCTTCAGACGCTATTTCCAGAAAATTCAAGATATACATTTTTTTGTTGTATAAATATCTTTAATATACGATATTTTCATCAAAATCGTTTGAGTCATTTTTGAGAAAATAAAAATTATTGGAAAACTTTTTCATGTAAAGGATAGTTTGGGGTGGGGGAATTTTCCTCAAAATCTTCGTATCGCATCCTTGGAAGATACTAGACTTATATACCAAGTTTGGTATTTTACCGACTTTTCGTTTTTGAGTTATCGTGTTCACAGACATACGGACACACACACACGCACACAAACACACGGCCTTTTTTCTAAAATGCTTTTTGGATACAGCGGACCCGAAAAAGTCTATTTCCGGTGAAATCCGGGTATCGAATTTTTGGATGGAATGCAATATCTTCTCTATACACTACGTGCATAGTAAGTGTAGAGAAAGTAAAAAGCAGGTAGGTAATTTAAAACTGAGCTACGAGCCCAGCATTTACGATCTTGTTAACTTTACTAACAAAATGTAAAAGAATTTCCAGGAGAAATTGTAAGAAAATTTGCTCTTTACTTCTCGTGTGCGAAAACTTTTCTATTCGCAGTTTCTAAATTAGCCTCAACTGAATGAATGCTGGAGGAAAGTTCTTTAAAGTTTCAGCTTTTTCTCACAGATACTTTCATTTTTGTTGAAATTACTGAAGAAAAAAAAAAGGTCCCCTCCTGAAACGGACATATTTTATCTCGTAAGTACAAATCAAAGCTAACGTGAAGCCAAGAGCGTGACCATAAATTCAATGTTGTCACATGTGCCAACCTGACATGAATAAATTTCACTTTTTATTCCATGAATAACTAAACAAGCAGTAAGTGAAAGCTGTGTTCCACATACGCTTCGCACAAACTCGCATAATATATGTGAAATGTTCCCAGAAGCTTGCATTGTGATCATGAACGCTTAGCTCTCGAAATGTCTACTGAGATGGCAGATTGTTGACCTTAATAGAGTAATTACAGTATGTACACAGTAGCGCAACGCTCGTAAGACCATTGACCAACACAACAATGCAAATACCGGCTCCAAGCGACAAACCAGAGCAGCTGATAGTAAACTATAGCTTCCGTTGTATTGCAAATAGATTTCGTATTCATTTCTCTACTGCTTAGTTACCAAAATTAGCAGTATTGGACCATACATGTCCAAATTAAACGAGCAAAGTAACTTTTGCCATTCCGTGTGAAGCATTGGGGCATGCTGCTATGCGACATAATGCATTTTTGGTAGTGTTTAATATCCTCTTATACTACTTGTGATGACACTGGTGATACATGGAATAAAGATGGAGTGGTCTAACCACTCGGCCACGGCGCACCTGACATAATGAATGCTTGTAAACACAAGACCTTCCTCATCTACCTCTAGAGTTGTTTTTTTTTTACTTTCTCTACACGTACTATGCACATAGTGCATAGAGAAGGTATTGTAATACACCCAGAAATTCAATACAGAGATTTCACCGGAAATATGTTTTGAGGTCCCCTTGATTCCAAAACATTATTTTTAGAAAAAAATGTCAATGTTTCTGTGAGTGTGTGGTGTGTATGTGTGTGTGTGTGTCTGTGGGCAGCATAACTCAATGCTTTGGGTATTCTCCAAGGATGCGACACAAATATGTTCAAGAAAATCTCCCCACCCCCAATTATCCTTTACATGGAAAAATTTTCGAAACTTTTGATTGGCTCTAACGATTTTGATTAAAATGTCGAATACTAAAGATATGTACATGACAAAATGTATATCTTGAATTTTCTGGGAATAGTCACTGAATACATCTCTATTCTGGATGAATTTTGCGAAATTTAACATAAGTGGTAAACAGTAAGAGGTAGACAAAAACTACTTTGATACAAAATGTAGAGCTTGTTATATACATTTTTTTTTAAAATACTTGACTTTTGTTAAGTATTTGTCAACTCCTGTCCATAGAAACAAGGGAACGTTAATCACATAGCAACCAGATTTTGACTATGACTTTAGTCTAGTGTATTCCCTTATTTCCCTCCTACTTACAAGGAAGCAAGCTATACGACCATTTATGCTAATTTTGTGACGATTAACATGAAATAGAAAAATAAGCTTTATAACAATAATCTGTTCAGAGATGTAGAGAAAGTCATGTGAATGGAACACATCAGATTTTTTCGCTGATATGTTTTATTTTGGATGAGTCTGACATCATCTGCTGCTAAGGATGATACGTACTATGTACATAGTGTATAGAGAAGTTAATTGTACTCCACCTAAAATTTTGATACCGAGATTTCACCGGAAATGCAAGTTTTAAGGTCCCCTGTATCCAAAAAAGCATTTTCAGAAAAAGGTATGTATTTGTCCGTGTATCCGTGGGTATATATGTCTGTGAACACGATAACTCAAAAACGAAAACTCGGTAAAATACCGAACTTGGTATTTAAGTTTAGTATCTTCCAAGGATTCGTCACGTAGAGTTTAAGAAAAATCCCTCCACCCCAATCTTCCCTTTATATGGTACTTTTTCGAAAGTTTTGATTTCTTAAAAGTGGCTCTAACGATTTTGATTAAACATCGTATATTAAAGATATGTACCTGACAAATAAAGTATCTTGAATCTTCTGCGAATAGTCTCTGTAGACTAATTTATTCTGGATGAATTTACGGAATTTTGCATACTGCTAAACCGTAAGAGACAGACAAAATCTTACCACACAAAAATGGAGAGCACATTAAAACACACAATTTATGTTATATACATTTTTTCATGGAGTAGATCGTTTTTGAGATATTCCTTGTTTTTGGTTTCAGCTTTAAAAAAAACTTATACTTTTCTGATACAGGAATTTGTCACCTCTTGTCCATACAAACAAAGGAACTTCAGCACATAGTAACCAGCTTTTGACTATCATTTTAAACTATGGCACTCCCTTATTTCGCTTCTACTTACAAGGAAGCAACTAATAAGACTATTCTTGCTATTGTTTTCTCCATTACCATGAAGTAAATAGAAGCATAAGCTTTTTAACAAAAATTTGTAGCGGAGATATAGAGAAAGTCATGTGAATGGAACACATCGGATTTTTTGTATAGTAATAATTTGTCTATCTCTTAGGTTTACCAGTTATGCGAAAGTCATTTAGAATGAAGAGGATTTTGAAGTCTATGCCTATAAAGTTCAAAATAATAATTTGAACATTAATATTTAAATTTTAAATTGAAGTGATTGTCTATGTAAAGGGTAATTTGGGGTGGAGACATTTACTTGAAAATCTTCATATCGCATCTTTGGAAGGTGTTGAACTTAAGTAACAAGTTTGGGATGCATCTACCTTTTGATTGCTTGAGTTATGTTTTTCACGAGATACGCACACACATATACGTACAGAGATATTTTTCTAACTTTGGGGGGAGGATTCTGGTAGTCTCAAACTAATAACTTAAGTGGATATTCTATAATTATTATTTATATAAGTGTAATTTTTCTTGCTTCTAATTTAAACCCTTTCCATAAATATTGCATTACATTATTAGAACCTCTATATCTTACGACCCATGGTTCGGTTTTCTAAACATGTAATGAAGGAAGTGTAGATAAACACCGCGGTATTCGGAATAAAGTCACGGCTGAGGACTGGCTAGCGCCAATGTGGTAGGAAAGGTTGGTTGCACATAGCTAATAGAAGCAATGGTTGACTACATGCCACTGTTGACGAGGGTTGACTGCACGCTGTTGGTGGCAGCTTTGGCTGCGCTCCAATGGAATGGCGGCGAGGGTACGCTGCATGCCACTGGTGATAGCGAGGCTTGTCTACACGCCACTAGTGACAGTGAAGGTTGGTCGTACACCACTGGTAGTGAGAGAGTTGGTTGCAGCGAGTCAACTGCACGCCACTTGCAGAATTTAGGGCGGTGAGGAGTAGCTGCACCCCAGCTGACAGTAAAGGTTGACTGCACACCATTGGCAAGAGAGGGAGAGAGAGAGAGAGAGAGAGAGAGAGAGAGAGAGAGAAAGTTGGCTGCACATTACTGGTGGTAGCGAGGTTTACCTGCACGTCACTTACAGCAGGGAAGGCGGCGAAGTTTTAACTGTACGCCTCCAGTGAAGGTTGGCTGCTCGCCCCTGGTAGTAGTAGGAGTTGGCTGCACGCTACTGGTAGCGAGGTTTGGTTGCACGTCACTGGCAGCGGGGTTTGGTTGCACGCCACTGATAGTAGGAAGGCTGGCTCTACGCCACTAGTGACAGTGAGGGTAGCTGCACATCACTGGTAGTAGTGAGAGCTGTTTGCACGCCACTAGTGTTAGCGAAGGTTGACTGCACGCCACTACTAGCAGCAGAGCTGGTTGCATGCCACTGGTGGCAGGGAAAACTGGCTGCACGCCACTAGTGACAGCGAAGGTTGGCTGTACGCCACTGGTAGTAGCGAGAGGTGACTGCACACCACTGGAGGCAGGGAGAGCTGACTCCGCGCCACTAGTGACAGCGAAGGTTGGCTGCACGCCACTGGTAGTAGCGAGAGGTGACTGCACACCACTGGAGGCAGGGAGAGCTGACTCCACGCCACTAGTGATAGCGAAGGTTGGCTGTACGCCACTGGTAGTAGCGAGAGGTGACTGCACACCACTGGAGGCAGGGAGAGCTGACTCCGCGCCACTAGTGACAGCGAAGGTTGGCTGCACGCCCCTGGTAGTAGCGAGAGCTGACTGCACGCCACTGATGGCAGAGAGAGAGCTGGCTGCACACCACTACTAGCAGCAGAGCTAGCTGCACGCCACTGGTAGCAATGCATGTTTTTGTTCCCCTCTATGTACCACAGCCTTGGTTGACTTGCCACACAGTAGGCCCACTTTGTGTGAGAGCAGTTTCCACTGGTCTGTATATAATAGGGTGACTACGTGATGCCTACTCGAACAGACAGTAGGGTGACCAGCAACATGTTACTACAGCCTTACCAAACGTCCTTACGCTACATACTTCTTTTTGACACGAGCATTCTCGTTTCCGAGTAAAGTTATTCAATCATAACCAAAACTGAAAAATAGACTGTGGCATTGTTACTTTAATTACGGGGTATCTAATAGGCACCGCAAATATTGCATTCTACCCCCCCCCCAAATCAACGTCAAAATGTCCCTGGAAATACCTGTTTTGAGACCCTCTCAATCCCAAACATTCGGTTTAACAGCAAATATGGTATCGGCCAAAATGCGATCGGAGAACTTTCAAGGAAATTCCCCCACCATAGTATACCCCAATCGCACTTTACATGTTTCTAATTGTTACTTTCTCTACATGTACTACACACAAGGTGTATAGAGAAAGTATTGCATTACACTAAAAAAATTGGATACCGATATTTCACCGGAAATACATGTTTTGGGTCCCGTTAAATCCAAAAAAAAATAATAAATTATGGTAAAAGATGCGCGTGCGTGTGTATGTGTGTCTGTAGGCAGCATAGCTCAAAAACGAAAAGACCGTTAAATACCAAACTTAGTATTTAAGTTTGGTATCTTCCAGCGATAACCACGAATATTTTCAATAAAAATCCTCCCACCCTAAACTACCCTTTACGTGTAAAAAAAAATTCGAAAATTGCTCTAACGATTGCATTAAAACCTCTTCTATATAAAAGATATTTACATGCCAAATAAAATGTATATCTTGAATTTTCTGGGAATAGCCTCTAAAGACCTCCTTATTCTGGATGATTTTTATTGAATTTTGCATAATTAGTAAACCATAAGAGGCAGACAAAAACTTTTACACAAAAAATGTAGTTCACGATAAAGCATACAATTTGACATATACATTTTTTCATGGAGTTGGCCGTTTTCGAGATATTCCTTGTAATCAATTTCAGTTTTAAAATATTTTATCTTATATCATTCGGGAACCTGTCAACACTTGATCACGCAAAGAAACGGATTTCTTATATATATATATGTATGTATATATATATATATATATATATATATATATATATATATATACGGAGAAAAAATGAGCATTGACGTTGTTTTGAAGACCTTCGTTGGTTTGAAAGTGATGCCACTTCTTCAGTTCAGGGAAAAGATGAAAGTTGCTGGGTGCCAGGTCAGGACTGTACTTCGGATGATCGAAAATATCCCATTGAAATTGTTCAAGGAGGCGATGGCTTGTGCCAGCAGTGTGTGGACGAGCGTTCTCATGGATCAACACAACTCCTGAAGTCAGCATTCCTCTTCGTTTGTTTTGAATGGCTCTCCGCAAACGTCGTAAAGTACGAAAATCTTCAAAACAACGTCAATGCTCTTATGAAATCATTGGAGGCAACATTTTTTGAAGCGGGTATTGCAAAACTTGTGCACAGGTACGATAAATGTTCAATTTTTTCGGTGATTATGTTGAAAAGTAACCATGAGTGCGCAAAGCATTTAGTAATAAAATAATTGTTTTCTATAAACTTGTCTTTTATGTAGAGCCTATCGTAGGTTGAAAAAAGAAAACGGCGCTCGTACTTGTCTGGCAATGTCCTCAAGCAGACACTGTCAACATGCTAAAGACATCCTTGTTGGGCTTCCAGAAGAGAAAGCGTCGTCCTAAGCGGAATGAATCGAATTAGTGCAGCACGTTTGCGTCCAAATTGTCCACGGGACATGTACGTGTTATTCGGCGTCGTTAGTTTCTGGGGAAATCGAATGGAGGTCTAGCGAAAATCATCCCGTTGCAGAGGGAATGAAAATCAGCCTTGGCCCAGTTGCTTCCTTATCTAGCTGTCTCTCTCTTCAAGTGAGGAAGAGATTAATTACAGACCTCGCTCTCTCACAAATCTCGTGAACCTTATGACGGTAGTATTGGATGCGTGCTCTGCTTTGTGAAAAAATCTGATGTGTACCATTCTCCATATCCCTGCAACAAATAATTCTTAAAAAGCTTATACTTCTATTTACTTTATCCTAATCAGAAAAAAATAGCAGAAATAGTCTTATTACTTGCTTCCTTGTAAGTAGAAGCGAAATAAGGGACAACCGTAGGTTAAAGTGATAGTCAAAAGCTGGTTGCTATGTCAATGAACTTCCTTTGTTTATATGGATAGGAGTTGACAAGTTCCTGTACGAAAAAAGTATACGTTTTTCCTAGCAGAAACCAAAAATAAGGAATATCACAAAAACGACGAACTCCACGAAAAAAATGTATTTTACATAAATTGTGTGTTTTAATGTGCTCTACATTTCTTGTGGAGTACGTTTTTGTCCATCTCTTACGGTTTAGCAGTTAATCAAAATTTAGTAAAATGCATCCAGAATAAACTACTCTTCAGAGGCTATTCCCAGAAAATTCAAGATATACATTTTATTTGTCAGGTAAATATCTTTAATATACGAAATTTTAATCAAAATTCTTACAGTCATTTTTAAGAAAATCAAAATTTTCGAAAAAAGTTCCATGTAAGGGTAGTTGGGGGTGAGGATTTTTCTCAAAATCTTCGTGTCGCATCCCTGGAAGATATTAAACTTAAATACCAGGTTTGGTATTTAACCGACTTTTCGTTTTTGAGTTATCGTGTTCACAGACACACGGACACACGGACATACGGACACACGGACACACACACACACACACACACACACACACACACAAACACACACACGGACCTTTTTGTGAAAATGCTTTTTTTGGATATTGGTGACCCTAAAACATATATTTCCGGTGAAATCTCTGTATCGAATTTTTGGGTGGAGTGCAATACTTTCTCTATACACTATGTACATAGTGCGTATGGAGAAAAGAAAATGCTCTTCTGCGCATTTTACATACTGTCGAATAATTACAGAAGTGCCCCAGCAGCTTCTTTGTGAAAGTAACCTTTATATCGGACGTAGGTGGCTCTAACATCATACCAGAAGTATGGTCGTGTTAAATTAATAATTAAATTATGGAAAAAGAATGGAGAAATATCTGATGTGTACCATTCACATAACTTTCTCTACATCTCTGCAACAAAGTATTGTTAAAAAGCTTATGCTTCTATTTACTTCATTCTAATCGAGAAAAAAATTAGCAGAAATACTCTTATTTCTTGCTTCCCTGTAAGTAGAAGCGAAATAATGAGTACCATAGGTTAAAGTGACAGTCAAAAGTTGGTTGTTATGTGACTAAAGTTCCTTTGCTTGTATGGACAGGATTTGACAAAGTCCTGTGTGAGAAAAGTATAAGTTTTATAAAGCTGAAACCAAATACGGAACACCTCAAAAACGATCAACTCTACAAAAAATGCATATAACATAAGTTGTGTGTTTCAAAGTGCTCTACACTTTTTGTGCGGTAAATTTCTCTCTATCTCTTACGGTTTAATAATTATGCAAAATTTCGTAAAATTCATCCAGAATGAAGTAGTCTTCAGAGGCTATTCCCAGAAAATTCAAGATATACATTTTATTTGTCAGGTAAATAAATACCTTTAATATACGATATTTTAATCAAATTTGTTACAGACATTTTTGAGAAAATCAAAATTTTCGAAAAATGTTCCATGTAAAGGGTAGTTTGGCGTGGGGGGATTTTTCTCATATCTTCGTGTCGAATCCCTGGAAGATACTAAACTTAAATACTAAATTTGGTACTTTACCGACTTTTCGTTTTTGAGATATCGTGTTCACAGGCACACGGACCTTTTTGTGAACATGCGTTTTTTGTATATTTTTTTTTTTTGATATAAAGGGCCCTAAAACATATATTTTCAGTGAAATCTCGGTATCGAATTTTTGGGTGGAGTGCTATACGTTCTCTATACACTATGTACATAGTACGTATAGAGGAAGTAAAAAAAAAATATTGTTTTTGATGAGGACTTACAAAACATTGCATTAGCTGTTTTTGACTTCTCAGATTATACAAAAATTCATTGAGAATGAAGAGGTTATGACGTAAGGATAAGGGCAATAATAAACAGACTGTATGCACTTATTAATCAAAAGGGACCACTGACCTGTCGCACTCCTAGTTTGGGACATGGCTGTAATGATTCTTGCTATCCTGACAGTGGTCATTCTTCCACCCACAAGTAACCCTTTTCAGATTGCTCATTAAATAGAGACGATTTTCTTTTCCGAATAATGTCAGTAAAGGGTGAACATAGTTGCTTTTATTTCCCAATTGAGTAATGAAGAATTTATCCTGACACGTAAAAGAACCTCAAGCTTGATAAAAAGTCATCTGAGCAAAATTAATCGGTCTGTCACGCCCCATATGGAATAGGACTGCAGTATTTAACATCCATAAATAAAAACTCCATTTCCATTTTAGTAAAACGTCAACAATATAAAACTCTATTCAATGTATCTGTGAAAAGTGACTAAATAAAATGGCAAGAAAGTGACAAAATAATGACACAAAATCCAAAAATGTAGAGAAATGGAAATGGAGTTTTATTTATGGACGTTCTTTAACAGCTGTGGTTCTCAGCGTCCCATTCTGTATTGCGCGTGAAAGAGCGCTTAATTTTGCTCAGAGGCCTCTCTATCAGGTTTGAGGTTCTTTTTACGTGCCGTAAATCTACGATACGGGACCAATGGCTTTACTTCCCCCTTCCGAAGACAAATTTAATAAATACTAAAAATGGCCTCCTAAGTAAATATGCACTTTTATATGTGACACATGATAAGGATTTATGTAAACGCCAGCAAACCCTAAGATGTATCAATTAAAAGATAACATGTCATCAGTATCCGGACCTGGTTAGAGTATTTCTGCCGGAGTTTACACAGCCTTCTACTGTTTTAAGCTAATTGCGTATTATTGTTTTTCTTCAATTCAGTATAAAAATAATCCCTAAGAAGTTTGAGTTGGTTATTTTCTTCTAAGTGGAGAATTTTGATAACATTTTTAGAAAAAGATCCGTGTGTCTATATATATATATATATATATATATGTGTGTGTGTATGTGTGTGTGTTAGTCTGTGGGCAGCATAGACCAAAAACGAAAAGTTGGTTAAATACCAATCTTGGTGCTTGAGTATCTTCCAAGGATGAGACATGAAGGTTTTCAAGAAAATTCCCCCACCCCAAATTACCCTTCGCATGGAACATTTTTTGAAAGTGTTTATTTTCTCAAAAATGTCCTTAACGATTTTTATTATAATACCTTATATTTAAGATATTATAGCTTGAATTTTCTGGAAATAGCCTCTGAAGACCTCTTCATTCTGGATGACTTTTGTATAACTAGCAAACCGCAAGAGATATACTTATACAAAAATGTAGTACTCATTAAAAAAACACATATACACACAAACATTTTATATCATATACCTACTTTTTTTGTAGATTTAACCGTTTTCTAGATGCTTCGGATTATTGTTTTTAATTTTTGTCAAAAATTGAAAACCTCTTCTCGTTTTTCGTTTGTGTATTCCTGGTAAGTTAAGAGATTGGAATTTCAATTGTTTCACATAACGATCATTTTTTAAAGGACGAGACATCGCTTTAGCCTGTGTATTTTCTTATTTCCCTTCTACTGATAAGGAACCAAATAGTAACGTCAATTTCTGCTAATGTTAACTCGAGTAGCATGATGTAGATAGAAGAATAAGCTTTTTTTTACAATAATTTGTTACTGAGATGTAGAGAAAGTCATGTGAGTGGAACATATCACATGTTTTTTTCACTGTCAATACTTTTCAAGAGAACGGATGGCTTACATGATAAGATTAGACCATAAATGTAGTAAATTGATCATTAGTAGTGTATTAAAGGTAGCTGAGTCTTCACGAACTGGTGGACTATGTATTCACCAGTTACAAGTTGGGGAAAACTTCGTTACATAAATCTGTAGTCTAGAATCTGACTGTTGTGATCTTCCCCCCAAATTAAAAACTCCTTTCCAGTAATAGTTTACAGAGCTAGATGGCCCAAATATAGTTGTAACATACTTTCTAAAACCGAGCGAGATGGATGAGGCGTTTCGTCTGGAACTGTCATTCGAGAAGACGTAGAATTGCTTCCCAGCGGCTGACCTCTCTCACTCATACGTTCTTTTATTTTCTTTTTTTTTCCGGGTCACTAAGCGAATCCTGGGGAGGTTTCTTCATTCCCCCGAACTTCCTCGCCCTTAATTTCATCACCATTTCAGCCAACCGATCTCTTACAAGGTTGCAGGTGCCCGCGAGGACTGCGGTGGTGGTGTCCTCTCGTGGAGGTGACTGCGCTTTTAAAATTCAGCTCTAGACGGCGGGATGACTTTGGCAGTAGTCTGTTGCTTCAGGGGTGTTTAATCATATCTGAGCCTTGGGCTTCTAACGCTCCACACGCCGAGATGAACTGCCTCGTCCTGTACTGGAGTCTGACGTACAAAAAACCAATAAACGACTGAAGTGTGGACTCCGGCACACCCATATTACACTACACTATGCATCTAAGGAACAAACTCCGTTTATTAATATAAACATAAAGTGTTCTAATCAAGGCAAGAAACTACCTTATCTCTGCAGTTTATTCAAAATAGATAACATAATTACATTTTTTCTAATCCTCTAGGATTAGAATGTCCCAACTTTCAGCGCTTTCGCGTACAATGACCGATTCATAAGAAGCTGTGAATGTTTTGGGAAAGTAAAACAGCTTTTCGTGAAGGTTTGATCAATCTTTGTCTGAATGGAACAGTAAATGAGGTACATGAACCATATATAAAGAAGTTGGTAGCAGTGAGCTCACAGATTAATGGCTACGTGATGTATGGGTCATATGTCATCACGCCGTTCATCTTCTGCAAGGAACAAAAACATACATAAATGGGTGATGAAACAGCACTAGAACCTGATTCAAATCTGACTTGCGTACACCTAAGCCAGATTTCTAAATCTCCATGTAAGATTGCAAAAGAACAGAGAAAAAGCATTTAAAATATTTGGTATACGAGTTTCAGATGGATAATTGTCTTTTTAACGTTTACATTTAAAGCTACCATTTATATTCGTACTGTTACATAGTACATAGGTAGAAAATTTATTCCATTTCCCCCAAACATTTCATAACTGGATTTTACTAGAAATACCCATTTAAGGTCCCCGAATTTAAATAAAAATCGCGCACTTGTACCCAAAGTCGCGGGTTCGAAACCGGTGACTGGCGCTGGATTTTTTTCAGGCGTAAAAATCTTTAACATGGCTTCTTTCGGAAGAGAAGTAAAACCCCGCTGGTCCCGTGTCGTAGATTTACGACACGTAAAAGAATGTCAAGCCTGATAAAGAAGGCTCTGTGCAAAACTAAGCGGTTTTTCACGCCCGGGACGCTGAGAACCGCAGCAGTTAAAGAGCGTCCTTAAACAAAACTCCATTTTTATTTTGTGTGTGTGTTTGTATGTGTGAACACGATAAATGAAAAACGAAATTTCCATTGAATGCAAAAATATTAAGTTCCGCACCTTTCGAGAATGCAATACAAAGATTTTCAACAGAATTCCCCTCACCAAACTACCTTTTACATGGCAAAATTCAAGATATGCATTTTATTTGGTATGTAAATATCTTAAATTACGGTATTGTAATCAAATTCAAAAACAACATGGAAAGTTTTTCGTTTTTGAGTGACGCTGCCCCACCCCACACACACAGTCAGAAAGACAGACACATACGGATCATTTTCTAAGAATGCGTTTTAAGGATTCAGGGATCTTCAAACAAGTACTTCCGGTGAAATCTCCTTATGGAATTTTTGGATGGAATACAATACCTTCTCTACCTTCAATGTACATTGTATGTGCTATAAAAAGTAAAATCTAAGGTGAGTACTCGTTTGTCTTCCATAAAGGTAGATTAAAAACTTCTGCTAAATTCATGACTCATTATCTCAGAAGCTATTTAATCATACCAAACCTTTTTCAGGACGTAAATGTAAGCCTTTTAAGCTCATTGAGGTACTTTCATCCAACATTTGTTTCTTAAGAGAAGTAGGATTATGTTCTTATCCTTTTATCTTTTGATTATAATTCATCGTAGTTAATAAAAAAAATAAATAACGAAGATCCAGTTAGAGATTTTTTTATCAAACTAAAAAACTATTTTTAGAAAAATCTGTTCATATCAAAAAACTCAGAAAACACTCTAGGCTAGTGTGGGAAGGATTTATGAGCAATAATTTCTTTCGTAGTCGGTTTACCCTCCCCGTATGTAGGACTGACACCCCCCTAGGTCTTACAAGCTAATGTCAGAAGCCTGTTGGGGAGTCAATGACACGAAACCACGGAATGGAGAATCTGGAATGAGTGGTCGACCCGTAGACATGCATGAGCATGAAGAACTGGATGATATGAAGTACAAGCCATATGGACGATAGTAAAGGTGATGATGGAGCAATTGGTGGACTGACTGGCGAAGGAAACCGGAGAACCCTGAGAAAACCCGCCCAGACGCCGCTTCGTTCACCACAAATCCCAGACGGGAGGCGAGCGGTCTAACCACTCGATCACGTCGTTGCCAGTAGTTAATAATACTGGACAAAAATCTAAAAGTGAAATTTTTAGTTTATTTTCAATATTTAGTTGTTCCTTTATATTAACCACGCTCTGCTACCAAAATTGCACCGCTTGTTCTTTATATTAACCACGCTCTGCTACCAAAATTGCACCGCTTGTCCTTTATATTAACCACGCTCTGCTACCAAAATTACACAGCTTGCATCAATAGCATGGAGATGAGTAGTTCCTGCCTTGCCCACATTGTCACTGTCACTGTTGCAGACTCTAACATCACTATTAAATGATGTCTGACCACAAATTTCATGTAAGCAAAGGCTCAAAGCAGAAAGAAAATGTTGTGTTCAAAACTTAAAGGGGAACTCCTGAAACACACTTTCATCTTATCGCAAAGGAGAATCGATCTCAGGCTCTCCGGATTACAAGGTAGACGCGCTTTCAATAACAGCACAAGGAAGGTTTCAGTGGCTAGAATCATAGTAGCTCATGCGTTGGAGTCTTTGTTACAGCTGCTTAGATAAGTATATAATGGTTTATTTGCCAGTGGAACGAAATAAGAAGGTACAACAGTTTAAGCGGCAGTGAGTATTTCGTCACCCTTCAGTGCATAGGAGCACCTGCCGTATCTGATAGCGTTGAACGTCGCAGAGTAGCTTTGCTCTTTACCTCTAGTGCTCAGTAATATGAGAGAATTAATGGATGGATGAGAGACACAACAAGCCCAAACCGTTTCGAGTTTCTGCTTTTGGAATTTCAAGTAACAATGCCACTCTCTGCTCCGGAGCTTATCCGACTGCTATTTTAACATTTAAAAGTATTCTTTCACCGATAGTGTTCTGATTTATCCACTTTCCATTCATGCTGTAAAATTGAATTTCCTGCAATCAGTGTTGTCACCTAACCTACTTCTTTACTTTCTCTAGCCTGCATGTACAATATACATACTAGATAGAGAGGGTATTGTATACCAACCAAAAATTAGATGTCGAGATCGGAAATATATGTTTTCAAAAAAAGCATTTTTATAAAAAGGTCAGTGGGTCTGTGGACAGCATAGCTCAACATCTAAAAGACCATTAAATAACAAACTTGGTATTTGGGTTTGGTATCTTCCAAGGATGCGACACGAAGATTTTCAAGAAAACCCCCCCACCACAAATACCCTTTAAATGGGGAGATTTTTGAAAATTTTTACTTTCTCAAAAATGGCTCTAAAATTTTTGATTAAAATCGCGTGTATTAAAGATATTTACATCCCAAATAAAGTGTATATCTCTAATTTTCTGGGAATAGCCTCTGAAGACCTCTTTATTCTGGATGAAATGAAAGGAAATGGCCTGTTATTTATGGACGCTCTTTAACTGCTTTGGTTCTCAGCGCCCCATTCTATATTGGGCGTGAAAGATCGCTTAATTTTGCTCAGAAGCCTCTCTTATCAGGCTTGAGGTTCTTTTACGTGCCGTAAATCTACGACACGGGACCCACAGCTTTACTTCCCTTCCGAAGGAAGCCATGCTAAGGATTTTTACGCCCGAAAAAATTCATCGTCCTCCGCCGGGTTTGAACCCGCGACCTCGGGTATATGAAGTTAGCATGGTAACCATTACACCACCATGAATTTTGCCGACTTTTGCTTAACTGATAAACCGTAAGAGATAGACAAGAATTACTGCATAAAAAATGTAGATCTCGTCAAAACAGAATTTATGTCCTTTGCGTTTTTGTCGTAGAGGTAACTGTTTCAGAGATATTCCTTGTTATTGGTTTCAATTTAAAGTGCAGCTAGTGTCCGTTTTTCTTTTGTTCTACTCCTGGCCAAGCAAAGAAGCTATTTGCAGTGTCAATCGGCAGCTATTGAAACATTTGACTATCACTTTAGCATAGCGCATTCCTTTAGTTCCCTTCTATTTATAAGGAGCTAAGTAGTTTGTAGCGTAGCTAGAGAAAGCCATGTGAGTGTAACACATCCGGATTTTTAGTTTATTGTGCATTCAATATGAATTATAATATTCTCATATAATAGGAGGTCTCAAAATTGGGAAAATGTAGTACTTCTGAGATTGAGGTGTCCATGGTGTTGCTCATGGTAATGAAATATCATAATTCCTAAATTACTAGATTTCCACAAAATTTGACCTTTTCTATGTAATATAAGAACAATAATTCCAATTTTCAGACTGGCTAAAATAAAATAATATTTATGTATGCTTATAAAATTAATATATTTTCTAAAGTTGGGCAAACTAATCCATGAATAGCCTAATCAGCTCCAATTTATAATAAAAAGCTCACTACTATGGTGGCAATTTCTGTCTATAATATATTACATAAGAATGAACCTGAAAGAGTTGTATGCAATATTCAAATTTGAACGTTAATTTAATGTGTACCATTCATATGACTTTCTCTACATCTCTGCAAAAAATATTGTCAAAAAGCCATTGCTTCCTTTTCCTTCATGCTGATCGAAAAAAAATTAGCAAATTTAGTCTTATTACTTGCTTCCTTGAAAGTAGAAGGGAAATGAGGGATTATCATAGGTTAAAGTGATAGTCAAAAGGAGTTGCTATGTGACTGAAGTTCCTTTTTTGTATGGACAGGAGTTGATAAATTCCTGTATGAGAAAAGTTAAGTTTGGTATTTTACCGACTTTTCGTTTTTGAGTTATCGTGTTCACAGACACACGGACACACGGACACACACGGACCTTTTTGTGAAAATGCCTTTTTTGGATATTGGGGGCCCTAAAACATATATTTCCGGTGAAATCTCGGTATCGAATTTTGGTGGAGTGCAATACCTTCTCTATACACTATGTACATAGTGCATATGGAGAAAGTAATAATCAACTCCAGGGAAAAAATGTATATAACATAAATTTAGTGTTTTAAAGTGCTCTAATTTCTTGTGTGGAAGGTTTTTGTCCATCTCTTACGGTTTAGCAGTTATGAAAAATTCCATAAAATTCACCCAGAATAAAGTAGTCTTCGGAGGCTATTGCCAGAAAATTGAAGATATATATTTTATTTGTGAGGCAAATATCTTCAATATTTGAAATTTTAATTAAAATCGTTAGAGCCATTTTTGAGAAAATCAAAATTTTCGAAAAAAGTTCCATGTAAAGGGTTTTTTGGGGTGGAGAGATTTTTCTCAAAATCTTCGTGTCGCATCCCTGGAAGATACCTAACTTAAATACCAAGTTTGGTATTTTACCGACTTTTCGTTTTTGAGTTATCGTATTCACAGACACACTTACACACGGACCTTTTTCTGAAAACACTTTTTTACTTTCTCTATACACACTATGTACATAGTGTATAGAGAATGTATTGCACTCCAACAAAAAATTCGATACCCAGATTTCACCGGAAATATATGTTTTAGGGTCCCCTGTATCCAAAAAAAGTATTTTCAGAAAAAGGTTCGTGTGTGTGTCCGTGTGTCTGTGAACACGATAACTCAAAAACGAAAAGTAGGTAAAATACCAAACTTGGTATTTAAGTTTAGTATCTTCCAGGGATGCGATACGAAGATTTTGATAAAAATCCCCCCACCCCAAACTACCCTTTACATGGAACTTTTTTCGAACATTTTGATTTTATAAAAAATGGCTCTAACGATTTTGATTAAAATATCGTATATTAAAGTTATTTACCTGTCAAATAAAACGTATATTTTGAATTTTCTGGGAATAGCCTCTGAAGACTACTTTATTCTGGATGAATTTTTCATAACTACTAAACCGTAAGAGATGGACAAAAGCTTAACCCATAAAAAATGTAGAGCACGTTAAAACACACAATTTATGTTAGATACATTTTTTTCGTGGAGTTGATCGTTTTTGAGACATTCCTTTTTCTTGGTTTCATATTTGAAAAACTTATAATTTTCTCATACAGGAATTTGTCAACTCCTGTTAATACAAACAGAGGAACATCAGTCACATAGCAACCAGCTTTTGGCTTTCACTTTAACCTATGGTACTCCCTTATTTCGCTTCTACTTACAATAAAGCAAGAAATAAGACTATTTCTACTAATTTTTCTCGATTAGCATGAAATAAATAAAAGATAAGCTTATTAACAATAGCAATTTATAGAGATATAGAGAAAGTCATGTGAATGGTACACATCAGATTTTTTTGGATACAGGGGACCCTAAAACATATATTTCCGGTGAAATCTCGGTATCGAATTTTTGGGTGGAGTGCAATACCCTCTCTATACACTATACATAGTGCGTATAGAGAAAATAATAACATTTTGATGTTTCCCATTCCCACGACTTTCTCTACATCTCTGAAACAAATTATTGTTAAAAGGCTTATACTTCATGTTAATACAAATAAGCATTATCACAACTGGTCCTTGTAAGTACAAGGGAAATAAGGGAATACACTAGGCTAAGGGAATAGCTAGCTAGGTTAGCATTTAGTTGAAATTCCTTTCTTTGCATAGCCAGTTGACAATTACCCTATGAGAATAGCTTTAAGTATTTTAAAACTGAAGCCGATAACAAATAACAAAAAATATTTCGGAAATGGTCAACTCCACGAAAAAAATGAATATTACATAAATTGTGTGTTTTAACGATATCTACATTCTTTATTAAGTAAGCTTCTTGTCTACCTCTTACGGTTTACCAGTTTTGCAAAATTCAGCAACATTCGTTCAGAATAAAGAGGTCTTCAGAGGCTATTCCTAGAAAACTCAAGATATAATTTTTTTTCTTTAGCATACATTGAGCTACTTTTGAGAATTTCAAAATGTTCGAAATTACTTCTATGTAAAAGACAGTTTGGGGTGGGGGATTTTCCTCAAAATCTTCATGTTGCATACTTGGAAGACACTAAACTTAAATAGCAAGTTTGGTGTCTTACCGACTTTTCGTTTTTTGAGTTATCGTGTTCACAGACACTCAGACATACACACACGATACTTTTATAAAAATGTTTTTTGCTTTATTTATTTGGAAAGGTGCATTTGCGGTGAAATCTCGGAATCGAGTTTTGGGTGTACTGCAATACCTTCTTTAACTAGAGAGAGAAAGAGAGAGTAAAAAAAAATGTCCTGAATTGATGCCACTACAGTGACTTTCAAATAGGATGAGGTTTGTCCTTGAGCGCCACCAGGCCGGCAGCCAATCGGTGTGCTGCTGTGTTGACATATTGCATTCCCGCTTAACTGGGGAGTAACGCGCTAAGTGATTTCGTCTCTCATAAATACTACTTGCACTAAGACAAAATATTCAAATTTTGCAAAAAATAATTCACGAGAAAGATAGGGAGTAATGTTCGTAGCAAAACCTAAAAGCCATAGTTTTTTTAGCTTAAACAGTTTTCATAATACACACGAATAAACATTAGGCATATTTGCAGGTTCAGTGTGCGAGTGAGAGGGAAATATGAAAAGAGGGGTAGTGACCTGGCAACGCAGAGCACGATAACGCATCTCATTCACTGCAGCGTAGAACTCTTCCCATTTGAAAAACATTTTAGTATACATGCATGATCTATAATACATAAGTTACTGTTTTGCACGTCATGTTTTAGAAGTACCTAAAATGGTGATTGAAAATTTGTCATGTGCGTATTTCTAACTCGTACGTTTGAGTGTTTAGTGACGGTGTTTTCAATGAGGGGGGGAAAAAGTTGTCTGTAGTAATTGATTGGTGAAGTTTGTTTGCCGCTCAGTACTCCATGACGCGGTTCGCTGTGGGATCTCAAGAATGAAACAAACAAATATTACTCGTGATAGGGGAGCTTTAACAACGAAGTGGGCGGTACCTACCATCTGTAGGAGGCTCTCAGCATCTGAGTAACGGTGCATTACGTTTTGCTTTCTCTAGCACTCATTTAGAGTAAGTAGCGGAAGTGTTGCATTCACTCAAATCTTCGATATCAACAGTTGAGGAGAAATACATGTTTTAAGTCTCGGAATTAAAACCATTTTAAAAAATCTGATGTATTACACTCACATGAGTTTCTCTAGCTGCTCTACAAACTTCTTACAAAAGATTACTCCTCTTTCTGCACAATGCCAATCGAGATAAACATAGCAGAATGTTCTTATTACTTAGTTCCTTATAAGTAGAGGGGAACTAAGGGAATGCAATAGGCTAAAGTGATAGTCAAATGTTTTAAAAGCTACCGTTATGCAATTGTCATTGAAAATCGCTTCTTTGCTTGGTCAGGAGTAGAACAAAAGAGAAACGGACACTACCTGCCTGAAAAAAGTATAAGTACTTCACAATTGAGACCAATAACAAGGAATGTATCGGAAACGGTTACCCCGCAAACAAAAACGTAAAGGACATAAATTGTGTGTTTTGACCAGATCAACATTTTTGTGTGAGTTTTTGTCTCTCTTACGGTTTTCTAGTTACGCAAAATGCAGAAAATGTATTTAAAATAAAGAGGTCTTTAGAGGCTATTCCCAGAAAATTCAAAATACACATTTTATTTGCCATATAAATATGTTTACTATACGGTATTTTAATCAAAATCGGTGGAGCCATTTTTTAGAAATTCAATATGTTCGAATATTTTTTCATGTAAAGGGTAGTTTGTGGTGGGGGGATTTTCTTGAAATTCTTTGTGTCGCATCCTTGGAAGATATCAAACCTAAATACTAAGTTTGTTATTTAACGGTCTTTTGAGCTATGCTGTCCACAGACACACACACATACACACACGCGAACCTTTTTCTGAAAATGCTTCTTTTGGATTCAGGGGGTCCTAAAACATGTATTTCCGGTGAAATTTCGGTATCGAGTTTTTGGGTGGAATACAATATTTCCTGTATACACTATATACATAATACTTGGAGAGAAAGTAAAAACATCCATGTGTGTGTTTTTAGGTCTGTAAACAGCATACTTCTAAAGTGAAAAGTCGAATACGTAGCAAACCTTATATTTAAGTGCAGCATCTTGCAAGGATATAAACATTAAGGCTATATACTGCCCGCCTCTGTGGTCTCGGTGTAGCATGTCTTGCTCAAATTCAAGACTTCCCAAGCTCAAATCTTGGTTAGTTATTTCCATAGCTAGTTTTATACTTTCTCTAGCCCGCATGTACAAGATATTGTATTCCACCCAATAATTCGATGTCGAGATTTCTTTGGAAATATATGTTTTGAGGGCCCCTGAATCCGAAAAAAACAATTTTAGAAAAAGACCCGTGGGTGCCTATCGTTCGGTCTGTCTGTCTGTCTGTATTTCGGTCTGTCCGTCTGTGTGGGTCTGCGGACAGCATAGCTCAAAAACGAATAGACCGTTAAATACAAAACTTGGTATTTAGATTTAATATCTTCCAAGGATGAGATATGAAGCTTTCCAAGAAAATCCCCTACCACAAACTACTCCTTTACATGGAAAATGTTTCCAAGATTTTATTTTCTCAATTGTTATGCTTTTGATTAAAATCCAGCACATTAAAGATATTTACAGCCCAATAAAATGTATACCTTCAGTTTTCTGGCAATAGCCTCTGAAGTCCTGTTTAGCTGCTAAACCGTAAGAGATAGACAAAAACTTACTACGCAAAAAATGTAGATCTCGTCAGAACACACAATTTATGTCCATTAGCTTTTGTTGTGGGGGAAACCCTTTCCAATATATTCCTTGTTATTGGTTTCAATTGTGAAGTACTTACATTTTTCTCAGACGCGACATTACAGATTCTAGTTCAGTTTTAGATTTGACTCTGCCATTGGTCGATTAACCAACATGACTGCCCATGCGCAGACAGAAGGAACGGAAGACTGCATTTCGCATTGGAAAGCAGAACCGACTTTCAGAAAGTCCATTTTTAACCTTTATTTCCATTCAGTTCATTTACATACACCTAACCTAAACCTGTCGTTCAATTGTCACGTAGCCATATTGTCTCTGTAACCAATAGGAAGGGCTCAGGAAGGAGCCTTAGTCTAAAACTCAACTAGAATCTGCAATACCGCTTCTCAGACAGGAAGTGTCCGTTTTTCTTTTGTTCTACCCCTGGCCAAGCAAAGAAGCGATTTGCAATGACAATCGCATAACGACAGCTTTTAAAACATTTGACTGTCACCTTAGCATAGCGCATTACTTTACTTCCCTTCTACATATTAGGAACTAAGTAATAAGAACATTTTGCTAATGTTTATCTGTGTAGCAAGAAGAATAATCTTTCGTAACAAGTTTGTTTGTAGAGCAGCTAGAGAAAGTCATGTGAGTGTAACACATCAGATTTTCTTTTGTTAGAATGCAATGCCTATTCTTTTTACCATTTACATTGTACGTACGTACAATATGTGATTAGGAAAGTAAAAGCTTTTTAGGTGAATGGCGCTCAATAAAAAATATGATGTACCAGTTCGTAGAATGCTTTATCAGATGTCAAAACAGGTGGGCAACGAGGCGTCCATCTCACGACAACTTTCATGTTTGGAATAAGCAGAAGTAAGACAGGCGTAACAACTTTCATCTAAATCTATTTTCATCTCTCACGACAGGTTGGTAACAAGCTCCCGGCGTCACGTTAGCAGATATGTGTGTGGCAGAACTGGGAAAGCTAGGCGTTTCTTCGAGGGACGGTTGGTGCCAAGCCAACTGGAAAATTCAGCTTCCTGAATATTACCCTGGTCTTCATAGGGAGGAAGTTTTCGTTAGCCCACCTTTACTCCAGCGCCCGGGGAACAGGGAGGAAAAAAAACAAAAGGGGTTTTAAAACAGCGATTTTGAGAGATTGGGGGCTTTAGAATGGCTAGGCATTTTGTGACATGGTCTGTAGTTATTCCTTCACAGAGAGAAGTGGAAAAACAGTTTCTACTAGCATGGAAGTTGACATAGTGAACCAAACCTAATTTAACCTGCTTGCGAATGTGACAATCAAAAATGCTGCTCTAAGAAAAGATCGATTCTGTCATATGTTGAGTGTTCTACTTCAATGTACCCACTTAGCAAATGGAAAAATTTAATATTAAAAAGCAAACCAGTGAACAAGGGAGGCTTGCAGTTTTCACAGTTTAAAATTATGTTTTGCTTTCTCTAGATCATATGTGCAACGTACAAAGTAGATAGGCAAGATGTTGTATTCTCCCAAATATTCGATACTTAGATTTCATCGGCAATACATATTTTAAAGACTGTCTTAATCGCATGATTTATTTTGCTACATATATGGTTCTTCCTCTAATTCGAAACAACTGAAGTTACTTCAATAGCCGTGAACGTTAGTGCGATACCAAAGGATGGGGAGGGCCCAAGTAAAATAACTGGTGGATGGCACGCATAGATGCTGATGCGGTTACATTTGACTGCAGTTGCATGGAATTTGCTCTTTTGTATTTATAAAAAACACTACAGTTTTATTGTAAAATTTGAATAATGTTATAACATAAAACAGCTATAACTAGCCTAATTTTATTGCTGAAAGTAGTGTAATGGGAAATTAGAAGAAAAGTCTAACAAAAATATTAAAAGCTTTGATTAATTACCTTTGTTGCATATGGGTAACACCATGCTGAGATTAAGGGTTAAAACCACGAATTTGGGAGATTGGGGTTTAGAATGGCTAGAAATTTTGTGACATGGGCTGCTGTTATTCCTTCACAGACAGAGGTGGAAAAACATTTTCTACCAACACGGAAGTTCACCGAGCGTACCAAACCTAATTTAACCTGCATGCGAATGTGACAAACAATAAAATCCCCCCAACCCCAACTACCTTTAACTTGGAAAAAGTTTCGAAATTTTAGATTTTCTTAAAAATGGCTCTAACGATTTTGATTAAAATATCGTATATTAAGGATATTTTCATGACAAATAAAATGTATATCTTGAATTTTCTGGGAATAGCTCTCAAGACTACTTTATTCTGGATGAATTTTACTGAATTTTGAATAACTGCTAAGCTGTAAGAGTTGTACAAGAACTTACCACACAAAAAATGTAGAACACTTTAAAGCACACAATTCATGTTATATACATTTTTTCGTGGAGTTGATCGTTTTTGAGACATTCCTTATTTCTGGTTTCAGCTTTAAAACACCTAAACTATTCTCATACAGGAATTTGTCAAATCCTGTCCATACAGAACTTCAGTCGCATAGCATTGACTATCACTTTAACCTACGGTAGTCCCTCATTTTGTTTCTACTTACAAGGAAGCAAGTAATAAGACTATTTCTGCTACTTTTTTTCTCGATTAGCATGAAGTAAAAAGAAGTATAATAATTTGTTGCAGAGATGTAGAGAAAGTCATGTGAATGGAACACATCAGATTTTTCTAGTAAGTAGTGTTTGATGACCGGTCTGTAACGGCCCTTATTCACAGCGGCACTTAAGAAAACCTTTTTATAGCATGAAGTTGAGCGCAGTAAAAGAGATAGCCGATACAAGAAATATGATGGATGAAATGGGAATTGAAGGGCTCTGGAGAGTAGTTAGTGCTCAGCATGACTCCCAGAAGATTCTTCTGGGAAGATCGCAGAATTTCCACGGCTTACAGAAATAGTCTTACATCTTAACAACGTTCTGTCAAGTTGAAGTTTCTAATTCGGGAAAATTTCTTTTCATAATTTTGCGTTCTTTGGACTGCCTTGTGTCGTAAATTGTCTTTGTCGTCAACATTTACATATTACTTTTTCTACTGAGATTTCACCGGAAATGCATTCTTGAGGACAACTGAATCATTATTACTTTCTCTACATGTACTATGTAGGCATTGTAATGCACTAAAAATTCAATACCGAGATTTCACCGGAAGCATGTTTTGAGCCCCTGAATCCAAAAAAAGCATTTTTACTTTCTCCATACGTACTATGTACATAGTGTATAGAGAAAGTATTGCACTCCACCCAAAAATTCGACACCGAGATTTCACCGGAAATATATGTTTTAGGGTCCCCAATATCCAAAAAAAGCATTTTCACAAAAAGGTCCGTGTGTGTGTGTGTGTGTGTGTGTGTGTGTGTGTGTGTGTGTGTGTGTGTCCGTGTGTCTGTGAACACGATAACTCAAAAACGAAAAGTCGGTAAAATACCAAACTTGGTATTTAAGTTTAGTATCTTCCAGGGATACGACACGAAGATTTTGAGAAAAATCGCCCCACCCCCAGCTACCCTTTACATGGAACTTTTTTCGAAATTTTTGATTTTCTCAAAAATGGCTCTAACGATTTTGATTAAAATTTCGTATATTAAACATATTTACCTGACAAATAAAATGTATATCTTGAATTTTCTGGGAATAGCCTCTGAAGAGTAGTTTAATCTGGATGAATTTTACTAAACTTTGAATAACTGCTAAACCGTAAGAGATGTACAGAAACTTACTACACAAAAATGTAGAACACATTATAGCACACAATTTATGTTATATACATTTTGTTCGTGGAGTTCGTCGTTTTTGTGACATTCCTTATTTTTGGTTTCTGCTATGAAAAACGTACTTTTCTCATACAGGAACTTGTCAACTCCTATCCATATAAACAAAGGAACTTCATTGACATAGCAACCAGCTTTTGACTATCACTTTAACCTACAGTTGTCCCTTATTTCGCTTCTACTTACAAGGAAGCGAGTAATTAGACTATTTCTGCTATTTTTTTTCTGATTAGCATAAAGTAAATAAAGGTATAAGCTTTTTAAGAATTATTTGTTGCAGGGATATGGAGAAAGTCATGTGAATGGTACACATCAGATTTTTAGAAAAATGTCCGTATTGTCTGTGTGTATGTGTGTGTCTGTGGGCAGCATAGCTCAAAAACTGTAAGTCCGTTAAAAACCAAACTTGGTATTTAGGTTTGGTATCTTCCAAGGATGCGACACGAAGATTTTCAAGAAAATCCGCCCACCCCCAACTACTCTTTACATGGAAGTTTTTTCGAAAAAATTTGGTTTTCTCAAAAATTCCTCTAACGATTTTGATTAAATTATCGTATATAAGATATTTACCCGACAAATAAGATGTATATCCTGAATTTTCTGGGAATAGCCTCTGAAGACTACTTTATTCTGCATGAACTTTACGGAATTTTGCATAACTGCTAAACCCTAAGAGATGGACAAAAACTTACCATACAAAAAATTTAGATCACGTTAAAACACAATTTATATTATATGCATTTTTTTGTGGAGTTGATGGTTTTAGAGATATGCCTTGTTATAGGTTTCAGCTTTAAAACCATACTTTTCTCATTCAGGAATTTGTCAACTCCTGTCCATAGAAACAAAGGAACTTCAGTCACACCAGCTTTTGATTATCACTTTAACCTATGGTACCCCCTTATTTCGCTTCTACTTACAAGGAAGTAAGTAATAAGACAATTTCTGCTAATTTTTTCTCGATTAGCCTGAAGTAAATAGAAGCACAAGTTTTTTAACAATAACTTGTTGCAGATATGTAGAGAAAGTCATGTGAATGGAACACATCAGATTTTTTTTATCTATGTCTACTCCAGACGCATATGTGATTTCGCATCCTAAGAAATGAAAATATAGATATTTGATCTATGCTTTTATTTTCTGTTATTATTATTATTTGAGACCAGACTGTGTGAGGACCTTTAAATACCATTACTTTAATTTCCATACTATATGCTTTTTTTTTTTTTTTAGAGCTTGTTAAAGCACACAATTTATTTCGTGGAGCTGACGATTTTTGAGTTGTTCCTTGTTATTGGCTGCAGTTTTAAAATACCTATACTTTGCTCATACGGGAATTTGTCAACTTCTGGCCATGCAAACAAAGGAACTTAAAGACATAGCAACCTGCTTTTAAAAATTTTGGCTATCGCTTTAGCCTATGGTCCCGTTATTTCCCTCCTACTTACAAGGAAGCAAGTAATAAGACTATTTCTGCTAATTTTTTTCTCCATTAGCATGAAGTAAATAGAAGAATAAGCTTTCTAACTATAATTGTTGCACAAATTATATTTTGGATGAGGGATTCCTCAAAATATGTATTTCCGATTAAGTCTTCTCTACTGCTTTGTGCAGTGTACATACTTGCTAGAAAAAATATTTATCTATTTTTGTAGCTGAACGCCATTTAACCTAGTTGGTCGTATCGGACGATGAATAAAATTAGTGAAATGATGCTCAAATGACCTCGGGCTTAGTGGAGCTTAAAGTTACTCAAATTTAACTAAGAGAACACCCCGAAAAAGTCCTTATCCAGGTAACTCACCTCGCAGCCTCTCGAATGTGAGGCAGACATGCTAGGCGAGCAGAAAGCAAGGTTATGCTTCGGTTTAAAAATAAAACGTCGTGTTAGTTGCCAATTATAAGAGCGGTGTGTATAAGGCTCTAGTTTGTATCCGTACCTAGCTCGAAGAGTTTAGAAATAATCTACTGCGTGAAAAGGCCTAAAGGGGCACTCTGTAATAAAGACTATAAAAATACCTAGCAATCGGCGACAGCCACTTACAATTCTCACCTCTCTTTGCGTGTCTACCTACCACAAAATGTAATGCGTCAGTCACAGTTCGCTGGCAACTCAAGCATTAAATAATATTAGCACTTGCTAACTTAGTTCCCACTTCGCTACAGGAGAATTAACCTACTCAGATTTACTTTCGTCCCACCTATCTATATCAGGTAAGAGGAAGTTTGAATTCCACTCAAGACTGCTTTGAGGCTACCCATTGTGACTCATTCACATGACTTCTACTTGATCCATAAACAAACTTCTTTCTACAGTATGCTATACCCCCGCCGCTGAATCCTTGCACTTGACAGTTGGTACACCCACATAAAACAGTTGAAAAGCTTTACCCGTTTGACTTTCTGAACCAATCACTGTGGAGCACGGCCGCGCCGTGGCCTAGTGGTCAGACCATTCGCCTCTCACCTAGACGACCCGGGTTCGATCCCACGTGAGATTATTGGTGAACAAAGCGGCGCAGGGGCGGGTTTTCTCCGGGTTCTCCGTTTTTCCCCGCCATCTCATTTCACCGGGGCTCCATCTTCATGTATCATCTGTGTCATCGCTGAGATTTGTGGTGTACAATGCGGCGCAGGGGCGGGTTTTCTCCGGGTTCTCCGGTTTCCCCCGCCATCTCATTCCACCGGGGCTCCATCTTCATGTATCATCAACAGTAAAAGCGGGCGTTAAGGCACTACCAAAAAAAAAAAAAAAAAAAAAAAAAAAAAAAAAAAAAAAAACTATGGAGCATTCCGGTCGGTCTCTCAAACAACGGAAACAGATCTAGATGCAGCACCGTTGCAATATCTGGCTATTTCCAACCACGTGCTCAGTTTGTGAACTCCTAACTCGTGCGTTGAGCTGTTCTGTGCAAGCTACGTATTACTCGTTGTTATTGTTGATAGTGTTTTGGTGTTTGGTGGTTAGACTTTTGTGGGAAGTGTGGTGAGGGTGGACGCGGCTTCATGGAAGAAAAAAGTGAATCATGTACATAAAATAATACGTAAAGCACAGGAATTAGATGGAATCATCAGTGAATGCGAACCACATATGTCTTGGTGACGACGACGATGTTGATGATGATGACTGACGATGATGTTTCCGAGAATGATGATGATGGATACTTGGATGGAATTGGGCCAATAAAATTCTAAAGCGGTGAATATCACTTTGTTATACCTTTCTCGTATTGTAACAAGCTATGTTGCATTAATTTGTTCTATATTTTCGTAAATACATACGTTATAGTATCACTGTTATTTTCAATTAACATAAATAATAACGAATTAGTTTCATTATTCATCGGCATTCATTTGCTACATACACTGTTTATATTCGTCTTTACACACGATAGAGACATTTGTAATCAGCTGTTGTTGTTTACTAGTTACTCTGACAACGCCGCAAAGGCAGCATGGCCAACCTTACGCGAAACCACCCGATTCAGCGGCGAGGGTATAGGGTCTGTGAGGTTTAACTTGTCAGGTGTAGAAAAGAAAGAGAAACATTTACCCTCTTTGTCTCTTTCTTTACAGTGAATGATATATTTGCAAAGAGCATATCGTCATTTAACAGTTAATAGAAGGTTGGGAGAGGTTGCGGGCTTTCCAGAGATTAAAGTCGATGTCTCACGGTCAAAATTTTATCTAAAATTTTTTATACAACGCGAACGTTGTGTACAATTTCTCCGTACCATTCCCACGGGAGTGTGTATTGGTCCAAATATTTCTCGCATGCACATGAACAGCTGATAGAAAATGGTGGAGATCGCTGATCCACAATTATTTACGTTCGCTATCGCAAGCTTAGTTTATGTATCCATTGCAAGAGCATATTATAATAAACATAAATAATCAATAAAGAGGCGTTGGTGGACTAGACCATGGCTGCAACGTAGGAATGCAGGCTAAAAGAAGAGGTGTATTACAAAATGAACTCGTTTCTGACCCTGTAAATTATTTTAACTTCTTTAGAATGGACAAACATTTGTTTGGTAAGTTGCTGTCCTTAGTTGAGGCAAAAATCACTCGCCAAGACACAAATATGAAGCAGTGCGTATCAGCAAATCAAAGGTAGCGTTTTTATATTTTGTTGAGAAAAGAAAGTTAGGTACAAATAGATCCGATAACATACATTTTCAGGGGTTATAAATACCCTAGTCATTACTTCATAAATTCGCACAAAAAATGTGTATTTCAATCATTGCTCAGCTACTATAACCCTATTATTTAGGACAAAGTCTACAACATACAGCCAAGTTTCACACAATCACGTGGGTGGGAAAGGAAGACCCAGCGCTAGCTGCCACCATATACGTCATTACCGCCAGGTCGCTCATTGGTTGATTTCATACGTTTGGACCAAAAATTAAAGACCACTGTTTCCTGTTGTAGCAAACTGGAATTGGACCAAAACATAGGACAGAAATTGTATACAATGGAATTGTCCGATGTCCCACTATTCAATTTGTAGTTTGAGGAGTATTGGACCAAAATATTTGACCGTGGGACATCGGCTTTAGACAGAACAGGTAGAGTGTCCCAAAGACAAGGACAGAACCAAACCGGACAAGTTACATCTCATAGAGTATAATCGATATAAACCTTAGCAGTATGTTCTTATTCCGTACTTCCTCATAAATAGAAGGGAACTAAAGGAATGCACTATGTCATTGAAATTCGATTCTTTGGTAAGCCTGAAGTAAAACAAAAGAAATACGGGCGACTTCCTGTCTCCCAAAATTGAAACCAATAACAATGAATTCGAAATCGGTTACCTCCACAGCAAAAATGCAAAGGACATATGTTTTGACGAGATCTACATTTTTTGTAACAGTAAGTTTTGCCTAACCTTTACGGTTTACCAGTTATGCAAAATTCATCCAGAATGAAGAGATCTTCAGAGGCTATTTCCAGAAAATTCAAGATATACATTCTATTTGTTGTGTGAATTGTGGTTTGGGGTGGGGGATTTTCTTGAAGTTACTTAGAAGATACTAAAACTAAATATAAAGTTTGATATGTAATACACTTCGTTTTTTAATTATACTTTCCACAGACACACACACGAACCTCTTTCTAAAAATGCTTTTTCTTTTTTTTTGGACAGAGGGGACCTCAGAATATATATTTCCGGTGAAATCTCGGGATCAATGTTTTGGGTGGAACACAATATCTTCTCTATATCTATGCACTTAATACATGTAGAGAAATTAATACTTTTTCTAGCACGAATTACAATGAACATAGTAGACAAAGAAGGTAATGCGATATCGAAATTTCTCCGGAAATAAATGTTTTGAAACCTTTTAAATAAAAAAAAATAGAAAAAAGGTCCATGTGTGTGCGTGTGTGTGAAGAACATAATCCAAAAACGAAAAGTTGTATAAGTACTAAACTTTCAGTTTAGTATCTTCCAAGGATGAGATACGAAGATTTTCAGGAAACCATACCAACATTGGCATACGCACCAGAGAAAACCTCGAAGAACCCAAAGGTCAGATAGACAAGTATTGTATTTCACACTAAAATACGACACCGAGATTTCATCAGAAATACATATTTTGAGACACCGTGTATAAAAAAGTCATTTTTAGGAAAAAGGACCGTGTATATGACTGTGTGTGTGTGTGTGTGTGTTGTGTGTGTATGTCTGGATCTGACAGCATAACTCAAAAACGAAAAGTCGGTTAAATACTAAACTTAAAGTTTAATATTTCAAAGATGCGGCACGAAGATTTTCAGGATACGGAATGAAAGGGAGATGATGGAAAGGAAATCGGGTGGATGAGAAACCATCCTAGCACTCGCCTACCCACCAGGGAAAATCACGAAGAACCCAAGGTCAGACGGTGATGTTAGCTGGTTGATATTCAAATTCTAAGTAGGTATTATTAGGAGGTTTACATGCAGTAGCTCAAACAATTTCTTAATCATAGTTTTTATTACTTTACCTTCTATTCGAAATTTTTATGTAATTGAAGAAAGTACTAAACTCACTAAGAAGTATTCCTTTTAATGCCCTTCAAATGCCATTACTCAATACTCCTGTTTTAATAGCTTCTGGAATTACTATTACATGAAGTCGTAATGGATTATTACGAACAACAACCGAACCTGCCCAATAGTATGACACACGTTCTCGCTCGGTTTAGTACACGCTAAGCCTTGACTATATTATCTACTGAGAAACATAGTTGTTAAATGTGGGACAAATAGTTTTAATACTAGTGAATAATAAATGCTTTTTATCATCGAATTTAAACGCTGTAACAATTTGTTTGCTCTTCGAATAAGTGAATTATTGAATTAAAACACGCAGTTGAATTATTCCGCTCTGATTTGACAATTGCTAATAATGTGTAACGAAAGAAATTAGATTATCAAAATTAACTTAACTTAATCAGCTGTTATTCAAACAATGTCATATTCGATTGTGAAGTTAATGAAAACAAATATTACTAATTTTCTGGTAATATAACTTGGCTGGATTTTTTTTCGGCTTCAACTTTTAGCTTCTTCGCTTTTAAAAGCTAAATGTACAATTTCTATCGGGTAAAAGCTAAGGTGAGAAAAATACACAAAGGTATATAAAACTAAATATGGATAATGATAATGATAAAACGGAAACAATGACATTACGTGGAAAGCACTTTAAGATGAAATACATTTTTATTGGATCTCCAGATTTACTCGGCATTTAGCAATAATGGGTTTAAATGCATGACGTCATTATTTGTTCAGCTAGTCTCAAAATGAATATAGTATTATTTAGCGCTATGCTTACCGTGGGCATCAGATTAAGATGTTGAGGGTTCAAACCTTCGTGGATATATTTATCGCGGGTCCCCATGGCTCCGCTCGCTAAAGTGTCTCGCTTTAGTACTTCGTGGCGCAGGGGATCGTGTGTTCGAGTCCCCCCTTGGGCATGTGTGCTTGTAAATATGTACATGTGTGTGTGCATTAGAAGTGTGTGTGTGTGTGTGTGTGTGTGTTAGAAGTTAAAGACAAAACGGTAATAACATAGAAAAACAAAGGAAATGCTAAAAACATGGGAAAAGGGAAAAAAAGAGGAAAAAGAAAAAGGAATACCGCGCCGGAGTCCCAATAAGATCCGGAACTGTTATTTAAAATAACAAAATCTGCCGTGCTACACTCACATGACTTTCCCTAGCTGCTCTGCAAACTTCTTACAAAATATTGCTCTTTTCGCACAACGCTAATCGAGATAAACAATAGCAGAATGTTCTTATTACGAATGTTCTCGTACTTACTTTCTTATAAGTAAAAGGGAACTAAAGGAATGCACCATGCTAAAGTGATAGTCTAATGTTTTAAAAGCTGTCGTCATGCGATTGTCATTGTAAATCGCTTCTTTGCTTTTCCAGGAGTAGGACAAAAGAAAAACGAACACTTCCTGCCTGAGAATGGTACAAGTACTTTACAATTGAAACCAATAACAAAGCATATCTCGGAAACGGCTACCTCCACAAAAACGAAAAGGGCATAAATTCTGTGTTTTGACGAGATCTACATTTCTTGTGTAGTACGTTTTTGTCCATCTCTAACGGTCTAGCAGTAAAGCAAAATTCGGCAAAATTCATCAAGAATAAAGAGGTCTTTAGAGGCTATTTCCAGAAAATTTAAAATATACATTTTATTTGGGATGTAAATATATTTAATATACGGAATTTTAATTAAGGTCCTTAGAGTCATTTTTTTTGGAAAATAAAAATGTTTGAAACATTTTCCATGTAAAGGGTAGTTTATGGTGGGGGGGAGTTGCTTGGACATCAAAATCAAGAACCCAAAAATAACAATTTTTAGCAAAACTTGCCTCCTCCCCAATCTCATTCTCATCCGCCATCCTGTAAACCCCACATTCCCGTCGTTGAGTTCTCTTAAAGAATAGGAACACGTCTAACCCACCATCGGGCTGCCCTCAGCCTGCATATGCTCGTTGCGTTGAGGGACCAGATTTGATTTGTGTTCATTCTCTTTTCAAGGCTTTATATTTTATTTCTAAAAGTACGAAGCACTTTTAATTTAATGGATTATGACACAAAAAAGTCTAATGTTATCCATTCACATAACTTTCTCTACATCCCTCCAACAAATTATTGTTAAAAAGCTAATGCTTCTAAAGCTTCATGCTAATTGAGAAACAATTAGCAGAAATAGTCTTATTACCTGCTTCCTTGTAAGTAGAACCGAAATAAGGGAGTACCATAGGTTAAAGTGATAGTCAAAAGCTGGTTGCTATGTGACTGAAGTTCCTTTGTTTGTATGGACTGGAGTTGACAAATTCCCGTATGAGAAAAGTATGTTTTTAAAGCTGAAACCAAAAACAAGGAATATCTTAAAAACGATCAACTCCAACGAAAAAAAAAATGATATAACATAAATTGTGTGTTTCAATGTGCTCTACATTTTTGTATGGTAAGTACGGTTTAGCAGTTATGCAAAATTCTGTAAACTTCATCCAGAATAAAGTAGTCTTCAAAGGCTATTCTCAGAAAATGCAAGATATACATATTATTTGTGGAGTAAATGTCTTTAATATACGATATTTTATTCAAAATCTTTATAGTCATTTTTGAGAAAATAAAATTTTTGGAAAGAAAGTTCCATGTAAAGGGTAATTGGGGGTGGGGGGATTTTCTTGAAAATCTTCGTGTCGCATCCTTGCAATATAACAAACTTAAATATCAGGTTTGGTATTTCATCGACCTTTCGTTTTTACTTTCTTTACCACGTACATACAATGCACATAATAGAGAAGCTTTAGCATTCCACCCAAAACCGAGATTTCATCGAAAATTCATGTTTCGAGGACACCCAAATACAGAAAGTTCAGTTTTAGAGAAAACTTGAGTGTATGAGCGTGTGTGTATCTGTGGACAGTATAACTAAAAACGAAAACTTGCTTAAGCACCAAAAGTTGACACTTAAGTTTGGTATGTTCTAAGTATAGGATACGAAGATTTTTAGAAAAATCCCCCAAACAAAACTACTTTTACTTTAAAGCATTTTTTTTTTTAATTTAAATTTTCGACTCTCTCAAAACTGTCTCTAAAGCTTTTGATTAAAATGCCATAGATTAAATATATTTACAAGGAAAATAGACTCTGTTAACTGCTAGTTTAGATTTGCTAATTGGAAATAAAAACTATAATTTCCTTGTGTTTAGAATGCGTGTTATTTAACTATGAAAAATTTGTATTTTTTAATTTTTCTAAATTGTATTGCTAATGCAACTTTAAGTAGATTTTTCACATTTAATTTTCTACTTCCATTCTATTTTCGCTGCAGCAATAGTTCATCTGGTTTATCTTATTTGAGATTAAAACTTTCTTTTAAATGTTTAATTACGTTAATAAAAATGATTATAGTTATAAATTTCACAGATGTATTACTTTAGGTTACTAAAATGTTTATACAATGAAAAGTAGACAATTATAGCTGCTAAGAAATTAGCACATTTTATTCCAGTTATTTTAATACATTCAAAGCCTAGCCTTGATTCCGTGCAAAGGAAGATAATTGATAAACGCCATGCTCTTGTAATAAATGAAAGAATAACGTTTTTTTAATTGTCGGTGACAAACGCATTTACGAAATGTTGCGAAGAAGGTAATCTGAGGAGGCGGCGTTTAATTGGATGCGATGTTAGGATATCTTACAAACATAACTCAAGACGTGTTTGATAGTTCAGATGAACAGCATTGGTAAAGCCATTTCGTAGCAAGTAAGAATAAATAGCGTTTTAAGTTTTTCCTACGCTGCAGGCGTGGGTTTCTCATTCGTAATTTAACGAGCGGGTCCCTTTCCTTTTCTTGTTAAATGGAAAGAAATTAATTTGAGCTGCGGTTTCTTTTGGAGCATGCGCGGCCGGATCTGGCTTTCATTAAGAGTGATAGGGTGCGGGCATGCGAGGACGGGAGGGGAAGCGGAAGTTGGTTGCCATGGGTGAGACAAAAAACGCGCAAAAACTTGAAAGTGCTTGCCTATTGCATTTCGTAAAGACGAACGGTGTTAGTAGCGGACCCTATGGAAGTATTCATTCTTTGATTGTTTTCTGTTTTATCTCACGATATACGACAGCTGTACTGACATCAAAGAGTACAACGCGTGGCGTATAAATAAACATCTAAATGGATCTGTGATGCAGCAAGCCTATTTCAACATTCACAGTTTTCATCATTTATATTTATCTTCTTTTAATTTTCACAAATATTCCATAATGCTAAGTTGTGATGCCGCAAAAATCTTGAAATGCACATTTTTGTAAACAAAAAAGTAAATTAATTACATCATTGACTCAAAATTATTATTATTATTATTATTATTATTATGTAACAAATGTCTTTGTTGCCTCAAAATTTGGTCCCAAATAAAATATTTAATTCACTGTTGCAAATAATTCACTCGACCTTTAGACGCGTAGAGAATTGATGGCTGCACGCCATCCATGGTTCACGCACCACTATGTGCTAACACTCCAGTCACGCACGACTCGCTAAAATTCACTACACGACGAAACACAGCGGCTTACAATTCTTCCTCCTTTTATAGCTAGAAGAATGACACGTCACAGAACTTTCTGGAAGCTTGTGGAAACCGAAGGTGCTGGGAGAATCCAGACGTGTCACGTTCCGAAGTCTCCTGTTACCGTCGTGCAGCACTTCCTTGTGCATTACATTCCAGTTTCACCGCCGCATATTATAGAGAACATGAGAGTGGTCACATTGTTGTTATTATTATTATAATTGTTATTGTTATATTAAAAGGAGTATATCTTCACTTTTGAACAAATCCATTGTGATAGGAGCAGGCTATATGGAATTGCAATCTAAAACTGCAGATAAAATGATAAAAGCTTGTTACAACTTTTTATTTATTTATTTATTTATTTCATTTTTATATGACTGAGTGAGTTATTAGCGAGTACCCAAGTTTATAGATTAAATGCAGTTTTTACACAATTAGCCTACACATATCCTTATCTGGCCGCGCCTTGATTGCATGGTTAGACCATTCGCTTCTCACCTAAATGGCCCGGATTGGATCCCAAGCAATCGCATTGAGAACTGTGGTGGACAAAGCGGCACAGGGACGGGTTTTCCGCGGTTTTCCTTGAAAAATACTTCATTAAAATATTCCTGACAGTGTGATGAATAAAATCTATTACTCGAATTTTCTGTAAGAAGCTTTTGCAACCCTCTTTCTTCTATACGCATTTTGTATAATTTTATGTACTTGGAAACCTTAAGCAACTAATAAAAACTCACTTGAAAAATATACACAGCTCATTAGAATATGAAACTTATATCTAATAATTTTTAGTAGCGTTAGCATGATTATATTTTCTAAAATATAAGGCCGTAGTCTGACGGAATCTGCTTCGAAACCCCAGATTTTTCTTTTCTTTTCTTTTTCTTAGCATAGATCGTTTTTATGACTGTGGAAGAGTACTGTATTCCTCCATGACCACAACTTCTGTACTTCGTCTTGGGTAAATTCCGCATTTACATATGTACATTCCGCGCATACTCTGCACTTTTTCTGTTGTTTTTTTAATTCAGGGGTCCTCAAAACATACATTTGTAGTGAAATCACGGTATCGAATTTTTAGGTGGACTACAAAGTCTTCTCTACCTACTATGTAGATTGTACACAATGCTAGCGAAAGTAAAAATGAATCATTTTCCAGCATTTTAAATGTTAAAATTTAAGATATTAATTTCATTTAAGATAAAATGTTTTAAAATCGTTACTCATTTTTGAGAAAATCGAACTTATTGAAAAATTGTTCATATAAATTATAATTTAAGGTACGGTGATTTTCTTAAACATATTTGTATTGCATTCTTGGAAAATGGTGAGCTTAAATATCTAGTTCGGTATTTAACCGATCTTTGGTTTTTCTTTCCTATTTTTGTGGTTTAAGGTATTTTAATCTGGTATTTATGAACTCCGCTGTTCACCCAAGCACACAAACATAGACACGCGCGTGCGTGATTTTTACTAAAATGCTCTTTTTGGATTCAAAATACCTCAAAACATGAATTTGTGGAGAAGTCTCGGCATTGAATTTAGGGTGCAATACTGTACCTTCTCTATCTACTATTAGTGCCAAGTGGTCTAACGTGTGCAGATATTCCTTCGTGCATTAAAAAATCTGATGCGTTCCTTCACATGACTTTCTCTACAACTCTGCAGCAAATTATTGTTAAAAAGCTTATACTTCTATATACTCCATGCTAATCGAGAAAACATTAGCAGAAATAGTCTTATTACTTGCTTCCTTATAAGTAGAAGCGAAATAAACGAGCACCATAGATTAAGGTGATAGTCAAAAGCTGGTTGCTATGTGTCTGATGTTCCATTGTTTGTATGGACAGGAGTTGACAAATTTTTGTATGAGAGAAGTACAAGTTCTTCAAAGCTGAAACCAAAAACAAGCAATATCTAAAAAACGATCAAATCCACGAAAAAAATGTATGTTACATAACTTGTGTATTTTAACGTGGTCTACATTTTTTGATTTGTAATTTTTTCTCCATCTCTTTCGGTTTAACAGTTATGGAAAATTCCGTAAAATTGATCCAGAACAATGTAGTTTTAAAAGGATATTCCCAGAAAATTCAAGATATATATATTTTATTTGTGAGGTTAATATATTTAATACACGATATTTTAATCAAAATCGTTACAGCCATTTTTAAGAAAATCAAAAATTTTGAATTTTTTTCCATGTAAAGGGTAGTTTGGGGTGGAGGGATTTCTCTCAAAATATTCGTGTCGCATTCCTGAAAGATTCTAAATTTAAATACCAAGTTTGGTATTTTACCGTCTTTTCGCTTTTGAGTTATCGTGTTCACAGTCACACGGACACACGGACCTTTTTCTGGAAATGCTTTTTTTTTGGATTCAGGGTGACCCAAAACATGTATTTCCGGTGAAATCTCGATATCTAATTTTTGGTTGAAGTGCAATACCTTCTCTATACACTATGAACAGTGCGTATAGAGAAAGTAAAAAATTCAGAATTCAACGGAGCTATTTCTCTTCTCACTCATCCTTTCCTCCCGGGACGCTGTCACGAGGTAGAAAAGTACAATAACCGTCGGTGCATTGGCGAGTACCCTCTGAACCATATGTCGGTCTGAGTGGTTCAGTTGGTTAGGCGCTGGCCTTCTGATCAAAAGGTCGCGGGTTCAAACACTGCCCGGAACGATAATTATTAAGTGTGGTTAAAAACGAAAACTCCATGTCAGTAAATTTTCTGGCATGTTAAAGATTTTCTACGGGACGAAATATGGACAAATCGGCGGCACTGATATGATTCTGGCAATTGGTAGAGTCGTTAACAAAACAAATATTTATTTCTCTGAACCATCCTACCCATAAAATGTCTGTTCAGTTAGTGTGTCTCGGCATATTACATTCAGAATGACTTGTTAAATACTCTAGTCAAGTATTATTATATGTTCAGCTAACGTAGCCGTCTTTATTCGCAAATAGCAGTAAACATATCAATTAAACAGGCCTGCAAACAGACACAGTCGTTAGTTTCTTCCCTCTGGCATCGTCAGCCACTCGAACACTGAACTTCTTTGTGTACATAGAGCAGGATGACACATCTCCTAACGTAATTCATGACGGAAATGCTGTTGCTTAAAAAAAACTCATGGGAACTATAATAATTTCCGCTTTTCTTAGCGAGATGCAAGCATAATAAATTCTAATGCTATTGCCGGAACCTTCTGTGTTGCTAAAGATGAAACACTATGAAAAAAAAAAAAGATGATGTGTTCCATTCACATGAATTTCTTTACATCTCTGCAACAAATTATTGTTAAAAAGCTAATGCTTCTATTTACTTCATGCTAATCGAAAAAAAAATCTGATGTGTACCATTCACATGACTTTCTCCATATCCCTGCAACAAATAATCCTTAAAAATCTTATCAAAATCGTTAGAGCCATTTTTGAGAAAATCAAAATTTTCGAAAAAAGCTCCATGTAAAGGGTAATTGGGGGTGGGGGGATTTTTCTCAAAATCTTCGTGTCGCATTCCTGGAAGATACTAAACTTAAACACCAAGTTTGGTATTTTACCGACTTTTCGTTGTTGAGCTATCGTGTTCACAGACACACGGACACACGGACACACACACACATACACACACGGACCTTTTTGTGAAAATGCTTTTTTTGGATATTGGGGAACCTAAAACATATATTTCCGGTGAAATCTCGGTATCGAATTTTTGGGTGGAGTGCAACACTTTCTCTATACACTATGTACATAGTGCGTATGGAGAAAGTAAAAATAGCAGAAATAGTCTTATTACTTGCTTTCTTGTAGTATACGATATTTTAATCAAAATCGTTAGAGCTACTTTTGAGAAAATCAACATTTTGGAAAAAAGTTCTATGGAAAGGGTAGTTAGAGGTGGGGGGATTTTCTTGAAAATCTTCGTGTCGCATCCCTGGAAGATACAAAACTGAAATAACAATTTTGATATTTTACCGACTTCTCGTTTTTGAGCACACACATGCACAAACACGGACCTTTTTCTGAAAATGCTTTTTTTGGATTCAGGGGGACCCAAAACATGTATTTCTGCTGAAATCTCGGTATCGAATTTTAGGTGGAATGTAATACCTTCTCTATACGCTATGTTCATAGTACGTGTAGAGAAAGTAATAAACCTCTCCGAGATAAACAAGAACATAGAAATCCTGTAACACAGAAAGAATAACACTTCAGGATCCAACTCTACAATCCCAAAATATCTGATGTGTTGAATTCTCATGACTTTCTCTGCATATTGCAAATAAACTCTTCCCAAAGATTATTCTTCTATCTACCTCATGCTAATCGAGATAAACATTAGCAGAATCAGGTAGAGCCTACCTTAGATTCAAAAGGTTGCGAGTTCGAATCTCGCTGGGGGGGGGGGGGGATAACCCGGATAATTTTTTTTCGGGAGTTTTCCTTATCCTGAAAAAATGTCGATTAACTTTAAACTCTATGGACCCCGATATCATTTGACCACAATTTCACCGTTTTCATGCATCGTCCGATATGACCAACCAGGTTAAAGATCGTTAAGCTACATACAGATAAATAAATAAAATAAACAATGATAATAATTATAATAGACTTATTACTTAATTCCCTTTGTGTATAAGGGAACTAGGGAATACACTAGGCTAACGCGATAATCAAATCTTTTAAGAGCTGTCGCCAGGTGACTGTCATTGAAAGTCTCTCTCTCTCTCTCTCTCTCTCTCTCTCTCTCTCACTCTCTCTTTCTGCACGGCCTGTAGTAAAACAAAAGAAACACGTGTGACTTCCTGTTTGAGAAAAATTTATGTTTTAAAATGTAAACCAACAAAAAGGAATATTTCAGAAATGGTTAGCTTCACAACAAAAATGTAAAGTGATAAATTGTGCATTTTACAATATCTACATTTTTATGTAGTAAGTTTTTGTCTATCTCATCCAGAATGAAGAGGACTTCAGGGGCTATTCCTAGCCTCTGGGAATTTTACTTGTTACACGGGATTTTAATCAAAATTATTAGTCATTTTTGAGAAAATGAAATTTTTCAAACATTTCTCCTTATAAGGAGTAGTTTGGGGTGGGGTGATTTTCTTGAAAATCTTTGTGACGCCTGCTTGGAAGATACTAAACTTAGATGCTGAGTTTGGTATTTCACGGACACACACACTCAGACACACACATGCACACACACATAGAGATAGGCTCACACATGGATTTTTTCTAAAATTTCATTTTAGGTATTCAGGGGACCTCAAAACATGAATGTCCATGAAGTCTGGGTATCGAAATTTTGGGTGAAATATAATACCTTCTTTACCTGATGTGTATATTGTACATACCTGCTAGAGAAGGTAAAAATATGTGTTCCATTTGCATAACCATCTGTATGTATTATCATTTATTTTTGTGTTACTTCCACAAACTATTCTTATGAAAGCTATTTTCTAACTTCATGTTAATCTGCATTTATTTTTGTATATGTGGTTTCATTAGTTTCGTTGAAGTTAAAAGGGTAGGGAGAATAGAAAATCGAATCAATAGTCAGATGTTTAAGCACTAGAGCTAGAAACTCCAAGATTTGGGTAGGCTTAAAACTTTTAAACATTCAATTATTTAAGGGAGTTTAGTATGTAAATTGTACATCGTTGTATATCGTTCTTAGGCCACATTAATTCACTAATCCTCTATATTTATTTACAGTTTTGACAAAACCGGGTGCATTTAGATTCTAGAAATTGACAAAGACACCTACCCTTATATTTGACCAGGCTTTCATTTCTAAACTTCCCAGTCTAAATAACAATTTATTTAAATTTAATTTAAACAAAAAACACGTCAACTTAGAAATCGAAGCGAAAGCTTAAAACTGGTCTCAATTGCATTTTTGATTTCCCCCCCTCAGCTCCGCAACTCACTCTTTGAGATTTCAGATGGCACCCCTATATTTGTATACTTAAATATGAAAATATTCAATTGTTTATTCATCTCATTAATGTCTTTTGCATTATTATTATCTTCACGAAATACATGGGAACTTTTACTGTCCCATTACCTATAATAATTGTGTTTGTGGACAAATCCATTCGTCGTTAAAACAAATATTTTGTACTAAATTGATCATCTTCGATTCTCTGAGACATCTGTTCACAAAAGTTTAGTCTTATATCAAAGTCGTCTTCGCCGAGCTGTAGGGATATTTTGTAGGTACAAATTTGTTCATGTTTAGCACTTTATGTATGAAACCAGCTGATGTGCTTGATTCGACAGATGCTCTTTGGTGTTCAATATTGAAATGACACAATATTTCAATCTCAAGTGGTTTTCTAGATAGTTTATTTACTTTATTGTACACAGAAACCGTTTCTTTAAATCTGGCTATCAAGAATTTTAGCAAACTTTTCTCCAAGAAGTAAGACTTTGCTTATCCATGCCTCTCCATTCTCCCGGTGTAAAGCATTAGTGAGTGCAATAGATTCATCCGTTTTGCAGGTTTTGAGGCAGGTTTAAGAAAAGGCCAGGTCGGACGGAACGAGGAGAGGCTATCCTAATTTAAAGTGTCGACAGACCGCGGGGATGAGGAAGCGATGTTAAGAATTTAGACAAACTATATGAGATATCATTGACTTAAGTTTTTCTCAGGATCCTTCTCGTTAAAAGTAGTAGCAGTTCTGCAAGCACAGCGATTTGCAGCTCCATGAATAAATATTATTGCTGTTCTATCTTAAATAGAATATACCATTTTAAAAACATTTAATACACAAGAAATGTTCAAAATAGTTTTCCACCATAACAGCAATCAGATTCCTCTGTGGTCAAGTGGTCAGCGAGCTGGCTTCTCACCCGAAGGTCCCGGTTTTGATTCTCGCCTAGAGTGGGGAATTTTACTTTAACCAGAATTATTCCCTATCCCCCACAAAGTCTGGAAGTATGTATTTTAGAATGAATGTGTGTGGTTGAAGAAAATAAAAGTATTAAAAACCCAAAGTTAAAGAACCTACAGTCACGAGTTGTTTTCTAAAACCAAAGCCCCCGACATATCTTCAGATGCTAAAAGGGGTAATATATAAACAATCCAGAACTCTAGGCAACGATTTAAAATAAAAATGTAAAATAAATGCATGGGATGCATACAAAAAGTAATACTCTTTCATATATGAGTATAAAATAGGCAACGATTTAAAACAAAAATGTAACACAAATGAATGAGATGAATAAAAAATCTTATGTGTTCCATTTACATGACTTTCTCTACATCTCTGCAAAAAATTGTTGTTAAAAAGGTTATGCTTCCATTTACTTCATGCTAATCGAGAAAAACCTAGCAGAAATAGTCTTATTACTTGCTTCCTCATAAGCAGAAGCGAAATACGGGAGTACCATAGGTTAAAGCGATACTCAAAAGCTGGTTGCTATGTGACTGAAGTTCCTTTGTTTGTATGGACAGGAGTTCACAAATTCATGTATGAGAAAAGTATAAGTTTTTCAAAGCTGTAACCAAAAACAAGGCATATCTCAAAAATGATCAACTCCACGAAAAAATATACAGAACATAAACTGTGTGTTTTAACGTGTTCTACATGTTTGTGTAGTAAGTTTTTGTGCATCTCTTACGGTTTAGCAGCTATGCAAAATTCCGTTAAATTCATCCAGAATAAAGTAGTCTTCAGAGGCTATTCCCAGAAAATTCAAGATGTACATTTTATTTGTCATGTAAATATCTTTAATATACAGTATTTTAATCAAAATCGTTATAGCCATTTTTGAGAAAATCAAAATGTTCGAAAAAAATTCCATGCAAGGGGTAGTTGGGGGTGGGGGGATTTTTTTTAAAAATCTTCAAGTCGCATCCTGGAAGATACCAAACCTAAATACCAAGTTTGAGTTTTAACGGTATTTTCGTTTCTGAGCTATGCTGCCCACAGACACACACACACACACACACACACACACACACACACAGACAGACAGACAGACATATAGACAAACACACGGACATGTTTCTAAAAATGCTTTTTTTGGATTCAGGGTGTCTCAAAACATGTATTTCAAGTGAAATCCCCAGTATCGAATTTTTATGAGCATTACAATACCTTCTCTATACACTATGTACAAAGTACGTGTAGAGAAAGTAAAAATGTAATACTCTTTCATATATGAGTATAAAATACAGGAGTGCCATCTGGCAGAGATGAGGGAATGAAATCTAACGCAATTCAGTTTCCCCCTCAATATGTAAGCTGACGTGATTTTTGTTTAAACTTAATTTAATTTAAATAAAGTGTTACTCTGGGAGTAAAGTTTTAAAATGACAGCCCTGCACATACATTGTAATCTTAATCATTGTAATTCTGATTTTAATATCATTTTCTGATTACAAAGGAAATACGGTCTAGTCAATTGTATAACAGCTGAAAGGAGTAAAGCATAAGTTAATGTACCTTAATCCCTTCACCTGCGATTTATTTTGTATTAGATGCCCAGTAAACAGCTTTATTACTTTATTACTACTTTTTACTTTCTCCATACGCACTATGTGCATAGTGTATAGAGAAAGTATTGCACTCCACCAAAAATTCGATACCGAGATTTCACCGGAAATATATGTTTTAGGGTCCCCAATATCCAAAAAAAGCATTTTCACAAAAAGGTCCGTGTGTGTGTGTGTGTGTGTGTGTGTGTGTGTGTGTGTGTGTCAGTGTGTCTGTGAACACGATAACTCAAAAACGAAAAGTCGGTAAAATACCAAACTTGGTATTTAAGTTTAGTATCTTACAGGGATGCGACACGAAGATTTAGAAGAAAATCCCCCCACCCCAAACTACCCTTTACGTAGAGTTTTTTTTAAAAAAAATTTTATTGAAAAATAAAACGTTTATCTTGAATTTTCTGGGAATAGCTTCTGAAGAGTAGTTTATTCTGGATGAATTTTACTGAATTTTGAATAACTGCTAAACCGTAAGAGGTGGACAAAAACTAACTACACAAAAAATGTAGAGCACATTAAAACACACAATTTATGCTATACACATTTTTTTCGTGGAGTTTGTCGTTTTTGAGACATTCCTTATTCTTGGTTTCAGCTATGAAAAACGTATACTTTTCTCATACAGGAACTTGTCAACTCCTATCTATATAAACAAAGGAACTTCATTGACATAGCAACCAGCTTTTGACTATAACTTTAACCTATGGTAGACCCTTATTTCGCTTCTACTTACAAGGAAGCAAGTAATAAGACTATTTCTGCTAATTTTTTCTGATTAGCATATAGTAAATAGAAGTATAAGCATTTTAAGAATAATTTGTTGCAGGGATATAGAGAAAGTCATGTGAATGGTACACATCCGATTTTTAGAATTCCAAATTATACGCTATGCTCCACAGGGAGAAACACGTGATCGCAACGTACGGAGAGAGAGGAGTTTTTAAAGAGGGAGAAAGAAATGGATAAAGAGTGAAGGATTAAATTGCAGATATAACATTTCTATCATTCTATAGACATTGAAGTCAGGCAACGAAAAATAATTGAAGTCGGAGAATATTGGAGGTATCTTCCAAAGAAATACTGAGCACTGAATAAATGTAACGAAGATATGGAATATTAATATTAAGTAAATCTGACGTGAGATGTAAAAAGGTGTAAAGAATTCTGTTCAAGGAAACCCAGCAAATCACAAGACATAATGGAAACCGAGTATTTGAATGTTTCTAAATAAATTACAGTAACAAACTTCCATTTCCCTTTTTAATTTCAATAACAGAGAGAAGTGAAATCCACGTAGAATGAAGTAAAGAAGAAAACAAAGAAAAACATAGCAAAAAACGCGTTTGCAATTCTTTTGATCGTCGATTATTCGTATCAAAGTGAGAGACGCCTGGTTGAGAGGACTATACTATGGAAATAACGTACTTTTAATGCGGTTTTACCGTCATTCCATCTCACAATGAAAACACGATATTGCAGTTAGCTATACATTATCATTCCATAAAGATAATATGCACTTATTTTTGCGCTTCGTAATAGTTATCAAATTCTACGGGTTCTACACAAATAAACCGTACAGGGCTCGGTGATACAATAAAAAAGATCTGATGTGATCTATTCACATAACTTTCTCTGCATCTCTGTAACATATAATAGTTAATAAGGTTATTCTTCTATCTACTTCATGCTAATGGAGATAAATATCAACAAAAACGGTCTTATTACTTACTCTCTTGTTAGTACTAAGGAAATATACTAGGCTAAACCGATAGTCAAATGTTTTAAAATATGGTTTCTATGGGAATGAATCCGTTTCTTTGGGTGGCCAAGCGTTGTTAATTTCCCGTATGAGGAAAGTAAGAATTTTAAAACGGAAATCAATAACAAGGAATGTCTCGAAAACGGTCAACTACACGAAAAAAGTGTATATGACATAAAGTATGTATTTTATTGTGATCTACATTTTTTCTGTAGTAAGTTTTTGTGTGTCTCTCTCTCTCTCTCTCTCTCTCTCTCTCTCTTACGGTTTACCAGTTATACAAAATTCGATAAAAATTATCCAGAATAAAGTGGTCTTTAGAAGCTATTACCAGAAAATTCAAGATATACATTTTATTTGTAATGAAAATGGTTTTAATATATGGTATTTTAATCAAAATCTTTAGAGACATTTTTAAGAAAATCAAAAGTTTCAAAACATTTTCCATGTAAAGATTAGTTTGGGGTGGGGGGGGGGGGGTTCTTGAAAATCTTCGTGTCACATCCTTGGAAAATATCAAACCTAAATACCAAGTTTGATATTTAATGGTCTTTTCGTTTTTGAGCTATGCTGTCCACAGACACACACACACACACACACACACACACACATACACAGATTCACCATCTCGTTTGATTTTGTTCTGCAGCAAGCAGTGGATGATCTCTCCGTGCAGTGTGTCGTGTGTCAATTTATAATGCCTGGAGCAGAGAACAATCTAACACGCAGGTTGTCTACACCTACTTTTATGCCTCCTAGGAGAAATTTTTCTTATTAATGGAAAGTGGCTGAATAAGTGTTAGTTTAGGACAAAGTTCCGAACTGAATCAGAAATTCAATTCATTACGTAATCCGTGAAATTAAGTGTGATAATTACCAAGAACGAGAAGTTTATTTGGAATTGTGTTACATTCCAAGTAGTTACCAAGATCCTTTGTATTCACTGCTGTAAATATTAAAGATTTACGTTTTAAATTAATTCTCATACTGCGGAAGTTACATTGCGATCACAATAGTATTGATCAAGTTAAAATGTTTGTTGTTTTACTATATTAATACTGTAATCATTGTCATCTTGTATGTTTAGATCACCAAAGCTATGAAAAATGTATATGTTCATATCAGAAACATGGCCGCGCCGTGGGCGAGTGGTTACAACACTCACCTCTCACCAAGGCGGCCCAGATTCCAAGCCAGGTGACCGCATGAGGGAATCGTGGTGTACAAAGCGGCGCAGGGGCGGAATTCTCCGGTTTCCACCGCCATCACATTCCACCGGAGCTCCATCTTCATTCCATGTATCATCAGTGTCATCACCTGCGGTATCATATGTAAAAAAGCGGGCTTTAAATAATATTATGTATATATTATATCAGAAAAATAAATATTGATGTAAGAGATATAATAGGGCATTTGTTTCACCATCAAGAACCTACAATAGTACTAATAAACTATGTAAAAGTTGGATAAACCTCAATAATGGTATTCGTAAAGACATTTTGACTAAAATAATACAACAAACCATAGGGTTTTACTGTTAATAGCAAATACCACCCTACTCCATAAATGCGATAGTGAAATTAACCTATGAAACGTGGATTACGCATTTCAAACTCAAAATTGCCCGCCTGGTTAATGTGGTGGTAGCGTGTGTGCTTCGCATTCAAAATGTCGTGATTTCGATTCTCGCTTAGGATGAGTTGCCCGGAGAAGTTTTTTTTTTCTTTTGGAATTTTCCCCTATCCTGAGAAGACGAATATCCAGTAACTTTAAGCTCCATGGACCCCGAGATCATTTGAGCATAATTTCACCAATTTTATACATCGTCCAATATGACCAACCAGGTTAAAGGACGTTAAGCTACAATAAATAAATAAAAAAAACTCAAAATGTTACATACTGCCACTGCACTGATGGAATTCTGGTCCTATTTTTCCCGCAGCTGGTCACGCAAGGGGACAGTAGGTGATTCACAGGAGCATCGTATAAAATTGCTCTCTCTCTCCCTCTGCTTTACGCAATCATTCAAAAATATGCTCAATTTGCAATCATTCAGAAATATGTTCTGTCTTAATGTAAGGTGATGCAACTATAAAATGTTGCCCTCCGTGGTGTAATGGTCACCATGCTAACCTCATATACCCAAAGTCGCGGGTTCAAACCCGGCGGAGGACGATGGCCTTTTTCGGGTGTAAAAATCCTTAACATGGCTTCCTTCGGCAGGGAAGTAAAGCCATTGGTCCCGTGTCATAGATTTACGGCACATAAAGGAACCCGAAGCCTGATAGAGAGGCCTCTGAGCAAAATTAAGCGGTCTTTCACGCCCAATTTAGAATGGGGCGCTGAGAACCACAGTACTTAAAGAGCGTCCTTAAATAACACGACATTTCATTTTCAACTACGAAATTTGGAAAATCCACAGTTTGCAAGATATCTTATTTTAATTTATACCACTTATTACACACAATAATAGTGATATTTTTGCAAGGTATCAATATTCTAGCTAGCATGGTTATTTAAATAATAGATTTTATTATTTAAATACCTCGTTCTAATAAAAAATGAGTCACGTAATGCTCTTTAAAAATAGTCACATAAAAATGCCGCTTTACAGCAAATTATCTTACAAAAAGATTTTATACTACATTTTTCTCTATTAGCTCTAATTAGTACAGAAAACTACTATTTTCCGTACTCTCCAAAACTCCCACTTTTTTAAAATACAGTAATAATTTATTTCTAAAATTGGAGCATTATATAAAAAGATGACAATTTCTTTAATGTTATTTCATGAGGCACTGTGAACTGTTTGAAAAAAAAAAACAAACAATGAAAATGTGCATCGTGTGGAACATTTTGAGTGTGGAAAAGCGTTAGAACAAAGTATGCCAGGAAAAAAGGTTTAAAGTTGGGACTGTCTCTTAATTATCATGCATCTACCCATTTTTGAAGCTTCAGTTAATTGGTAATTTGAGTATTTCAAGTAGAGAAAAATATATACTTTTTTAAAGTTTAGAATTCATATAATTTTAATTGGAAGCAACAAATTTTAATTTGTCACAATTTTTTGTTAAATTTCACAGATGTATCAGCTTAATATAATTTAATGTTTGTAATTTTAATGACTAATTGCTACTCTTTTGAAGTAAATAAATAAATTCTATTCATTTATTTTTTCTGTTTCCGGTAAGTCCCACACTGCTATAATCTTTAACGGAAGTATGACTGCAATTGTATGAATTATTTTACTACATATGTCGTTCCTCTAGTTCGCAAACCGGTATTTATATCCCTTTCACATGCACCACAACTGAGGCGACTTGAATATTCGCAGTTAAATTTGCCTTAGGCAAAGGAAAGGGAGGGCACATGTAAAATAACCGGTGGGATGGCAGTTTGGATGCTGATGGAGTTACATTTGACTGCAGTTGCGTGGATTTTGCTCTTTTTATTTATAAAAGCATCTCAGTTTTATTGTAAAAATAGTAATATTTTACAATATAAAACAGCTATAACTAGTTAATTTTATTGTTGAAGGTTAGTATAATACGAAATTAGAAAAAAAAAATCCATTAAAATGCTAAAATTGATTAATCATCTTAATCAGGTTTTATTTATTTCTTTTTTCTTTTTCAGGTAAGTCCCAAACTGCCATAATCTTTAACGGAAGTATGTCGGTGATTAAGGTAAGAATATCAGTAGTACTATTGTGTTGCTGTCCAATGAAAAAATCTGCTTCACATCCCTATCACTGGTTAATAATTATTGCTAAGGGATAAGTATTGTGTCTTTTTCCGCTACAGGCTTTCCAAGATTAGTAGTCTTTTACTTTCTCTACCAGGTACATAGTAGGTAGAAAAGATATTGTATTCCAGCCAAAATTTTGACTGATATCCCATGGAAACACGTGTTTTAAGACCCCCTGAATAAAAACATTTTTAGTAAAAGGTCTGTAGGTGTATGTCTATAAACAGTATAATTGAAAAACAAAAAATCCATTAAATACCAAACATAATAATAGTTCAGCATCTTCCAAGGATAAGACACAAAACTTTTTATAAAAAGTCCCCCATTCCAATCTAACTTTTGCATTTTCTCGAAAGTAGCTCTAATGATTTTAATTAAAACACTATATGTACATATAAGTAAGGCAAATGAAATATCTACATCTTGAATTCTCTGGGAATTGTTTCTGAAGTGCTCTTCATTTTGGATGGTTTTTGTATAATTGGTAAACCTCAAGAGGTAGACAAAAACTGTTACACAAAAGCTGTAGATCTCGTTCGTACACAATTTATGCCAAATACATTTGTGTGCACTTACCCATTTCCGAGATATTCCCTGTTATTGGTTTAAATGGGAAGACTCACTCTGATTTTCTGTGCTTTTTTACCATGGCTGCAATGAGAACCCAATTCCAACGCCATAACTAATGACCAGCTCTTAAAGAATTAGACTGTCGCTTTAGCATGATGTGCTCCCTTACTTCCTTCTACAATACATGTTTTAAAAATATTTTTTTTGAATAACATCAAGTAGATAGAATAATAGGTTTATAAGAATATTTTATTGTTGGACAGGTACAGAAATCCAGATGAAAGGAAACGCACACACCATAAATAGTATTGGCCGCGCCGTGGCCGCGTGGTTAGACCACTTGCCTCTCACCTAGACGGACGGGGTTCGATCCCAAGCAACCGCATGTGAGATTTGTGGTGGACAAAGCGGCGCTGGGGCGGGTTTTCTCCGGGTACTCCGGTTTCCCCCGCTATCGCGTTCCACCGGTGCTCCATTATCATTCATGTATCATCAGTGTCACCGCCTGCGGTGCCATAAGTAGTTAAAGCGGGCGTTAAACACTACCAATATATATATATATATATATATATATATATATATATATATATATATATATGTGTGTGTGTGTGTGTTGTTATTTGCATTAATCGTTTTGGTGTAGATTTAAAATTTATCAAAGGGCTTATTACTATCAAACTAATGTTGCAAATTGAGCTGCAATTTCTTATAGTGAAAGTCAACCGCATAACGACAACTTTTAAAATATTTGTATTTCCTTCGTTTCCTTCTACTTGTAAGGAACTAAGTAATTATAGCATTTTTGCTGATGTTTATCTCGATTAGCTTGGATTAGATGGAAGAATAATTGCTCGTAAGATTAGTTTATTTGCAGAATAAGTAAAGAAAGTCATGTGAATGGAACACATGAGGTTTTTACTTTCTCTATACGTACTATGTACATAGTGTATAGAGAAGGTATTGTATTGCACCCAAAAATTCGATACCGAGGTTTCACCCAAAATATTATGTTTTGAGACCCCCTAAATACAAAAAAATCATTTTTAGAAAAATGATCGTGCGCGTGCCTGTCTGTCAGTGTGTGTGAGTGTGTGTTTGTGTGTACGCACTTGTGGGCAGCATAGCCCAAAAACGAAGACGTTTTCAAGAAACTCTCACCATCCTCATCTACTCTTTACGTGGAGGATTTTTGAAAATTTTGATTTTTCAAAAATGGCTCTAACGATTTTTATTAAAATATCGTATATTAAATATATTTACATGACAAATTTGAATGTTGTAGGAATAGCCTCTGAAGATACCTTTATTCTGGATGAATTTTGTGGAATTTTGCATAAATAGCAAATCGTAAGAGACACAAACATACTTAAAACATGTAGAGCTCCTTAAAACACACAATTTATGTCATATACATTTTTTTCTGGAGTTGACCGTTTTAGAGATAATTCTTGTTATTTGTTTCTGTTTCAAAATACTTATATTTTTCTCATACGGGAATTTGTCAACTCCTGGCCATTCAAAGGAGCTTCAACCTCATGGCAACCAGTTTTTAAAACACTTGACTATCACTTTAGCGTATGGTGCTCATTTATTTCCCTTCTACTTACAAGGGAGCAAGTAAAACTATTTCTGCTAATTTTGTATCGATTAGAATATAAGTAAATAGAAGAATAAGCTTTTTAACAACAATAATTTGCTACAGGCTTGTAGAGAATGTCATGTGAATGGAGTGCATCATATTTTTTATCAACATTTCACCCAGGACTGCCCGGTATATTAATCAGAAAAAGGCAGGGGAGTAATATTACTTCCAAGATGGATAGCAAAGATAGAAAGTCAAGATATACTAGGTGAAAGGAATTAAATCCAGAATATTTGTATTCAGCATTCGTTGAATATTCTAGCATTCTCTGATGAGTGATGATGGGAAGTTGAGATCAGAGTTTCTTTTTAACAGAATCTCTTCTCCACTTAGAAACTTTCCTAGGCAGGTAGATCCTGGACTGAAAGAAACAGATATTCTCGTAATCACCTTGAACTTCTGGTCTCATTAAAAGGGTCGAGGTAGAACGTAACAACATTGATTCCAAAGAGAGTGAAGTGTGGGCGAGGGGAGAGGCATCATTACGCCACGGGCAACGGTGATAGATGGCTACAAACATGCAGAGATGGTAGTCGTAAAAGTCCAAAACAGAGCTACGGACAGGAAACAGGCATATATCGCGTGACGGACTTGCGTTTTGTTAGCCGATTGATTTATCTCATTTCCGATACGATCCCATATTTGTTTTACTTTTATTGCTGTACAGAATCCATTGTGCAACGTTTCACTGTTGGCATCACACATTAAATACGGATCTGTCAGGTGGGAGACAAATGATATCCAGAGCGTGACTTTGATGCTTGAAGACGTTCTCATCAGTGATTGTCTACTCCAGCTTGACAGCAATTCCATCTCTGACAACCAACACCAGATGTCTTCTTGCATTTTATCTAAACTAATTTACTCCTTGCATTTATTCAGATGACTTTCTCTACATCTCTGCAACAAATTATTATTTACTTCGTGCTAATTGAGAAAAATAGCAGAAATAGTCGTATTACTTGCTTCCTTGTAAGTAGAAGCGAAATAAGGGAGTACCATAGATTAAACTGATAGTCAGAACCTGGTTGCTATGTGATTGAAGTTCCTTTGTTTGTATGGACAGGAGTTGAAAAATTCCCGTATGAGAAAAGTTAAGTTTTTCGAAACTGAAACTAATAAAAAGGAATACCTCAAAAACGATCAACTCCACGAAAAAATGTATATTACATTAATAGTGTGTTTTAACGTGCTCTACATTTTTGTGTGGTACTTTTCTGTCTGTGTCTTACCGTTTACCAGCTATTCAAAATTCAGCAAAATTCTTCCAGAATAAAGGAGTTCTCAGAGGCTATTCCCAGAAAGTTCAAGGTATACATCTTATTTGTTAGGTGAATATCTTTAATACACGATATTTTAATCAAAATCGTTAGAGCCATTATGGAGAAAAGCAAAATTTTCGAAAATGTTTCCATGTTTTTGATTGTGTTTTTTTTTTTTTTGTTTTTATTTTTTTCGTTTTCTAGTTATGCGCGCGAGCGAACCTTTTGATGAAACTGCTTTTATGAATTGCGGGGGCCTCAAAAAGTATACTTCCGGTGAAATTTTGACATCGATGTTTTGGATGGAATACAATACATCCCCCTTAGTATACGTAGTGGAGAAGGTAAAAATCAAGTGAAGGATGTAACGCAAACT